>CM045734.1:10721063-11321063 GCA_024760905.1 Plotosus lineatus | reverse complement strand
CACCCACCCCTAAAACTCCTCCCATGGGTGGTGGGTCCATGGGAGGGCGGACCCATGTCTCCTTTTCGGGCTAGGCCCGGCCAGGCTCCATGGGCATAAGCCCGACCACCAGGCGCTCGCCTTCAAGCCCCTCCCCTGGGCCTGGCTCCAGGAAGGAACCCCGCTTCAAACGTTTACTCCGAGATGGCATAGGGGTCTTCTGAATCGCACTTTGTCTGGACCTTCACCCAGGACCTGTTTGCCTTGGGTGACCCTACCAGGGGCATTATGCCCCCGACAACATAGCTCCTAGGATTATTAGGTCACGCAAACCCCTCCACCACGATAAGGTGGCGATTCAGGGAGGGGCCATTATATAAAGGTTCAAATGCCTTCAAATGATACTGATTGAAAAATAAAAACATTGTCAGGTTCAAACAATCACACTGAAATTAAGAAAACTATGTAATACATATAGTATATGTTATATAGATGAGGATATGAAGGAATGATGATTGAATGATGATTAAGGAATGATGGCGCACTGACATAAACCTCAACATATAAACCGCCAATTTCCGTTTCCTCTAATTAATGACAGTGAACATGCTGCAGCTGTAAGATTTCACAGTGTTGGCGAACTATTATTTCTTCAGTATGATGGTGATGGATACCGCAACGTCTACTGCGCATCTGATTTAAATCAGCGAGTGGCAGCCTTTCATACGTCATGTGATCGATCATCAGGGATACGCTGCTGTGTAAGTTAGGTTATGGTTGATTATAAGTTACGAACGCTGCCAACACACTACGGATAAGTTGATGAAAGTTATATGTCGCTTCAGTATACGCTTCTCATTATACTCAACGTCTGAGTAACCTACAAGTAACGAGTGTGTGAACGATCGTGTATCTTAAGTACAACTTGAGCCCAGCATGTGTGGAACGTATTAGCGATCCGCTGGCGTACGTCGAAAATATTGTACATATACAAAATCTTTTGATGACCTCACGATACTAAACTTATACCAGCGCAGTGTTAACTGACAAAAAAGTTACCCCGAACTGATCTGCTGTATGTCAGCGTATTCACCATTCCCAAGCACTGGCTGAATCAACAATGTGTGATGGGGCTCAAGTTTTTTTTTCCAGATACTAAATCCAGATAAATTTAAGAAAAGCATAATTTAGCCAAACACTGGCTGTGAGGATCATTTCAGGGACTGGTGATTACAGACTGGGCATTTCATTTTCTGTAACCGCTTCATCCTAATTAGGGTCGCGGGGAGGCTGGTGCCCATCCGAGGGCAGAGTACACCCTGGACAGCTCGCCAGGCCATAGTAGGGCGGAAACACGCTGACGGCTTTGCAGCCTACTCTTGTCGAAAGTCAGCAATGGTTCTTTTACATGAACCTCACACCATAGACAGTGAGAGACATGGCCAGCCTTTGATAACCCAGTTAGCTGCACTGGGGGGGTGGGGGGGCAGTGACAACCTTGTGGAGAGTGGGACTCAAACCCCCAACCTTTGGATCAGCGATCCGGCACCTTATACCACTAGACCACCACTGACAGACTGGGCAGAAGCAGCAAATCGAGGGTTACTGGGATTGTTGGGATTTCTCTTCGTGTCTTGTTCTTTCTCTCGCTGGTTCTGAGCGAGTTCCAATCATCTCGTGGATCAGTCGTTCTCTGTCACCCAGAGCTCTGGGGTGGCTTGCAATAAAGGGTCACGTTCTTCATTCACAAGCTCACTGAAGCTTTCAGAGGTGAACAGAGTCTGTCTGTCTGTCTTCCTTTCGGCTTTTTCCCTTTTACTCGGGAGTCGCCACAGTGAATCATCTGATTCGCACGTTTGATTTGGCAGAGGTTTTTACGTCGGATTCCCTTCCTGTCACAACCCTTTTTAGCAAGGGACAGAAACACGCTGACGACTTTGCAGCCTACTCTTTACGAAAGTCAGCAATGGTTCTTTTACATGAACCTCTCACCATAGACAGTGACAGACATGGTCCGCCTTTGATAACCCAGTTAGCCGCGAACAGAGTATTTATACCATTTACAGTATTTATGGGTGGGGGTCATAAAACGAGAGAACACTTGTAAGACCCAAGGTATGAGACCAGTCCTGTCCAAGATATGACCCCTGAGCTCTAAAGACAAAAGAACAACTGGCTAAACAGGACACAAAGTAGATGCAAGGAGCTGATTACAAGAACAAATGGTTCTTGCCCATTTGGTGACAGTTTCTCATGAGAAGCGGAACAGCATCTGGGTTAGAATACTTATCAGAACACTTTTGTGCTTTTCCGTTGGGAAACAAATGTGAATACATAGTTAAAGGAGATCAAACACAAAAATAGAAATTACTGCAACTCTGAAAATCCCTTTCAGGGATTCTCGCTGAAACAGAAAACTTTGCTGGATGATGCATACACAGCTATTTTAATGCGCGGGGAGCTGAAGGTTAACGAGGCCAGGGATGAGAGGAGGCATAAAGGAGATTTAAAAGGGAAATAGAGATTTAAAAATCACAGCTTTCCGAATCTGAACATCTGTATGGAGTGGTAGATGGACTCGGGCTGCGTGTACATGTACTGCGTGTTAAAGCTGCTTTCACATCTGCAAATCAACATTGAACTCCCAGCACTGACTTCATTACAATAGAAATCTCACCTGGAATTTAATTCCGTCACAGACATGCTGCAAACACTTATGCTGCAAACAATGAAGGGCGTGGAGGCTGACACATGTAACTCTAAAGTGAAAAAAAAGTTTAAAATGTACCTGCCCTTGACTTGAGGTGTGTTTATTTAAAACTTGGCTCATAAACATTATATCTATATATAAACTCATCTGACATTTAGCTGGCTGTCATTCAGGGCTCAGTAACTCAGAACGTAGTCAGTTCAAAATGAGTCACTGGCACTTCGACATCAGTTCCAACGTGAAAATTTCCAGTCGACCCCAAGTAAAGATTTATTTGTTTATTTACCTCTTAAATTTATTTCTTGCTCTAAACATATTACAACAGTATTGGGTTTTGTTAGCCATAGGTAAGGTAAGGTAAGTCTGTTGGGCTTTTACAGCCGAGCCTAGTGGCTTATCAGGCCGGTACTTATCCCCAGTTTCCGTAGCATGAAGCGACCAGGAGTTCAAATCCCCCTGGATGGGACGCTAGTCCATCGCAGGTTACCTTCCCAGTATATTTTACTGGTACCCATTTATATTGCTGGCTGAACAGAGGCACACTTGTGGTTGAGACCTTGCCCAGGGGTCTTAGCACAGTGAGGGTTTCAGTGGGATTCGAACTCACAACCTCCTGATCATGAGCGAAGCACCCTAAACCACTATGCCGCCAGCCCCACTTGGTAGCCATAGCAACCATGTAAATCCTTCATTCCTTTCGGCTTTTTCCCTTTTACTCGGGAGTTGCCACAGCGAATCATCTGATTCGCACATTTGATTTGGCAGAGGTTTTTACGTCGGATGCCCTTCCTGTCACAACCCTTTACCAAGGGACAGAAACATGCTGACGGCTTTGCAGCTCCTCTTTCCGAAAGTCAGCAATGGTTCTTTTACATGCCTCTCACCATAGACAGTGAGAGACATGGCTTGCCTTTGATAACCCAGTTAGCTGCACTGGGGAGGACAGTGACAACCTTGTGGAGAGTAAATATGCTTTCTAAAGGCTGCTAATAATTCCACTTTAAATAATGAATGTTTATATGGTGTTTCTTTGATGTAAATAATAAATGTACATTTTTAAACTGAAACCTGAAAATAGGAGCGAGCTAAAATATAAAGACAAAGTTAATATTTAAATGTTAGAGGTAAATATATATCAGTGTTAAAATGTGTCTTTAATGTGATCATCGGCTCTGACCCTATAGAAGTGGGTTCGCATTGAACCCGCCAGCGAGGTCAAGCTTTTCCAGCTGACATGCAAAATACACACACGTAGAGCAGTGGTGGCCTGGTGATAAAGGTGCTGGATTGCTGATCCTAAGGTTGGGGGTTCGAGTCCCACTCTCCACAAGGTTGTCACTCCCCCCCAGTGCAATTAACTAGGTTATTAAAGGCGGGCCTTGTTTCCCACTGTCTATAGTGTGAGGTTTATGTCAAAGAACCATTGCTGAGTTTCGTAAAGAGGAGCTGCATAGCCGTCAGCATGTTTCTGCCCCTTGCTAAAGGGTTGTCAGGAAGGGCAACCGACGTAAAAACCTATACCAAATCAAACATGCCGATCCCTGAAAAAGCCGAAAGGAAAAGAAGATGCAAAATAAACACACAAAGCAGTTGTAGATCGACCTGCACCCCCCCCCATCATCCTATTAATAATTTGGGTCAGGGAGGCTGTCACTCATCTCAGTCAACTCTGGGCGATGTCAGGGTCAACCCTGGACTGCTCTCTGGGCCATCACAGAGACAAAAAACAAACACACAACCAATCACCCCAGGGGGGATTTGGAAACGCCAATTAATCCACTGTGCACGTTTCTGGACTGTGGACCCAGAATCGAACCACCCTGAGGAAACCCAGAATCGAACCACCCTGAGGAAACCCAGAATCGAACCACCCTAAGGAAACCCAGAATCGAACCACCCTGAGGAAACCCACACAAGCCCAGCAAGAGAACACGCAACTCCTCACAGAAACACCCTGAGACTCAAACCCAGAACCTTCTTGCTGTGAAGCTGATATACTAACCAATATGCCATTTTGCCGCTGCAGCTCATTAATTAGCCTTAGTATTGATGTTACTTTCAAAATAATTACAATTTTAAAGCAACCCAAGAAACACATCGTTTCTTTTGTGGAAAATCAGAAATGTGAATAACAAGTTTCAAACTTTAATAAAACACCTGATCTGCAATCAAATAAATAAAAAATCTTTGCAAAATGATATTGTACAAAACAAAGTCAGAAATAGCAGCTACAATGCTGATAATAAAATGAGATCATTTTTATGATTGTTAAAATAAATATTGAAATAACGCATGATGTCACATACATCCTCATAAAATTATTCACACAATTTAATTACAAACTATTGCGCCAATAACAATTTCATCCCCTGGGCCACTTAACCCTAATTGGGGCCATGGGAAGGCTGGATCCCACCTCAGCCAACTCTGAGCGAGGGCAGGGTCAACCCTGGACTGCTCTCTGGGCCATCACTCACACATTCAGGTGATTTGTGGAACACTCGGTGGTGGGATTCGAACCCAGGCCATGTTGCTCTGAAACTAATGGTCACTGCTTTATCACATACCGCTGATCACCGCTTTCCCTGACAGCTTTTAATATCACAGGTAAATAAATTAACATAATGACGACAGTAAACATAACTGAACTGACCTGCTGATGTAACATGAAGATAAATTAACATGAAGGATATCATGACTGAGGTGCAGCTCGCCATCGCGCCGTGTAATTTCTTCTCAAAAACAACAATAAACAAACATTAATATCCGTTTAATTCCCTGAAAGAAAGTTTCAAACACAACGCAGATTCTGGTTTCGGCTGATGTTTTCCGCGGCACAGAGAGAACGGAAACCACTGCTCTATCCAATCAGAAATCAGAGAGTAGACCAATCAGAATTCAGAATTCAAGGGCGTCACGAGACGCTGAAGAGAGTGGAGTGGAGGATTGTTCTGAAAGCAAAAGTAAATACTGTACCGTACAGTATTCTGGGGAAGGGAAGAGTTTGCTCTTGATAATATCTCTTGATAATTTTATGTATTTCGACTGAGAAGACATTTAGAATAAATATTATGTTTATTCCTAATCTTTAATTTGGTCAATAAAAATTAATTCACTCCAGAATCTCTACTTCTCTTCGAGCTCACATCCTGCCTGTGGGGCATAAGCATTAACAACATTGAACATCATGCCTTCGATTTCTAACTTGAGACTGACTCATCACTCTGTCCACTTCTAGAACATTCCTGACAAATTCCTCCTTCAAGATGACTCCGAATCCATTTCTCTTCCCATCCACACCATGATAAAACAGCTTAAACCCTGATCCTAATCTTCTAGCCTTGCAACCTTTCCATCTGGTCTCCTGAACACACAGTATGTCCACCTTCCTCATTTGCATCATGTCAGCCAGCTCTCTCGCTTTGCCTGTCATAGTTCTAACATTCAAAGTCCCGACTCTCAGTCCTAGACTCATGTTTTTCCTCTTCTCTCTCTGCTTACGGACACGCCTTCCGCCTTTCCTTCTTCGACCAACAGTAGTCCAATTTCCATCAGCGCCCTGTTGGTTAACAGCACTGATGGCGGTCGTTGTTAACCCGGGCCTCGACTGATCCGGTATGGAGGTAATATCTGTGATTTGCATGATAAAGTTTGGCATTGGTTTTACGTCGGATGCCCTTCCTGACACAACCCTCTGCATTTCTCCGGGCTTGGGACAAGCGTAAGGGGGAGAGACACTGGTTAGTGCCCCCCTTCACAGCTGCATTTATTGTCAGTGGTGACCTGGGGGTAAAAGTGCTGGGTCGCTGATACGAAGGTTTGGAGTTCAAGTCTCACTCTCAACAGGTTGTGACTGTCCCCCCAGTGCACCTAGCTGGGTTATCAAAGGCTGGCCATGTCTCACTCTCTTTTCTCCTTTTCAGGGGTCGCCCCAGTAAATGATTTGCATGTTTGATTTGGTATAGGTTTTTACATCGGATGCCTTTCCTGACACAACCCTTTAGCAAGGGACAGAAACATGCTGACATCTTTGCAGCTGCTCTTAGGAAAGTCAGCAATGGTTCTTTTACATCAACCTCTCACCATTGACAGTGAGAGACATGGCCCGCCTTTGATAACCCAGTTAGCTGCACTGGGGAAAACAGTGACAACTGTGGGGCGAGTGGGACTCGAACCCCCAACCTTAGGCTCAGCGATCCAGCTCACGAGATCACCACTGCCACTGGAGTTGCAAAGCCGTCAGCATGTTTCCTGCAATGGCCTAGCGGAGCTGTTCTCGCCCAGAGTTGGCTGAGATGGGCACCAGACTCCCTGCGATCCGAACTAGGATTAAGCGATTACAGAAAATTAATAATAATTTATTCTTCTTCTTTCTTCTTTTCCTTTCGGCTGTTCCCTTCAGGGGTCGCCACAGCAAATGATCTGCCTCCATCTCTCCCTATCCTCTGCATCTTCTACTCTTACTCCAACGACCTTCATGTCCGCCTTCACCGCATCCATAAATCTTCTCTTTGGTCTTCCTCTGGGCCTTTTGCCTGGTAGTTCCAACCTCAGCATCCTACGACCAATATACTCACTATCCCTCCTCTGTACATGTCCAAACCATCTCAATCTAGCCTCTCTGACTTTGTCTCCGAAACATCTAACATGTGCTGTCCCTCTGATGTACTCATTTCTGATCCTATCCATCCTCATTACTCCCAAAGAGAACCTCAACATTTTCATCTCTGCAACCTCCAACTCTGACTCTTGTCTTTTCCCCAGGGCCACTGTCTCTAAACCATACAACATTGCTGGCCTCATCACCGTCTTGTACACTTTTCCCTTCATTCTTGCCGATACTCTCCTATCACACATCACACCGGACACTTTTCTCCATCCATTCCAACCTGCCTGCACGCGCTTCTTCACCTCTTTTCCACACTCTCCATTGCTCTGGATTGTTGAGCCGAAGTACTTAAAATCCTCCACCTTCTTTATCTCTGCCCCCTGTAACCTCAAAGTTCCTCTTGGGTCCTTGTCGTTCACACACATGTATTCTGTCTTACTGAGACTAACCTTCATTCCCCTCCTTTCCAGGGCATACCTCCACCTCTCTAGATTTTCCTCCACTTGTTCTCTGCTCTCACTACAGATCACTATGCACTATCATCTGCAAACATCATAGTCCATGGAGATTCTTGTCTAACCTCATCTGTTAGCCTGTCCATCACCATAGCAAACAAGAAGGGGCTGAGAGCTGACCCTTGATGCAGTCCCACTTCCACCTTGAACTCTTCTGTCACACCGACAGCACACCTCACCACTGTCTTACATCTATCATACATGTCCTGCACCACTCTAACATACTTCTCTGTCACTCCAGACTTCCTCATACAATACCACAGTTCTTCTCTCAGCACCCTGTCATTTGCTTTCTCCAGATCCACAAAGGCATAATGCAGCTCCTTCTGACCTTCTCTGTACTTCTCTATTAACATCCTCAAAGCAAACACTGCATCTGTGGTGCTCTTTCTTGGCACGAAACCAAACTGTTGTTCACAAATGCTGACCTCTGCCCATAGTCTTGCTTCCACTATTCTTTCCCATAGCTTCATTGTATGGCTCATCAACTTTATCCCTCTGTAGTTGCCACAACTCTGTACATCTCCCTTGTTCTTAAAAATGGGCACAAGCACACTTCTCCTCCATCCTCTGGCATCTGCTCACTTTCTAAGACCTTGTTGAATATTCTTGTCAGAAAATCTACTGCTACCTCCCCAAGACACTTCCATACCTCAACAGGTATGTCATCAGGGCCAACTGCCTTTCCACTCTTCATCCTCTTCAATGCCCTCCTCACTTCACCCTTACTAATCTTTGCTACTTCCTGCTCCTCAACGGTCACCCCTTCTACTCTTTTTTCTCTCTCATTTTCCTCATTCATCAGCTCTTCAAAGTATTCTTTCCATCTTCCCAGCACACTTCTGTCATCAATCAATACATTTCCCTCTCTGTCCTTTATCACTCTAACTTGCTGCACATCTTTCCCATCTCTATTTCTCTGCTGTGCTAACCTCTATAGATCATTTTCTCCCTCCTTACTGTTCAACCTATCATACAAGTCATCATACGCCCTCTGTTTGGCCTTTGACACTGCTACCTTCGCCTTACGCTGTGTCTCCCTGTACTCCTGTTTACTCTCTTCGGTCCTCTCAATGTCCCACTTCTTCTTAGCTAACCTCTTCTTTTGTACACACTCCTGCACTTCCTCATTCCACCACCAAGTTTCCTTATCTACTTTCCATCCAGAGGACACACCAAGTACTCTCCTTCCGGTCTCCCTGATCACATTGGCTGTGGTTGTCCAGTCCTCTGGAAGCACTTCCTGACTACCCAAAGCCTGTTTCAACTCCTCCTTGAAGACAACACGACACTCTTCCTTTTTCAGCTTCCACCACTTTGTCTTCTGCTCTGCCTTTGCCTTTTTCACCTTTCTCACCATTAGTGTCATCCTGCACACCACCATCCTATGCTGTTTGGCAACACTCTCACCCACTACTACTTTGCAGTCACTGACTTCCTTCAAATTACATCGCCTACACAAGATGTAGTCTACCTGTGTGCTCTTACCTCCACTTTCATAAGTCACCCTATGCTTCTGTTTCTTCTTGAAGAAAGTATTCACCACAGCCATTTTCATCCTTTTGCAAAATCGATCAACATCTGTCTTTCTGTGTTCCTGTCCTGGATACCAAACCTGCCCATCATTTCCTCGTCCCCTCTGTTGCCTGCACCAACATGTCCATTGAAGTCTGCTCCAATGACCACTCTTTCACCTCTGGGGGTTCTCTGCATCACTTCATCTAACTCACTCCAGAATCTCTCCTTCTCTTCTAGCTTACATCCTGCCTGTGGGGCATAAGCACTAACAACATTGACCATCACGCCTTCAATTTCTAACTTGAGACTCATCACTCTGTCTGACACTCTTTTCACTTCTACAACATTCCTGACAAACCCCTCCTTCAAGATGACTCCTACTCCATTTCTCTTCCCATCCACACCATTATAAAACAGTTTAAACCCTGCTCCTAAGCTTTTAGCCTTTCTACCTTTCCACCTTGTCTCCTGAACACACAGTATGTCCACCTTCCTCCTCTGCATCATGTCAGCCAGCTCCCTATCTTTTCCTTGCATAGTTCCAACATTCAAAGTCCCCACTCTCAGTCCTAGGCTCATGCATTTCCTCTTCTCTCTCTGCCTACGGACACGCCTCCCGCCTCTCCTTCTTCGACGTCTTCGACCAACAGTGGTCCAATTTCCATCAGCACCCTGTTGGTTGACAGCACTGATCGCGGTCGTTGTTAACCCTGGCCTCGACCGATCCGGTATGAATTCTGTATTGATCATTTGCATTTTTTTTTTTTTTTGGCAGAAGTTTTACGCCGGATGCCCTTCCTGTCGCAACCCTCTTCATTTATCCGGGCTTGGGACCGGCATAAGGGGGAGAGACACTGGTTAGTGCCCCCCCCCCCCTCCGCCTCATGGCTGCATTTAATAATAATTTATTGTCATTAGACAATACATTTTGTTTGTTTATTTTGTTCTCGGTTAAATGGAAATGTGTCTATTAAAAAAATAAATAAATAAAAAAACCTACAGTAATGATATACTTTGCCCTCGCACAGAGTTGGCTGAGATTAGCCTCCCCACGACCCTCATTAGGATTAAGTCATTCAAAAAACGTATAAATGTGTTGAAACAACACACTGTATATGAGACACATTAGACAACCAATAATTTCCTGTTCTGCTGGTTTCTGAGAGTATTTTTCATGAATTTAAATTTGTTTGATTTTAGATGCAACATAATAAAACCCTTGGCCCAAGTTTCATATCTTATACATGCTGCAGAACTGGGCTATGGGCACTACTTAATTCAGCCTGGGTGATTATGCAAAACCAAAGGAAACCAAGCTAACAGAATCATAAACCAACCATACAACTGTTTTATTTCATGGCCTATTGTATGTGGACACCTGACCATGAGTCATAAGTCCCATTTGTGGAGCTTCCCTCAAAGTTTCCCCAAAATTTATAGGGACAAGTATTGTGTAAAATGTCTTTGTATCCCATCACTTTCTGATTAGGGACTGAAATGCATAATCATGCTCCAGCACGGTAGTAACCCTGCAGTTCATGCAGATATAAACATTTCAAACCCCATCACTAATACTTTGAGAATTTATTAGCGACCACTACCAAAACCGGAGTGTTTCTTTGGTGATTGGGTGTTGTACTCAGCAGTCAAGTTTGTGAACTTCAGTTACAATATCTAGAAAGAAACATGACCCCTTTCATTGATGTGACACATAGTTTTAAATGGGCTCCTGCCTAAATGTCTACATACCACAGACAAAGTGAAATGAGAGCGGATGTAAAAAAAAAGTGTCACCCATATAAATACATGGTTACTAATTTTATTGGAAAAAAACCCTAATTTCCAACGCTCCCTGAAAGCACTATAGTTTTCCTAGTCCCCTTGAACGCATCATAAGCACATGCTGCAAGCACCTAGCTAAGCACAGCAGAGCATGCTGCAGAGCAGGACACAGAGAGCACTTGACAAGTGTAAAAGTGCATCATATTATCATGAACTTTAGTACAAACACTGCCGTATATAACGGTACAATGGTATTTTGTTTTTCTATGTTTTGCTCTACTTAAATGCTTGCTGCGAATAATCAAATAATATGCTTAAGGGGCCATTACTCAGACACCCATGACACACTGAGCCGTTTGGGGTCTGTGTGCAATTCAGTAGTTTCTAAATCGGATGGTTTCCTCACTTCCTCATGTCTCCTCACCTCCTCACAATTTCCTCACTTCCTCATTTCGAGGTCAGGAGGCAACAGCGGGAAACAGATGTGTGTAGAGGTGAGGGGAGTGTGGGGGTCGTGACGCACCCGGATAGAGCCCAGACTTATCTCCTCCTGTTGAGACAACGACACAGCGTAGACCCAGCCCCAAACCAGGAAGAGGGAACCTGCTCTGAAGCCCTTAAAAGCACACAGCCGCGAGTGAGACCCGAGACCTTTTCTAGCGTGTCTTTTATGCATGTTTGTTGGGTCTCCGTCCTTTGCAAACGACGCAATAAAGCTTCTCATATTCAACTCAAAACCAGTCTCCAGTCGTCTTCTTCCACATTCAACGGACTCCAACAGTTTTGGGGCTCGTCCGGGATGTGGTAGAGGAACGTGAGTTGAGGAAATTCGACCCAAACTTTTCCTCATGAACCAAGGAGAAGGACACAGGCCGGCAACTACTAAAAGGTAAGCAGAACCTGTTTAAATCAAACTCTGCATATTGACCAAACTAAAAACTGTGTCCTGTCCGGACGTTTGAAGGAAAATAATAAAAAGAGTTGTATGAGAACCTAATTTTAAGGTTAAAATAAGAGTAAACATAGACGCGCCTTGGTGGTGGCGTACCCTCCCGGTTTCTGACGAGGGGCCGTGGTAAAGGCTGGGTTGGAGTCCCGGGGATTGAGGCTCCCCAAAGTACCACGTCAGTGCTATATAAAACTGTACGTCGTAGTTGGGTGAAAGGCCCTCAACGGATTAGCCGTTGAAAGCATGCGTCTATTTGGGTGAAAGGCCCCCAATACGCTGAGGTATTGGAAGCATTAGTAATTGGGTGAAAGGCCCCCAACACGCTGAGGTGTTGGAAGCATTATTTGGGTGAAAGGCCCCCAATACGCTGAGGTATTGGAAGCATTAAAGAGAATAATAGAGTGTGATATTAATTGTATTGTTTTCTGTTTTATGTGTGTGTTGTGTGGCCACGTGCGTGACGTTAATCGTATTGTTTTCTATTTCATGTATGTACTGTGTTGCAACGTGGGTTGTGTGTCAGGGAAAGTGGGAAGTGGGAAGAATAAAATTCAGAGGTGTCGAGAGGGACGCTGACGTTTGACAGTGTCTTAACTGGGCAGAGAAACAGACAGAGGAAACCTAGCGGTGTTAACACAATCTGTCTGTGCGGTGGAAACCTAACGATGACAACACAAGCCGCCTGCCGTGGTTAATTGGGGCAGTCGCTCAGTCTAGCACTGACGACTGACTGGCTGTGAACGTCTAAACAGTCCCAATCTGGGAGAGTGAACGGGTGTACCCGCACTCTCTGGCCCCTGAGTTAAGATAAATGGAAGGTGAATTTGATAAAGAAATGAAGGAATGGGGGCTAGGTGATGAACCCCTGAAGCCTTTATATGCACAGATTGAGAACACATTGAAATCAGTGGAGCTAAAGAGCACACTAAAAGAGAAAAATAAAGTTGTAGATGAAGCCAGACGAAAGCAGCATGAGCTGGTGACATCTAAAAACAAACAGTTGGGGGACAGTGGCCACTTGGGTTCCTGGTTATGGGAAAAGGTTAGAGAATATTCAGAAAAAGTCAGAGAAGTGAGAGAGCAGGGAGAGAAGGCGAATCTAATGTCTAGATTTAAGCTGAAAAAGAAGGTAGAGGAGATGGAGAACGCCCAACAGGGGTGGACGGATCTTGCGGTCTGCTGGCAGAGTGTCACTCATCTTCACCATTCCCAGTTGAAGGAGACAACCCCGAAAGTCACAGGAGCGGTAACAGCACCTGACACTGCCACTGAACCTGCGCACCCCCCACCATACGCCCCCCCGACACCCAGCGTTAACAGTGTATATCCCACTCTGTATATCACCTCAGGGTCTCTACAGACTGAGGGCAGTGAGACTTGTGCACACCCGTGTGCACCATCCCCGCCATGTGCAGATATATTCACCCCCGATCATGCGCACACATCGACCGTCCACCGAGAGAGGGGAACGGTCACAGATACACCACACAACGAGCCTGAACCATTCGCCACGCGTCAAGTTAGAGCTGAAATAAAGAGACAGGTAGGCGGTGACGGAGGACAGCATGAGGGAAGGTTGGCAGGTAGGGAGACGGACAGTAACGTCAGGGATGAATTCCTGGGGAATGCCTCTAGAGGACCAATTCCCAGACCCGAACCTAAGGTTTATGCCCCTGGGAAGGCGACATTAAAGATAAGTGGGGTATGGGAGAGCGACAAAGAAGGAGAAGAGGAAAATAGTGACGAGGGTCAGATAGAGTTGAATGAGCCGGAGGGCAACTTAGAAGAGTATGCAGACATGTTGGACAAGGACTTAATTAGGACAGCAAACCTTTCGTTGGAGTTGGTCAGAAAGGTGGAAGGAATGCTATCACAAAAGTCGGTACCTCGACAGTCCGAGCGACTCAGACAGAAAAAGCACCTGACAGGGTCAGAGCATACCACACAGTTTCCCTTGACCACCATACCAGGCATGAGGCCGAAGTATAAACCTTTTGGGGTGGGAGACATACAGGCCATAGTGGACAAACTGCCGCCGGTAGTAGACGGCGGGAATATGTGGCTGGCCAAATTGGACACACTTACAGCCGGACACACTTTAGCGATCGGAGATTTCAGGGCCATAGGAGCACGGTGCATGACCCCCACCGATTTTAGAGACATCGAGGTAGACGCAAACACCACAATAGTTCCCGACAGCACACCATTCACCACGCACAGCACCGAGATAGGTCAGGCAATGAGGATTAAATTCCCACTG
Source organism: Plotosus lineatus (assembly GCA_024760905.1). Taxonomy (NCBI): domain Eukaryota; kingdom Metazoa; phylum Chordata; class Actinopteri; order Siluriformes; family Plotosidae; genus Plotosus; species Plotosus lineatus. Next base: position 11,306,741 of record CM045734.1, on the reverse strand, counting down.
CCCCGGTCCACAGTCATGCCAAAACTAAAGTGGAACCCCGATCAGAACCCGAGAGAGTACCTAACTCAATCCACGGAGACGTGGACTAAATTGACGGGTTGCCACCCAGGCAATCAGGGCATACAGATGGAATGGTTCCGCCAGGCCGTACTTAATGGGGTGCCCGAGGCGGTGAAAGATCTAATGATAAGCAACCCGGACATGGCTGGAGCAGACTCCCATGTCTGGAACAAACATTTGGTGCACCACCTGACCCAGGCGCAGGACAAGAACCAAAGCGATGAATCAGAAATAAAAGAGCTGCAGTCACAGCTCCTAAAACTCCAATTAAACAAAGCTAGGCAAGACGCAAATGACAAAAAACAGAAACCTCGTGAACAACATAAACAAATGATAGCTGAAGCTTTAGATCCAACCCCCGTCCCTGCTTGGGAGCCACCCCAATCACAGCAACCACCTCCATATACAACATATCACCCATACCAACCGCAGTACAGAGGCAGGGGCATGCAGAGGAGAGGTTACAGGGGAGTACCTGGGGGAGGAGGGTACGGGAACAACCAGGGTTGCTTTATCTGTGGTGATCCAAACCACTGGGCCCGGGATTGTCCGGCCCGCGTACAAAGAGGGGATTACAGCCAACGAGGGAGAGGCCGAGGAACAGGAAGCTCGACACCACAACTCCCGCCGCCAGGTGGTCAACCCACTCAGTTTCCCATGCGGGGAGACTACGACCACCAACAATGACACACCCCACAGAGACACCCCGACGAGCAGGTGACGGCAGAGCCTGTATTGTCGGTCACAGTTGAAAACAGATTAATGACTTTTCTGGTGGACACAGGCGCCACTTTGTCCTCCATTTGCACCATGCCAAAGAGACATTGCTTAACCCAGCACTCGATTACTGTAATGGGTTTCTCTGGGGTACCGACCACACTGCCTACAACCGTACCTTTGGACACTCGTATAGGCCTCCAAAGACTGTTGCATTCGTATGTATACTCCCCTAACACACCAACCAACTTACTAGGGAGAGACCTGCTGGTTTCCCTAGGAGCTACCATCCTGTGCGACCCAGATGGACTGACTGTCACGTTTCCAGACGGCACCAAGTTGACATGCGGCCACTCTCGCCTCTACACGGTCACAGGACAGTACATAATGCAGCCTCTCGTTGAACCACAGGCTGACATCTACTGGGGTGTACTACAGCCAGAAACACAGGCACACCAGGGGGTTCTCTCCACCTTTCTCCAGTAGAAACCCTGGGTCTCTCAAATTCATCCCTATGTCTCGCCTCCCGATCCACCACACGTTACTCTGTTCTATGACAGGCACTCGAATCAATGTTACGAAGATGATTTTGCTTCCCAAATTGAGGGGACAGAATGGCAGATAATTACACGCAATATTTATGTGGCTCCCGAGGGGGTGGCGGCAGGGGTGGATCTAACATTCGAACAAATGGCCTAGTATGAAATGTCAGACGAGGCTGCACCACATGTCTCACTGGCATTGCATCCAGGGCATCAGGCTAAAGAATTGGGCACCATTGTTAAAAGGGCCAAAACCCACACTGATTGGACACCCACACAATGGCAACATGTCACCTTTTCACCCATCATAAATATGTATTGCATCGAGATGACCGCCTCAGATACGGCGATCTTAGAACACGCACACATATCTAGGCACCATGGTAGGGAAAAAACTGACCATCCAGAGGCGGTGGCACTATTAAACGAACTTCCGGACACATTGTGGGCACGAGGCCCTACTGACGTCGGGCTAGTACAATGTGAACCCGTTACTTTGAACTGGCCTCGACAGAGCCAATTTGGATCAGACAATACCGCGCATAAACCACTAGCCGAGGCAGGGATTGCGGACACGGTAGCAGGTTTATTAGAAAAGGGGGTATTGGAACCTTCGTCCTCTGATTGGAACACACCTATACTCCCTGTAGAAAAGAAGGGAACGGGAAAGTATCGCATGGCGCACGATCTGAGGGCCATCAACGCCGCCCTCCTAACAGCTACGGTTCTGGTACCTAATCCATATGTTGCTCTGACCTGTCTTGACCCGGCACATCGCTGGTTCACTTGCATTGATTTGGCTAATGCTTTCTTTTGTCTCCCACTGACAGAACACTGCAGGGACATTTTCTCTTTCACTTTCCGAGGTACTCAGCTACGATACACTCGACTTCCACAAGGGTTCGCACTATCACCAGGTATTTTCAATCAGGTTTTGAAACATGTCTTAGAGACATGCATTATCCCAGAAGGGGTCATTCTGGTCTAGTATGTTGATGATCTACTGCTGGCGACACCCACGGCTGACCTCTGTCTGCTGGGCACGACGCTAATTCTCAAACATCTCGCCCGGGCGGGGTTTAAGGTCAGTAAGAACAAATTACAGGTCTGCCGTAAGCAAGTTTCCTTTTTAGGGCGCCAAATCTCCCAGAAGGGGTCAGGCCTCACATCACACCATAAATCGGCCATTTTGCATCACCCCAAACCACGGCTAGTTAAGGACATGCTATCCTTTCAAGGCCTCACAGGGTATAGCCGTCACTACGTACGCAACTATACAGGTTTAACCTCACCACTGCGGAACTTAGTGAAGGAACACGGTATGCGTAAACTCTCAGCCACGCTCAATTGGACAGCAGACGCGGAGGAATCATTCATTCTCCTCAAACAGGAGTTGGCCTCAGCGGCTGATTTGGCTATCCCAGATTTCTCACAACCCTTTTACCTTGATGTTTCTGGAACAGCCACATGCGTAAATGGGGTGCTGTTCCAGAAAAAAGGGGGAGATAGACGAGTATTAATGTACCTCAGCGTCATGCTAGATAAGACCGAGAAAAGACACCCAATTTGTACACAGCACGTGGCTGGAGTCACAAAACTTATTCAAAAAACGGCACACATCGTCATGAACCACCCCTTACATGTGCTGACCACACATAGTGTTGTGGCATACGTGAACTCACAGACCTTCACACTAACACCACTCAGACAAAGAAGAATGAGCAGGGTGCTAGAAGCTCCAAATCTACACTTCACACACGAGGGCGTCAACATGGCGGACCAGATGGGGTTAGGGGGGCCGCATGAATGCGCAGAGAAAGTGACTCAGATGACCACGGTCAGGGAAGGACTGTACTCAGACCCCATACCAGACGCTAGGAACCTATATACGGACGGGTGCTGTTACAGACACGATAAACATGGACTCATAGCAGCATACGCGGTAGTGGAACAGACACCACAGGGGATGGTGACAGTGGAAGCTAAGAAACTGGAAGGGCAACAGTCAGCTCAGAGAGCAGAAATATTAGGAGTGGTAGCAGCGCTCCGACTAGGCAAAGGACAGGAAGTTAATGTTTTTACCGACTCAGCATACGCCGCAAACGCAGTACACATCGAACTAGGACAATGGCTTAGAGCCGGCTTCCTAACCGCGTTAAATAAACCGATCAAACACGAGGAAGACATGAAGCAACTCGCGGATAGTCTGCTGCTTCCCAGCAGGGTGGCAGTAATTAAGTGCAAGGGACACGAGAAAACATACTCACTCACCAAGGCGGGAAATGACGCAGCAGACGCAGCTGCAAAACAGGCCGCAGGCTACACACCCACTATGTACACAATATGCGCGGAACAAGAGGCGGTAAGAGACAGACACACACAAGTACTGATTCATGAGCAAGATCTCACGTCACCACAAGAAAAAACGCTCTGGAAAGCAAGGTGGTGTACATGCACGAAAGGTCTTTGGAGAGGACCGGATGGCAGGGTGATTCTGCCACCGGGTCTTAGAACCAGTACATTCACAGAGGCGCATGGTGTGGGGCATGTGGGGACAGTGCAGATGATGAAGAATTTGGATAATTGGTGGCATCCATTTTTGAAGGATATGATTAAACATTTTGTACAAACATGTGAAGTGTGCACTCAATATAACCCCAGACCAACGGTGAAACCGCCTCCGGGACGTTTTCCATTGCTCACGAAGCCAGGTAAAGAGATAATCCTCGATTTTACTGACATGAACATTATGGTTAAGGGGTATCGATACTTACTGGTTTGCGTAGATAGCTACTCAGGGTGGCCCGAAGCATGGCCCACCAGAAAGGAGGACAGCGCCTCCGTGGTTAAATGTCTGGTTAACCACTACATCCCTCGACACGGGTTTCCTGAAAAGGTAAGATCAGACAATGGGACTCATTTTAAAAATAAAGACCTCCAACAGGTGGAAACCATGTTGGGGCTGACCCACAAATTTGGCTCCGTATACCACCCACAGTCACAAGGTAAGGTCGAGAGAATGAATAGAACCATCAAGGACAAATTGGCTAAAATCTGTGCACAGACCAAAATGACATGGCTAGATGCCTTACCATTAGCTTTACTGTCTATCCGGAGCTCCGTAAACCAAAGCACACACTTGACTCCACACGAACTACAGACCGGTAGACCATTTCCTGGACCACACACAGCACTGGACACTGATGCACAAAACCTAAACCATAAACAATATTATCGTGAATTGCAAAGTCTCGTTGCAGCCTTTTCAGATCAAGTGAGGGAGCAGCACCAGGCGGCTACCGGGAGCCCTCCAGACACAGAGTGGGTCCTCCTGAAAGTCCTCAAGCGAAAGTGGACGGAGCCAAGGTGGACAGGACCCTACAAGATCAAGGAGCGCAGCTCGCACGCTGTCCGGCTGGACAGCAAGGGTGACACCTGGTATCACTGGAGCCAGTGCGCAGCGGCAGAAGCTCCCTCCAGATCACTTTGCGTCCAACACACACAGGGACCTGTGTGAAGCAGCAACCTCATCACCGGCCGGTGACGAAGCAAAGACCACCAACAGCGCAGGGCAGAATAATCCCTGGGTGGCAAAAGGGGGTGAGATAGTCTAACCCTCACCCTCACGGCAAGGCGGAAGGACAACGCGCCCCTGCAACAAGTAGCGTGCCAAGCTACCAACGCGAGTTTTGAAGAGTGTTATTCCAATTATATCGTTTTAACTATTTTTTGTAATGTGCTTTTGCTTTGAGTTGTGTGACATAGAGTATTGAAGGTTCTAAGCTCTTTAAGGTGCAGCGCGTGACCCTCCCTTGAATACAGTGAATAATTTACTCTGCCATATTGAAGGTTTAGCTTGCTAGTTTTTACATGGAAGGTAAAGCCAGATGGGGTCTCTCCTCGGGTCCACTAATGTGTATTTCTTTTTTAGTCTCCTTGTTGGTAGTGCTCCCCATCCTGTGGGTACTTGACCCGCCCTTTACTCCCTTGCAGAACGTCACAACCAACACAGCCCACAGCCGACACCGACGATCCGTCCCGTACCCAGGAGACAGCTCGTTCCCGTTAGACCACTGCCTGGCCAAATATGGTGGCATAGAAATTAAGTACGTCAAAGGCACCAAAGCCACATTCACGTTTGACCTTTGTGCCGTCATAAACTGCGCAGGTAAAAATACCACATGGCAGGGATACGACCTATATCTCTGTGCGGCCTTGGCTTATGCCTATAAAGGCCGATGGTGCCTCCTGGGAGGACGTTATAGCATACACCGGGAAATGGACACCGGACGGCCCTACCGCTGGGAGATTACAAGGACGAGTTACGATACAGCGCGACTTTCACATGAGCCAGAACCCTATCTCCCTATCTATCAATAACATGTACAACTGTCTCAGGGGCCAACCGTGGGAGGTGGGTATCCGGGGTTGTACCGGGGGCGCATGCACCATCATTCTAGGAGTACCGACATCTGGACGCGACCCTTTGGGCCTCATCAAAATTACTCTGGTGGACCCTCCCAAAGTCACAACTTTGAAACCACATTCACCCAAATACCCAGCGATTAATGCGACCCTTCCCCCTCAAATGGACGGCGTAAAGGTTCATGATTTTTCAAAAGACTCCCCGATTCAGATTATTAGGAAGGCCACTGGGTTTACGGACAAAAACTTATGGTTGGTTATGATGCAGGGCCTGGTCAAGTCGTACACTAACGACAGCTGTGTGATCTGTTCCACGGCCCGCCCTGTGCTGATCACCTCGCCCTCTCCATTGACCACTCATCCCGACTCCTTTCACTGCATATTAGAATTACACATGTTTGATAACCCCACACCACCTTGTCAGGGATGGGAGACAGTCTTTCCACTGACCCCGAGTTCACCCGATCCCCCAATGTTTCAACCAGTGCGCTACGGTCACTCCTGTATCACTAGGCAAGGCAATTCTTCGTCCTCTAGGGTAGGAAAGACTTCTCCAGGCTGGTGTAATTCCACCACGAACGTGTCAGATTGGTCCAATTCCACCACCCTCACCAAAGCCCGAGCGGATATTTGGTGGTACTGCGGAGGGGCGGTTCTACATCCCACGCTCCCTCCCAACTGGTCAGGTACCTGCACCCTGATCACCTTACTCATGCCTATCTCCATTGTACCAGCATCCGACCTATTAGGTGTCCTCTCACGCACTCATATAAAGTCCATCTCCTCGTTCGATATTAAGCGCACGCGCCGGTCGATTCCCGCGCTCGGGAAGCAAGGCTTTCAAGGGTCTCCCACTTATATCGATGTAATCGGCGTTCCTCGCGGCATACCGGACGAATACAAATTAGTGGACCAGATTGCGGGAGGATTTGAATCGTCCATTTGCTGGTGGTGCACTATCAACAAGAATGTCGATAGGATCAATTATATTCATTATAATGTTCAACGCTTGACCAATCTTACCAGGGATGCCGTGGAAGGACTGGCAGCCGAGCTCAGGGCCAATTCACTTATGACATATCAAAACCGACACTTCCTCATGTCTCCTCACTTCCTCACAATTTCCTCACTTCCTCATTTCGAGATCAGGAGGCGACAGTGTGAAACTGATGTGTGTAGAGGTGAGGGGAGTGTGGGGGTCGTGACGCACCCGGATAGAGCCCAGACTTATCTCCTCCTGTTGAGACAATGACACAGCGTAGACCCAGCCCCAAACCAGGAAGAGGGAACCTGCTCTGAAGCCCTTAAAAGCACACACCCGCGAGTGAGACCCCAGACCTTTTCTAGCGTGTCTTTTATGCATGTTTGTTGGGTCTCCGTCCTTTGCAAACGACGCAATAAAGCTTCTCATATTCAACTCAAAACCAGTCTCCAGTCGTCTTCTTCCACATTCAACGGACTCAACACAAGCTACACAAAGCCTTGTATGTGTTTTGTTCTCTCTCAATCAAACCGGGTGGAGTGTGTTTGTTTTCTTGGAAACTCCGGTGAGTCATTACCACATGAAGCTAGCTTAAAAACCTATGCTAACTTTACACGTGGTGACTTTTAAAACTGTGTGCACTATTTTTTGTCTCTAAAAAGCTAAAACCAGTCGGAGTACACAACAAAGATTGTGCTGTGCACAAAAGGAGCCTTACATTTTATTTTTCTAAATGCTTTTGTTGAAGCACTTTTGCTAATGCACTAAAGTAGTGCAGATAAGCACTTTTGTTTTGTATTACATTCCATTCAGTGCCCTTCATGCACTTTTGTCATTTCATTTATGTGTTATTTCATAGAAATAAGTTGTTAAAAACAATTAAGTTACAAACTTGAAATAATTTAATTTCATGTGCCTTGAAAAAGGGTTAAATAAATATTGTGGTTGTTTGTTATGCTACATAGCAATACATTTTGAATTCATGGAAGTAAAACCAGTGTTAAAACAGCAATGTAAAAGATTTTGAACATTTTATGAGATCTCATTTTATTTAGAAACTACTGTTAAGAAATATTTTATTCATTGTGTCTGTACTGCATGTGCAGACTGGTTTTTAGTGGACCCGGATGTGATCTTGAAGCTGGTTTCGGACACAGATGGCGAGCTAAACCCAGGGAGAATTCTTGGCGGATCCAGAAGCAGTGTGGCCAGCTGCTCTGGATGCGAGAGTGAATCTACAGACCCAACCACTTCAAATCACAGGATCCCAGATAAGAACAAATAAAACCACTTTATCCCAAACGGATCACAATCCTGGAAAAGACCTCCCGAATTCACACAAATCAAACCTTAAGGGTCCGAACCTCAGAGACGCTAAGCCTATTTTATTTTTATTTTTATTTTGTAAAGAGCGCTCTACACATTGTTTGCACTATTTCTTGTGCTATTGTGAAATTGTAATAAATCTGCCGGCTGTTCAACTTAAATCTCTATCATTCATTCTACTCCTCTAGAACCTAGCATATAATCTAGCACAGCTATACTAAGCTGGTGTTACAAAAGCATATTTGACCAAATTATAGATTCATATTGATGGTCCGCTGTGAATCTCCATATTTTAGAAATTCGATGATGCAGCATTATAAACACTAACATTAATAAACTGTATACAACCAACATTCTCAACTCCCACATTCACTGTACAAATGGAACAAATATCCTGTTAGGGTTTCACATGTCACAACTCTGTTTTACAGTGTCAATAATTTCTGAATCCAAACAAGTCAGTTAGTGTTTTATGATATGAATAAAAATTAATTGTCAAAAGTTTGAGTTCCCATACAAAGTTGACCCCTACAACATAGTGGCACCTTGTACGTATTTGTCGTGTCTAGTGTTGAGGCACACCAAGAAAACCCGCTCAATAGGTTGAGGAAAGTTCAAACAACCAAAATGTTTAGAAGGATAGAAAGAAAGGTAGATACTTTTTTCATCCCAGAGAAATATTCACAAACACATTTACAAACAACAGTGTTTACTAAACATGCTGCATAAAATTACCAACATCCTTATAATAAAATCTTGTTATACATCCATGTTACAAGGTTGTTACAGCCAGGAGCGGCACTAGAGATAAGCTCACAGTGTTTATGAAATGCTCCTTATGGTGTGCATCCCATACAACTCCTGACAATCAAGTCTCACTCCGAGCTTGCTCGTGTGGCTTAGTCTCTAAGCCAGGTGGAACTGCTTCTACTGATAGGAGAAGGGGCAGGGCAAATCGTTGGCAGCTTTTAAACAGATGCTTGGGATCGATGGTGACTCATCAACCTATGAATGTAGCCCATCTTGGTGAAAGTAAACCCTGATTACAAATCTCCACTGCTGTACAGCATACCCAGTCACGGAGAGAGCTGCTCTACACACCACATACCATCAGCACCCTCATCACCATCAGTGGCAGCATCAGACTAACCGCTTGCCGGTGCTTTTCCCCTCACATTGGCTGTGCGTGCGGCGTGCTCGCTACTCCGTCCACGCACACGTGATCATCGGCATGAGGAGGATGATCATGCAGACCCGATCGAAGTCCATCTATGGCACACTAAGTATTTCACCTTCTTCTGATTCACTAATCCACTGCTGATTGTGGTTTGCTTGAAACTTCGATCGGGTCTGCATGATCATCCTCCTCATGCCGATGATCATGTGCACGCGGACGGAGTAGAGAGTGCGCCGCACGCACAGCCATGTTTAACGCATCGCCTTATAATAAATTATCGAGCAAATACAAAGCAGGGTTCAGAGATCAGCGCGTCTTAAACACAGGCTCAAGTGCATGCTTTCATCCAGCACAGACTCAATCAGAGGGATTGTGGAGTCTGAATAAAGCCTGGATAATGCTCTGAAATGTACCACACACCGAATAGATGAACCATCCTGAAGGGAAAAGAACAGAAATCTTCACCACATCTCCACAGGGTTGAGTAGTATTCATTGCAGACTTTGCAGATATGCAACACCGCAGGTGGCCAGCGAATCACGCATTGAGAGTTTCAAACGTACACGCACAAAAAAATAAATAAAAAATCACGGTCGGTTAGCTAACAGCGGGTTGAAAATTTAACCAGCCGTTAGGGGTTAACCGGTGGTTAAAATAACCGTGTTTTGAACAACCGGGCCCAGGTGGATGCACGCACATGCGTACAACTTTTCCCCGGCCACTCCCTTCAGACCGGTACCAATTGAGCGAGGGTTGGTTATAGGAGTTGATCGTGCTCGGTTCTGAAGGGCCGCATGCTGTAGTAGGGACGAGCATAGCAAAACATACAAGACAACAAATAAAACAAATCAAAAGAAACAACAGGACTCTGAGAACTCCGCAATATCGCCCTCAAGGGAGCGCCATCTTGGACATTGCACTTAAAAATAGTTTTGCCGTTTGATACAAACAAGGAATTTGTACATTCAGGAATTTTGAACATTCTACAAATGATCACTACGGGAGCTCTACTGTCACTTACTTTTCATTCGCCAGTGGTAATAATATTAAAAAAAAGGAAGAAAGAAAGAAAACTTACAGTCTAACGTTTTGAGAACATTCCAAGAACCTGTATTACATCTTCTTTCTTCTTTTCTTTTTGGCTTTTTCCCGTTCTCGAGAGTCGCCACAGCGAATCGTCTGATCTGCACGTTTGATTTGGCATGGGTTTTTACGTCGGATGCCCTTCCTTTCACAACCCTTTAGCAAGGGACAAAAACACGCTGATGGCTTTGCAGCTACGCTTTACAAAAGTCAGCAATGGTTCTTTTACATGCCTCTCACCATAGACAGTGAGAGACATGGCCAGCCTTTGATAACCCAGTTAGCTGCATTGGGGGGACAGTGACAACCTTGTGGGGACTCAAACTCCCAACCTTTGGATCAGCGATCCTGTGCCCTATCCACTAGACCACCACTGCCCTACAAGAACATGTATTACATAACAAAACAAAAATATAACTACAGGGGAACATTACCAAAACATTTTGTGTGACTTGGGTTGTTAGAACACAGACTAAGTATAACATCAGCCAAACTCAGATGGCAGGTGTTGTGCAGGTTTTCCTTTTGATATTTTTTGTTTGTGTGTGTGTGTGTGTGTGTGTGTGTGTGTGTGTACAGCATAGTGCTGAATCTAAGTATGTACTGTACTGCTGAAAAAGGTAAGTTTTCAGCTATTGTTTGAAGATACCTAGTGACTCAGCTGTCTGTATGTCCAAAGGAAGTTCATTCCACCACCTTGGAGATAGAACAGAAAATAGTTTAGATGCATTTTTCCTTGTGCCTTGACAGAGAAAGAGATCAGTCTTATAGTCATTCCCACCAGATAACACCAGTTGATTTTCTTTTTAGAAATTCAAGATCATTTTTATATTAAGTATTTTCAAGTCTTTTCTTCACAAATTTTTATCAGTTTGTTGATTTTGCCAACAAGGGAACAGTACACTCAACATTATTTCCTGCAATGTGGCAAACATACAAAGCCTTGCCCTGCCCCCACCTTAGCGGTCTGATCACAATGTGTAGTTCTTGACCCCTGGTGTATGTCCCTGAAGGACTATCATTCAGTGGGTCTTAACCCCTTGTCATGAAATCACTTGAATAACTCGTCTTATCACATATCAAGGCAAATATTGCCCTTTAAATCAATCAATATCAGTTTAGATCAGGCAACACAGGTCAACTGAGGTCACTGTCTCACTGGTTCCTCACACTGCCCTTTCACGCCTGGAACAGCATGACAGCTATCTTTGGATGCTGTGTATACACTCCAGCTCCATCGTTAAAACTGACCAAACTTTACCTCAGCACACACCTGTGCAACTGGGTTTTGGACAGTCACTGGCAGGCCAGTGCATCTAGAAAAGCACTTCTCCATCATCACACTAAAGACAGGAGCACCACAGGACTGTATGCAGAGCCCACTGCTTCACATGCTCTTCTCACATAACTATAAAGTTAACTATAATTCCAGCAGAATTAGATTTTCAAATGACACCACTGTCACATGCCTAATTTCAGCAACCTTGTGGTCAACTCAAAATAAAACAAAATAATGGATATTGTATTTCATGGAAAAGGAAGTACACCTGCAGCACCCAGTCAACCTCAAAGAGGAGGGAGTGGAATCAGTCCAGAGGTTCAGATTCCTTTGAATCCATATCAACAAAAAACTGTCCTGGTCCATGAACATAATTATTGGCCAAAAAAGTCTCAAGCAACTTCACTTCCTGATGAAAAGCACAACTCCCACAACAGCAGTTGGTCAAATTCTACAGAAGTGCCATAGAGTCTATCATCATGTACTGCATCTTAGCACTCTAGCAGCACCTCCAAGGACAGGAAGGATCTTCAATGCATGATTAGATCAGCTGAAAGGAGCACTGGCTCACAGCTTCCAACTCTAAAAGAAATCTACAGAGCTTGTTTCATCCAGTACGTGGTGAACATCTGCAGTGTTCCAACCTACTCTGGTTACAGCCTTTTTACCAATCTGCTGTTATGTACACACTGCAGAGCCCTTCCCACCCACGCAACCAGACTACAGGACAACTTCTACCCAAAAGCTGTCTCACTATTGAACTCACTTTGCAAACTCCCACACATAACACAGTATAAACAAGATAATGGGCCAAAGCGACACTATTCCCACTACACTGCGAACACGCAAGATGACAGTACAAGACCTGCACCTTACTCACACAGAGATATTATTTACTCTGCACTCTACCACATTATTGTGAGGCTGATGGTGTAGTGGATAGGGTGCTGGGCTCATAATCAGGAGGTTGTGAGTTTGAATCCCTTTTAGACCCCCCATTGTGCTAAGACCACAGTCTTAACCACACTAGGTGACTGTTCACCCAGGAGTATAAATATGTACCAGTAAAAATCCAACATGTGATGGACTAATGTCCCATCCAGGAGGAGTTGGACTCCTGGGGCTGGTTGTTCAAAACACGGTTATTTTAACCACTGATTAATCCCTAACTGCTGGTTAAATTTTTAACCCACCGTTAGCTAACCAACCGTTAAATATGTGTTGTTCAAAACATGGTCACGTCGTTAGTTAACGTTGCTGTCAAAGATAAGTGTGGTTAACATTACTGGTTAGCACTAAGGGGTCATTCAACATTTTCAACATTTTTCGAAGCATACAAAACATATGCTAGAGGGAAGGGGGTAAGATGTCTGTGTATGCTTTTTAATATTATAAAATGTTGATCAACAATAATACATGTGCTCGTGAATATTATATGAGTAAAAATAAAAGGACAAGACAAAGACTTTCTATTGAAACTTCATTTTTCACGACAGAGTGATCTGTAGTGAAAAATGAAGTTTCAATAGAAAGTCTTTGTCCTGTCCTTTTATTTTTACTTATATTTGTTCTACGAAAATGTTTTGAGCACTCTCCTATGGAAGGATCTACTCAGAAAATTCTCTCTATATAAATATAGTGTGTATACGTTTGAAACTCTCAGTTCGCCAACCACCTGCGGTGTTGCATATCTGCAAAGATTGCAATGAATACTACCCAACCCGGTATCAGCTGCTGAAACACCAGAAGGCACCTGATCAAGGGTGTATGCTAGGAGAGTGCACAGGGTGCACGTGCACCCCCCCACAGCAGGAGTCGAGTTCCGCTGGACAATAAATTATGTGTATTCACAATCTTATAAATAAACTTAATGACCGTTATTGAAGAGAAAGTCAGAGATAAGTTCCGCATGACGAGAGTCAGGAAGTAAACCGGAAGTTAACGTGTAACGGGCACTGCACATGTGCACGCCTGAGCTGACCAATCAACAAACATAATATCAGTAAGCAATAATAGCTGATCACTGTCAATCAAACAACGTGCGAGTGTGAGAATAAAGCACAGTTTGTTAGTACCGCCTCCGGCTCCTGCACATGTATTAGAACACAAACATTGACGCACAGAGAATGAATGGCAAAAATAATCATAAGCCATCCAGCCTGTATCTGCAGCCTAATGCTCAGTACTTTTATAAAATTAAAAATATGTTTCTGTGCTGTAAATATATATTAATATTTGTTTGTGCCTTTGAATGCAGCCATGAGGTGAGGCACAAACAAGTGCCCGCCCTCACGCAGGTCTCAAGCCCGGAAAATGCAGAGGGTTGCGACAGGAAGGGCATCCGGCGGAGAACTTCTGCCAAAATTCTCATGCAAATGATCAAAATAAAATTAATACCAGATCGGTCGAGGCACGGGTTAACAATGACCGCCATCAATGCTGTTAACCAACAGGGTGCTGGTGGAAATTGGACTACTGTTGGTCGAAGAAGGAGAGGTGGGAGGCGAGTCCGTAGGCAGAGAGAGACAAGGAAAGGCGTGAGTCTAGGACTGAGAGTAGGGGCTTTGAATGTTGGAACTATGAAAGAAAAAGCAGTAGAGCTGGCTGACACGATGCAGAGGAGGATGGTGGACATACTCTGTGTTCAGGAGACCAGGTGGAAGGGTAGCAAGGCAACAAGCTTAGGAGCAGGTTTGAAGCTGTTTTATCATAGTGTGGATGGGAAGAGAAATGGAGTGGGAGTCATCTTGAAGGAGGAGTTTGTCAGGAATGTTCTAGAAGTGAAAAGAGTGTCAAACAGAGTGATGAGTCTCAAGTTAGAAATTGAAGGCATGATGTTCAATGTTATTAGTGCTTATGCCCCACAGGCTGGATGTAACCTAGAAGAGAAGAAGAGATTCCTGAGTGAGTTAGATGAATTGCTGCAGAGTACCCCCAGAGGTGAAAGAGTGGTCTTGGTGCAGACTTCAATGGACATGTTGGTGCAGGCAACAGAGGGGACGAGGAAGTGATGGGCAGGTTTGGTATCCAGGACAGGAACACAGAAGGACAGATGTTGATCAATTTTGAAAAAAGGATGGAAATAGCTGTGGTAAATACTTTCTTCCAGAAGAGACAGGAGCATAGGGTAACTTATAAAAGCGGAGGTAGGAGCACACAGGTAGACTACATCTTGTGTAGGTGATATAATTTGAATGAAATCAGTGACTGCAAAGTAGTAGCAGGTGAGAGTGTTGCCAAACAGCATAGGATGGTGATGTGCAGGATGACGCTGATGGTGAGGAAGGTGAAAAAGGCTAAGGCAGAGCAGAAGACAAAGTGGTGGAAGCTGAAAAAGGAAGATTGTCATGTTGTCTTCAAGGAGGAGTTGAAAATGGCTTTGGGTGGTCAGGAAGTGCTTCCAGATGACTGGACAACTACAGCTAATGTGATCAGGGAGACAGGTACGAGAGTACTTGGTGTATCCTCTGTAAGGACAGTAGATACTTGTTGGTGGAATGAGGAAGTGCAGGATTGTGTACAAAAGAAGAGGTTAGCTAAGAATGGGACATAGAGAGGACTGAAGAGAGTAAACAGGAGTACAGGGACACGCAACGCAAGGCGAAGGTAGCGGTGTCAAAGGCCAAACAGAGGGCGTATGATGACTTGTATGATAGATTGGACAGTAAGGAGGGAGAAAATGATTTATACAGGTTGGCACAGCAGAGAAATAGAGATGGGAAGGACATGCAGCAAGTCAGAGTCATTAAGGACAGAGAGGAAAATGTATGGACTGATGACAGAAGTGTGCTGGGAAGATGGAAAGAGTACTTTGAAGAGCTGATCAATGAGGAAAATGAGAGAGAAAAAAAGAGTCGAAGAGGTGACTGTTGAGGACCAGGAAGTAGCAAAGATTAGTAAGGGTGAAGTGATGCGTGCATTGAAGAGGAAAAAGAAAGGAAAGGCAGTTGGCCCTGATGACATACCGGTGGAGGTATGGAAGTGTCTAGGAGAGGTAGCAGTAGATTTCCTGACAAAAAACATTCAAAAAGTTCTTAGAGAGTGAGAAGATGCCAGAGGAATGGAGGAGAAGTGTGATGGTGCCCATTTTAAAGAACAAGGGAGACGTGCAGAGTTGTGGTAACTACAGAGGGATGAAGTTGATGAGCCATACGATGAAGTTATGGGAAAGAATAGTGGAAGCAAGACTAAGGGCAGAGGTCAGCATTTGTGAACAACAGTTTGGTTTCATGCCAAGAAAGAGCACCACAGATGCAGTGTTTGCTTTGAGGATGTTAATAGAGAAGTACAGAGAATGCCAGAGGGAGCTTCATTGTGCCTTTGTGGATCTGGAGAAAGCATATGACAGGGTGCCGAGAGAGGAACTGTGGTATTGTATGAGGAAGTCTGGAGTCGCAGAGAAGTATGTTAGAGTGGTGCAGGACATGTATGAGAGACGTAAGACAGTGGTGAGGTGTGCTGTGGGTGTGACAGAAGAGTTCAATGTGGAGGTGGGACTGCATCAAAGGTCAACTCTGAGCCCCTTCTTGTTTGCTATGGTGATGGACAGGCTGATAGACGAGGTTAGACAAGAAGCTAAATGGACTATGATGTTTGGAGATGACATTGTGGTCTGTAGTGAGAACAGAGAACACATGGAGGAAAATCTAGAGAGGTGGAGGTATGCCCTGGAAAGCAGAGGAATGAAGGTTAGCCGCAGTAAAACAGAATACATGTGTGTGAACAGCAAGGAACCAAGAGGAACAGTGAGGTTACAGGGAGCAGAGAAAAACAAGGTGGAGGAGGGGCACTAACCAGTGTCTCTCCCCCTTATGCCGGTCCCAAGCCCGGATAAATGCAGAGGGTTGCGACAGGAAGGGCATCCGGCGTAAAACTTCTGCCACATTTAAAAATGCAAATGATCAAAACAAAATTCATACCGGATCGGTCGAGGCCCGGGTTAACAACGACCGCCATCAGTGCTGTCAACCAACAGGGTGCTGATGGAAATTGGACTACTGTTGGTCGAAGACGTCGAAGAAGGAGAGGCGGGAGGCGTGTCCGTAGGCAGAGAGAGAAGAGGAAATGCGTGAGCCTCGGACTGAGAGTAGGGACTTTGAATGTTGGAACTATGCAAGGAAAAGATAGGGAGCTGGCTGACATGATGCAGAGGAGGAAGGTGGACATACTGTGTGTTCAGGAGACAAGGTGGAAAGGTAGAAAGGCTAAAAGCTTAGGAGCAGGGTTTAAACTGTTTTATAATGGTGTGGATGGGAAGAGAAATGGAGGAGGAGTCATCTTGAAGGAGGGGTTTGTCAGGAATGTTCTAGAAGTGAAAAGAGTGTCAGACAGAGTGATAAGTCTCAAGTTAGAAATTGAAGGCGTGATAGTCAATGTTGTTAGTGCTTATGCCCCACAGGCAGGATGTAAGCTAGAAGAGAAGGAGAGATTCTGGAGTGAGTTAGATGAAGTGATGCAGAGTACCCCCAGAGGTGAAAGAGTGGTCATTGGAGCAGACTTCAATGGACATGTTGGTGCAGGCAACAGAGGGGACGAGGAAGTGATGGGCAGGTTTGGTATCCAGGACAGGAACACAGAAGGACAGATGTTGATCGATTTTGCAAAAGGATGGAAATGGCTGTGGTGAATACTTTCTTCCAGAAGAAACAGAAGCATAGGGTGACTTATGAAAGCGGAGGTAAGAGCACACAGGTAGACTACATCTTGTGTAGGCGAGGTAATTTGAAGGAAGTCAGTGACTGCAAAGTAGTAGTGGGTGAGAGTGTTGCCAAACAGCATAGGATGGTGGTGTGCAGGATGACACTGATGGTGAGAAAGGTGAAAAAGGCAAAGGTAGAGCAGAAGACAAAGTGGTGGAAGCTGAAAAGGAAGAGAGTCGTGTTGTCTTCAAGGAGGAGTTGAAACAGGCTTTGGGTAGTCAGGAAGTGCTTCCAGAGGACTGGACAACCACAGCCAATGTGATCAGGGAGACCGGTAGGAGAGTATTTAGTGTGTCCTCTGGAAGGAAAGTAGATAAGGAAACTTGGTGGTGGAATGAGGAAGTGCAGGAGTGTGTACAAAAGAAGAGGTTAGCCAAGAAGAAGTGGGACATTGAGAGGACCGAAGAGAGTAAACAGGAGTACAGGGAGACACAGCGTAAGGCGAAGGTAGCAGTGTCAAAGGCCAAACAGAGGGCGTATGATGACTTGTATGATAGGTTGAACAGTAAGGAGGGAGAAAATGATCTATACAGGTTAGCACAGCAGAGAAATAGAGATGGGAAAGACGTGCAGCAAGTTAGAGTGATAAAGGACAGAGAGGAAATGTATTGACTGATGACAGAAGTGTGCTGGGAAGATGGAAAGAGTACTTTGAAGAGCTGATGAATGAGGAAAATGAGAGAGAAAAAGAGTAGAAGGGTGACCGTTGAGGAGCAGGAAGTAGCAAAGATTAGTAAGGGAGAAGTGAGGAGGGCATTGAAGAGGATGAAGAGTGGAAACCCAGTTGGCCCTGATGACATACCAGTTGAGGCATGCAAGTGTCTAGCAGTGGTAGCAGTAGATTTTCTGACAAGAATATTCAACAAGGTCTTAGAAAGTGAGCAGATGCCAGAGGAATGGAGGAGAAGTGTGCTTGTGCCCATTTTTAAGAACAAGGGCGATGTACAGAGTTGTGGCAACTACAGAGGGATAAAGTTGATGAGCCATACAATGAAGCTATGGGAAAGAATAGTGGAAGCAAGACTAAGGGCAGAGGTCAGCATTTGTGAACAACAGTTTGGTTTCATGCCAAGAAAGAGCACCACAGATGCAGTGTTTGCTTTGAGGATGTTAATAGAGAAGTACAGAGAAGGTCAGAAGGAGCTGCATTGTGCCTTTGTGGATCTGGAGAAAGCATATGACAGGGTGCCGAGAGAAGAACTGTGGTATTGTATGAGGAAGTCTGGAGTGACAGAGAAGTATGTTAGAGTGGTGCAGGACATGTATGATAGATGTAAGACAGTGGTGAGGTGTGCTGTCGGTGTGACAGAAGAGTTCAAGGTGGAGGTGGGACTACATCAAGGGTCAGCTCTCAGCCCCTTCTTGTTTGCTATGGTGATGGACAGGCTAACAGATGAGGTTAGACAAGAATCTCCATGGACTATGATGTTTGCAGATGACATTGTGATCTGTAGTGAGAGCAGAGACCAAGTGGAGGAAAATCTAGAGAGGTGGAGGTATGCCCTGGAAAGGAGGGGATTGAAGGTTAGTCTTAGTAAGACAGAATACATGTGTGTGAACGACAAGGACCCAAGAGGAACTTTGAGGTTACAGGGGCAGAGATAAAGAAGGTGGAGGATTTTAAGTACTTAGGCTCAACAATCCAGAGCAATGGAGAGTGTGGAAAAGAGGTGAAGAAGCGCGTGCAGGCAGGTTGGAATGGATGGAGAAAAGTGTCCGGTGTGATGTGTGATAGGAGAGTATCGGCAAGAATGAAGGGAAAAGTGTACAAGGCGGTGATGAGGCCAGCGATGTTGTATGGTTTAGAGACAGTGGCCCTGGGGAAAAGACAGGAGGCAGAGCTGGAGGTAGCAGAGATGAAAATGTTGAGGTTCTCTTTGGGAGTAACGAGGATGGATAGGATCAGAAATGAGTACATCAGAGGGACAGCACATGTTAGATGTTTTGGAGACAAAGTCAGAGAGGCTAGATTGAGATGGTTTGGACATGTACAGAGGAGGGATAGTGAGTATATTGGTCGTAGGATGCTGAGGTTGGAACTACCAGGCAAAAGGCCCAGAGGAAGACCAAAGAGAAGATTTATGGATGCAGTGAAGGCGGACATGAAGGTCGTTGGAGTAAGAGTAGAAGATGCAGAGGATAGGGAGAGATGGAGGCAGATCATTTGCTGTGGCGACCCCTGAAGGGAACAGCCGAAAGGAAAAGAAGAAGAAGGCTCAACGATCCAGAGCAATGGAGAGTGTGGAAAAGAGGTGAAGAAGCGCGTGCAGGCAGGTTGAAATGGGTGAGGAAAAGTGTCCGGTGTGATGTGTGATAGGAAGGTATCGGCAAGAATGACAGGAAAATTGTACAACACGGTGATGAGGCCATCGATGTTGTATGGTTTAGAAACAGTGTCCCTGGGGGAAAGACAGGAGGCTGAGCTGGAGGTATCAGAGATGAAAATGTTGAGATTCTCTTTATGAGTAACGAGGATGGATTGTATCATGAATGAGTACATCAGCGGGACAGCACATGTGAGATGTTTTGGAGACAAAGTCAGAGAGGCTAGATTGAGATGGTTTGGACCTGTACAGAGGAGGGATAGTGAATATATTGGTAGTAGGATGCGGAGGTTGGAACAACCAGGCAAAAGGCCCAGAGGAAGACCAAAGAGAACATTTATGGATGTGGTGAAGGAGGACATGAAGGTAGTTGGAGTAAGAGTAGAAGATGCAGAGGATCGAGTGAGATGAAGGCAGATCATTTGCTGTGGCAACCCCTGAAGGGAACAGCCAAAAGGAAAAGAAGAAGAGACAAGGGTACTATATTTTCCCAAATACATTGAACCATGAATCCTACATAGAGGTATCTCCCCCAGAATGTCCTTTCATCTTTTAATAAAAGATTTCAGGCCTTCTATTGCTAGTGTTAAGACTTCCATCTGATACAGTGTTGTTTAGAATAAAAGTACAACATTGTTCCCCGAACATTGCACATACACCTCCTTTTTCTGCTAACAACATCTTTAGTGCAATGCGATTTTGGAAAGCCATCAGTGACGTTGCTGCTAATTGGCTATATACTGCTTTAAAACCTGTCTGTGTCCAATTGCCTAATTTTTAATCATTATAGTAGATGTAATTTATTCTATCCGCACTGTATTACTAGTACACCACCAACAGATGGTAGATTTGAACCTAGCTGCTACTTGATTTCCCAGTTTATATTCATCAGGAACCCCACGTAGAACTCCTATAGCAGCTATATAAGTGGGGTCACGTTCCTTGCCATGTGGTGTCTCTTTTATGATGTGTTTTCCTGGTACCGGTAATACACTATTCACTTCCTTTAATATGCGTTCTGCTGTTGTAGGGTATATTCATACTGAAAGTAACAAAGTAATGATAGCACATACACCAGTTTTATTATGTGGCAACCTATCAAATAAATTTCCTAGTATCTGACCATTTGCCAGTCATATTAATGCATGAAAAATTCCCTCTAGCTACTACTTTAGAGAATATAGGTTTGTGTTTTTCTGGTCCTGTAAGAGGATATACACTATCCCAAGTCATACAGCTATTAGTCAGAACCATGTTATTTATTAAATCTATCAGACATTTTGGAGTCATTTCAGCTGGAATTATTCATAAAATTGGTCTTAGCTCCATGCATACTATAGTCTTGTTTAGCCGCTTTGCTGGCTTCTTCTGCCATCAACAACCAGTTGCTTCCTTGTTTAGATACTCCAGTGGTTACCAAGAATCAATCATCAGTTTCCATCTTCTCTTGTAGCATGTTCAGTCCATTTATTTCTTTATCAGGCGTGAGTTGTGCTAAAGTGTTTGCAAGCAGGGTGTTATTTTGGCACAATATGAAGCTTCCCAGACGATAGTCATAACCTGAGGTCCAGCACCATACAGAGACTGTCTGACACTTTGTAATATCCATTCTTTCATTACTGATTTTCACTTGGAAGTTTCTCTGTGTGCGGTAATCAACTTGTAATCTTGCTTTCCATTGGTTGGCATTATGGTCTGAGTAGCTCTTCCAGTCTTGCACTATATGGTCCGCTATTAGTCCATTCCATCTGTTATACCAGCCAAGGAGGAAATTCCAATATTGTTTGTCACAATGTTGCAGCCCAGGGCCTCCACTTCACTGGTAAGGTTCTGTATCAGCACTCTTGTCGTGGTATTGGTGTATACATATCACTGAGGCGCCGTGTGTTCCATTACACCCAGCAGTTATAGGAGTCAGTCTTGTTGAACTCATTGCTCCTGTTCCGACATCTATTCCTTGGACCCTCACCAGGGTCAGGAGTAAGATTATTCCTTTCCATATTTTTAA
The DNA here is from genome assembly GCA_024760905.1 of Plotosus lineatus. Taxonomy (NCBI): domain Eukaryota; kingdom Metazoa; phylum Chordata; class Actinopteri; order Siluriformes; family Plotosidae; genus Plotosus; species Plotosus lineatus. The sequence continues at coordinate 11,285,119 of CM045734.1, read as the reverse complement.
TTTCTTCCTTTGAACGTTACCTCTTCTACTGCAGAGTCTATCCGCTGTTCTGAGGCACTGAAGGACTTTTGACTCGTTGATTTCTTCACTGGCTTTCGTGTCTACCCAGTCCTATTGATTTGAGTCCACACTATTACCAGTCTCAGTCTCAGTCCCGGTTGTCTCGAGCACTCTGATGACTCGCTTGCAGTGCATCAGGTGTATCCAGGTGTTTCTTTCCACTAGTTTAATAGCAGTTGGTGATGTCAAAAGGACTTGGTAAGGGCCTTCCCACTTAGCTGAATACCAGTACTTTCTTTTTATGCTTCTGATCAGGACCCAATTCTCCAAGTTTCATCAAGAGAATTTCTTATTGGGAGACATCAATCTGGTGATCAGTTTCTGTTTTTCTTTGTTTGTCAAATATTTTTCTCATGTAGACTGCTAGATCTGTTTCATCATCTGGTTCCCAATCATTTTTTTTAAAATGGGGCAGTCTGTTTTTTTATAGTGCCATTCATTCTTTCTACAAGTTCTGCACTTTGTGGCTGATAGGCACAGTGATTTTTTCAGAAGTCTCATGGTCCCTTGAGCATTGTATTTTGCGCAGATTAAACACATACTCTACATTTTTTTTTTTTTTTAGTATAGTTTAAAGCCGTAGGCAGTATATCTCTGGTCTACCTGTCCCACCATCCCTCCTGTTGAGACATGGGTTTTCCCATGGCTCAAAATTGCTGCCCATTTAAATAAGTTCTTTGGTAAACTTGGTTTGTTGTTGGGACAGGTATAGAGTCCATTTTTAATCTGTGCTCCTTTGCTTATCCAGGATGCTTTTTCACTTTCTGGGCTTTGTTCCTGCATGTCCTGTAAAACATCTCTGGTTACTTCAGTGTCATCTGTCATTGTTAATACTTCACAGCAGCTTCGTTTGCTTTTCTGTCTGCAAAGGCGTTTCCTTTGGATACATCATCTGTTTTATTTGTGTGCACGCATTTGCATACTGCTCCTTGTTTTGGTAATTGTATTGCTGCTAGTAACTCTTTCAGTAGCTGTGCATGGGTGACGGGTTTGCTAGTTGAGGTTATCATGCCTCTGCTATGCCAATATTGTGCAAATGAGTGTACGGTGGCATAATTCGATATCCATGTTCTGCAGTAATTTATCAGGCATAGGAAGAACATCATCTGTTTCTTTGTTACTGGCTTTGAAACTTGTAGCAGTACTGTTTTTCTGTCTTCCACAATGGTTCTGCCTCCTGCACTCAAATTATGTCCCAAGTATTTCACTGTTGTTCTATACATCTGCAGTTTATCTTTACTGACCTTGTGCCCTTCAGCTGTCAGATGTCTGAGAAGTTTTATGGTGTCTTTTCTGCAGGTTTTTTTCTTCTGGTGAGGCCAGAAGGACCTCATGCACATACGTCAATACTTGACTTCCTCCTGGGGGGTTGAATTTAGCCATACTCGCGACCATGATTTGTGAGTAAATTGTAGGGTTCTCACAATACCCTTGCGGCAGTCTGGTATAAGTGTATCTTTTCCCTTCATAGGTGAATGCAAACCAGAACTGACTATTCTTATCAAGCGGCACTGACAAAAATGCATTGCTTATATCCACCATAGTAAAGTGAGTTGCATCTGGTCTTAGGCTGTTTAAAAGGGTATGTGGATCTGCCACACAGGGGCTATTTGAATTACTGCATCATTGACATCTTGTAAATCTTGTACCATTCTCCACTCTACAGATGGTGCTGCTTTCTTAACTGGAAATATGGGGGTGTTTCATGGTGAGTCCTCGCACTCCACCAATACTCCTGCTTTCAGAAATGCTTCAATTACTGGCTTGAGTACTTCTTTGGAATCTGGTTTAAGGGGATAGTGTCTGATATGGGGTCGGTATTCAGGTTTTTTTGGGCGTATCTGGACTGGGTTCACACTTTTATTAGTCCCACATCTGCGGGTCCCTTGGACCACAATCCTTCCGGAACTTCATTGAGCATGTCCTCTTCTCTTTGCGTCAGGACATTTAGTCAATTATATCTTTTCTGTAAGTGGACTCCCATATTAACTTGGGTTGTCCATTGTATTGTCTTTTTCCAGAGTCCCGTTCTTACACTGTACCACAAATTCGGTTGTGTTTCTTTCCAGTCCTCAGCACTTTCTCCTTCTTTTACCATGTTTCCTAATTTCTTCCAGCTCCCGGTACTTCATTTTCCTCTTGTGTTAGAACATTTAGTCAGTTTTTAGATGAGTTCATTGGCAGAATCACGCTGCTGTCCAGGTTGCTGTAGCTGACAGAGGTGAATGATTTTTTCTTTAGTTCTAATGTCACTCTGAGCTTCTGGTGATGGGTTTGGTTGGTTTTGCAGTAGGGGAACGATATTGAGGGAGCTGTTCCTCTTTTTCATTTGTCAAATCAGGATTAAGTTCGTTATGCTGGCAATTTATAGGTGGTGTATTTTTACAGGGTGTGTGTGTGTGTGTGTATATATATATATATATATATATATATAGAGAGAGAGAGAGAGAGAGAGAGAGAGAGAGATCTCATCTCATCTCATCTTCTTCCGCTTAGTCCGGGGTCGGGTTGCGGGGGCAGCAACCTTAGCAAAGAGGTCTAAACATCCCTCTCCCGAGCCACTTCCTCCAACTCTCCCGGGGGGACACCGAGGCGGTCCCAGACAAGCCGAGAGACATAGTCCCTCCAGCGAGTTCTAGGTCGACCCCGGGGTCTCTTCCCGGTTGGACATGCCCGAAACACCACACCAGGGAGGTGTCCGGAGGGCATTCTAACCAGATGCCCGAGCCACCTCAACTGGCCCCTCTCAATGCGGAGGAGCAGCGGATCTACTCCGAGCTCTCCCCGGATGGCGGAGCTTCTCACCGTATCTCTCAGGGAGAACCCCGCCACCCGGCGAAGAAAGCTCATTTCAGCCGCTTGTATCCGTGATCTTGTTCTTTCGGTCATTACCCAAAGCTCGTGACCATAGGTGAGGGTTGGAACGTAGATCGACTGGTAAATTGAGAGCTTCGCCTTGCGGCTCAGCTCCTTTTTCACCACGACGGACCGGTACAGGCACCGCTTAACAGCAGAGGCTGCAGCGATCCGTCTGTCGATCTCTCACTCCATCCTTCCCTCACTCATAAACAAGACCCCAAGATACTTAAACTCCTCCACTTGGGGCAGGACCTCATTCCTGACCCGGAGGGTGCATTCCACCATTGTCCGACTGAGAACCATGGCCTCAGACTTCGAGGTACTGATCTTCATCCCGGCTGCTTCGCACTCAGCTGCGAATCGCTCCAATGAGAGCTGGAGGGCCCGACTTGATGAAGCCAAAAGGACAACATCATCCGCAAAAAGCAGAAATGATATCCGATGGCCACCAAACCAGAACCTCTCATCGCCTCGATTGCGCCTAGAAATTCTGTCCATAAAAATTATGAACAGAATCGGTGACAAAGGAAAGCCTTGGCGGACTCCAACTCCCACTGGAAACGAATCCGAGCTGCTGTTACCAATACGGACCAAACTCTGGCTCCAGTGATACAGCGACCGAATAGCTCGTAGCAACGGATCCGGAACGCCGTATTCTCGGAGCACACCCCAAAAGATCTTTCGAGGGACACGGTCGAAAGCCTTCTCCAAATCCACAAAGCACATGTGGACAGATTGGGCAAACTCCCATGCCCCCTCCAGAATCCTGTGGAGTGTATAGAGTTGGTCAAGAGTGCTGCGGCCAGGACGAAAACCACATTGTTCCTCCTGAATCCGAGGTTCGACTATCGGATGGATCCTCCTCTCTAGTACCCCTGCATAGACTTTCCCAGGTAGGCTGAGGAGTGTAATTCCCCGATAATTGGAACACACCCTCCGGTCCCCCTTCTTAAAAATTGGGACCACCACCTCAGTTTGCCAATCCAGAGGTACAGCCCCCGATGACCACGCGATGTTGCAGAGACGTGTCAACCAAGACAGTCCTACAACATCCAGAGCCCTGAGATATTCCGGGCGGATCTCGTTCAACCCCGGGCTCGACCACCGAGGAGCTTTTTGACAACCTCAGTGACCTCCACTCCAGTGATGGGCGGACCCTCACCCGAACCCCCAGGGTCTTCCTCTTCCACGGAGGGCGTGTTGGTGGGATTGAGAAGGTCCTCAAAGTATTCCCTCCACCTCTCAACAAAATCCCCAGTCAAGGTAAGCAGCTCCCCACCTCCACCGTAAACAGTGTTTGTGAAGAACGGCTTCGCACTCCTGAGGCGTCGGATGGTGGCCCAGAACCTTTATGAGGCCAACCGATAATCACTCTCCAGGCCCTCACCGAACTCCTCCCACGTCCGAGATTTTGCATCTGCGACAGCCTCGGCTGCAGCACGTTTGGCCTGCCGGTACCCATTTGCTGCCTCGGGAGTCTCACAGGCTAATAAAACCCGATAGGCCTCCTTCTTCAGCTGGACGGCCCCCTTCACCGCAGGTGTCCACCACCGGGTTCGGGGATTACCGCCACGACAAGCACCGACAACCTTACGGCCACAGCTATGGGCTGCCGCCTCAGCAATGGAGGCATGAAACATGGCCCATTCAGATTCCATGTCCCCCGCCTTCTCCGGAACGTGGTTGTAGCTCTGCCGGAGGTGGGAGTTAAAGGCCTCTCGGACAGGGGGCTCCGCCAAACGTTCCCAGCAGACCCTGATTACACGCTTGGGCCTGCCAGGTCTGGAAGGCAGCCTCCCACACCACCGAAGCCAACTCACCACCAGGTAGTGATCGGTAGACAGCTCAGCTCCTCTCTTCACCCAAGTGTCCAGAACATATGGTCGCAAGTCCGATGACACGACTACAAAGTCAATCATCGAACTGCGACCTAGGGTGTCCTGGTGCCAAGTGCACTTATGGACACCCTTATGTTCGAACATGGTGTTCGTGATAGACAAACTATGACGAGCACAGAAGTCCAACAACAACACACCATTCGGATTCAGACTGGAGAGGCCGTACCTACCGATCACACCCTTCCAGGTCACACTATCGTTGCCCACATGGGCGTTGAAGTCTCCCAAGACAACGAGTGAGTCTCCCGAGGGAGCGTTCTCCAACACCCCCCCAAAGACTCCAAAAAGGGTGGGTACTCTGAACTGTCATTTGGTGCATAAGCACAAAAAACAGTCAGGACCCGTCCCCCCACCCGAAGACGGAGGGAAGCTACCCTTTCGTCAACCGGGGAGAACCCCAACATTTGGGCACCGAGACGGGGAGCAACAAGAATACCCACACCGGCTCGCCGCCTCTCCCCATGAGCAACTCTAGAATAGAAGAAGGTCCAGCCTCTTTCGAGATGGATGGTTCCAGAGCCCAAGCTATGCGTTGAGGTGAGCCCGACTATATCAAGTCGGTATCTCTCCTCCTCACGCACCAAATCAGGCTCCTTTCCTGCCAGAGAGGTGACATTCCATGTCCCAAAGATCAGAGTAAGCAGCCGAGGATCAGTCCGACAGAACCCATGCCTTTGGCTGCCACCCAACTCACACTGCACCCGACCCCTAAAACTCCTCCCACGGGTGGTGGGTCCATGGGAGGGCGGACCCATGTCTCCTTTTCGGGCTGAGCCCGGCCAGGCTCCATGGGCATAAGCCTGACCACCAGGCGCTCGCCTTCGAGCCCCTCCCCTGGGCCTGGCTCCAGGAGGGAACCCCGGTGACCCGCGTCCGGGCAAGGGAGACTGATTCCTATGTTGTCTCGTGTCTTAGGGGTTTGTTTTGAATCACACTTTGTCTGGACCTTCACCCCGGACCTGTTTGCCTTGGGTGACCCTACCAGGGGCATTTGCCCCGACAACATAGCTCCTAGGATCATTAGGTCACGCAAACCCCTCCACCACGATAAGGTGGCGATTCGAGGTGGGGGAGAGAGAGAGAGACATGCTAAACTCTGGTTTCATTTCTTTTCTGGACAATTTCTGCTGTAATGTCCTTTCTTGCCACATGCCCAGCATTCATTCCCTCCAGGTCTGTTAAATCCTCCTCGTCCTCTTCCTCTGCCTCTAGTCCCCTGATAATACACTTCAGGGTCATCACAGTCGTCCTTGAAGAAGGTTTCTACTCTTTTCATTTTCTTCTTTTTGGTTACTTGATCTGCATGCATTGCCTTGTCTGCATAATCTTCCAATTGCATTGTGCCATGGTTCCAGACATGTTTTTCAATCCAGTATCTTCCTCTTTCTTGTGCTGCACCATGCAGACCATTTTTCAGGTATATTGCAAATGTTTGGCCCCCTGTTGGCCTGTTGTCCACTATTCCACTGTGTAATCAGAATGCTTTCTCATATCTGATTCTCAACCTTCTTCCACTACTTGTCTCATCATCCTCTTCTCTATGGTACTGTATGTCATATTCTTCAATATCTTCTTTATTTTTCTCCTTAGTTTTCTTTTTTTCCTCTCTTTGTCTTTGCCTTTTTTATCTTTTTCACTTGCTATTTCTTTCTCTTTCACTTGTTTTTGTTTCCTCTCTTCTTCCTTTTTTCTTTCTTTCTTTTGCTTGTTTTTCTCCTTCACGCCTTTTATTTGCCATTTTAATCCACTCTTCTGCTTCTTCCCATCCTTGTTTTTTCAATTTTTTTTCATTATTTTTACAGTTTTGTCTAATAGCTCCTTGTAATTCTATTCATCTTTTTACATTTAACTGTCCGTTGAATGCATACTTGCTAACCCCTAAATTAAATATTTATTTCTGTAAGGCGCTTGTTTTTCTACTGCTTTCCAATCTCCACATTCTAATTTATCTCTAGGTTTACTGTTTTTACCCACATTTCATTTCTTTTTTTTTTTGTTAACCCAATTTAGACCAGTGGTTTGTTGCACCTAGGGTGTCCTAACACTGGTTTCCTACGGGACAACGATTAATTATTTCTGTGGTAATCCTCAAGCTTCTACCTTTTCAGGCGGAGGATTCTTGCCTCTGCATCCACAAAAACTCGTTGTATTAATCCCGCAGTATTATATGAGGATTTAATCAAGGATTATTTCCTCCATTCACACACACATTCATTCACCCACAGCCGTTTTCTTCATCTTCTCAGAATTTGGGGAGTCCGCGCTCCCTTCATTTATATACCTGCCATTGTCTAGAATACTCAGGGTTTTGCTACTTAGACAGGGGAGTCCACCCTCCCTTATACGGAATTTAACTGTCTCTCAACAACAGGGGAGTCCGCCCTCCCTGTTTTCTTCTTTTTCATATTTTTATTTTATTTTTATGGCTCTGCTATGGTTTGATATATCTCTGCAAAGACACTAGTAAAGCAGTTTCTATGCATTGTTCATATTGGTCATATAGAAGGCTGAGCTGTGTTAACTATATGTAGAATTACTTCAACAGGAAGAAAGGACAAGGTTGATACTGATGTCTCTTTGTCTCTGCAGTTCGTCCCGAGGCGTCAGTTTTCCAGAGACACTCGTCTTCTCCAGAGCTCGTGTGTCATGCTACAGGTTACTTCCCGAAATCAGTGATGATCACCTGGCGGAAGGACGGCGAGGACCTGCATGAGGACGTGAAGCTCGGAGAGACGTTACCCAACCAGGATGGAAGTTTCCAGAAGAGAATTATTCTGAAAGTCCCAACTGAGGATCTGCAGAAACACACCTACACCTGCGTGATTCAGCACAGCAGCTTGGGGGAGGAGTTAGTGCTGGAAGCACCAAAAGGTCCAAATAAAGTCCAGATTTACAGAGTGAAAGTGATTCATTACTGCAGCACATCATCATCACCCTGTACTCACTTCACAGGTGGAACTCCGATTGGTCTCATCGTTGGTGTGATCGCGGGTCTCCTGGTTCTGGCTCTGGTTGTTGTTGGAATTGTGGTGTGGATGAAGAAGAAATCTGGTGAGTGTAAGGAGGAGATGTAAAGTTTCGAGAGAACAGATTTACACTTAATTTCTGAAAGGAGATTTAATGAATATTTTGTAGAGTTTGATGTTAATCTGATAAATTAAACGAGACAATAATGAGATATTGATGATTTTTTACTCCAACCAAATCCAGTCCAGAGTTTATAAGGTTCTGTCCATCATCTGTGTTTCATGTTTCAAACCTGTTCCATCCGGATCCTGTAAGTGAACCTTTATGATCCAGAAATGAGGTTTAAAATCACCACATGATTTATTATCAGTGTTTTATTCACTTTGTGATCATTTCAATGTTTTGTTTTCAGCCTCTGAAGGTGATTTTTCCTCCAACAAAAAAAGTGTGATGTGGTGACATCCTGCTGAAGTGAGAGATGAAAATCTGATGATGTTTACAGTGGAGTAAAATCATGTGTAGAGTGAAAAGACTTAAGTTTAGTCTGAGATCAAACATCATCCTGTTTCTTTCTGTTTTTAGGAATCAGGGGGAGGAGGGGAATTCTGAAGAGATGAGGGACAAACACAGTTTTTTGTATATAATGTTGGATTCATTTTTCTTGATGTTTTGGTGCAGGAACTTTTTATTGGGAATCTGTTGTTATTTGTGTAAAATGGAATAAGGAGTGATTATGCAGGGTTTATTATTATTATTATTATTATTATTATTACTATTAAAGTGGTGGCCTGGTGGTATACGGTGCTGGGTCGCTGATCCTAAGGTTGGGGGTTCGAGTCCCACTCTCCACAAGGTTGTCACTGTCCTCCGCAGTGCAGCTAACTGGGTTATCAAAGGCGGGCCATGTCTCTCACTGTCTATGGTGAGAGGTTCATGTAAAAGAACCATTGCTGACTTTCGTAAAGAGTAGCTGCAAAGCCGACAGTGTGTTTCTGTCCCTTGCTAAAGAGTTGTGTCAGGAAAGGCATCCGACGTAAAAACCTATTCCAAATTAAAACATGCGAATCAGATGATTCGCTGTGGCGACCCCTGATAAATGGAAAAAGCCGAAGGGAAATCTCTCTTTCATTATTATTATTATTATTATTATTATTATTATTATTATTATTATTATGAAGATGGTTTATTTTAATCAGTGTCTAAATAGTTGGTTCGGGAGAGTTTGATCTTTAATCCGAGCACATACGCGATGATTTTCTGTATAATTTAATCCAATATTATATCAGATTATAGATCACTTTTTTGAGTTGATAATTGTGACCTCCTGACTCTGTAAACCTGGTGTTTATTGGATATTTAACCTGGTCCACGATTTTCTGTAAGTTTCAGTAACATGAATGTAAATTAGTCTTCTTCTTTTCCTTTCGGCCGTTCCCTTCAGGGGTCGCCACAGCAAATGATCTGCCTCCATCTCTCCCTATCCTCTGCATCTTCTACTCTTACTCCAACGACCTTCATGTCCGCCTTCAGCACATCCATAAATCTTCTCTTTGGTCTTCCTCTGGGCCTTCTGCCTAGTAGTTCCAACCTCAGCATCCTACTACCAATATACTCACTATCCCTCCTCTGTACAGGTCCAAACCATCTCAATCTAGCCTCTCTGACTTTGTCTCCAAAACATCTAACATGTGCTGTCCCTCTGATGTACTCATTTCTGATCCTATCCATCCTCGTTACGCCCAAAGAGAACCGCAACATTTTCATCTCTGCAACCTCCAACTCTGACTCCTGTCTTTTCCTCAGGGCCACTGTCTCTAAACCACACAACATCGCTGGCCTCATCACCGTCTTGTACACTTTTCCCTTCATTCTTGCCGATACTCTCCGATCACACATCACACCGGACACTTTTCTCCATCCATTCCAACCTGCCTGCACGCGCTTCTTCACCTCTTTTCCACACTCTCCATTGCTCTGGATTGTTGAGCCTAAGTACTTCAAATCCTCCACCTTCTTTATCTCTGCTCCCTGTAAACTCACCATTCCTCTTGGGTCCTTGTCGTTCACACACATGTATTCTGTCTTACTGAGATACCCTTCATTCCCCTCCTTTCCAGCGCATACCTCCACCTCTCCAGATTTTCCTCCACTTGTTCTCTGCTCTCACTACAGATCACAATGTCATCTGCAAACATCATAGTCCATGGAGATTCTTGTCTAACCTCGTTTGTCAGCCTGTCCATCACCATAGCAAACAAGAAGGGGCTCAGAGCTGACCCTTGATGCAGTTCCACCTCCACCTTGAACTCTTTTGTAACACCGACAGCACACCTCACCACTGTCTTACATCTCTCATACATGTCCTGCACCACTCTAACATACTTCTCTGCCACTCCATACTTCCTCATACAATACCACAGTTCTTCTCTCGGCACCCTGTCATATGCTTTCTCCAGATCCACAAAGGCACAATGCAGCTCCTTCTGACCTTCTCTGTACTTCTCTATTAACATCCTCAAAGCAAACACTGCATCTGTGGTGCTCTTTCTTGGCATGAAACCAAACTGTTGTTCACAAATGCTGACCTCCGCCCTTAGTCTAGCTTCCACTATTCTTTCCCATAACTTCATTGTATGGATCATCAACTTTATCCCTCTGTAGTTGCCACAACTCTGCACATCTCCCTTGTTCTTTAAAATGGGCACAAGCACACTTCTCCATTCCTCCGGCATCTGCTCACTTTCTAAGACCATGTTGAATATTCTTGTGAGAAAATCTACTGCTACCTCCCCTAGACACTTCCATACCTCAACTGGTATGTCATCAGGGCCAACTGGCTTTCCACTCTTCATCATCTTCAATGCCTTCCTCATTTCTCCCTTACTAATCTTTGCTACTTCCTGGTCCTCAACGTTCATCCCTTCTACTCTTTTTTCTCTGTCATTTTCCTCATTCATCAGCTCTTCAAAGTACTCTTTCCATCTTCCCAGCACACTTCTGTCATCAGTCAATACACTTCTCTCTCTGTCCTTAATCACTCTAACTTGCTGCATGTCCTTATTATCTCTATTTCTCTGCTTTGCCAACCTGTATAAATCATTTTCTCCCTCTTTACTGTCCAACTGAGCACACAAGTCATCATACGCCCTCTGTTTGGCCTTTGACACCGCTATCTTCGCCTTACGCTGTATCTCCCTGTCCTCCTGTTTACTCTCTTCGGTCCTCTTAATGTCCCACTTCTTCTTGGCTAACCTCTTCTTTTGTACACACTCCTGCACTTCCTCATTCCACCACCAAGTTTCCTTATCTACTTTCCTTCCAGAGGACACACCAAGTACTCTCCTACCGGTCTCCCTGATCACATTGGCTGTGGTTGTCTAGTCCTCTGGAAGAACTTCCTGACTACCCAAAGCCTGTTTCAACTCCTCCTTGAAGAAAACACGACACTCTTCCTTTTTCAGCTTCCACCACTTTGTCTTCTGCTCTGCCTTTGCCTTTTTCACCTTTCTCACCATCAGTGTCATCCTGCACACCACCATCCTATGCTGTTTGGCAACACTCTCACCCACTACTACTTTGCAGTCACTGACTTCCTTCAAATTACATCGCCTACACAAGATGTAGTCTACCTGTGTGCTCTTACCTCCGCTTTCATAAGTCACCCTATGCTCCTGTTTCTTCTTGAAGAAAGTATTCACCACAGCCATTTCCATCCTTTTTGCAAAATTGATCAACATCTGTCCTTCTGTGTTCCTGTCCTGGATACCAAATCTGCCCATCACTTCCTCGTCCCCTCTGTTGCCTGCACCAACATGTCCATTGAAGTCTGCCCCAATGACCACTCTTTCACCTCTGGGGGTACTCTGCATCACTTCATCTAACTCCCTCCAGAATCTCTCCTTCTCTTCTCGCTCACATCCTGCCTGTGGGGCATAAGCACTAACAACATTGACCATCACGCCTTCAATTTCTAACTTGAGACTCATTACTCTGTCTGACACTCTTTTCACTTCTAGAACATTCCTCACAAACGCCTCCTTCAAGATGACTCCTACTCCATTTCTCTTCCCATCCACACTGTGATAAAACAGCTTAAACCTACCTTTCCACCTGGTCTCCTGAACACACAGTATGTCCACCTTCCTCCTCTGCATCATGTCAGCCAGCTCCATATCTTGTCCTTGCATAGTTCCAACATTCAAAGTCCCTACTCTCAGTCCTAGGCTCATGCATTTCCTCTTCTCTCTCTGCCTATGGACACGCCTCCCACCTCTCCTTCAATGTCTTCGACCAACAGTAGTCCAATTTCCATCAGCACCCTGTTGGTTGACAGCACTGATGGCGGTCGTTGTTAACCCGGGCCTCGACCGATCCGGTATGAATTTTGTTTTGACCATTTGCATTTTTTTATGTGGCAGAAGTTTTACGCCGGATGCCCTTCCTGTCGCAACCGTCTGCATTTATCCGGGCTTGGGACAGGCATAAGGGGAAGAGACACTGGTTAGTGCCGCCCCGCCTTATGGTTGCATCACGAATGTAAATGAGTGAATCTGTGAATTTACATCAAGTTGTGATTTTTCTAAAAATTCACTGTGCTATGTTGTGTTTCAGGGTTGAACAGGAGAGGACAGTGAGTTACAGGAACTTTTATATCATGCAAAAAAAAAAAAAAAAAAGTCAATTCCTGTATTTTTAAACCAAACACAAGATGGGGGGAGCAATGTTGGTGATAGTGGGGCTTGAACCCCCAACCTTGGGGTGAGGAATCCAGCATTCTACTCTCGAGCCACTAGTGCCTAATATGATAATAATAATAATAATAATAATAATAATAATAATAATAATAATAATAATAATAATAATAATAATAATGTTAGCAATCAGAATTCAGCAATATTCATTCAATATTCATGAGTTCCTCATTGGTCAGTCTTAAGCCAGCCTGACACTAGTACGCATTCATGGTACGCCACGGTCCGCCAAAGTGAGTACCTTCACGGGAATTGTGAGCACCATCACGGGAACAATGCGGAAACTATGAGCGAGATGAGTGCCATTGAGGGGCATTGCGGACCCAAAAAATAAATAAATAAATAAACATGTTCATTAATTTTGTCATGCACTCTTTTGCGTGACTTTCCGCGAGCTATAAGGAAACTGTGAGGAAACAGTGAGGGCACGTGTAAATGCCCACCACATCACACACATTATGGTAATCAAGGTCGCACCTCAATGGTGCTCTTGTGTCCTCCATGGTGTTTATTGACTGCTACACATTGTCCAGCATTAACTGTTGGCGGCCCAGGGAGTGAGTTGTGGACAGAACTGTGTTTCTCACTGTTTCCTCAAAGGTAATCATAGTCTACTCACCTTTAAGTTTGAATGAGCACTCAAACTACTGTATCCCACAACACCACGCACAAACGGTTAACCAATCAGCAATGTCCACATGGACTTGTATCTTAATCCTGTATCTTAAAGGGAAGGGTGTTTATTTGCATGATATTTACATAGTCAGAATGCCACGTAGAGGAAGAAAGTATCAGGTGTGGATTCTAGCTGCTTACATATATCAATGTCATAGTCTTCGATTAGTAGTAATGCAGCAGCACCTGCAAGAAAGACACTTTGTTGATTTATTGCCATTTTCTCTGCATCTCTAGAGTTCATCATCTTGACGACTACAAGAATGAATGGTGGATGAATCCAGCTACCCAGTATCTATCTATCTATATCTATATCTATATCTATATATGACGTTGAGGAACTTGGCGCACCCCAGCACAAACAATTTACAAAAATACCGCAATGGTGAGGAATCGAGTGGAATGTCGCGGAACATCCTCAGTGGTACGAATGAGCAAACTATGAGCAAAGCTTATTCCTCTCTAGCACGAACTGTTTGACTGGCAGGTGAAATAAACACAAAATCATTCCGTCACGGTACACATGAATGAGTGCTATTGAGGATTTAAAATGCGTACTCGTGTCAGGCTGGCTTCATTCTCAGTGTTACAGCACCACCTGGTGTCTCCTATTTTAGCGAAAGTGTTAAGAATTTGATCAGTTTTCACTCCAGCTGTTTGTGCTGTGAGGCTTCCACCGCTGGAGTGGGCTAGGGTGGACTACAATAAAGGAGTCCTGAAAATGAAATTAAATGAACAAATCCCTTTTTTCATTCAATTTCATCAATATTTCCTTCATCATTCATCATGTACCATCTGGCAGCTACATTTATCATCATTTATTCGAACAGAATCTGGGTGGGATTAGAATGATCCACTAAATCAGTCTAAACATGCCGGTTCTGTACCAGCTCCTCATGACGTCAGACATTAGTTATAGATCAGTCATTTCGGATCTGTTTCCACCTCCTCATGACGTCAGACATGTAGTTATAGATCAGTCATTTCGGATCTGTTTCCACCCTCCAGCTCTTTAAAGGGGAAATTTAATATTAAAATCTAGCACCTCAGACATAATAACTAAAGCTTATTCATAATATTATCATCTCATCTACTGGATGCTCTGATGGTTTGCACTGATTCAGATTAATGTCTCGGTGCACTCGGAAATTTAATCACAGAGTGAAATTAAAACACAGAAAAAGCATATGACAGGGTGCCAAGAGAAGAACTGTGGTATTGCATGAGGAAGTCTGGAGTGGCAGAGAAGTATGTTAGAGTGGTGCAGGACATGTATGAGAGATGTAAGACAGTGGTGAGGTGTGCTGTTGGTGTGACCGAGGAATTCAAGGTGGAGGTGGGACTGCATCAAGGGTCAGCTCTGAGCCCCTTCTTGTTTGCTATGGTGATGGACAGGCTGACAGATGAGGTGAGACAAGAATCTCCATGGACTATGATGTTTGCAGATGACATTGTGATCTGTAGTGAGAGCAGAGAACAAGTGGAGGAAAATCTAGAGAGGTGGAGGTATGCGCTGGAAAGGAGGGGAATGAAGGGTATCTCAGTAAGACAGAATACATGTGTGTGAACGACAAGGACCCAAGAGGAATGGTGAGTTTACAGGGAGCAGAGATAAAGAAGGTGGAGGATTTGAAGTACTTAGGCTCAACAATCCAGAGCAATGGACAGTGTGGAAAAGAGGTGAAGAAGCGTGTGCAGGCAGGCTGGAATGGTTGGAGAAAAGTATCCGGTGTGATGTGCGATAGGAGAGTGTCAGCAAGAATGAAGGGAAAAGTGTACAAGACGGTGGTGAGGCCAGCGATGTTGTATGGCTTAGAAACAGTGGCGCTGAGGAAAAGGCAGGAGGCAGAGCTGGAGGTGGCGGAGATGAAAATGTTGAGGTTCTCCCTGGGAGTAACGAGGATGGATAGGATCAGAAATGAGTATATCAGAGGGACAGCCCATGTAAGATGCTTTGGAGACAAAGTCAGAGAGGCTAGATTGAGATGGTTTGGACATGTACAGAGGAGGGATAGTGAATATATTGGCAGTAGGATGCTGAGGTTGGAACTACCAGGCAGAAGGCCTCGAGGAAGACCAAAGAAGAGATTTATGGATGTGGTGAAGGAAGACATGAAGGTCGTTGGAGTCAGAAAAGAAGATGCGGAGGACAGGGGGAGGTGGAGGCGGATGATTTGCTGTGGCGACCCCTGAAGGGAGCAGCCGAAAGTAAAAGAAGAAGTTATGGAAACAACATTTTTGACTCAGCAGAGTCGCCACCTTTTCCTGATACTATAACACTGTAGAGGAATTTATTTTAATGATGGAAATCAAAGATTTATTTTGAACAGGACATTTCATGAGCTTTTTTTTTATATCCATCAATGCCACAACATTATGATGCTCTGAGAGTCTCT
Organism: Plotosus lineatus; assembly: GCA_024760905.1. Lineage (NCBI taxonomy): Eukaryota > Metazoa > Chordata > Actinopteri > Siluriformes > Plotosidae > Plotosus > Plotosus lineatus. The sequence goes on along the minus strand of CM045734.1, from coordinate 11,269,513 downwards.
CACCATGTCTGGTATCAGGACAACTTGGAACTTGCATTGTCCAATCATTTAATGTAAAAATCCATCATTCCCACATCATTCCAAAGCTGTGTGCCATCAAAAGCATTTCTGTTTGACAGCACCACAGATTCATCACATTGATCTGATACACTTGTGAATACATTTCAATCTAACGTGATTTCCAGAATGAATCGAATGATTTAAATTTAGGTCATTTTATTTTATTCCAAACTTGTCGTGGTCCGTGCTGGCTGGAGACACTAACTTTTCCTTAATTCATTACAGGTACTGGCGAGGGGCGTGGCGGTCGCCGGTAGAGGAGTTTCCGAGCGGAGCGCACCTGGTCCCAATCGGCAATCAGCGGCAGCCAGCTATAAATGGGTGCGGCATGCGTCCCTCCGCTGTCGGAAGATTGATTCCAGTGACTCTGTGCCTCGACGGTCTCGCTGGTCCGTGCACGACTAGTTCCCTCTATTCTGCGGTTTCTAGTGATTTCCAGTATTGAATGTTTAATAAATCGTTGAACCTTCCTTCTGTCTCCTGCATCCTACGCAAACACTCCCTCCACGACAGAATCTTCTGACCTGAACATGGATCCAGCAGAGACCGCTTAGCTCCTGCAGGTCTTATCCGACCAGGGAGCCCTTTTGGGACGACACAACTCCACCCTGCACCAAATGCTGGATACTCTCCAGCACATAACCACCAGCTTGGTGCAGCTCGGCGGAAGGATGGATGCCGTCGCCACTCATCTCGCTGCCATGACCCCGCCCCTTCCCCTTCACCCTCCATTTCGGCAGCAGCACCAGTGATACTCCCCGCGCACCGAGAACCACTCATCCCCACGCCAGCCAGGTATTCGGGTGCGATCGGCTCCTGCGCACAGCTCCACCCGTGCTTACTCGTCTTCACCCAGCAGCCGCTCACATACGCCACAGATCAAGCAAGAACCACCTTCATCATGAGCTTACTTACGGAGCAAGCCTCGTCCTGGGCACTGGCAGTCGCTGCCCACACCCCGGAGCCCACCGAACTCTTCCTGCTCCGTCAACGCTTCAGGTGGCCAACGATAGCAGCCGACGCTAGGGAGTTTGTGGGAGCTTGCGTCACCTGTGCCCGGAGCAAGTCCTCCCATCATGCGCCCACGGGTCTACTCCAACCCTTACCCGTTCCCCATCGCCCCTGGTCGCACATAGCGGTGGATTTCATCACCGGGTTACCCCCATATGAGGGCAACACTGTCATCCTGACAGTTGTGGACTGGTTCTCCAAGGCGGTCCATTTCATTTCCCCTACCCAAACTCCTATCAGCAAGGGAAACCGCGGGTCTCCTGATCCAACACGTCTTCTGCCTCCATGGCATTCCTCAGGACACAGTGTCAGACCGAGGCCCCAAATTTGCATCCAGAGTCTGGAAGGCATTCTGCGACATCTTGGGAGTCTCTTGCAGCCTGGCCTCGGGTTACCACCCCCAGTCGAAATGACCCAAAGCCTCAAGTCCTCCCTGCGCTGCGTGGCCTCCCAGCCTCCTGGGCCACACACCTCCCATGGGTAGAATATGCACATAATTCACTGATCTGCACCGCCACTGGGATGTACTCCTTCATGGTGATCAATGGGTTCCCAGCCAGGAGGTCGAGGTGGCCATCCCATCTATCCAGGCACAATTCTACAGAGCACTTCGGGTCTGGAAGGAAGCACGGGCTGCCCTGGAGCGAACAGCGGCCCGAAACCGGAGGATGGCCGATCGCCACCGAACCCCGGCACCTCCCTACAAGGTCGGACAACAAGTGTGGCTCTCCTCCCGGGCCTGCCCCTGCAAGTTGAGTCGAAGAAACTATCTCCCCGATACATTGGGCCCTACGTGATTGAAAAAATTATTAACCCCAGTGCTGTCCAACTAAGACTCCCACCCTCACTCAAGGTACACCCAGTGTTTCATGTCTCCCTAATCAAGCTGGTGGTAGAAAGTCCCCTCCACCCCAACTCCTCCCTGACCGATTGCTGGACATCCCGCATACACGGTCAACAAGATCCTCGATGTGCGCAGGTGGGACCGAGACTTCCGGTATTTAGTGGACTGGGAGGGGTATGGTCCCGAAGAGCGGTCATGGGTTCCCTGCTCCCTAATGCTGGAGCTGGGCTGGACCTTTTTTAGAGGAGTTCTATCGCCAGTTCCCGGACAAGCCTGGTCGGGTGCCAGGTGGCGCCCCCTAAAGGGGGGGGGTACTGTCATGTCAAATTAATAATTTGCTGAACCTTCCTTCGGTCTCCTGCATCCTTGGGTCCTATGCAAACACTCCATCCATGACACAAACTGCTTTATGTTCTATTTGGGTGTCATGGGGCCAGGAACGTCCCTCTTATTTGCTAAATTGCTTAATTCCACCTGGGTCATCGGGAGACTAGTGCCAGTCTCAGGAAGGGTACATCCTGAACAGCTCGCCAGACCATTGGAGGGTCAATATACAACCAACTGTTCACACTCACACCTAGGGGCAATTTGAAACAGTCCTTTAGCCTAATTTGCATGTTTTTGGCCCATGGGAGGAAACTGGTGTACCCAGAGAAAAACCTCACAAGCACAGGGAGGTCAGGCAAATCCCAAACTGAAAGAAATCCAGGCCTTTCTTGCTGTGTTGTGGAAGTACTAACCACTACACAGCTGTGCTGCTATTTAGGTTATTTAATTTTAGAACACCGCCTGTCAGTCTTCTGTTAAGTTTATGGATGTAGAGAAAAACATCAGGGGGTTCAGGTGCCATTGGGGCCGCTGTGTGGTTTTGGACTCGTGATCTGAGGACAGCCTGTGGCCTGCTGATCTGAAACACCATAGTATTTGGTCCTCTATAAATCTTATGTAGGGCAGTCTGGTGACATGGTGGTTAACACGTCAGAGCAAGAAGGTCCTGGGTTCGATTCCCAGCACAGGTGTTACTGTGTGGAGTTTGCATGTTCTCCTCGTGCTTGTGTGGGTTTCCTCCGGTTTCCTCCCGCAGTCCAAAAACATGCACTGTGGGTTAATTGGCTGTTCCAAATCTCTGCTAGGTGTGAGTGTGAATGGTTGTGAGTGTTGGCCCTGCAATGGCCTGGTGAGCTGTCAAGGATGTACCCTGCCTTTGCATGGGATTGGCTGAAATGGGATTCAGCCTCCCCACGACCCTAAGTAGGATTCAGTGGTTCAGAAAATGAATAAATCTTATGCTAACGGTTGGACTGAACTCTCACGCACTTAAATTAATTATTAGTCATTAACAGCATAAACATGAATATAAATACAGCAATTATATCTTTGGAATTTGTGATTATATTTAATTTATGAAAATACATTTGTAATCCTGATATGGAGAGCATGTAATGATGTACTCTTGAATTAAATATATATTTAAATTGTTCATGACTCTACCTGTAGAAGAGCAATTGTATGACTTCGTGCACAATTTAATTATTGTATTATTTATGTAACTCTTGTATGAGGAGATGATTCCCTGAAGTGAATGGAAGATTATTTTATATCAGTCATTCCACACTGATTCAAGGACCTTGAGAAGAGGAACAAAATGTCCAAAGATGCAGAACTCAAACTCAATTAGGCCAAGTTGACATACGATGTCATGATGGACCAATCCAAGTCTAGAGCAGGGGTCACCAACCTTTTTGAAACGGAGACCTACTTCTTGGGTACCAATTAATCCGAAGGGCTACCAGGTCAATACACACTTGTGACATAACAAATTTGCTCAATTTACCTTTAATTATATGTTATCATTAATAATTAATGATATTCATCTATGTCAGGGGTCGGGAACCTTTTTTTGAAAGAAAAAAAATAATTAAATCTAATCCTCTGAGAGCCAAATATATTTTTTAATACTGAGGCCAACAATTTTAGAGTATAATACGACTCTGAATTTATTTTAAATTACATTGTCATAAAGTTATTTATTAATAAGAAAAGTACTTCTTACTATTAATGTGACTTCTGGTGCTGCATGGTTTTGCTGATAGCTTTGTAGTTTGGTTGATTAGGGGTGAGGTTCAGCTTCATGCAGGTGTTTAGGCTTCCATCTATTACGTAACCGCAGGTTGGTCCAGATGCTTTTCAGGTGTGAGAAGGACACACACACATATATTGTTACGATGTTAGATCTGATTAATTGATGCTCCCTGTGATCTCGCGATATCTCATGTAATGAAGGATCCCGTATCCCATGATACCTTGCATTTGAAAACAAATGGTCGTTAATCAGTAAATGTTGGTTGAAACATCGCTCACGTCTTATCTTCATTTGTTATTGTTGAAGTGGCATAGCCGTAAAAACGGACATAAACAAATGAGACATAGTGTCAGAAGTGAGTAGGACTCTTTAAAATATGAAATTAAGCTCTCGTCAGCGGGTTTGAGCGTTCGCAGCATGATAGCGATGGAAGGTCACGTGGAGGATAATGGCGCGGGCGATGAACATGCCAACGGACAGAATGTTCAGGCACATGGTAACCAGAGGAGACGCATGAACGTTCCCTTACCAGCTAAACTTGATCTGAAAGGTAACTTAGCTACCAACTGGAAGAGATTTCGTCGGATATGGGACAGTTATGAAATTGTAACACGTTTATCGGATGAAGAAAATCAGTTTAGAACAGCCACCCTGTTGACATGTATCGGAAGTGAAGCTCTTGATATATATGATGGACTGTCATTTGAGAATGATGTACAGAGGGATGATATTGCTGTTGTACTACAGAAATTTGAGGAATTCTGTCTAGGAAAGGTTAATGAGACCTATGAAGCTTATGTATTCCATAAGAGACACCAGCAACCTAATGAGAACATTGACATGTATGTAACACATCTCAGAAAACTGATCAGATCATGTAATTATGGTGAGATGGAGGCCAGGTTACTCAAAGATCAGATAGTTGTAGGTGTTAGGGATGAAGCATTAAGAAGTAAACTTCTAGAAGTCAGAAACCTCAGTCTAGCCAACTGCATTGATACTTGTAGGGCATATGAAGCAAGTCAAGATCAAACCAAAGCTATGAATGCTACATCAAGTCAAGAAGAAGTACATGTTGTAGCGAAAAAGAAGAAATTCAATAAACATGAAAAGAGCAAAATATATCCAAAGAAAGGAAAGAAAACTAGAGTTTGCAAGTATTGTGGAACAGACTGTCCGCCCAAGAATTGTCCAGGATATGGGAAAACTTGTATTATCTGCAAATACAGAAATAATTTCAGCTCCATGTGTGGATACAGGAAATCACGGCTAGTTCATTCATTGGAAAATGAAGATGATGGCTCTGATGAAGATGGAAATGACTATATCCGAGCAATGCACACTGAGAAAGACTATGAGAAGACCATATATGCAAACATGAATGTGGAAGGATGTATGATTAGTTTCCAGTTGGACAGTGGTGCGACAACAAATGTTATGTCCTGTAAAGATTACATTGACATTACAAAGGATACAAAACTCAAGAACACAGAGAAGACACAGAAAAGTCTAGTCATGTACAAAAGACAGAAATGCAGACAAAAGGTCAGAAGATTTTCACTGTGAAAAATCCTAATACAGATGAAAGCTACAAAGTGAGATTTATCATTGTTAATCAGGACTGTAAGTCTATACTAGGAGCTAGAATGGTCCAACATATGCGCCTGATCACAGTGAACAGAGAGAATATAGCCAAGGTGGATGTGAAGAATGACACCAGTGAAGAGCTGTTGAAATACAGTGAGGTCTTCAAAGGGAAAGGTCGACTTGAAGGTGAACTACACTTAGTAACGGATGACTCAGTGACACCTGTCAAGCTACCATGCAGAAAGTGGCCTCTCACAGTGAAGACCAAGGTGAAAGATGAACTTGATAGGCTCATGAAGTTAGGCAGAGTGTGGAAGAGAGGTGAAGAAGCGTGTGCAGGCAGGTTGGAATGGATGGAGAAAAGTGTCCGGTGTGATGTGTGACAGGAAAGTATCGGCAAGAATGAAGGGAAAAGTGTACAAGACGGTGATGAGGCCAGCAATGTTGTATGGTTTAAAAACAGTGGCCCTGGGAAAAAGACAGCAGTCAGAGTTGGAGGTAGCAGAGATGAAAATGTTGAGGTTCTCTTTGGGAGTAACGAGGATGGCTAGGATCAGAAATGAGTATATCAGAGGGACAGCACATGTTAGATGTTTTGGACACAAAGTCAGAGAGGCGAGATTGAGATGGTTTGGACATGTACAGAGGAAGGATAGTGAGTATATTGGTCGTCGGATGCTGAGGTTGGAACTACCAGGCAGAAGGCCCAGAGGAAGACCAAAGAGAAGATTTATGGATGTGGTGAAGGAGGACATGAAGGTAGTTGGAGTAAGAGTAGAAGATGCAGAGGATCGAGTGAGATGGAGGCAGATCATTTGCTGTGGCGACCCCTGAAGGGAACAGCCGAAAGGAAAAGAAGACGAAGAAGACATTTACAAAGGACAGTATTGGCACTTTGATGGTGTTGGTGTTGTACTTTACTGTATCTGTAGCTTTTAATGTGATGACTCGTTTTTCAGGACACATTTCCTCGGCTCTCCATCTGTGCTGGTTTTCTTGACATGTACCCATTCCAAATGAATTGGATATCCGTGCTGTACAGGCTCCTGGAGGAAGGATGGGAGTTTGCTCAGTCTGTTCCCGTGTGCTCTCTGGACCTGGAGAAGGCTTTCGACTGTGTCCCGCAGGCTAACTTGTGAGGTGTGCTTCGGGAATATGGTGTACTGGACCTGGTGCTACAGGCCAATCACCTTCTGGAGAGGCAGAGCTCAGTCTGCATTGGTAACAGAAAAAAGAGTAATAATTAATTAAATTTTGGAAGAGACCCCGGGGTCGACCTAGAACACGCTGGAGGGACTATGTCTCTCAGCTTGTCTGGGACCGCCTCGGTGTCCCCCCCGGGAGAGTTGGACGAAGTGGCTCGGGAGAGGGACGTCTGGACCTCTTTGCTGAGGTTGATGCCCCCGCGACCCGACCTTGGACTAAGAGGAAGAAGATGATGATGATGATGAAATTACCAGTACAATGAAGTAATTGTCAAAGTCCACAAGCTTTTAAAGCTGAATGTGGGTGAAGTGACTGAAGTTTGGACCCTGAGGTAACTTCCAGCAATTTATTGAGATTTTTGAATAAATAAACAAGAAATAATAACAGAAACAGCCCCATTCAACACACGTGTGTAGCATCGTGGCAGTTTGTTTACACTTGAATGACTTGAATGGCTCACAGGATGGCAGGCCCAGAACCATGTGAGGTTCATGACATCAGAAACCCAACCAGAGAACAGCAAGCTTGCAGTTTGAAAAACTTCTGAAAACTTTTATTCATTTCAAACAGAACTAAACCAAACTCACAATAGCAACCACAGCACTTTATCTTCATGTTTGAAGGGAAAATAATTGATACATGTGCTGATTAAAAAAAAAAAAAAAGTGAATTCTTTTTTTTTTTTTAATCTGGCTTTATATAAACTCAAGACAGGAGACAATGAAAGAATTATATTTCATTCTCGCTCTTTTTTATGTTTGCCAGATGATTTCTAAGATGAAAGGAAAAAATTAAGAGCCGGTCTCATTTCTTCTTTCACAACAAGAAGAGAAGAAAAAAAATCATTGAAAATATTTGCAGTTTGCTCTTGGTTGTATTTTTAAAGAGACCTGAACAATGCCTTCATTTAAACATCTCATCATTTAAACTCTTCTGTCCTGAGCTGTGTTCATGTAGTTACTTGTTTTAAGCCACAATAATCCTTTTATTTTATAAAATAAACTAAACTTTTATTCAAATGAAACAGATTTTTTTTTTATTAAAACATATCAATACACTTTAACATAAACACAACTCTCTGTGCCATGTGATAAGTATCTTCCCTTTTTTCAGGAAACACACACCCACTGCTGCACAATACATTCCTTATTTGAATAGAGAAGCTTTAGACCAATCACACTGAAGGATTGCATCACATTTCTGGTGCATATCACACTAAAGTAATTTTATTGCAGCTCTGCCTTTTGGCTGCGCCTAATGCTGCATTCTTTCAGGAAACATGCAGGACTCCGGTGCAGACCAGTGGAGGTGGACTGCAGACCGTTTGGTAAACACATAAAGACACTCGACATAATCTCAGGGTAGAAGGATCAGCACAGATCCAAACCAGAGAGGCAGGCCAAGGAGGCAAATTATCGAAAATAACAGCAAAACAAAATCATCAAGGGACACAGAGAAGAGACCGGTGAGCACGACTCACAGAAAACAGCTGGACGAGCCATCAAACCAAGGCCGCAGAGGTTGGGTTTGAGTAGATGAAAGAGCCATGCAATGCGACCCAGGTGGGGACACCAACCAGCACATAGAAAGCCCAGAAAAGAACCAGCTACAACCAGCAGGGGACAAAGAAACAAGATGACAGTTCATGCAAGAACCCTGACACCACTGCGAGAGAGAGGCATCCTTCACCCCTCAGCTCCTGTTACCGAGGTAACATTTTAAACTCAAGTTTTTGCTTTCAACACAGACATGTTATAGCCAACTCTCTGTCTGGAAGCACCTGTTACCTGTCACCTGTCAATAATTAGTAACTTAAGATGACTTGAATGGTCGAATAGTTGTCTCGTGAACGTTCAGCTCAGTTTGACTCCACTATATATAGTGGACACTTTTCAACACTCCAGAAAAGTTCACCTCCTTTCATAAACATCACTGACCTTGCACAGTCACTTGCCACTTCCTGTGTGAATAAGGTTTTAATATCTGTATTGAAATAAGAATCTCGGCCCAAGCTATGCATTATGGGATTGGCTAAATTCTGGCTCCTAAGCAAACCTGTGTAAATATTGTACAATGCAACATGAACACAAGCAACTAGTGCAGTTTTGATGATTTTAAAAGGTGAAACTCGAGAACTGAACAGTTTTTGTAAACCCTGAGGTGTTTTTCATGGATTAACTTTTTGTGTGAGCAGATGCCACGGTAACTGAAACAGGACCAGCTCCACCCTGCATATATTTAGCTCTTTGGTTAAAGCATTTCAGGCCCAGAAATAAATGTACAATAACTGGCACTGACAGTGTTCTGTATTAATTAACCCCTCCCCCCCAAAAAAAATTACATATATGTATCATATTACATCAGGCAGTGGTGGCCTGGTGGTAAAGGTGCTGAATCACTGATCCCACAGTTGTAGGTTCAAGCCCCACTCTCCCCGGGTTGTCATTGCCCCTCCAGTGCAGCTAACTGGGTTATCAAAGGCCGGCCGTGTCTCTCACTGTCTATGGTGTGAGATTCATGGAAAAGAATCATTGCTGAGTTTCATCAAGAGAAGCTACAAAGCCATCAGCATGATTCTACCCTGTGATGGCCTGACAAGGTGTCCAGGACATACTCTGCCCTCACCCAGAGTCGGCTGAGATGGGCGCCAGCCTCCCCGTGACCTTAATAAGGATAAATTGGTTCAGAAAATGAATGATTGAATCTACCGTATAATTTTTTTTGATGAACTTAAAATTTATAAACACTTTAAATTGAAATCGTTTACCAACTTATGGTAATAAGCATTAGTGACATCATCAGTCAGCAAAGATACTGGCTTACTCTGCCTAGTTACTGACTCAGTATTTTTGAAAAGTCCCCCAACTGTTTAAGTCAATGCATGTAACCGTCTTCATTCATTTTCTAAACCACTTAATCTTAATTACGCTAGCAAGAAGGGTGGCACCCATCTCAGCAGATTCCAGGAGAGGATGGGGTGCACCCTGGTTGGCTTCTCAGGCCATCTCATGGCTCACACAACCATTCACACCGAGGGGAGGTTTGAAACAGCCAGTTACTACTGTGCATGTTTTTGGACCATGGGAGGAAACCAGAGTCCCCAGAGGAAACCCACACAAGCACAAAGAGAACATGCAAACGCCACACAGAAACACCCAGGCTGAGAATCAAACCCAGTTCTTCTTGCTGTGAGGCAGCATGCTAACCACTAAGCCACCGCGTCGCCTTGCATGTAACCGTGCTTTTGAAAAAAAGTATCTTTTAGGGCCTGTTTGACAGTTAACAACTTAAAAGCCTAGAAAATAGTCAGATATCTGAATATGAGATAATTATGATATGATTCAAGATTCAACATTTTTAATTGGCATTGTGTTTTTACACACATAGGAATTCTTTGTGTGGTTGTTCAAAGAGTCAAGTTACAAAACAGAAAGGAAGGCTCAAATCAACAAAAACACAAAACTGCTACACAATAAACACATAAAAAATATATATTTAGAACGGCCTTACACAGACCCAGTAAACAATATAATAATAATAATAATAATAATAATAATAATAATAATAAATAAAATGATAATAATAATGACGACAATAAATAAATAACAGTAGATACAACAGCAATAAATTAAATTGCTCTAAATTATATTATGATTATATTATAATTATTTAATAATTATATAATTGTATTATATTTATACTGTACTTTGCCCATTATTTTGTTTGGCAAAAAAAAAGAACAATTCCCTGGGTAAACAAGATGGCCGCAACTTCAAAGTTAGATGTTCCCCATTTTCAGAGCAAGGGTTGGAGATAATGTACAATCAGTACACCAGGTTTATTTAACGAGATCCACCGTTCTTCCGCCACGGGCCTTGTTGCTATGCACTGCGCTCCAGTCCTCCCTGAAGGCTGTGTAGCCGACTGGTGTAATCACCTCATCGAGTGTACTTTGCTCAAGCGATGTTTCACAGAAAAAAGCATGGATCAGTAGTGTAGATCCCTCTGCGCTGCAGTCCGAGCATGAAGCTCGTCCATCTTGTTTCACAGAGACTGAATGTTTGTAAACAGTATGACCGGGAGTGTTAGCCTTCCACTGCTAACCAAGCCTTGGAGTCATCGTTCAGCCCCTCCCCGCCTGCCGCATCTCCACCTGGGCTTACTGTTATCAGGGGTGCAGCTAGCATTGAGCTGCTGTAGCATATTAGCTCAGGATAGGAGTTGAGCGTGAGTCGACCAATCAGATTATGCTGTTCTGATTTAATTCATACTAAGGGACATCGCTATGCAGGTATTCTCATGTAAAACAGCATTTTTAAATAAATTCCACTCCTTAACATAATTTGGAGAAAAAATATCAATATTACTGAACTAAAGTTCATTATCTGATGTGTATCAGGATGTGTATCAGGATGTGTCCCAAACTTGAAGACAAATTGTATGGCGGTGTCATCGAACTTTTTCTGTTTTTGGAAATTTTCTAGTTTCATTCACAAAAATGATAAATTTGCGTGTAATCTTCAATGGTAGACAGACAAAGATCATTATATTACATTATGCTTTGTTGGGAACCCTTGATGTTTAAAATAAAAGTGGTTTGAAGAAAATCATTTAAAATATTATTTTGTTGTTTGATTCATTTTGTTTAAACTTCAGATTCAGGAGGAACAATGTGCTTTTCATTCTTAGAGAAGGTTTCTGACTTGGTTTCTCGGGTTATCTTATGGGGATTGTGGTGCACCGAACCCGCTGCTACGGGCTATTCGGTCTCTGGCCTCTGCTAGGGCTGCTCTTTCTCACCAGTCCTGTTCATAACTGTTATGGACAGAATTTCTTGGCACAGCTGATGCGTTGAGGTTCTGGTTTGGTGTCCAGAGAATCTCATCTCTGCTTTATGCAGATGACATTGTATTTCGGCTTCATGAAGCCGGGACGGGACCTTCAGCTGGAGTGATTCGCAGATGAGTGTGAAGTGGCTGGGATGAGAATAGGCACCTCCAAGTCCGAGGCCATGGTTCTCAGTCGGAAAAGGGTGGAATACGCCCTCCAGGTCTGGAATGAAGTCCTGTCCCAAGTGGAAGGGTTCAAGTATATTGGGGTCTTGTTCATGAGTGATGGAAGGATGGAACAGGAGATTGACAGGCAGATCGCTTCAGCCTCTGTGTAAAGTGGAGCTTGTACCGGTCCATTGTGGTGAAGTGGGAGCTGAATCGCAAGGCAAAGCTCTCAATTTACTCGTCGATCGACAGTCCAACCCTCACCTAAGGTCACGAGCTTTGGTTAGTCACTGATAGAACAAGATTGCGATGGATCCAAGTGACTGAAATGAGCTTTCTCCACCAGGTGCCGAGACTCTCTCTTACCAATAGATGGAGAAGCTCAGCAATTCGAGAGGAGCTCAGACTAGAACTGTTGCTCCTATGCGTTCAGAGAAGCCAGTTGGAGTGGCTCGTGCATCTATCTAGAATGCATCCCAAACGCCTCCCTGGTAGTGCTGTTTTGAGCATGTCCAACTGAGAAGAGACCCCGGGTTTGACCCAGATCATGCTGGAGGGATTGTATGTCGCAGCTAGTCTGGAAATGCTTTGGTTTCCCCACAGAAGAGCTGGAGGAAGTGGCTCAAGAGAGGGACGTCTGGACCTCACTGCTTCGGTTTCTGCCCCCGCGACCCGATCCAGGATTATGATGGATAAAAGTCCAAAACATGTTTTATTTCCTTTCAAGTACAATTTACTCCGGGCACATATTATACATCAGTATAATATTTATGTGGGTTTCAGCAATGTGTGTCGGGAATATTTTGAGTCCATTCTTTCAGTAAAATTCAATCAATTTTATTATTCTTGAGTCAATAAATAAATAATAATAATAAATATAACAAACATACAATTCTCCTTCAAAATGTGAGTGGTAGGTATGTATGTATGTATGTATGTATGTATGCATGTATGCATGTATGTATGCATGCATGCATGTAAAAATAAAAAGGACAGGATAAAGACTTTCTATTGAAACTTCATTTTCACTACAGATCTGTTTCGAGGGGGTGAAACCATCCTCTCTCTTCAGGTGATTCCAGAAGAATGATTAAAATGTGCTGGGGGCGGTGCTATGCCAATAAACGTGGCGTCCACAAGATGGTGTGATATTGATACATGCATACGTGTACATACATACCTACATATACACTCATATGTACACACACACACACACACACACACACACACACACACATATATATATATATATATATATATATATATATATATATATATATATATATATATATATATATATATATATATATATATAATGTACGTATATGTATATGTATGTATATATATATATATATATATATATATATATATATATATATATATATATATATATATATATATATATATATATATATATATATATATATATGTATGTATATATGTATGTATGTATATATGTGTACATATGAGTTTATGTATATGTAAATATGTATGTACATAGATGCATGTTTCAAAACCAATATTTAAGAGAACCCGCCCCCGAATGCACAATGTACATCACGCCATCTCGTGGACGCCACGTTTATTGGCATAGCACCGCCCCCAGCACATTTTAATCATTCTTCTGGAATCACCTGAAGAGAGAGGATGGTTTCACCCCTCGAAACAGATCTGTAGTAAAAATGAAGTTTCAATAGAAAGTCTTTGTCCTGTCCTTTTAATTTAACTTGTATTTGCTCTACGAAAAAGTATTGAGCACTTTCTTACGGAAGGATCTATATATATACCTATATATCTATATCTATATATATATATATATATATATATATATATATATCTATATATATATCTATATCTATATCTATATATATATATATATATATATATATATATATATATATATATATATATATATATACATATATATATATACACACACACACACACACACACATACAGAACCACATAACAACATAACACCTACCATCTGAATTTAACTGATCTTAGACTTGGTCTGTGTTCTAACAAACCAGTACATTCACTGACAGAGATTTTATAGCTCTTCTATAAGCCGCTCTAGATAGAAGCTGTAAATGTAAATTGTGATTAATTACCATTCCGGGGTTCAAGTACTGGGCTGGCGAGGCGTATGTGTGTGGAGGTTGAATGTTCTCTGCGTACTTGCATTGGTTTCTTCCTGGTGCTCCAGTTTCCTCCCACAATCCAAGATCCAATCCGGATTGCTCCTGGGTGTGTGGATGTGTTGGTCCCTCAGTTGGACTGGTGAGTTGTTCAGGGTGTGCCCTGTCTTTGTCCAGAGTCAGCTGAGATATGCTTCATCCTCCCGAAGGCCCACCTAACTGCTCCGACTGTACTCAGAGATCACGCACACGCTCGAGGTCACAGCAAAGTCACGCATTGCAAACATGGCGGCCACTTGCAGCGCTAAACACCGCTAAGAGAAACGATAGCACGGGAGAGGAAAGTTTCCACGGATAAAAGGCTCTGACTCGTTATTGTACATCTGCGTGAGTTTGTGGACACGGTGTGACTGGTCACTGAGAGCTGAGTGGTCTCCATGCCTGCGCTTTTTCCTCTAAGTTTGTGGCTTTGGACTCCTCAGTCACCACCTCTGACTTCATTATGAGCCTCGAGGTTGAAAATTTATTTTCAAAAAAGGACGAGCTTGGAAGTTGAAAAAATATACAATAAAAGCGGACATTTAAACATGGAGAATTTTATCATCACACCCGACATACAACAGCTCGAACAAAAGATGCAATTTATGCCTCAGGGAGAAGTTCCTCATTATATACAGACCCGAACTGTCTTCATTAAATAAAAGAAACGAACTCATAACTTCATGCCGACACAGGAAGAAATCATTACTATGCAACACACCCCCTTAAGTACACTAAGTATTTGATTGTATCAATCTGTATCTAAACATTATATATATATATATATATATATATATATATATATATATATATATATATATATATATATATATATATAAGAACATGAAGTGTGAGACAGTAAAATGGTTTGATAATTTGAAAAAACATCCAGGTCCAGCACTGTGAAAAATGCTTACCAGACGGCCACTAGAGGGAGGCATTGCATTCTATTTAATGTAGAAAGAGAACAAAAGAGAACATGAAGTATTCTTTTCCTTTCTGCTTTTTCCCTTTTTCAGGGGTCACCACAGCGATGAAGTGCAATAAAATGGTTTGATAAACTTAGATAAACATCCAGGTCCAGCACTGTATTGCACATTAGTGGTTAAAAATGCTAATCAGAAGCCCACTAGAGGGAGGAATTGCATTATTTATTGCACTGTACATAAAAAACAAATAAACAAAAAAAAACCCATCAAAGAGCATGAAGTGTACAGGAATTAACAAACTGGATATAAGAAGGATTAACTTGAATAAACATGCTACAGAACATAAAATCTCACACACTTCTGCTTTTCCTTTCAGCCGTTTCCTTCAGGGGTGGCTACAGCAAATGATCTGCCTCCATCTCACCCTATCCTCTGCATTTTATCCTCTTACTCCAACTACCTTCATGTTCTCCTTCACAACATCCATAAATCTTCTCTTTGGTCTTCTTATAGGCCTTTTGTCTGGTAGTTCCAACCTCAGCATCCTACTACCAATAAATATACAGTCAACCCCCTACTTACGAAGACCCCTGGGTACAAAATCCCCGGGTGATGTAGATCATTTTCCGAAGTTTCAGTCCCCGGGATATGAAAACAACCCCCTCTTACGAAAAAAGAAAGTCAAAATTCAAATGTGCCAATCAAAATTTCACACGATGCGCGAGTTGCTCTCTCATTGGCTGTCTCTTAACATCCTGCCCCGCTGACCTCCCATTGGCGAGGAGGGATGACGCAGAATCAGAAGGAGACCTTAAAGGGTACCTGGACCCAAAATTGACAGTGTTCTACGAAATTGTCTTCGTCCATGGTTTAAAAAAAAACTACTTTAATGTCTGTTTTTCCCAGGTTCCATGAGCTTGTGTTGTAATTGCCTTAGGTTTACATTGCAATCTTGCAGTTCTAGTTGAGGCTTTGGCAACAATGTGACGTCACAGGAAATGCGCTGTTGCAAAACTCCTGTGCTCTGAAGCTTGACATTAGTGAAGCCCTTAAATTGCTTAAAGCTGGTTTGTGAGAGAATATAATAAACACCTTAGAGGTGTTTTGTCACTAGCTATACACAATACATCAAATTAGGTATATAAGTGCTTTCACTACAGGTCCTCTTTAAAGCAGAAATACAGTGAGGACCTCTGATCTGTCACCAGGTACTGTAATTCCGAGAGAGAGAGAGAGAGAGAGAGAGAGAGAGAGAAGGAAGCTTAACTCTTTAGTTTTAAGTTTAATTTTTTAAGTTGTTTAATTCAGTAAATGTTTAATAAATGTGGGTGCATTTGAGCTCAACTGGAATTCCGATCCTTCAAAGAATCAAGTTAAAGTTGAGTTTGGACCTCCAATCTGTCAAGCAGAGAATGCGCTTTGAATTCCACGTCTTGTGGGTGTGGCCCGCAGCGAGAGAGAGAGAGAGAGAGAGAGAGAGAGAGAGAGAGAGAGAGAGAGATTTTGTAGGTAGGGGGCCGACTGTACTCACTGTCCCTCCTCTGTACATGTCCAAACCATCTCACTCTAGCCTCTCTGACTTTGTCTCCAAAACCTCTAATATGTGCTGTCCCTCTGATGTACTCATTCCTGATCCTATCCATCCTCGTTACTCCCGAAAAGATCCTCAACATTTTCATTGCTGCTACCTCCAGCGCTGCCTCCTGTCTTTCCCCAGTGCCACTGTTTCTAAAAGTGAGTGGGGCCAGTGGTGTGGTGGTTAGGGTGATGCGCTCATGATCGGAAGGTTGTGAGTTCAAATCCCACCGAGACCCTCACTGTGCTAAGACCCCTGGGCAAGGTTTCAACCACAAGTGTGCCTCTGTTCACCCAGCAGTATAAATGGATGCCAGTAAAATTTACTGGGAAGGTCACCTGCAATGGACTAGCATCCCATCCAGGAGCTGTTGAACTCCTGGTCTCTTCACACTATGGAAACGGGGGATAAGCACCAGTCTGGTGAGCCATTATGGCTCAGGTGTAAAAACCCAACAGACTTTACCTTTACCAACAGAGTTTTCTTTCATTCTTGCCAATACCTTCCTATCACACCACATACCAGAAACTTTTCTCTAACCATTCCAACCTGCCTGCACACACGACTTCACCTCTTTTACACACTCTCTGTTGCTCTGGATTGTTGAGCCTAAGTACTTAAAATTCTCCACCTTCTTTATCTCTGCCCCCTGTAACCTCACTGTTCCTCTTGGGTCCTTGTTGTTCACACACATGTGTTCTGCCTTACTGAGGCTAACCTTCATTCCTCTCCTTTTCAGAGTATACCTCCACCACTCTAGATTTTCCTGCACTTGTTCTCTGCTCTCACTACAGATCACAGTGTCATCTGCAAACATCATAGTCCATGGAGATTCCTGTCCAACCTCGTCTGTCAGCCTGTCCATCACCATAGCAAACAAGAAGGGGCTCAGAGCTGACTCTTGATGCAGTCCCACCTCCACCTTGCTCTTCTGTCACACCGACAGCACACCTCACCACTGTCTTACATCTCTCATACATGCACTGCACCACATGTCCTGCATACTTCTCTGCCACTCCAGACTTCCTCATGCAATATCACAGTTCCTCGCTCTGTACCCTCTCATATGCTTTCTCCAGATCCACAAAGGCACAGTGCAGCTCCCTCAAATGTTCTCTGTACTTCTTTATTGACATCCTCAACGCAAACACTACATCTGTGGTGCTCTTTCTTGGCATGAAACCAAACTGATGCTGAAAACAAAAAAAACAAACACAGATGTTGACCTTCCCCAGTGCAGCGAAGGCAGGCCATGTCTCCCACTGTCTATGGTGTGAGGAATGTAAAAGAACCATTGCTGACTTTTGTAAAGAGTATGCTGCAAAGTCGTCGGCGTGTTTCCGCCCTGGTCCTCTCAATGTCTCACTTCTTTTGAGCGAACCTCTTCTGTTGTACACACACCTGCACTTTCTCATTCCACCACCAAGTCTTCTTATCGACTTTCCTTTCAGAGAACACACCAAGTACTCTCCTACCTGTCTCACCGATCACATTTGCTGTGGTTGTCCAGTCATCTGGAAGCACTTCCTGATCACCTAAATCCTGTTTCAACTCCTCCTTGAAGAAAACACGACACTCTTCCTTTTTCAGCTTCCACAACTATGTCTTCTGCTCTGCCTTTGCCTTCTTCACCTTCCTCGCCATCAGCGTCATTCTGCACACCACCATCCTATGCTGTTTGGCAACTCTCTCACCCACAACTATTTTGCAGTCAGACTTCCTTCAAATTACATCGTCTACACAAGATGTAGTCTACCTGTGTGCTCTTACCTCCACTTTTATAAGTCACCCTATGCTCATGTCTCTTTTGGAAGAAAGTATTCACCACAGCCATTTCCATCCATTTTGCAAAATCTGTCAACATGTGTCCTTCTGTGTTCCTGTTCTGGATACCAAACCTGCCCATCACTTCTTTGTTCCCTCTGTTGCCTGCACCAAAATGTCCATTGAAGTCTGCACCAATGACCACTCTTTCACCTCTGGGGGTCCTCTGCATCACTTCATCTAACTCACTCCAGAATCTCTCCTTCTCTTCTAACTCACATCCTGCCTGTGGGGCATAAGCACTAACAACATTGAACATCACACCATCAATTTCTAACTTGAGACTCATCACTCTGTCTGACACTCTTTTCACTTCTAGAACATTCCTGACAAACCCCTCCTTCAAGATGACTCCTACTCCATTTCTCTCCCCATCCACACCATGATAAAACAGCTTAAACCCTGCTCCTATGCTTCTAGCCTTGCTAACTTTCCATCTGGTCTCCTGGACACACAGTATGTCCACCCTCCTCCTCTGCATCATGTCAGCCAGCTCTCTCCCTTTTTCTTTCATTGTTCCAACATTCAAAGTCCCTACTCTCAGTCCTAGACTTATACCTCTCCTTTTCTCTCTCTGCCTACGGACACTTCCTGCCTCTCCTTCTTTAACCAACAGTAGTTCAATTTCCATCAGCACCCTCTTGGTTAACAGCACTGATGGCGGTCATTGTTAAACCGGGCTGCGACAGATCCAGTATGAATTTCACTGAATGAAAAATCCTGTGACCTCAATTTTCAAGGTTACACAATGGTTTTGTATTCATTTGAAAATCCATTTCTGATTTCCTATTCGGGTTTTGCAGTTATGGCCAATAATCTGCACTTATTTCATTACCCTGCTTTGACCGTGACCTTTGATCTCCACATTCCAAAAACAAATCTTTCATTCATTTCTGAACTGCTTAATCCTAATTATGGTTGTGGAGAGTCTGGCGCCCGGCTCAGCCGACTCCAGGTGAGGGACACCATGGACAGCTCGTCAGGTCATGGTAGAAACAACACACAACCATTCATACTCACTCTCACACCTATGGCAATTTGATTCGAGTGGAAATTAAGGCTGATCACACAGTTTACAGGCATGTAGGTGAGGGTTGGAATGTAGATTGGCTGGTAAATTGAAAGCTTTGCCTTCCGGCTCTTCTTCTTTTACTTTCGGCTGTTCCCTTCAGGGGTCGCCACAGCAAATGATCTGCCTCCATCTCTCCCTATCCTCTGCATCTTCTACTCTTACTCCAACGACCTTCATGTCCGCCTTCACCACATCCATAAATATTCTCTTTAGTCTTCCTCTGGGCCTTCTGCCTGGTAGTTCCAACCTCAGCATCCTACTACCAATATACTCACTATCCCTCCTCTGTACATGTCCAAACCATCTCAATCTAGCCTCTCTGACTTTGTCTCCAAAACATCTAACATGTGCTGTCCCTCTGATGTACTAATTTCTGATCCTATCCATCCTCGTTACTCCCAAAGAGAACCTCAACATTTTCATCTCTGCTACCTCCAACTCTGACTCCTGTCTTTTCCCCAGGGCCACTGTCTCGAAACCATACAACATCGCTGGCCTCAACACCGTCTTGTACACTTTTCCCTTCATTCTTGCCGATACTCTCCTATCACACACCACACCGGACACTTTTCTCCATCCATTCCAACCTGCTTGCACATGCTTCTTCACCTCTTTTCCACACTCTTCATTGCTCTGGATTGTTGAGCCTAAGTACTTAAAATCCTCCACCTTCTTTATCTCTGCCCCAATTAACCTCACCGTTCCTCTTGGGTCCTTGTCGTTCACACACATGTATTCTGTCTTACTGAGACTAACCTTCATTCCCCTCCTTTCCAGGGCATACCTCCACCTCTCTAGATTTTCCTCCACTTGTTCTCTGCTCTCACTACAGATCACAATGTCATCTGCAAACATCATAGTCCATGGAGATTCCTGTCCAACCTCGTCTGTCAGCCTGTCCATCACCATAGCAAACAAGAAAGGGCTCAGAGCTGACCTTTGATGCAGTCCCACCTCCACCTTGAATTCGTCGGTCACACTGACAGCACACCTCACCACTGTCTTACATCTCTCATACATGTCCTGCACCACTCTAACATACTTTTCTGCCACTCCAGACTTCCTCATGCAATACCACAATTCTTCTCTCGGCACCCTGTCATATGCTTTCTCCAGATCCACAAAGGCACAATGCAGCTCCTTCTGACCTTCTCTGTACTTCTCTATTAACATCCTCAAAGCAAACACTGCATCTGTGGTGCTCTTTCTTGGCATGAAACCAAACTGTTGTTCACAAATGCTGACCTCTTCCCTTAGTCTAGCTTTCACTATTCTTTCCCATAACTTCATTGTATGGCTCATCAACTTTATCCCTCTTTCGTTGACACAACTCTGTACATCTCCCTTGTTCTTAAAAATGGGCACAAGCACACTTCTCCTCCATTTCTCTGGCATCTGCTCACTTTCTAAGACCTTGTTGAATATTCTTGTCAGAAAATCTACTGCTACCTCACTTAGACACTTCCATACCTCAACTGGTATGTCATCAGGGCCAACTGCCTTTCCACTCTTCATCCTCTTCAATGCCCTCCTCACTTCACCCTTACAATTTTTTGCTACTTCCTGGTCCTCAACGGTCACCCATTCTACTCTTTTCTCTCTCTCATTTTCCTCATTCATCAGCTCTTCAAAGTACTCTTTCAATCTTCACAGCACATCTCTGTCATCAGTCAATACATTTCCCTCTCTGTCCTTCATCACTCTAACTTGCTGCACATCATTCCCATCACTATTTCTCTTCTGTGCTAACCTGAATAAATCATTTTCTCCCTCTTTATTGTCCAACCTATCATACAAGTCATCATACGCCCTCTGTTTGGCCTTGGACACCGCTACCTTCGCCTTACGCTGTGTCTCCCTGTACTCCTGTTTACTCTCGTCGGTCCTCTCTGTGTCCCACTTCTTCTTGGCTAACCTCTTCTTTTGTACACACTCCTGCACTTCCTCATCCCACCACCAAGTTTCCTTATCTACTTTCCTTTCAGAGGACACACCAAGTACTCTCCTACCGGGCTCCCTGATCACATTGGCTGTGGTTGTCCAGTCATCTGGAAGCAATTCCTGATCACCCAAAGCCTGTTTCAACTCCTAATTGAATAAAAAAAAAAACACTCTTCCTTTTTCAGCTTCCACCACTTTGTCTTCTCTCTGCCTTTGCCTTTTTCACCTTTCTCACCATCAATGTCATCCTGCACACCACCATCCTATGCTGTTTGGCAACACTCTCACCCTCTACTACTTTGCAGTCACTGACTTCAAATTACATCGCCTACACAAGATGTAGTCTACCTGTGTGCTCTTACCTCCGCTTTCATAAGTCAACCTATGCTCCTGTTTCTTCTTGGAGAAAGTATTTACCACAGCCATTTCCATCCTTTTTGCAAAATTGATCAACATGTGTCCTTCTGTGTTCCTGTCGTGGATACCAAACCTGCCCATCACTTCCTCGTCCCCTCTGTTTCCTGCACCAACATGTCCATTGAAGTCTGCCCCAATGACCACTCTTTCACCTCTGGGGGTACTCTGCATGACTTCATCAAACTCACTCCAGAATCTCTTCTTCTCTTCTAGCTCACATCCTGCCTGTGGGGCATAAGCACTAACAACATTGACCATCATGCCTTCAATTTCTAACTTGAGACTCATGAACCTCACACCATAGACAGTGAGAGACATGGCCGGCCTTTGATAACCCAGTTAGTGTCATGGGGGGGGGGGTGTGACAACCTGTTGAGAGTGGGACTTGAACCCCCAACCTTAGGGTCAGTAATCCAGCACCTTTACCACCAGGGCAGCACTACTGTTTAAATATTCATTTTAATCAGTTTTAAGTCTGATTGGATCAGGGCTTTTACATGTGATTGGCATACAGTAGGCCTTCGGTATTAGCGGGGGTTCAGTTCTGGCCCCTCCCGCAAATGAAGATAATCTGCGAGTTCTGTACCTGGAAATAAAACCCCATATATCACATTACATATGTGAATCAGTCGCCGGAAGTAAAATACTATGTATCTATTACTTGCACTAAAATATGCTTCTGAAACACATTATATAGAGTCTTACTCATTCATTCAGTATTAATGTAGGAAAATGTAGTAATGATTCAGAAAAACTTATTTTTTACTGTGATATTTATTGATAATACAACATAAACATTATACAGCATACATATAAAAACACCTTTGAATGCATTCTCTTTGAAACATATAGCACTGTAGTTTTTAAAAATGCCCACTAGAGGAAGGTATTGCATTAAGCATGAGATGACTGATTTCAGGTATGAACTGCATTAAGTCCGAGCAGCTCAGCCACGCCCTTCAGCCGGAGCGAGTCAAAAACAGTTTTACAAAATAACAAACCAAAGAAGCAGTGATGTGATGCGAGTCAATCCTCTGGCATTTATTGGGAATAAATGAGAATAGTGAATTCAGGTGTGAGCCACTAAGCAGCTCAGCCACGCCCCTCAGCCAAAGTGAAGAGTAAACAGTTAGTTAGAGGCACAGCTGTTACGAGGCCTTCTTAAATTCTTACCAATGGAAAATACCAAAGAATATCAAGAGAACCCATACAGAATGACCAAGTAAATAACCAACAAACAAGGTGGCTAACTTTATATAATCTTTTAAACAATTAACCATAAAGCAAGTTATGATACAGTTATAATGTTGTGCACAGGTACCATTTATTATAAGAACTAACTACTCTGGGTGTGAGCACAGATTAGAGTTCACTGTGGGGGAATGGATCTCACCAAACTTGATTGCAACTGATGAACTGCAATTTATGCATGTACAGGTCTATACAGTCACTCAGTGGATTTTCTTCATGACACACCAAGGTCTTGACATGTATCCTTGAGAAATATCACTGCTGGTGACAAAAAATAAAAAAAAAAACACTCCTGAGGAGATGCAGCCAAACAAAATGGAAAATCCTCCAGAGATCCTTTCGTGGATCCACTCGTGAGTCATCCTAAGAAATATCCAGGATAGCAACGCAGAAAGTCCTCGCTGGAGTGAAGGACAGTTCTGTCCTGGATTTCACCAAGAACCCTTTCAGATTCAAAATGCTGCTTCTCCTCAGTCCTTGATGGCTCTCTCTCCACCAAACCAAGTGGTCCTCCCCAACAAGTTTTTTTTTTTTTCCTCTGGTACAAGCCTGAACAAGCCCAGGCAAGCTCAGACATGTCTGTGTTGCTCCTCCCCTCTGTTGGATTGACCAACTCCAGTCCTTTCCACTGTTTTCAATAGGATGCAACACTCCCCTGTGATTGCACAACACCCCAAAGCATTGTACAATACCACCAGTACGCATGCACCCAGGTCTCACACCACTACTACCTTAAAGTACATGTGTCGTTAAACATATTGCATCTCTGTGTGAAACTATTAATAGCTCTGACTCACCAATGTGTACCAGTGAGTAGATACAGCAAACATATATTATATAAGTATTTTAGCAAAGATATGCAGGACCTCCAATTTAGACTTAATGACCACCTTTTATATTACACATAATTAAGACACTTATTAAAGCCAATTGCTATGACTCCACCCGAGTATACAACAACAGTACCAAAATCAAAGCCCCCCCAAAACACAGACCATAACAAAAAGGACATAAAAGAATAAGAAATTTAATAAATTGGATGAACAAAACAAAATGAGAAACATGCTACACAACAGTAAATAAAATCTAACACACAAACATTCGCAACATTACCTTAGATCATGTACTGTACTGATCATGTCTGTCTGTCTTCCTTTCGGCTTTTTCCCTTTTACTCGGGAGTCGCCACAGTGAATCATCTGATTCGCACGTTTGATTTGGCAGAGGTTTTTACATCGTATGCCCTTCCTGTCACAACCCTTTTTAGCAAGGGACAGAAACACGCTGATGACTTTGCAGGCTACGCTTTATGAAAGTCAGCAATGGTTCTTTTACATGCCTCTCACAATGGACAGTGAGAGACATGGTCTGCCTTTGATAACCCAGTTAGCTGCACTGGGGGGGACAGTGACAACCTTGTGGAGAGTGGGACTTGGACCCACAACCTTTGGATCAGCGATCTAGAGCCCTATATCACTCCAGCATCACTGCCCCAGATCATGTACTGGAGTAATAATTGAAAAAGACTTTAATAGTGGAGTGTTTTACAACAGTTCAGATGATTATTCCTCTTCAGACACTTCAGATGAAACTGTCATTTCTTCCGGAGAAAGTGTTATTTCTTCAGAAGAGACATTCAACATCATTACCTTTTTCCGGTTCTTAGCAGGTGTTTGAGTGACATCATAGAACTTAACTGGTAATTAAACACACTAAAAAAGACCCATTGACAACTTGTGTGTGAATGAGGAAAAAGGGGCATTAGATCATCTCAACCAATCAGCAGGAAGGAGGACAGCCATTGGCTGAATTTGAATCACGTGAGAGTTGCTCGGCAGTCCACAAACACTCAAGCCATGAGTGCAAAACCACGAGTTGTCAAGGGCCTACTGTACAGATTTCTTCCTCTCGACATGTTTGGTCATTAGTAGCTGTCAAAAGCCACTCAGATTAATTGAGAGCAGATATACTAGTCCTTCTCAAACAATTAGCATATTGTGATAAGGTTCATTATTTTCTGTAATCTAATGATAAAAATTAAACTGTTGTGCCTGGGGTGTGTGCGTAAGACCCAGAGGTGCAGGAGAACAAACGAAGGTTCAAACGATTTATTAAACACTAGGGAAAGTAAATTTACGGGAATACTAAGTCAAGGGAACTGGTGAGCATGAAGCAAGAACCAGGGGTCAAAGAGAAAGTCTTTCTGACATTGGAGGGAAGCGCCACTCCCATTTATAGCTGGGCTTGCTGATTGCAGATCGGGACCAGGTGCGCTCTGCTTGGAACTCGCCTACCAGCAACTGCCACGCCCCTCGCCAGCACCTGCAATGATTAAAGAAGAGTTAATTCTGCCAGCCAGCACAGAGCATAACAGCCCCCCCTCCCTTAAGGGGCACCACCTGGCACCCGACCAGGCTTGTCCGGAAACTGGCAATAGAATTCGTCTTATAAGTCCGGGTTCAGGATTAGGGAGTGGGGAATCCATGAACGCTCTTCGGGTCCATACCCCTCCCAGTCCACTAAATACTGAAACCCTCGACCCAGCCTGCATACATCAAGGAGATGGTTGACTGTGTATGCAGGATGTCCATCAATCAGTCAGGGAGGTGGGGGTGGGGGTCTGTGTGGGGGTGGAGGGGACTTTCTACCACGGGCTTAATTAGGGAAACATAAAACACTGGATGAACCTTGAGTGAGGGTGGGAGTCTCAGTCGGACGGCGCTGGGGTTGAAATTTTCTCTAATACATAGGGTCCCAATGTATCTGGGAGATAGTTTTTTGAATCAACTTGCAGGGGCAGGTCCTGGGAGGAGAGCGACGCTTGTTGCCGACCGTGTAGGGAGGTGCCGGGGTTCAGTGGCAATCGGCCATCTTCTGGTTTTGGGTCACTGTTCGTTGTGAGGCAGCCTGTGCTTCTTTCCAGACCCAGCGTGCTCTGTGAAACTGTGCCTGGGCCAATGGGATGGCCATCTCGACCTCCTGGCTGGGAAACGGGATGGGGGGGTGATTCATAATCACCATGAAGGGGGACATCCCGGTGGCAGTGCAGATCAGAGAATTGTGTGCGTATTCGACCCATGGGAGGTGTGTGGCCCAGGAAGCTGGGAGGCGGGAGGCGACACAGCGCAGGGAGGATCCGAGGCTTTGATTCGCGTGTTCTGCCTGCTTGTTCGACTGAGGGTGGTCGCCAGAGGTCAAGCTGCAGGAGACTCCCAAGGTGTCACAGAACACCTTCCAAACTCTGGATGCAAACTGGGGGCCTTGGTCTGAAACGACGTTGTGGGGATGCTATGGAGGCCAAAGACATGTTGGATTCAGAGACCAGCTGTTTCCATTGCCGAGGGGAGTTTGGGTCAGGTCAGATCAGGTTAGGAATGAGGGCATGTGCCGGGACAGCACTTCTCTGCATCCACCAGCTGCCTCCACTCATCCAACCATATCCTGGGAGATTGGGTAGGGCAATGAAATGGACCGCCTTGGAGAACTGATCCACTACTGTCAGGATAACAGTGTTGCCCTCAGATGGGAGTAGACCTGTGATGAAATCCACTACAGTGTGCGACCAGGGGCGATGGGGAATGGGTCAGGGTTGGGGGACACCTGTGGGTGCACGATGGGAGGACTTGCTCCGGGCACAGGTGGCTCAAGCTCCCACCTTGTTGGCCACCAGAAGCGTTGTTAGAGCAGGAAGAGAGTTCGGTGGGCTCTGGGGTGACAGGCTAACTTGGAGGAGTGAGCCCACTAGATTGCTG
The DNA here is from genome assembly GCA_024760905.1 of Plotosus lineatus. Taxonomy (NCBI): domain Eukaryota; kingdom Metazoa; phylum Chordata; class Actinopteri; order Siluriformes; family Plotosidae; genus Plotosus; species Plotosus lineatus. The sequence goes on along the minus strand of CM045734.1, from coordinate 11,242,783 downwards.
GGGTTCTGGCCAGCGGGGAGACATATAGTCGAACTTGGGGGCACCCAATAGGCTCCGGTTCCCCCTGATAGGTGTCCAGAACTAGTCGTTCTACCTCCCATTGGGCTGCTCCGATTATACACGAGGAGGGCAGGATGGTCTCCATGGTAGTGTCATTACCCTCGGAGAACTGCCTGGAGAGAGCATCTGGCTTTGTATTCTGGGAACCATGTTGGTATGTCAGTGAGAAAATGAACCTCCCCAAGTCGAGTGACCATCGTGCTTGACGGGAGTTCAACCTCTTGGCTGTACGGAGATAGGATAAGTTTTTATGGTCGGTCCAGACCATGATGGGGTGAGCTGCCCCTTCCAGCCAGTGCCTCCACTCCTGGAGAGCCAAAACAATCGCCAGCAGCTCGTGATTCCCAACATCGTAATTCTGTTCCGCCGAGGACAAGTGCCGGGAGAATAAGGCACATAGGTGAAGCTTCTGGTATGTGGGAGACCGTTGAGAGAGAACCGCCCCCACCCCTGAGTCCAAGGTGTTGACTTCCATCACAAACTGCAGCGAGGGGTCCGGGTGGATCTGTATGGGAGCGTCGACGAATTTCGCCTTCAGCCTGTCAAACACCGCCTGGGCACTTGGGGACAACTGGAACGGGGTCTTGGGTGATGTCAACTGTGTGATGGGGGCTGCTAGGTGGCTGTAGTCCCCCACGAACTGGTGATAGAAGTTTGCGAACCCCAGGAACCTCTGCAGCTCTTTCCGCATCCCTGGAGTCGGCCACTCCGCCACTGCCTTCACCTTCGCCGGATCGGGTCCTATCTGCCCCTTCTCCATGATGCATCCCAGGAACGAGACTGAGGGGACATAAAACTCACATTTTTCTGCCTTCAAGAACAATCTGTTCTCCAGGAGCCTCTTCAGTACCATTCTCACGTGGCGGAGATGTTCGTCTTGGTCTCAATAGAAGATCAGAATGTCATCCAGGTATGCAAATACAAAGCAGTTCAGCATGTCCCTAAGCACATTGTTGACCAGAGCTTGGAAAACCGCCCGGGCATTGGTTAGTCCGAATGGCATGACCAGGTATTTGAAGTGCCCCAGGGGCGTATTGAAAGCCGTCTTCCACTTTCTCCCCAAACGAATTCAGACTAAGTGGTAGGCATTTTGCAGTTCCAGCTTGTAAAAAACGGTAATGCAGCCATGGGGGGGGGGGGGCACTAACCAGTGTCTCCCCCCCTCATGCCAGTCCCAAGCCCAGAGAAATGCGGAGGGTTGTGTCAGGAAGGGCATCCGATGTAAAACCAATGCCAAACATTTATGATGCAAATCAGACGTATTACCCCCATCCGGATCGGTCGAGGCCTGGGTTAACAATGACCGCCATCAGTGCTGTCAATCAACAGGGTGCTGATGGAAATTGGACTACTGTTGGTCGAAGACGTCGAAGAAGGAGAGGTGGGAGGCGTGTCCGTAGGCAGAGAGAGAAGAGGAAAGGCATGAGTCTAGGACTGAGAGTGGGGACTTTGAATGTTGGAACTATGCAAAGAAAAGGTAGAGAGCTGGTTGACATGATGCAGAGGAGGAAGGTGGATATACTGTGTGTTCAGGAGACCAGGTGGAAATGTAGCAAAGCTAAAAGCTTAGGAGCAGGGTTTAAGCTATTTTATCACGGTGTGGATGGGAAGAGAAATGGAGTAGGAGTCATCTTGAAGGAGGAGTTTGTCAGGAATGTTCTAAAAGTGAAAAGAGTGTCAGACGGAGTGATGAGTCTCAAGTTAGAAATTGAAGGTGTAATGCTCAATGTTGTTAGTGCTTATGCCCCACAGGCAGGATGTGAGCTAGAAGAGAAGGAGATATTCTGGAGTGACTTAGATGAAGTGATGCAGTGTACCGCCAGAGGTGAAAGAGTGGTCATTGGGGCAGACTTCAATGGACATGTTGGTGCAGGCAACAGAGGGGATGAGGAAGTGATAGATAGGTTTGGTATCCAGGACAGGAACGCAGAAGGACAGATGTTGGTAGATTTTGCAAAAAGGATGGAAATGGTTGTGGTGAATACTTTCTTCCAGAGGAAACAGGAGCATAGGTTGACTTATAAAAGCGGAGGTAGGAGCACACAGGTAGACTACATCTTGTGTAGGCGATGTAATTTGAAGGAAGTCAGTGACTGCAAAGTCATAGTGGGTGAGAGTGTTGCCAAACAGCATAGGATGTTGGTGTGCAGGATGACTCTGATGGTGAAAAAGGCAAAGGCAGAGCAGAAGACAAAGTGGTGGAAGCTGAAAAAGGAAGAGTGTCGTGTTGTCTTCGAGGAGGACTTGAAACAGGCTTTGGGTGGCCTGGAAGTGCTTCCAAATGACTGGACAACCACGGCAAATGTGATCAGGGACACAGGTAGGAAAATACTTGGTGTGTCCTCTGGATGGAAAGTAGATAAGGAGACTTGGTGGTGGAATGAGGAAGTGCAGGAGTGTGTACAAAGGAAGAGGTTAGCTAAGAAGAAGTGGGACATTGAGAGGACCGAATAGAGTAAACAGGAGTACAGGGAGACACAGCGTAAGGCGAAAGTAGCAGTGGCTAAGGCCAAACAGAGGGCGTATGATGACTTGTATGATAGGGTGGATAGTAAAGAGGGAGAAAATGATCTATACAGGTTGGCACAGCAGAGAAATAGAGATGGGAAGGATGTGCAGCAAGTTAGATTGATAAAGGACAGAGAGGGAAATGTATTGACTGAAGACAGAAGTGTGCTGGGAAGATGGAAATAGTATTATGAAGAGCTGATGAATGAGAAAAATGAGAGAGAGAAAAGAGTAGAAGATGTGACCATTGAGGAGCAGGATGTAGCAAAGATCAGTAAGGGTGAAGTGAGAAGGGCGTTGAAGAGGATGAAGAATGGAAAGGAAGTTGGTCCTGATGATATCCCTGTGGAGGTATGGAAGTGTCTAGGAGAGGTAGCAGTAGATTTTCTGACAAGAACATTCAACAAGGTACTAGAGAGTGAGCAGATGCCGGAGGAGTGGAGGAGAAGTGTGCTGGTGCCCATTTTTAAGAACAAGGGAGACGTGCAGAGTTGCAGCAACTACAGAGGGATAAAGTTGATGAGCCATACGATGAAGTTATGGGAAAGAATAGTGGAAGCTAGACTAAGGGCAGAGGTCAGCATTTGTGAACAACCGTTTGGTTTCATGCCAAGAAAGAGCACCACAGATGCAATGTTTGCTTTGAGGATGTTAATAGAGAAGTACAGAGAAGGTCAGAGGGAGCTACATTGTGCCTTTGTGGATCTGGAAAAAGCATATGACAGGGTGCCAAGAGAAGAATTGTGGTATTGCATGAGGAAGTCTGGAGTGGCAGATAAGTATGTTCGAGTGGTGCAGGACATGTATGAGAGATGTAAGACAGTGGTGAGGTGTGCTGTCGGTGTGACCGACGAATTCAAGGTGGAGGTGGGACTGCATCAAGGGTCAGCTCTGAGCCCCTTCTTGTTTGCTATGGTGATGGACAGGCTGACAGAAGAGGTGAGACAAGAATCTCCATCGACTATGATGTTTGCAGATGAGATTGTGATCTGTAGTGAGAGCAGAGAATAAGTGCAGGAAAATCTAGAGAGGTGGAGGTATGCCCTGGAAAGGAGAGGAATGAAGGTTAGCCTCAGAAAATCTGAATACATGTGTGTGAATTAGAAGGACCCAGGAGGAACGGTGATGTTACAGGGAGCAGAGATAACGAAGGTGGAGGATTTTAAGTACTTAGGCTCAACAATCCAGAGCAATGGAGAGTGTGGAAAAGAGGTGAAGAAGCGTGTGCAGGCCGGCTGGAATGGTTGGAGAAAAGTGTCCGGTGTGATGTGCGATAGGAGAGTGTCAGCAAGAATGAAGGGAAAAGTGTACAAGATGGTGGTGAGGCCAGCGATGTTGTATGGCTTAGAAACAGTGGCGCTGAGGAAAAGGCAGGAGGCAGAGCTGGAGGTAGCGGAGATGAAAATGTTGAGGTTCTCTCTGGGAGTAACGAGGATGGATAGGATCAGAAATGAGTATATCAGAGGGACAGTCCACAGAAGATGTTTTGGAGACAAAGTTAGAGAGGCTAGATTGAGATGGTTTGGACATGTACAGAGGAGGAATAGTGAGTATATTGGCAGTAGGATGCTGAGGTTGGAGCTACCACGCAGAAGGCCTCGAGGAAGACCAAAGAAGAGATTTATGGATGTGGTGAAGGAAGACATGAAGGTTGTTGGAGTCAGAAAAGAAGATGCGGAGGACAGGGTGAGGTGGAGGTGGATGATTTGTTGTGGTGACCCCTGAAGGGAGCAGCCGAAAGTAAAAGAAGAAGCTTGTAAAAAACGGTAGCATCGTGGAGAGGGGTGAAGGCTGAATTGATTAGCGGGAGAGGGTACTTGTTTTTTATGGTGATCTGGTTCAGGTCCATGTAATCGATGCAAGGTCACAGAGTCTTGTCTTTCTTTTTGACAAAGAAGAATCCCGTACTTACCAGGGAAGATGAGGGCTGAATGAGACCTGCCGCCAGCAACTCATTAATTAGTGCCTCCATGGCGTCTTTCTCCAGCTAAGAGAGGTTGTATAGTTGCTGGAATTGGAAGCGTGGAACCTGGGAGTAAGTCAATGGCACAGTCGTACGGTCGATGAGGAGGTATGGCGCGAGCACGGTCCTTGCTGAAGACCTCTTGCAGGTCGTGATATTCATTGGGCATGGCTGCTAAGTCTAGATCCTCCAGATCAACCGGGGTCCGTGAGATTTGGGGGGGTACGGCCGCCATTAGGCAGTGTTGCAGATAGAAGTCACTCCAGCTGTGTATGGTGAGGGTGTGCCAGTCAATGTGGGGATTGTGGATCTGCAACTATGGCCACCCCAAGACTAAAGAAGAGAGAGAGAGAGAGGCAGGAGAACAAACAGTTCCAAATATTCCTGGTGGTTCCCGGACAAGCTGAGCTTCACTGGCTTGGTCTTGTGAGTGACCTGAGTGATAAATTGGCCATCTATGGCCACTACCTCCTTGGGGGTCTCGAGTTCATACGTGTGTTTGTCATGGAGCTCGACCATACCTGGATCTATAAAGTTAGCCTCAGCGTCTGAGTCAATAAATACGTCTAAAGGATGAGAGTGTTGCACGGAGTGTAGCGTACCTTGAACTTGCAGGCACTTTTCTGGGTGCTGTGGAGGATCCCCTCATTGCTGTCGGCCTCTGCCGCGCGGGGCACTGGGCAAGGTAATGGCCCTTCTTGGTGCAGTAGATGCAGAGACTGTTGGCCAGCCGCCGGTTTCTCTCTTCAGCCATCAGTCTGGTGCGGTTCACCTGCATGGGTTCTTGGCCGTCATCCTCCCTCAGAGGAGGAAATGGTGAGTGAGTTCGAGGTGGGGCCCTTTTCCGGGATCTATCTCTCAGCCGGTTGTCCAGTCTGGTAGACAAGGCGATTAATTCCTCCAGTGTAGTCATCTCATCTCGGGCCATGAGCTCGTCTTTCAGCCATTCATTGAGCCCCTGCAGGAAAGCCCCCCGAAGCGCGGGGTCGTTCCAGCCACTTTTGATGGCGAGAATCCGGAATCGGATGGCGTACTCAGCCACTGACTGTGAGCCTTGTCAAATACATAGGAGCTGGGAGCTTGACTCCTCCCCTTTTGCCGGACAATCAAAAACCTTATTCATTTCTTGCATGAAATGATCTACCTGGGAGCATAATTCCGGGGTATGGGTAGCGACTGCTCGCACCCAGGACGAAGCTTACTCCGTCAGTAGGGTCATGATGAAGGCAGTTTTAGCTTGATCAGTAGCGTATGTGAGTGCCTGCTGGCTGAAGACAAGTGAATACTGGTGAAGGAATTGTGCGCAGGAGCCGATCGTACTCGAATACCTGGCTGCCGTGGGGATGAGAGGTTCTCAGTGCGCAGGGAGTATCACTGGTGCTGGCGCGGCTGCCGAGGCGGAGTCGCGGCAGCGAGGTGAGTGGCGACGGCGTCCATCCTTTCGCCGAGCTGTGCCAAGCTGGTGGTTATGTGCTGGAGATTGACCATCATCTGATGAAAGGTGGCGTTATTTTGTCCCAGCAGTGCGTCCTGATCAGCCAAAGCTGCACGGTCTCTGCTGGGTCCATGTTTCCGGTCAGAAGATTCTGTTGTGCCTGGGTGTGTGCTTAGGACCCAGAGATGCAGGAGGCCAAAAGAAGGTTCAAACGATTTATAAAACACTAGGGAAAGTAAATTTACGGGAATACTAAGTCAAGGGAACTGGTCGAGCACGAAGCAAGAACCAGGGGTCAAAGAGAAAGTCGAGGAGCAGAATCACAGGAAAACAATCTTCTGACATCGGAGGGAAGCGTGCCGCTCCCATTTATATCTGGGTTTGCTGATTGCAGATAGGGACCAGGCGCACTCTGCTTGGAACTCGCCTACCGGCAACCACCACCACGCCCCTCACCAGCGCCTGCAATGATTAAAGAACAGTTTATTCTGCCAGCCAGCACAGACTATAACATAAACTTTCATCCATTTTAGATTCATTGCACACCAACTGAGAGATTTCAGGTCGTTTATTGTTTTAATACTGATGATTTTGGCATGCAGCTCATGAAAACCCAAAATTCCTATCTCAAAAAATTAGCATATCATGAAAAGGTACTCGAAACGAGCCATTAACCGAATCATCTGAATCAATTAATTAACTCTAAAGACCTGCAAAAGATTCCTGAGCTTTTAAAAACTCCCAGCCTGGTTCATTACTCAAAACTGCAATCATGGGTAAGACTGCCGACCTGACTGCTGTCCAGAAGGCCATCATTGACACCCTCAAGCAAGAGGGTAAGACACAGAAGTACAATTGTTCTCATGATGTGAAAAACAACTTTTTCAGTCGTGTTATTTTAAAAACGCTCCCAAAAATAGATTTTTTTTAATGCAACTGAAAATAGTTATTATTATTATTATTATTATTATTATTATTATTATTATTATTATTATTATTATGTAAATTGAAAAACTACTTAAAATAGTTTTCTCATAATTTAAACAATCTGACTTGTCATTTTTTGGAGACATCTACTGTCATTATTTGCATTTATCCACCCAGCATGTGCTCTGATTATTATGATTCTCTTCAAGGTGGAACTAAGGCCAGGCATATATTCAAATTACACACTGAGTGTGGAAGAATGCCCCATAAAAGAAATGGTGTGTGAAAAGACGAGATAATGAAACATCCACCTCTACAATTAAGTGATGATATTATTCAGTCACGAGGTAACTTGCACTGCTTCATCCAGAGAATGAAAATATTTAGACAAGCAGATATAGAAGGCCCAAAGCTGCAAAGTTTGTCAATACCTTGAAAACTGACAGAGCAATGCCATTTCTTGTGTCAGTATTCAACTTCTTCTTTTCCTTTAGGCTTTTCCCTTAAGGGGTCACCACAGCAAATGATCTGCCTCCATCTCACCCAATACTCTGCATTTCATCTCATCTGTCTTGGATACCAAACCTGCCCATCACTTCCTCATCCCCTCTGTTGCCTGCACCAACACGTCCGTTGAAGTCTGCTCCAATGACCACTTTTTCACCTCTGGGGGTACTCTGCATCACTTCATCTAACTAACTCCAGAATCTCTCCTTCTCTTCTAGCTTACATCCTGCCTGTGGGGCATGAGCACTAACAGCATTGAACATCACGCCTTCAATTTCTAACTTGAGACTCATCACTCTGTCTGACACTCTTTTCACTTCTAGAACATTCCTGACAAACCCCTCCTCCAAGATGACTCCGACTCCATTTCTCTTCCCATCCACACCATGATAAAACAGCTTAAACCCTGCTCCTAAGCTTCTAGCCTTGTTACCTTTCCACCTGGTCTCCTGAACACACAGTATATCCACCTTCCCCATCTGCATAATGTCAGCCAGCTCTCTACCTTTTTTTTCATAGTTCCAACATTCAAAGTCCCTACTCGCAGTCCGAGACTCACGCCTTTCCGGACACACCTCCCGCCTCTCCTTCTTCGACCTTCTTCTTTGTGTCAGCATTCAACTAAGAATTTCAAAAGACCTTTTAGAGAAAAATTGGCACAACGTTTGCGCTTCTTTATTCCAAGATCAGAGCAACCAAACATTTTTATGCACTTCAGCCATGGAAACTTTTCAAAAACATGTCTCGGAAGAATTTTAGCAAGAGATGATAAGAGAAACCATCCTCATTTTAATCTGACAGGCACTTTTTAAACCAATCAGTCACCGTGGTCAGCCCCAAAAATTAACAAAAAAAAAAAACAACTTTTTTTTTATTTATTTCTGTTTATTCCAATAAGATCAGTATGTATCTTTTTGACCATTATATGAAGGTTCAAATGCCTTCAAATGATACTGATTGAAAAAAAAAAAAACAAAACAAACAAAAAAACACTGTCAGGTTCAAACAAATTAAGAAAATTGATTCTATTAAAATTAATTCTGAAATTAAGAAAACTGGGGTAGTGGTGGTCGAGTGGGAAAGGGTGCTGGATCGCTGATCCAAAGGTTGGGGGTTCGAGTCCCACTCTCCACAAGGTTGTCACTGTCCCCCCCAGTGCAGCTAACTGGGTTATCAAAGGCAGGCCATGTCTCTCACTGTCTATGGTGAGAGGCATGTAAAAGAACCATTGCTGACTTTCGTAAAGAGTAGCTGTAAAGTCGTCAGCGTGTTTCTGTCCCTTGCTAAAAAGGGTTGTGACAGGAAGGGCATCCGACATAAAAAAAAAAACCCTCTGCCAAATCACAGTGCGAATCAGATGATTCACTGTGGCGACTCCCGAGTAAAAAGGGAAAAAGCCGAAATGAAGACAGACAGACAATCTATAAGATAACCATATAACAAAACTCTCTGATCTCTTCATACATGTAAGCTTCATCAACTCTGCGCTCAGCATCATCATCTTAATCTATATCCTGCTCAGCAGATAAAATCACATCTTGTTCACAAACACCAGTCATCACACGTTTATTAACAGATGCCTCTTCTTCATCAACATCAAAATCAGAATCTTCATCAAACATAGCTGACATCATCATCTTCAGTTTGTTTATATGTAAAATGAATGGGACATTTCAGTATGTTTCAGGTCTTGTCCAATTTTTATACAAAACTAAACAACCCACAATTCAGCATTTCCAGTCCAGGCAAGATTACACACAAATCTAATGATCAAAACAATTCCATAATCAAATTTTGCATGCAGAGATAAATACCAATACTCATACAGTACTCATATTAAGCTTCTAAAGTACAGAATACTGAGTATATGGAATTTTATTTGACTGCAATTGCAATGGAATCATGTCTTTATTAATATTCCAGCAGACCTGAGGGATTTTACTCACACTCACTCTCACTTACACACACACACACACACACACACACACACACACACACACATCCACAGACACAGGCACTTGCTGTCCATCCTGAGCAAGCTGTGCACTGGCAGTACCCTGATCCCAAAGCTGAGTCAACTTTAGGAGACAGTCCTGGCAACTGCTAAACTTAGTTGGGCACACAAAAGTCTTCACAACAAGTTTCTGAAAGGTTGCTTTAGATACAATCTTACTAGCAGCAATACCCAGGCATCGAAAGCCTTTTTTTATGCAACACGATGCTGACTGCATATTTCTCCTTGCAGGTTACTATTGTTAATAGAGGAAAAGTAATGGGTTCAATACTCACTCCTCCTTTAAAGCATCCAATCTGTCATTCTATCTCAGCCAGCATGACAGAATGATCTCCAGCCTGGTCCTCGTTAACACTCCCACCTGTGTTCAATGATAGAATCACTGACATGATGTCAGGTGGGCCTTTGGTTGCAGGGCTGAAATGCAGTCAGAAAGGGTTTTTTGGGATTACATTCAGTTCAGTTCATCATTTTCTGTAACCGCTTCATCCTAATTAGGGTTGCGGGGAGGCTGGTGCCCATCCCAGCCAACTCAGGGCGAGGGCAGAGTACACCCTGGACAGCTCGCCAGGCCATCGCAGGGCGGAAACATGCTGACGGCTTTGCAGCCTACTCTTGTCGAAAGTCAGCAATGGTTCTTTTACATGCCTAACACCATAGACAGTAAGAGACATGGCCAGCCTTTGATAACCCAGTTAACTGCACTGGGGGGGATTACATTCATTGTCATGATAAAGAGCGACTTTGTGATTAATTGTACTTCATCTGACCAGTTCATAACATTCTGGAGTGTATGCAAACTGTCTGTTATGGTCTGTGCTGGCTGGCGGAACTAACTCTTCCTTAATCATTGCAGGCGCTGGCAAAGGGCGTGGCGGTTGCCGGTAAGTGAGTTCCAAGCTGAGCACACCTTGTCCCAATCTGCAATCAGCAAGCAGCCAGCTATAAATGGAAACGGTGCGCTTCCCTCCACTGTCAGAAGATTGTTTTAACTGTGACGCTGCTCCTCGGCTTTCTCTTTGACCCCTGGTTCTTGCTTTGTGCTCGACCAGTTCTCTCGACTTAGTATTCCAGTGATTTACAGTTCCTGGTGTTCAATAAATTGTTTGAACCTTCTTTTGGTCTCCTGCATCTCTGGGTCCAATGCATACATTCAAGGCACAACAGAATCTTCTGACCAAAAACATGGACCCAGCGGAGAGCGCGCAGCTTCGGCTGACACTATCCGACCAGGACGCCCTGCTGGGATGACACGACTCCATCTTGCATCAGATTATGGACAACCTCCAGCACATAACCACCAGCTTGGCGCAGCTTGGCAGAAGGATGGACACCGTCACCACTCACCTTGCTGCCGCGACCCCGCCCCCTCACCCTTCACTTTCCGCTTCGGCAGCCGCACCAGCACTAGTGATACTCCCCGCGCACCGAGAACCACTCATCCTCACGCCAGCCAGGTATTTGGGTGCGATCGGCTCCTGCGCACAATTCCTTCACCAGTGCTGGCTCGTCTTCAGCCAGCAGCCGCTCACATACGCCAATGATCAAACAAAACCGCCTTCATCATGAGCTTACTCAAGGAGCTCTCCATACCCCGGAATTATGCTCCCAGGTAGAACAGTTCATGTGAGAAATGAAGAAGATTGTCGATCGTCCGGTGAAAGGGGAGGAGGCGAGCTCCCAGCTCCTATGTATCTGGCAATGCTCACAGTCGGTGGCGGAGTACGCCATCCGATTCCAGATTCTTGCCATCAAAAGCAGCTGGAATGACCCCGCGCTTCGAGGGGCCTTCCTGCAGGGGCTCAATGAACGGCTGAAAGACGAGCTTGTAGCCCGAGATGAGACGACTACTTTGGAGGAGTTAATCGCCTTGTCCATCAGACTAGACAACCGGCTGAGAGAGAGGGATAGATCCCGGAAGGGGCCCCCATCTCGAACTCACGAGCCATTTCCCCCTCTGAGGGAGGATGATGGCCAAGAACCCATGCAGGTGAACCGCGTCAGACTGATGGCTGAATAGAGGCACCGGTGGCTGGCCAACGGTCTCTGCATCAACTGCGCCGAGAAAGGCTATTGCCTTGCCCAGTGCCCCGCGCAGCAGAGCCCAACAGCGACGAGAGGATCCTCCATGACACCCGGACAGCGCCTGCGAGTTCAAGGTACATTACACTCCGCGCAACACCCTCACCCGGTAGACGTATTTATTGACTCAGGCGCTGACGCCAACTTTATCAATCTGGGGATGGTTGAGCTCCATGACCTACCCGTGTATGAACTCGAGACCCCCAAGGAGGTAGTGGCCATAAATGGCCGACGCATTGCTCGCATCAAGCACAAGACGAAGCCAGTGAAGCTCACCTGGCTGGAGGTTCCAGTGGTCCCCAAGTGCCCAGGCGGTGTTTGACAGGCTGAAGGTGAAATTCGTCCACGCACCGTACTGATCCACCCGGACCCCTCACTGCAGTTTGTGGTGGAAGTCGACGCCTTGGACTCAGGGGTGGGGGCGGTCCTCTCCCAATGGTCTTCCACAGAAGAGAAGCTCCACCCATGCCCCTTCTTCTCCCATCACTTGTCCCTGGCTGAACAGAATTATGATGTTGGAAATCGCGAGCTGCTGGCGGGAGTCTTGGCGCTCCAGGAGTGGAGGCACTGGCTGGAAGGGGAAGCTCACCCCTTCGTGGTCTGGATTGACCATAAAAACCTATCCTGCCTCTGTACGGCCAAGAGGTTGAACTCCCGTCGGGCACAATGGTCACTCGACTTGGAGAGGTTCAACTTCACACTGACATACCGACCTGGTTCCCGGAATACAAAGCCAGATGCTCTTTCCAGGCAGTTCTCCTTGGGTGAAGACTCTTCCATAGAGACCATCCTGCCCTCCTCCTGTATGCTCGCTGCAGCCCAATGGGAGGTAGAACGACTTGTTTGGGACACCCATCAGGTGGAACTGGAGCCTGTCGGGAGCCCCCAAGTTCGACTATAAGTCCCCCCCGCAGGCCAGAACCCCAGCACTCCAGTGTGCTCACTCCTCCAAGTAAGTTTGCCAACCCGGAGCCCACCGAACTCTCTTCTTGCTCCGACAACGCTTCTGGTGGCCAACTATGGCAGCTAACACCAGGGACTTTGTGGGAGCTTGCGCCACCTGTGCCCGGAGCAAGTCCTCCCATCATGCACCCACTGGTCTCCTCCAGCCGTTACCCATTCCCAATCGCCCCTGGTCGCACATTGCAGTGGATTTTGTCACAGGTTTACCGCTGTCTTAAGGCAACACCGTTATCCTGACAGTAGTGGACCAGTTCTTCAAGGCGGTCCATTTCGTTGCCCTACCCAAACTACCCCCAGCAATGGAAACAGCGGGTCTCCTAATCCAACATGTCTTTTGCCTTCATGGCATCCCCAGGACATCGTTTTAGCCCAGGGCCTCCAGTTTGCATCCAGAGTTTAGAAGGCGTTCTGCGACACCTTGGGAGTCTCCTGCAGCTTGACCTCTGGCTACCACCCTCAGTCGAACGAGCAGGCGGAATGCATGAATCAAAGCCTTGGATCCTCCCTGCACTGTGTCGCCTCCAGCCTCCCAGCTTCCTGGGCCACACACCTCCCATGGGTCAAATATGCTCACAATTCTCTGATCTGCACCGCCAAAGGGATGTCCCCTTAAAGTTGATTAATGGGTTCCAGCCCCCTCCCCCTCCCCCGTTTCCCAGCCAGGAGGTCGAGGTGGCTGTCCCATTGGTCCAATCAGTTTCACAGAGCATGCCGGGTCTGGAAAGAAGCATAGGCTGCCCTAGAACGAACTGTGGCCCGAAACCGGAGATTGCCGATCACCACCGAACCCCGCCACCTCTCTACACGGTTGGGTAACAAGTGTGGTTCTCCTCACGGGACCAGCCCCTGCATGTTGACTCAAAAAATATCTCCCAGATACATTGGGCTCTATGTAACTGAGAAAATTAGAAACCCCAGCTCCGTTCGACTGAGACTCCTACCCTCACTCAAGGTTCACCCAGTACTTCACGTTCCCCTAATTAAGCCTGTGGTAGAAAGTCGAAAGTCCCCCCCCAACCGACCCCACCTTTTTGTCCCCGACTGATTGATGGACATCTCGCATACACAGTCAACTATATCCTTGATGTATGCAGGCGGGGTCGAGGGTTTCAGGATTTAGTGGACTGGGAGGTGTATGGTCCCGAAGAGCGTTCATGGATTTCCCGCTCCCTAATCCTGGACAAGCCTGGTTGCGTGCCAGGTGGCCCCCCTTACGGGGGGTACTGTTATGGTCTGTGCTGGCTGGCGGAACTAACTCTTCCTTAATCATTGCAGGAGCTGGCAACGGGTGTGGCGGTTGCCGGTAGGCGAGTTCCAAGCTGAGCACACCTGGTCCCAATCTGCAATCAGCAAGCAGCCAGCTATAAATGGGAGCAGTGCGCTTCCCTTCGCTGTCAGAAGATTGTTTTAACCGTTACTCTGCTCCTCGGCTTTCTCTTTGACCCCTGGTTCTTGCTTCGTGCTCGACCAGTTCTCTCGACTTAGTATTCCAGTGATTTATAGTTCCTAGTGTTTAATAAATTGTTAGAACCTTCTTTTGGTCTCCTGCATCTCTGGGTCCAACGAATACACTCCAGGCACAACACTGCCATCATAAAAACTTGGCAAGAAAACTTTGAGAAAATTTATACTTTTGTCATTCTTTAAATTTCTGGCCATGGGTGTACGACATGGGAAATGCATGAGCAAATATGCCTGCTATCTGGGGATTATTGCACCTTGAAAACTGACATACTTTGTTCTTGTTATTTGAAGCATACACAATCAACTGACCTTTCGTTTTTATTCCTTGTTTGTTGGATTTCCATTATGTAAACCCAGGGCAGGACATGAACTACTGTTTATACTACGTATATTCTGTTGAAACTACTGATTTAGGCAGTGGTGGCCTGGTGCAAAAGTACTGGATTACTGATCCCATGGTTGAGGGTTCAAGCCTCATGCTCCACGGGTTGTCACTGTTCCTCCAGTGCATCTAACTGGTTTATTAAAGACAGCTGTGTCCTCAGTGTCTATGGTGTGAGGTTCATGTAAAAGAACCATTGCTGACTTTCGTCAAGAGAAGGTGCATAGCTGTCAGCGTGTTTCTGATCTGCGATGACCTGGCGAGGTGTACTGTGCCCTCTCCCAGAGTCAGCTGGGATGAGTGCCTGCCTCCCCGCGACCCTAATTAGGATTGAGAAAATGAATGAATGAATGAACTACTGATTTAAAAAGATCATCAACATGTACTGACCGAGCAATTTCTATACCATTCAAAAAAAGAGGTTTTCCTAAAAATACTTTCATGGACCTCCTCATCCACCTTGTCTCTGAGGATGGTATTCAAAGTGACTGGACTCTCAGGTAGCTTGTGATGTTGCTGTCATCAGATCAGGATGGACTGTTTGCAGATAGAATAAAATCTGGAGTATCCACTTTAGAAAATGAAATCAAAAATGTCTTGGACATGGTGACACTTTCGAAGAGCACGTACGCATGCGTATATGTACATGATCTAGTTCTAAAAGGTGCTGTGAGAGGGTGACAAAAGAACGACTTGGCACAAAGAATTAAGAAAGAACTCTTTTTTTTTAAATAACTGCATGCTGCACTTTATTTTTTTTTTCATCATGAATATGGTTTATTCCATAACATTGGAAGATTTGATAACAATAAATTAGAAAAATGGCCTGTAATGGGATGTTGACATGGTTGCATAGCAACCTCTAATATAGGTACTGGAAACAAGGGACTCGTGTTCGTGTTGGCTGCACATTGTAGGCACGTGTGGAAGCTAAAGCGAGCAGCACAACATTTGAAACACTTCCATTCCAGTGACGTATTACATACAATAGATCTCCATCTCTCAAATTGGTGCAAGTACTCCACCAGGTTGACGTGACGAGTGTAATGATGCCACAAAAGAACATTAAAATGGACTATATAACGTTCAACACAAAAAAAAAGAAAAAAAAAAAAAGTTGGGAAAAAAATTTCAGTGTATATGATTACACTAATGCAGCCATGAGGGGGGGCACAAACCAGTGTCTCTCCCTCACGCCAGTCCCAAGCCTGGATAAATGCAGAGGGTTGCGTCAGGAAGGGCATCCGGCGTAAAACAAATGCCAAATAAAATATGCGAGTCACTACAAAGAATGTCATACCGGATCGGTCGAGGCCCGGGTTAACAACGACCGCCATCAGTGCTGTCAACCAACAGGGTGCTGGTGGAAATTGGACTACTGTTGGTCGAAGACGTCGAAGAAGGAGAGGTGGGAGGCGTGTCCGTAGGCAGAAAGAGAAGAGGAAAGGCATGAGTCTTGGACTGAAAATAGGGACTTTGAATGTTGGAACTATGGCAGGAAAAAGTAGAGAGCTGGCTGACATGATGCAGAGGAGGAAAGGGAACATACTGTGTGTTCAGGAGACCAGGTGGAAAGGTAACAAGGCTAGAAGCATAGGAGCAGGGTTTAAGCTGTTTTTTCATGGTGGAAATGGAGAAGGAGTCATCTTGAAGGAGGAGTTTGTCAGGAATGTTCTAGAAGTGAAAAGAGTGTCAGACGGAGTGATGAGTCTCAAGTTAGAAATTGAAGGCGTGATGGTCAATGTTGTTAGTGCTTATGCCCCACAGGCAGGATGTGAGCTAAAAGAGAAGGAGAGATTCTGGAGTGAGTTAGATGAAGTGATGCAGAGTACCCACAGAGGTGAAAGAGTGTTCATTGGTGCAGACTTCAATGGATATGTTGGTGCAGGAAACAGAGGGGACAAGGAAGTGATGGGCAGGTTTGGTATACAGGACAGGAACACAGAAGGACAGATGTTGGTAGATTTTGCACAAAGGATGGAAATGGCTGTGGTAAATAGTTTCTTCCAGAAGAGACAGGAGCATAGGGTGACTTATAAAAGCGGAGGTAGGAGCACACAAGTAGACTACATCTTGTGCAGGCGATGTAATTTGAAGGAAGTCAGTGACTGCAAAGTAGTAGTGGGTGAGAGTGTTGCCAAACAGCATAGGATGGTGGTGTGCAGGATGACGCTGATGGTGAGGAAGGTGAAGAAGGCAAAGGCAGAGCAGGAAACAAAGTGGTGGAGGCTGAAAAAGGAAGAGTGTAGTGTTGTCTTCAAGGAGGACTTGAAACAGGATTTGGGTGGCCAGGAAGTGCTTCCAGATGACTGGACAACTACAGCTAATGTGATCAGGGAGACAGGTAAGAGAGTACTTGGTGTGTCATCTGGAAGGAGAGTAGATAAGGAGACTTGGTGGTGGAATGAGGAAGTGCAGGAGTGTATACAAAGGAAGAGGTTAGCAAAAAAGAAATTGGACAGTGAGAGGACCCAAGAGAGCAAACAGGAGTACAGGGAGACACAGCGTAAGGCGGAGGTAGCGGTGTCAAAGGCCAAACAGAGGGCGTATGATGACTTATATGTTCGGTTGGAAAGGAAAGAGGGAAAAAATGATTCATACAGGTTGGCACAGCAGAGAAATAGAGATGGGAAGGACGTGCAGCAAGTTAGAGTGATTAAGGACAGAGAGGGAAATGTATTGACTGATGACAGTAGTGTGCTGGGAAGATGGGAAATGAGAAAGAAAAAAGAGTCGAAGAGGGGACCGTTGAGCACCAGGAAGTCGCAAAGATTAATAAGGGTGAAATGAGGAGGGCATTGAAGAGGATGAAGAATGGAAAGGCATTTGGCCCTGACATTCCGGTGGAGGTATGGAAGTGTCAAGGAGAGGTAGCAGTAGATTTCCTGACAAGAACATTCAACAAGGTCTTAGGGAGTGAGAGGATGCCAGAGGAATGGAGAAGAAGTGTGATAGTGCCCATTTTTAAGAATAAGGGAGATGTGCAGAGTTGTGTCAACTACAGAGGGATAAAGTTGATGAGCCATATGATTAAGTTATGGGAAAGAATAGTGGAAGCTAGACGAAGGGCAGAGGTCAGCATTTGTGAACAACAGTTTGGTTTTATGCCAAGAAAGAGCACCACAGATGCAGTTTTTGCTTTGAGGATGTTAATAGAGAAGTACAGAGAAGGTCAGAAGGAGCTGGATTGCGCCTTTGTGGATCTGGAGAAAGCATATGACAGGGTGCCGAGAGAAGAACTGTGGTATTGTATGAGGAAGTCTGGAGTTTCAGAGAAGTATGTTAGAGTGGTGCAGGACATGTATGAGAGATGTAAGACAGTGGTGAGGTGTGCTGTTGATGTGACAGAAGAGTTCAAGGTGGAGGTGGGACTGCATCAAGGGTCAGCTCTCAGCCCCTTCTTGTTTGCTATGGGGATGGACAGGCTGACAGACAAGGTTAGACAATAATCTCCATGGACTATGATGTTTGCAGATGACATCATGATCTGAAGTGAGAGCAGAGAACAAGTGGAGTAAAATCTAGAGAGGTGGAGGTATGCCCTGGAAAGGAGGGGAATGAAGGTTAGTCTCAGTAACACAGAATACATGTGTGTGAATCACAAGGACCCAAGAGGAATGGTGAGGTTCCAGGGGGCAGAGAAGAAGGTGGAGGATTTTAAGTACTTAGGCTCAACAATCCAGAGCAATGGAGAGTGTGGAAAAGAGGTGAAGAAGCGCGTGCAGGCAGGTTGGAATGGATGGAGAAAAGTGTCCGGTGTGATGTGTGATAGGAGAGTATCGGCAAGAATGAAGGGAAAAGTGTACAAGACGGTGATGAGGCGAGCGATTTTGTATGGTTTAGAGACAGTGGCCCTGGGGAAAAGAGAGGAGTCAGAGTTGGAAGTAGCAGAGATGAAAATGTTGAGGTTCTCTTTGGGAGTCACAAGGATTGAAAGGATCAGAAACGAGTACATCGGAGGGACAGCACATGTTAGATGTTTTGGAGACAAAGTCAGAGAGGCTGGATTGAGATGGTTTGGACATGAACAGAGGAGGGATAGTGAGTATATTGGGAGTAGGATGCTGAGGTTGGAACTACCAGGCAGAAGGCCCAGAGGAAGACCAAAGAGAAGATTTATGGATGTGGTAAAGGCGGACATGAAGGTCGTTGGAGTAAGAGTAGAAGATGCAGAGGATAGGGAGAGATGGAGGCAGATCATCTGCTGTGGCGACCTCTGAAGGGAACAGCCGAAAGGAAAAGAAGAAGAAGAAGAAACCGACTTATGAATTAAATTCATTAAAATAAATTAAAAATAAAAAAATAAATAAAAATACTGCTATATTTTAAATGCAAGAAAGCTGAAAAAACATTGAATGTTGATTGAAAAAGGAAGTTGTGTCAGGAAGGGCCACCAATCGAGAACCTCAAACATGTGAATCAGATGATCCACTGTCGTGACCTTTGAGAAAGGGAAAAAGTCGCGCTAATATATATATATATATATATATTTCAGCGTAGTGATTAGGGTGCTGCACTCATGATCGGGAGATTCTGGGTTCAAATCTCAGTTAGACCCCTACTGTGCTAAGACCCCTGGGCAACGTCCAAACCACAAGTGTGCTTCTGTTCACCCAGCAGTATAAATGGGTACCAGTAAAGAAAATACTTGAAAGGTAACCTGTGATGGACTCACGTCCCTTCTAGGAGAAGTTGAATTCCTGGTCGCTTTACGCTACAGAAACCAGAAATAAGCACCGGCCTGATGAGCCACCAGGCTTGGGGTAAAAGGCCCAACTTGACTTACTTAACTTTATCTTCCTGGGTTCTTGCAAACCTGTAGTTGTCAGCGACATGTTCAATCCTTTTTCTCTGCTCCACTTGGTTCTTTGCCATTCTGCAGATGTTGTGCAGAGTGGTGTTGCACGGACCACTTTTTCCACAGTCTGGTTCTCTTGTTGTTACCCTCTTCGATTCCATTAATCAGTAGTTTGATCATGCGGTAGTCCTTCATAGGACATATGTGTCCGAAGAGGCTCATTTTGTGTTTGAAAATCATTTGTATCATTATAGTTCTTGGTTTGATACATTTGAGAACTTCTACATTGGTGACCTGTTGGAACAGCTGATTTTGAGAATATTAGGTCGCAGTACATTTCAAATGCATTGATCTTGTGGATATCATCTTTGCAGAGGGTCCAGGATTCGGCTGCATACAGCAGGACGCTGAACGCACAAGTATGCATAACTTGGATCTTTGTCTTTCGACCTATATATCTCTGCTGTTCCAAACTTTGTTGAAGCTGTTGAAGGCCCCTGTTGCCAGGTCAAATCCTCCTTCTGATCTCTTTGCCGCAGTTGTTGCAGTCCAACAGACTTTTGTATATAAAACCATTAATTAATTCATTCATTTTCTGAACCGCTTAAACCTAATTAGGGTCACGTGAAGGCTGGTGCCCATCCCAGCCGACTATGAGCGAGTGCAGAGTACACCCAGGACAGCTCAGCTCGCCAGGCCATCGCAGGACGGAAACACGCTGATGGCTATGCAGCTACTCTTGTCAAAAATCAGCAATGGTTCTTTTACATGAACCTCCCACCATAGACAGTGAGAGACATGGCTGGCCTTTGATAACCCAGTTGCCGCACTAGGGGTGGGGTGACAACCCATTGAGGGTGTGGCTTGAACCCCCAACCTTAGGATTAGTGATCTAGATCCTTTACCATCAGGCCACCATTTACAGAACTGATAATTTATACTTGAAATATTAATTTTGTTTTCCAAACCTTGCCTTTGTCTAATTTTTTTTCCATTTGCAGGTATTTGAGCCTTGCAGACTTCGGCATTCAAACTGTGATGAAGATGAAGAAATTTCACAGCACACTGCCTGAAGCACCGCCCACATGATGGACCAGCTTGATGGGCACTTCTTCCATACCAGAGTCAAACTGCTCCCAGAACAGATCAATCTGGTTGAGATTCGGTGACTGCACTGGCCACTCCTTTACTGATAGAGCAGGTTCTTCTCTGAACAGTTCTTTTTGGGTTTGGCTGGTTTTGGGTCATTACTTTTTTGTGAGAGGAAAGTGGATTCAATCAAGTGCCAGCAACAGGGTATGGAATTGCATTTCAAATGATAGCCTGTTTTGTACAAAGTTCTCTTTCACTGTTTTGCCCCCTTTACCTCCACCAACACCCCCAGACTATCAAATTCTCCCACCATGTTTGATGAATGTTGTCCGACCCTCTTCTTAAACATTTCCCTTTATTCTGCACTTTATAAATAATTCCTTTTTTTCTGAACTAAACATCTTTAACTTCAATTGATCTATTGCTCAAACATTTTAATATTTCTCTGTGTAATGTCTGTATTCTACTCCCCATTTTCATTGCTCATGTCTCAGGTTTGGCTTTTCTTTGCAGCTCCATGAGTTTCCTCTTCAGTGTTGACGTTGACACCGGTGTTCTGATTTCATGAAACTGTCGATTGAGGACGTCTCTCATTCCAGAGACTGATTCCCTACTGATGTCCTGTTGCTCGAATGTGCACCGGGCTTCAGACTTTTCTTTCCGTCTTCCTCCGAGCCCGTTTGCACTGTGAGAGGAGTAATACACACCGCTGTGTGGGAGATCTTCAGTAAACTTTTTTATCAGTTCTTTTTTCTGGCCGTTTTCAGTCGATAATTAAACCCACAAATTCTGATTCTGACGAGACTCAACTAGTCAGAGGAAGGGCTATTTTAATTTTTATTGCCTTTCATCTGTGCTGATATGATTATAAAATGGTTTTCAAATTATTAATTATGATTTTAACATGATAAACTCAGATGAGCAAACACAGTGTACCACTGGACCACAGGGATGATATTTGGTGAATATGGACCTGTGCACACAATCTGTCATTGATCTTGTAGTCCAACAAAAATCCAGCAATAATAATCAGTTATTCATTCATTTATTTTCTGAACTACGTAATCCTAATTAGGGTTGCAGGGAGGCTGGTGCCCATCTCAACCAACTCTGGGTGAGGGCAGAGCACACCCTGGACATCTCATCAGGCCATTGCAGGGCAACAACTGTTTTTTAGTTATTGGTATTCTTTGAAAAACAAGCAAATTTCTAATGGCTCCAAATTATAAATGGTTAGTGTACATACATTATATACACTTTTTATTTATTTATTTTTATTTAAATCCAGTTTTTATTTTATACATTTAAAAAAAAATAAATACACAGTATGTTTTCTGTTGTGATTAAAAAGCAATGAAATAAAAAATGCTTTCAACACACACACACACACACACACACACACACACACACACACACACACACACACACACACACACACACACACCATGCAAAGTTGCTTGATAATTATTTGAGAGCCAAATATACAACATGTGTATGCATCATGTCACAGGCAATTTTGTCTCTGTCCGTCTTAATAATTTGCCTTCCTGGAGAAGTGTAGAACAGAATAATTCACTGAGTCAGGCTCCTGCAGAGACAAAATAAATACATACGGACATCAACATCATCAACACTGTAAATCAGTTACACTAAACCATCACAGAAAACTGATCTGCAGTCCAAAAGTTCCAAGGAGTCATAACCAGCACCATCATTATTGTCTGTAGCCCGAAGAAAGAGGATGATGAAAACAGCGCTGTGTGACCTTCACCTGTCTGTCTTCCTTTTCGCTTTTTCCCTTTTACTCAGGAGTCGCCACAGCGAATCATTTGATTCACACGTTTGATTTGGCAGAGGGTTTTACATCAGATAGATCCCGGAAGGGGGCCCCACTCACTCACCATTTCCTCCTCTGAGGGAGGATGATGGCCACGAACCCATGCAGGTGAACCGCACCAGACTGATGGCTGAAGAGAGAAACCGGCGGCTGGCCAACAGTCTCTGCATCTACTGCACTGAGAAGGGCCATTACCTTGCCCAGTGCCCCGCGCGGCAGAGGCCGACAGCAACGAGGGGATCCTCCACAGCACCCAGAAAAGCGCCTGCAAGTTCAAGGTACGCTACACTCTGTGTGTTGAAACTCTAATGCAGCCATGAGGCGGGGGGGGGCACTAACCAGTGTCTCTCCCCCTTATGCTGGTCCCAAACCGGGATAAATGCAGAGGGTTGCGACAGGAAGGGCATCCAGGGTAAAACTTCTGCCACATTAATCATGCAAATGATCAACACAAAATTCATACCGTATCGGTCAAGGCCCGGGATAACAACGACCGCCATCAGTGCTGTCAACCAACAGGGTGCTGATGGAAATTGGACTACTGTTGGTCGAAGACATCGAAGAAGAAGAGGCAGGAGGCATGTCCATAGGCAGAGAGAAAAGAGGAAATGCGTGAGTCTCGGACTGAGAGTAGGGTCTTTGAATCTTGGAACTATGCAAGGAAAAGATAAAGAGCTGGCTGACATGATGCAGAGGAAAAAGGTAGACATACTGTGTGTTCAGGAGACCAGGTGGAAAGGTAACAAGGCTAAAAGCTTAGGAGCAGGGTTTAAGCTGTTTTATCACGGTGTGGCTGGGAAGAGAAATGGAGCAGAAGTCATCTTGAAGGATGGGTTTGTCAGGAATGTTCTAGAAGTGAAAAGAGTGTCAGACAGAGTGATGAGTCTCAAGTTAGAAATTGAAGGCGTGATGGTCAATGTTGTTAGTGCTTATGCCCCACAGGCAGGATGTGAGCTAAAAGAGAAGGACAGATTCTGGAGTGACTAAGATGAAGTGATGCAGAGTACCCCCAGAGGTGAAAGAGTGGTCATTGGGACAGACTTCAATGGACATGTTGGTGCAGGCATCAGAGGGGACGAGGAAGTGATGGGCAGGTTTGGTATCCAGGACAGGAACACAGAAGGACAGATGTTGATCGATTATGCAAAAAGGATGGAAATGACTGTGGTGAATACTTTCTTCAAGAAGAAGAAGGAGCAGGGGGTGACGAATGAAAGCAGAGGTAAGAGCACACAGGTAAACTACATCTTGTGTTGGCGATGTAATTTGAAGGAAGTCAGTGACTGCAAAGTAGTAGTTGGTGAGAGTGTTGCTAAACAGCATAGGATGTTGGTGTGCAGGATGACGGTGATGGTGAGGAAGGTGAAGAAAGCAAAGACAGAGCAGAAGACAAAGTGGTGGAAGCTGAAAAAGGAAGAGTGTCGTGTTGTCTTCAAGGAGTAGTTGAAACAGGCTTTGCGTGGTCAGGAACTGCTTCCAGATGACTGGACAACCACAGCTAATGTGATCAGGGAGACAGGTAAAAGAATACTTGGTGTGTCATCTGGAAGGACAGGAGATAAGGAGACTTGGTAGTGAAATGAGGAAGTGCAGGAGTGTGTACAAAAGAAGAGGCGAGATAAGAAGCGGAACATAGAGAGGACTGAAGAGAGTAAACAGGAGTACAGGGAGACACAGCGAAAGTCGAAGGTAGTGGTATCAAAGGCCAAACAGAGGGCGTATGATGACTTGAATGCTCGGTTGGAAAGTAAAGATGGAGAAAATGATTTATCCAGGTTGGCACAGCAGAGAAATAGAGATGGGAAGGACGTGCAGCAAGTTACAGTGATAAAGAACAGAGAGGGAAATGTGTTGACTCATGACAGATGTGTGCTGGGAAGATGAAAAGGGTATTTTGAAGAGCTGATGAATGAAGAAAATGAGAGATAAAAAAGAGGAGAAGAGGTGACTGTTGAGGACAAGGAAGTAGCAAAGATTGGTCAGGGTGAAATGAGGAGGGCATTGCAGAGGATGAAGAATGTAAAGGCAGTTGGTCCAGATGACAGACAGGTGGAGGTATGGAGTGTTTAGGAGAGGTAGCAATAGATTTCCTGACAAGAACATTCAACAAGGTCTTAGAGAATGAGAGGATGCTAGAGGAATGAAGGAGATGTGTGCTGGTGCTCATGTTTAAGAACAAGGGAGACGTGCAGAGTTGTGGCAACTACAGAGAGATAAAGTTGATGAGCCATACGATGAAGTTATGAGAAAAAACAGTGGAAGCGAGACTAAGGGCAGAGGTCAGCATTTGTAAACAACAGTTTTATTTCATGCCAAGAATGAGCACCACAGATGCAGTGTTTGCCTTGAGGATGTTAATAGAGAAGTACAGAGAAGGTCAGAAGGAGCTGCATTGTGCCTTTGTGGATCTGGAAAAAGCATATGTCAGGGTGCCGAGAGAGGAACTGTGAAGGCTTAATCCTAATTAGGGTCACAGGGAGGCTGGCACCCATCCCAGCTGACTGCGGGAGAGGGCAGAATACACTCTGGACAGCTTTCTTGGCCATCACAGGGCGGAAACACGCCGGCGTGTTCCATCCTAACATACTTCTCTGCAACTCCAGACTTCCTCATTCAATACTTCATGCTCATACCTCATGCTTTCTTGGCATAAAACCAAACTGTTGTTCACAAATGCTTACCTCTGCCCTTAGTCTCGCTTCCACTATTCTTTACCATAACGTCATCGTATGGCCCATCAACTCTATCACTCTGTAGTTGCCACAACTCGGCATGTCTCCCTTATTCTTAAAAAATGAGCACCAGCACACTTCTACTTCATTCCTCTGGCATCCTCTCACTCTCTCAGACCTTGTTGAATGTTCTAAGACCTTGGTTTCATCAAGGAAAGTACATTATACACCTTTGGTCTACAACAACAAGTTTAAGCTTGGACAGGCATAGTCAGCACCGTGTTATGTCCTTCACGGGCTGTTTCAGCCCTGGTCGTTATGCAGTTTTTTTTTTTTTTTTTATCTACCTGATTTGTTGGGGGTGGCAGCCGATTGGGTACTTGACAAGATTCAGCACGAGTTTCTAATTCTTAGACCTGAACTGTGGCAGCTTGAACCTCAAGCCCAACCTCAGTAAATCTCAATGTAAAGTCACTACTGGGGCTGTCAGATATCATCAAAATAAGTCTAGTGAATATTAGTGCCAATGTTTATACTGTCCATCAGGGGGCTCTAAAGTGAGACTATGATATTAAAGACAAGCTTACCATTATACACATGTGAATTGCTAAAACTGTGCCCCCTGTCAGACAGGTGCCATTTGCAATAAAGTACAAAGCAGTGGGTGAAATGGGTTGAATGACAAAGCTGGGAGTCCTCACACCTGTCATGGAGTGGGTCTCAAAAACAAGAAAACCTGAATAAAGCAATCCTCGGGTACCACCACCCAACAAAAACAGTAGAGTTGCTCACTGCAGACATTCCTGAACTAAGGTGCTCAGCATCCCGGATGCTCAATGAGGGCTTTGGCAGGTTTCACTGGAAGATGAATAATCAAATTTCACCACCTTCATAATTCTAACTGGCTGCTACCACGTCCCCATATGCCTCGTGGTATTTCCACAGGCAGCAAAGTGTACTAATGCTGCATGAGACAGCTGTTTGCAGGACATCCATTTGAGATCATAGTGGACGACATAGAGGTCAGGGGATAGTATCTAAACATGAGCATGAGGAACATCTCCACAAAGTCATGGACAGGATATACACAGTTAATCTGAACCTCAGAGAGACTGAGGTCCCATATGCGGGAAACCTTTTCACAAGCAAAGGGTTTCAACTCTGATCCTGAAAAAACTACAGTAGTTCCAGGGGATGAAGAACTACTTCTCCAAGTTCATTCCAAACCATAGTGACCTCGTGGAACCCTTGCAGTGACTCCTCCATCAAAACACTGACTGGTGTTAGCACAGGCGCCATGCTGTTGTGTTCTCCAAACTGAACTACAGACTAAAGATGCCATCAGTGCTGCAGTATTTTAATTATTTTTCCACCTGGTTGTACTGTCAGCTGACACCTCGCAGCATGAGTTTGCTCTCTGTCTACAAAACAAAACAGTGGCTCTTCTCTCCAGGACTCTCAGTGACACTGGTCTTTGCATGCCAAAAGGTTCTTGACTTCATTTATGGCTGACCAGCACCTCATCAACATTCTGAAAAATAAAGATTGCATGCAGCTGAGGCAGCACGATGGCATAGTGGTTAGCATGTCCACCTCACAGCCAGAAGGACCTTGAGTTCCAGCTCGGGCATTGAAAGGGATTTTCTGATTTCTTATAATAACCAACATATATACCTACGATGCTGTCATAATCATATGGCTGCCATCTAACATCATTGTTATTTCACACCTGCTTTATATGTTGTGATCATTTATGTATTTATTATGTATTCACTTCTACTATACTCATGATATCCTTCTTATTCACATGTCTATGTGTTTGTGCTTGGATGTTTTGGAACATTCTGGGTTAGTTAGGGTTCATAAAGGGGAAGAGAAACTAAGAGAACCTTTTACCTACTTTTCAAGTCCATAAATAGGTCAGGTTAGAACTAGAAAATTCAGGTTTTTTTAACCACTGTTGGTGAAACTTGGGAACTGATCCACGGGAAGACTTGCTTTGAGCCATCAAAAACCCTAACAGGCCTCTTTGTGTGGAGTTTGCATGTTCTCCACTTGGGTTTCCACTGGGTACTTTGGTTTCTTCCCACAGTCCAAAAACATGCACAGTAGATTAATTGGCTGTTCCAAGCCGTCCCTCGGTGTGAAAAGTCATGTGAGTGTTTGCCCTGCAATAGCCTGGCGAGCTTTCCAGGGTGTACCCTGTCTTTAAATGAATGAATGTAGCCTCTGCCGGCTCCAGAGAATGATGCTGAAAGTCTGATGTTACAACTTCTTTACATAAGAGGTGCAGAGAGCGATTATGTTTCAGATGCCCTCAATGCTATACGGCCCATGCAGAAAATCTGCTGAAGAAAGAAAGGAGTATGAGTTCATGCTATGGGTGCATTCTCCTCCAGGAGGTTGTCCTTTGTTTAAAAAGAATGAGTTCTTCCCATGTTCTTTCCCTTCAGGAGCCCACACAGATCCCCCTTGACATTTTTCTCCTTTGCATCACTAGAATGTCGTGACTCACTATTCACACTTGTGCTCCATCACCCAGAGACAATCACATCAAGCCACTTCAGGATGATAATGTGCGTTCCCCATTCGTTTTGGGGTGATTCCCATAATCAATTCTCTCAGTATCGGACAGTCATGATGCTTCAGACTGAACACACACCTCTTCTGCTTATAGGTAGTATATGCAACACAATTCATGCAGTATACATGACCACTACTGATTCACTTTAATTTCTATGTCGCAGACTCCAAGATTAAGAGGTCAGAGGTCACAGTAAACTTTACTTGATACTGACATCTCCAATCCAACTGATATGATGAGAGTAAAGGTCAAGAATCGTGTCACGTGTTCTCTGTACAGACTTATCTACACATGACCTTAAATGCCTTACACCTCTATTGGGGGTGGGGGGGAGCACAAGTCTTTACTCAGAAAAAAAAGTCTGTTTATTTTCGAGAAAGTCATGCAGAGTACTTTTATAATTTTCCAACCACAAAACTGCTACACAGCTATTTTCATTGTTCCACTAAAACAACACCCATCCCCCTGCTACATCCACACCACACAGACAATGATCTTTCATATCTTCGATCATAGCCAGTGGTTTACTGAGTGTCAAACAATACTCATCATATATTAAATATATCATTTATAAAATGACCATAATGATAAATAGAATAGTATAAAGAGCAACTGCTTATCAAGCATATATATTCTATTTAGCAGAACCCCGAGGACACATTAGTGTATGCTGATGCTTAAACAAATAATATATACTTATATCGATCTCATCATAAGCAATCATAAAACATTTATTTTTCTGAGATTTAGATTTAGTTATTGCCTCAAAAAAAATGTCTTTAGTATAACAAGGGTGTTACAGTGGTGAAGTGTTCAGCACATCCACCCCACAGCAAGAAGGTCTCAGGGTGATGGGTGGATTACTGGGTTTCCATGGTAATTTGCATGTTCTCTCCGTGCTTGCATGTGTTTTCTCTGAATACTCCGGTTTCCTCCCACAGTCCAAAAACATGTAGGCTAACTGGCTGTTGAAACAAATTGCTTCTGTTTGTGTGTGTGTGTGTGTGTGTGTGTGTGTGTGTGTGTGTGTGTGTGTGTGTGTGTGTGTGTGTGTGTGTGTGTGTGTGTGTGTGTGTGTGTGTGTGTGTGTGTGCTACTCTCGACCAATATCGGCCGAGTTGGGACTCGTATTAGGATTCAGTGGTTACAGAAAATGAGCAGATAGAAAAATCAAATCCTTGTGTGTGTGTGTGTGTGTGTGTGTGTGTGTGTGTGTGTGTGTGTGTGTGTGTGTGTGTGTGTGTGTGTGTGTGTGCTTTGCAATGGTCTGGGGTTGTATCTTGCACTGAGACATTGGGAGTAGACCCTTAGAGATGTGGTTCTTACGCATTGCATGTGTTTATTCAGCACATCTTACAGATGCTTGATCAGATAAATATCTGGAGAATTTGGAGGTGGAGTTAACACCTTGAAGTCTTTATCATGTTCCTCAACCCTGAACAGTTTTTGTAATGCAGCAAAGTACATTATCTTGATGCAAGAAGCCGCTGCTATTCGGGAACACTGTTGGTATAAAACGTTAACGCTTGGTCTGTCGCAATGTTAATCCATCTCACAGTCATAATTACATGAAAGGCAGGACTCTCATCAGCATTGTCCAGAACATCACTTTGCCTGATTGGGTTATACATGGACTGATTTAATTTTTACACAGCCTCCAAACTTCTTTGGAATCAGGGACTTATGACTTTAGCATCTAGCTCGAGTTCTTGGGCAAGATTGTATAATGGTGCTCTAGAAATCCATGACCACAGGTTTCATCACTGAGTTAAAACACTTAAACCTTAACAATGGCTTCATAACATAGTAAATACAAGCATGTTTTTAATTTAATAAATTATTGATGAACATGAACATGTTTTTAGTTCACATTACAGCCGTGTACACATCAGCCAGACCATTTCATTATTCAAACCACATGCACCATGTGTCCATTTCAGAAGCTGCACCGAGTGGTTGAAATAATTTCCGACCACAAAACATTTTCCCTTCTGCACTGCAGCATCAGAAACATTCATCACCTCACGCCTAGAACGCTGCATCAAAACCACACAGGCATATTCATCTTTCATACGCATTTATAAACATTTAATTATTGAGTGATAACAGTTCTGATCATCTGCCTGTAAAATAAATAAATAAATATTTTTAAAACTATTCAGTATCTCTCTGGAAAACTCAGCTCTTTATCTCTTTATCTCAATCGGAGGAGCAGGTGGTGCGTCTCTGGTGGTTCATCTCCGTAAAAAACAATCTAATCTCTGCATTTTTTCAGTTCTTGACCAACAATGTGTTTCCCGCACTTAAATAACTGAAACAATAGTTTCACTTTGACTTTAGGAAAACATAAAATACGGAACACAAAATAATGCAAATCATTAATTCATTGAACCGCTTAATTCTAATTGTTGTGGGGAGACTGGAGTCCATCTCAGCCGACTCTGGGAGAGGGCAGGGTACATTCTGGACAGCTTGCCAGGCCATCACCGAGCAGAAGCACACTGATGATAACCCAATGACACACTCTTTACGAATATCAGCAATGAGTGTTTTACATGCCTTCACCACTGACAATGACAAGTAATTCGTTGTTATTAATTAAACAGATTCACAAAAAGTATAAATAAATCTAAATAACATTTTTCACCGACTCAATTGCCAAATCACTTACTCCTATTAGGATCATAGGAAGGCTGGATCCTTTCTCACCTAGCCTGGGCGAAGGTGAGACACCCGCAACAACTCGCCAGATCATCACAAGGCCCACACATGCAACAGTTCACACTCACACCGAGGCTCAATTTGAAACAACCAATTATGTCTTTTGAATGTAGATGGAAACCTGTGTACTCGGAGGAAACCCAGGCACGCTCTTGGAGAACTGAATTGGGTCTACCTGGTACCTGTGCTACATTTTGGGTCTTCTTCTTCTTTTCCTTTCGGCTTTTCCCTTCAGGGGGTGCCAGAGCAATTCATCTGCCTCCATCTCACCCTGTCCTCTGCATCTTTTTTCTTACTCCAACCTTCATGTCTTCCTTCACCACATCCATAAATCTCTTCTTTGGTCTTCCTCTAGGCCTTCAGCCTGGTAGTTCCAACCTGAGCATCCTACTGCCAATATATTCACAATCCCTCCTCTGTACATGTCCAAACCATCTCAATCTAGCATCTAGCCTCACTGACTTTGACTCCAAAACCTCTTACATGTGTTGTCCCTCTGATGTACTCATTCCTGATCCTATCCATCCTCATTAGTCCAAAACAGAACCTCAACATTTTCATCTCACATTTTGAGTCACACCCATTTCATATTATCCTTCCGGTATAAATTTACCATAAATTTAAAGATAAAAATAAGAGCTTTTAATTATAATGTGCATGGTGCTAGGAAGTGTCGAGCAAGTTCAGTGTGTGTGATGGTACTGGTTGGGTTACACATTTAACAGCTTGTTGGTAAAAGCTGTACCGTGCATTGCAGTAACAAGAGATTAAAGATGGTGTTGAAAACCTCTGATAGTAGATTTGCACACACTTTAAGTATCCTTCCTATTACTTCATCTGGACCAGTAGCTTTCCACGTGTCGACTCTCTGCAGGGTAGCCGAGTGGGGTCATCGTCCTTCTCTGGATGAGCAGGGAAGGTGTAAGTCAGTCACTCCGTTGTGTTGATCGAAGCGAGCAAAGAAATGGTTCAGGGTGTCTGTTAGGGTACTGTCTGAGGTGTTATGGTCTGTGCTGGCTGGCAGCGTTAACTCTCTCTTCATTCATTGCAGGCTCTGGCAAGGGGCGTGGCTGTTACCTGCAGGTGAGGTCCAGCGAGCGCACCTGTTTCCATTCAGCAATCAGCAATCAGCGAGCTGAGTTTCCTGATTTGAAGGCATCGTCCCATGCTCGCAGCAGGATGTGCACCTCAACATTAAACCATGGTTTCTGGTCCAGGAACATTTTACCAGCTCTTGTTGTGATCGCATTCTCTGTGCAGTAGTATATGTAGCAGAGAACAGCAGATATGTGACCCTGCAGGTTCATGTCTTCTGCAAATATTTCCCTGTCTGTAGAATCAAAACAATCCTGTTGAGCTGCAGCAGCTTCCTCAGTCAGCACCTGGGCTGTTTTACCTGCTGGTCTTTGGTTACAGATTGAAGGTTTATTAGCAGGAATCAGAGCAGAGAGGTGATCTGAGAGCCCAAGATGTGACAGAGGGATGACTTTATTGGGATTTGGGATGTTGAAGTAGACTTGGTCCGCTGTGCTTTTTTCCCTTGTCAGAAAACTCACATTTTTGTATAGTCCAGGTAGGACAGACGTCACGTTTGCAGAATTAAAGTCTCCTGTTCTGATTAAAACACCGTATGGCTGCACTGATAGCTGTTTGTTATTGGAGTGTTGAAGTAGCCCCATGACTAAATTCGCATGAGCTTGGGGCGGCACATAAACTGTGATTATAATTACAGATGTGAGCTCTCAGCAGATAAAACGGTCTACACTGTACACTGTACTCGAAACATCAGCAGGTGTTGATGCAAACACACAGGCCTCCTCGGAGTTTCTTATCGGACATGCTGGTTCTGTCCGTTCTGAAGGAGGCATGGTCTGCTAGCTCAACCGTGACATCTAGAGTCGGGTGGAGCGAAACATAGAGTTTTTCACAATCAATTCAGAATAGTGTACAAAAGACGTAACAATACCAGTTATAAACATCTGCAAATTTTTTTTAATTTTCAAAATAATTTCTTGGTTCCCCAACTCACTCAAAATAAGGTATGACGAATCGATTTTGAGAGCATGTGAGCACACGATTGCCGACAAAGGGAACAACTGTAAATAATTAGTACATTCACAGTTCACAGATTTGGTATGACTGGAACGTTCAGGACTCAGTAGTTTAGTAGAGGAAACTATCGCCAGGTTGCGACAGCATCATACCGGAAAGATTGAACTCTCTTTTCTGTTTCTTGCGAAATTCGGGAAAATCTGCCTTTTAAGCTATAAATATTTGGTTTATGGTTTTGAAATCGTAGAAGCAAATTGGATCACGAGATCAGAATTAAACATTTTCAGTAAAAATGCCCAAATATGGTCATTTTCATCGCTCTTGGGGGAGCCTTAGATATCAACTTATCAAGATGAACTTTTGAAATCTTTTAGATGACACCTCTCCACATCTTTTTTATTGCTATTCCAAGTAAACATAATCAAATGTTTAATTTTTCACAATTTTCACTCCATCCTAGTCCGGAGTGAAAGTGTCCGACAAAGTTCCAAAATTACCGTCTCACAATAATTAATGTGGCGTGAATTAAAGCACAGTTGCAACTCATACATCTTGTTGATAAGTAACTGGGAGTTACTGAGAAATAAGTTTACTCAGTGTATTTCACCTGACCTGCATAAAAAATAAATATTTATGTAAACTTAGCAGTAATGAAGTGGTCCTAGCATACTCTGATGTTCGGGAGGTTGAAGGACTTGATTTCGTCGAGATGTTGTACAGCCATTTTTCCGATGACACTGTTTAACTTGAACTTGAGATTACTTGGGTTTCTCTTCTTCTCCTGTTGATAAAAACAATAAAGAAACTTTGTCCTGATTCGGCTTGTTGTCACAACCATAAATCCCACAAAATTCACTCAGTGTTGTCAATCTCTTGTTGTTCTCTATAGCACATCTCTGTAATGACTGTTGTAAATGGCTTAATCAGGATCAGAACACTTTAATGATCCCGAAGGAAATTGTGTTACAATAAACTTTCTGACTCTGATTCAGCCATATACAATAGTGGTGTAATCCAACATGGCGGAAACCTCAATGTACGTCTTGTGATGTCACTCTATAGGGGAATCAGTTGTTTGTACAATAACTTTTATAATGTTTCTCTTTTTTTCAATGCAAATTTTAATATTGAAATTCATATGAAATCCACTGATATATTTATAACCTTTAGAATGAAAATCTGTTTCATACCTGGAGCTTAATGCATCAAATCCCTCATGCTTTTTAGACACAAAAGTATACAACAGACTTTAGAGCCTCAGGGTTTCGAAAATATGCTGCTGAACAACCTGCTCAGAGAGAGAGAGAGAGAGAGAGAGAGAGAGAGAGAGAGAGAGAGAGAGAGAGAGAGAGAGAGAGAGAGAGAGAGAGAGCCTGAGTCTCACAGCTTCATGAACTGAAAATTAAATAAAAAAATGAATAATGTAATTTCGAGTAAAACTAAAACTACATAAAAGTTCATTCTCTGAACCGCTTAATCTTAATTGGGGTCGCGGGGAGGCTGGCGCCCATCTTA
The DNA here is from genome assembly GCA_024760905.1 of Plotosus lineatus. Lineage (NCBI taxonomy): Eukaryota > Metazoa > Chordata > Actinopteri > Siluriformes > Plotosidae > Plotosus > Plotosus lineatus. Next base: position 11,209,207 of record CM045734.1, on the reverse strand, counting down.
GCTCACTCTGTATTCCCCACCCTCAAACCACATATAATCATCATTTGATCAACCTGACAGACAGTTTCCTCCTTTCTCATCTGATACACAACCCCACTGAGTCACGTTATGCTTCTGCCTCTGTTTTTCTTCTTGGTTGGTGAGTGTTTATAATTTTATTAATTGTTTTAATTCATGAACAAAACTGACAAAACAAAAACAAAGCAAGATCTGTTATTCCCTGAAGAAGTCAAATTGATGCTTGCACAATAAAATACAGCACATATTTATAAATCAGCATAAATAAGCTAAACCAGTTACAGCTGTGTGATACTGATGGATATTTAAAAAGGTTCACATCCTCCGCAGCACGGTGGTGTAATGGTTACTACATCCTTCTCACACCAAAAAGGTCCTGGGGTTAATTCCCAGACTCAGGCAGGTCTGTGTGGAGTTTTCATGTTCTCTCAGTGACTGTGCGAGGTTTCTCTGGATACTTCAGTTTCCTCACACAATCTACAGACATGTACATGAGACTAACTGACCCAGGTGGAAGTGTAAGTCTGAATGGTTGTGTGTTTTGCTCTGAGATGGTCTGGCGAGTGTGTACCTTGCCTTCGCCCAGTGTTGGTGGAGATAGGCTCCAGTATTCCTGCTAGCCTACATAAGCAGTTCAGTAGATGAGTGAGGGATCATATCCTTTATTTCTCCATATTTATTATTTTATCTGTTCACTACTTTCAGACAAACACACTGAAATACAGAAATGCAAATTATGTTTAAATACGTTTTTTACTATGACTTGTATATAGGCAAAATCTTTGAATGAAATCAAGTTCTGTCATATTACATTTTAATTTTAATTTTATTCTCCAAAGCACTTTATGATTAATTATGATCGTGAGGAGGTGGAAGCTCATCCCAACCAACTCTGCATGAAAGCGGTGTAGGCCCTGAATAGTTTTGTATAAGTGTGTGCGTGTGTGTGCGTGTGTGTGCGCGTGTGTGCATGTGTGTGTGTGTGTGTTGCAGGTTTACTCTCAGAGACTCTGAGTTCTTTAACTCTGGAGGCAGAAGTTGGAGATAATGTCACTATTTGGTGCCAACATGAAATGATAATCACAGGTCACATCTTCTGGTTTAAACACACGAGTGATTCAGTTCCACTTCTTGTTGGGTGTAAACGTTTCTTTGCGTCGTCTCCATCAGAGGATTGTACATTCTTTACTGAGAGTGAGAGAATAGTGATGTCTGTTCAGGGCAGGAACACGTCTCTCACCATCACTGCAGTAAACGTCTCTGATACTGGACTCTATTACTGCAGCTACATGAAAGAGATCAAAACAGACTTCAGCAACTCAACCTTCTTACACGTGAAAGGTAAATGTTTATAAAATGAAGAATTTCAGTGAAGGTTCACTGAGATGAGCGAGATTAAAGTAATGTTTCATTTTTTAGGTGAAAATGAAGAAAATAAGAAACCGGACGAAGCAGATGGTTTGTCATTAACATGTTCTCTCAAAGTAAAGCCTCTCTGTTTTAAAAAAAAGGCAGTCAACAAAATTGCTCAATTTTAGCTGATTTTTTTTACGTAAAATAATTATTTTATTATAAATTATTTCTGTTTACCGAGGTTCAGCTTGTTCTGATGTGTTCTTCATAATGACGGTGGTGTTTGGTTTGGTGATTGTGATTTTTTTTGGTGTCGTGATCTTCACCAGAGTGAAACGCAGAAAAACACACAGAGGTAATACACGGCTGTTCCAGATTCATGTTGCTTAAAAAAAACTCAAATATGTAACATTAAAATATTAATTTATTTTTTTCTTTTCTTTAAAAATATTTTTAGGTGATAACACCAGAAGACAGAATAATGAGGTAAATATCCTGAAAAAGACAAAAAAAAAGAATAATAATAATTAGAGTTTTCCATTGACATGCTGTCGAATGTGATGCGGTGCAGGTGAAAGTCACACTGTGCGATTTTCTTTGTCAGTTTTAGTCGGGTTACAAACAATAATGGAAGGTGCTGGTTCCGACTCCTTTGAATATATCTTATACCATTTCCCTGCAGATCAGTTTCTTTCTCGCGCAGTGTAACTGATGTTCAGTGTAAATGATACTGCTGTTCTTATGTATTTACTTCGTCACTGCAGGAGCACACGTCTGATGCAATGAATTACGCTGCGCTACACTTCTCCAGGAAGAAAAATGGAAAGACGGACAGACATAAAACTGCGTGTGAAATGGTGGAGCCACATGTTGTATATTCGTCGACTAGATAATTACTGAGCAATGCTCTGTGTGTGTGTGTGTGTGTGTGTGTGTGTGTGTGTGTGTGTGTGTGTGTGTGTGTGTGTGTGTGTGTTTATCTGATTTCTACTTTTTATCACAACAGAAAAGTACAATGTATTACATTTTGATAAAATAAATCAGATGGTTCTATATGAATAAAAATTGTATGCTGTAGACTGTATTGACACAAAGGTTGGATTTATTTCAAAATTTCTTTTTTTTAAAGAAATCAATAAAAAATAATAAAAAAACAGAAAGATGGTCTCAACACATTTAGAACATTATCAGTGTATAGATTTTTCAAAGTAGAAAGTGCTACATTTTAATTGATTTTCTTTAAACAAAAATTGGACCTGTCTCAATACGTTTTTTAAGAAAAAAAATAACGAAAAAATAGTAATAATTTTTTTTTTTTTGGAAAATGTACCATTGGACTCTCGAATCGTGTTTAAAACCTACCATGTCACTTGATCATGTTAAAAATCTAATTGATATTTAGAAAACCCTTCTGCAATGATGTCAGCAAAGATGGAAACTGTTTTTCTGATGAGAGAATCATTAAAATCTCCCTCCTTTTGGTGAGCTGAATGTCTTGAGCATCAGCAATTTTCGGTTTAATTATTGACTCAAAATGGCCTGAAAAAAGACGTTTCTTCTGAAATTAATATTTCTATATTTATTCTGAGAAATGAAGCCTTCCATATTTGAACCTGTTAAAAAGACACTGAAGAGTTCCTACAGCGTTGTGTGCTACTCCCACTCACAAAACAGCAGAAACTGCCTCGAACCAGAATACAAAGAGGAGTCAAAGACTTTAGTGCAGAACTCAGCAACAGGACAAGTATATCAGAGTCTCTGTTTTGATAAACCTGACAGGTCCTCAACTGGCAGTTTCATTAAATATTACCCACAGTCACCGGCTTCATCTTCAACAGTGAAAATGCGACTTATGGAGCAGCAAAGAAAAAGCCAAATCTGAGACCAGTGAATAAAAGGAGACGATTAAAACACTGGACAGAGAAAGATTGAAAAGGGGCTTTTGATAAATGATGATCTTTGAGTCACAAAGAAAAAAGTTATAAAATGCAGAGTTAATGCTCGATTGCTTGGCATCATCTAATAAGCATGGTGGCGGATATGTGACGGTCTGGAGGAGGTGTAGTTTATTTATTTTTTGACAATGTAAAAGACAGTGAACTAGGAAGGCTATCACAGTATTTTGCAATCAATGCCAGACCATGTGGATGAGGTTTGACTGAGGCCACCTTCCACCTTGACCTCCTTCACCACATCCATAAATCTTCTCTTTGGTCTTCCTCTGCCCTCTGCCTGGGAGTTCCAACCTCAACATCCTACTACCAATATACTCACTATCCCTCTGTACATGTCCAAACCATCTCAATCTAGCCTCTCTGACTTTGTCTCCAAAATGTCTTACATCTGCCTCCTGTCCTTTCCCAAGGGCAACTTTTTCTAAACCATACAACATCGCTGGCCTCAATACCATCTTGTACACTTTTCCTTTCATTTTTGCCGATGCCTTCCGATCACACATCACACCGGACACTTTTCTCCAACCATTCCAACCAGCCTGCACACGCTTCTTCACCTCTTTTCCACACTCTCCATTGCTCTGGATTGTTGAGCCTAAGTACTTAAAATCCTCCACCTTCCTTATCTCTGCTCCTTGTAACCTCACCGTTCCTGTTGGGTCCTTGGAATTCATACACATGTATTCTGTCTAACCTTCATTCCCCTCCTTTCCAGGGCATACCTCCACCTCTCTAGATTTTCCTGCACTTCTTCTCTGCTCTCACTGCAGAACACAATGTCATCTGCAAACATCATAGTCCATGGAGATTCTTGCCTGACCTCATCTGTCAGCCTGTCCATCACCATAGCAAACAAGAAAGGGCTGAGAGCTGACCCTTGATGCAGTCCCACCTCCACCTTGAACTCTTCTGTCACACCGACAGCACACCTCACCACTGTCTTACATCTCGTATACATGTCCTGCACCTCTTTAACATACTTCCCTGCCACTCTAGACTTTCTCATGCAATACCACAGTTCCTCTCTTGGCACCCTGTCATATGCTTTCTCCAGATCCACAAAGGCACAATGCAGCTCCTTCTGACCTTCTCTGTACTTCTCTATTAAAATCCTCAAAGCAAACACTGCATCTCTGGTGCTCTTTCTTGGCATGAAACCAAGCTGTTGTTCACAAATGCTGACCTCTGCCCTTTGTCTTGCTTCCACTATTCTTTCCCATAACTTAATCGTATGGCTCATCAACTTTATCCCTCTGTAGTTGCCACAACTCTGAACATCTCCCTTGTTCTTAAAAATGGGCACAAGCACACTTCTCCTCCATTGCTCCGGCATCTGCTCACTTTCTAAGACCTTGCCGAATATTCTTGTCAGAAAACCTACTGCTATCTCCCCGAGACACTTCCATACCTCCACTGGTATGTCATCAGGACCAACTGCCTTTCCGCTCTTCATCCTCTTCAATGCCCTCCTCACTTCACCCTTACTAATCTTTACTACTTCCTGGTCCTCAACAGTCACCCCTTCTACTCTTTTTTCTCTCTCATTTTCCTCATTCATCAGCTCTTCAAAGTACTCTTTCCATCTTCCCAGCACACTTCTGTCATCAGTCAATACATTTCCCTCTCTGTCCTTTATCAATCTAACTTGCTGCATGTCTTTTCCATATCTATTTCTCTGCTGTGCGAACCAGTATAGATCATTTTCTCCCTCCTTACTGTCCAACCTATCATACAAGTCATCATACGCCCTCTGTTTGGCATTTGACACCGCTACCTTCACCTTATGCTGTGACTCCCTGTACTCCTGTTTACTCTATTCGGTCCTCTCTGTGTCCCACTTCTTCTGAGCTAACCTCTTCTTTGTACACAATCCTGCACTTCCTCATTCCACCAGCAAGTCTCCTTATCTCCTTTCCTTCCAGAGGACACACCAAGCACTCTCCTACCTGTCTCCCTGATCACATTGGCTGGGGTTATCCAGTCATCTGGAAGCACTTCCTGACTACCCAAAGCCTGTTTCAACTCCTCCTTGAAGACAACACGACACTCTTCCTTTTTCAGCTTCCACCACTTTGTTTTCTTCTCTGCCTTTGCCTTTTTCACCTTCCTCACAATCAATGTCATCCTGTGCACCACCATCCTATGCTGTTTGGCAACACTCTCACCAACTTCTACTTTGCAGTCACTGACTTCCTTCAAATTACACTGCCTACACAAGATGTAGTCGACCTGTGTGCTCCTACCTCCGCTTTCATAAGTCACCCTATGCTCCTCTCCATTCTGGAAGAAAGTATTCACCACAGCAATCAACATCTGTCCTTCTGTGTCCGTGTCCTGGATACCAAACCTGCCCATCACTTCCTTGTCCCCTCTGTTGCCTGCACCAACATGTCCATTAAAGTCTGCCCCAATGACCACTCTTTCACCTCTGGGGGTACTCTGCATCACTTCATCTAACTCACTCCAGAATCTTTCCTTCTCTTCTAGCTCACATCCTGCCTGTGGGGCAAAAGCACGAACAACGTTGACCATCACGCCTTCAATTTCTAACTTGAGACTCATCACTCTGTCTGACACTCTTTTCACTTCTAGAACATTCCTGACAAACCCCTCCTTCAAGATGACTCCTTCTCCGTTTCTCTTCACATCCACACCGTGATAAAACAGCTTAAACCCTACTCCTAAGCTTCTCGCCTTGCTACCATTCCGTCTGGTCTCCTGAACACACAGTATGTCCACCTCTCTCCTCTGCATCATGTCAGTCAGCTCTCTTGCTTTTTCGTTCATAGTTCCAACATTCAATGTCCCTACTCTCAGTCCTAGACTCACGCAATTCCTCTTCTCTCTCTGCCTACGGACAAGCCTTCTGCTTCTCCTTCTTCGATGTCTTCGACCAACAGTAGTCCAATTTCCACCAGCACCCTGTTGGTTAACAGCACTGATGGCGGTTGTTGTTAACCCAGGCCTCGACCGATCCGGTATGAATTTCGTTTTGATGATTTGCATGAGAAATGTGGTCAAAGTTTTACGCCGGATGCCCTTCCTGTCTTAATCCTCTGCATTTATCCTGGCTTGGGACCAGTGTGAGGGGGAGACACTGGTTTGTCCTCCCCCTCACGGCTGCATTATTTATTTCTCTGCTGTGCCAACCTGTATAAACCATTTCCTCCCTCTTTACTGTCCCACCTAGCATACAAGTCATCATACAACCTCTGTTTGGCCTTTGACACCGCTACCTTCGCCTGGAAGCACTTCCTGACCCCCCAAAACCTGTTTCAACCCCTCCTTGAAGACACTCTGAGTACAAGGCGTACCTACATAGAACGCTGACGTAATGACACAATGATGTAATGATGCTGCATCCATTGTTTACAAACGACAGACTGAACGTGCCCTGCTGCTTCCCAGTTCACTGCGTGTTACCCTTGTGTTAAGACGTCGTCTCTGTGATCTTTGTGTTTACATTGTTTTGCGAACTTTTGTAACCCTAAACAAATATGGTTGGTCAGAAATGTAAGCCTACTGGCATGGGTGAAAGTTTTCTGGCATATGCTGGAATTTCCGGTTTTCCCGAGACTGAATTAACTATGTACTCAGATTGGCGCAATCTACCATGCATACTCAGTGAAGCAAAGAGAGTTGTAAAATGAATGAAAACCTGAATCCAGAAAAGAAAGAGGACTCTACGCTCCCCTGGTGATTCACATCAGTGCAGGCTGAGTATTAAACAAGTATTCAACGGCACCCTTGCTCACTTGAAAGACCGGAAGTCCGTATAACCCGTGCTTTGTCTCAAGCACAAGCAAATGAACTACACCTCACATATTGTAAGCGTTGATTGGCTGTTTTAAGCTTCATGTAAAGTGACTCAACTCAGCTGACCATCTGTTGACCATCGGAACCATTTACAAGCAGAAAGATCACATGATCAAGAATGTTAAAGATTAGATTTGATACTGTATTTGATATTTTATGAGTGAATTTGATTCAAATGTATCTATGTGAAATTATTTTGCTTGAATTTAATTTATTTGAAATTAATGTTGATATTATTTGAGATATTTGATATTATTTTACAATGTTATGTTTATAATAATTGATTTAGGGGTGTTTTATGAGATACGGTAATGGTATGTATGGATGTATAGTATAGTATGAACGTCATACGTCACTGGAACATACAGGAACAAGTTACGTTTTTTTTTTATTTTCAATTTATGTTAAGCCATCCAGAACCAAACAAAAATGTAAGTTGGGGAGCGTCTGTACACATATATACACTCCTATACATTCACATATCCTACATACACATGCCGTAATTTTCGGCCCTTGAGGCACAGTTAAAATCCTTTTATCTTCAAAAAAATCAATGGTGTGCCTTATAATCCAGTGCACTTAATTTATGGATGAAACTACATGACTCCATCGCACTGATACCGTCAAAACCCAAGTGAAGCGAACTAATTCAGAGCCTACCATCATTTCGGATGGATTAACCAAAGAATTCCAACTGTTATATGTTGGTGTCAACAGATCGTAAGTTAGAAGGATCCAAGCTTTATGTCCAACTCGTGTGTCTGCTACACCCAGACACTGAAGATGAAAAAATTGATGGATTTGTGGAAGAGGAATGAACTCATAAAGTGAGTTTGTTGTTTTATGTGGTGTGTCTTATAGCCTGCAAAATACGGTGTATATATATACACATACATACCTATGTATGTAGGATAAGTACGTGTACTGTATATGAGTGAATATATGTATGTGTGTATATATGTGTATGTAGGTATATACACATGCATAGCCGAGTGTAGTTCCTTAATTTTCTTTTGTGCATTTTCTTCTTGTAATTGCTGCTAAGCTGATTTTCATTGTTTTCATTTTAACAGTTGACAATAAAGATCTATTTTGTTACGTAATGAACTTTCAGCCGGACCCAGAAATGCAGGAAACAGTGTGAGATGACACAGAGCCAATTTATTACTCAAAGGGGAAGCACTCAAGCAGGCGGTAAACATGGTGTCTACTGGCTATGAAGAGAAACACAATGAACATTAAGCACTGGGAACTAAGATGCGGGTAACTGGTCGAGTGCAGCGCTGAAACCACAAGCCATAGAGAACACAGGGAAACAATTTTATGGCACCGAGGTGTATGCGCTGCTTGTCTTTAGAGTGTAGTAGATTAGGGAGTGGGATCAGGTGTGCGCACTGCAATCAGCCCACTAGGGTCAACCACGCCCCTATGCCGAAGCCTGCAGTTGATTGAAACATATTTTATTCATTGAAGAAAGGGATTGGGCACAAGTTATCAAAACTTAGTGAAGCCATCTCTGCAGATTATTTTAGCCAATTCACCTACTGTGCATGTTTTTGGAATGTGGGAGGAAACCGTAGTACCCGGAGGAACCCATGCAAGCACTCTTGCTGTGAGGCGGACGTGCTAACCACTACTCCACTGTGCTGCCCACTGTGGAGCCTGCAGCGCTGGCAGAGTTAGAAGAGTCACTACATGCAAAGTCCCCCAAACACAGACCATAGCACTCTTTATCTTTATTGTCATCATTATGTACTAGTATGTAAGAAGTACGTACTGTCTAACTGTTAGAGAATTATTTAAATAATTTTAATGATTAACATCAACAACATGTTTAATCTGGGTTGTTGATCATTCATTTGTTTCTCACATGTTCATTTCCTGTGAGTTTATAGGTTGTCCACTGAAAATTAACACGGTCTGTCTGCTTTACGAGTAGTCTGTCTTGTTTCTGTACTTCATCAAACACTAGTTAAAATAGAAATCATTTAAGTTGAGTGCTCTTTACTTTCTGAGGATAATATATATATATATATATATATATATATATATATATATATATATATATATATATATATATATATATATATATATATATATATATATACAATAATAAAAATAAAAGGACAGGACAAAGACTTTCTATTGAAACTCCATTTATAACTACAGATCTGTTTCGAGGGGTGGTGAAACCATCCTCTCTCTTCAGGTGATTATAGAAGAGCAGAGTGATAAATGGAGTTTCAATAGAAAGTCTTTGTCCGGTCCTTTTATTTTTGTTATTTGCTCTACCAAGAAGTATTGAGCACTCTCCTACGGAAGGATCTACTCAGAAAATCCTCTATCTATATATTTATATATATATATATATATATATATATATATATATATATATATATATATATATTTTTTTTATTGATTGATTGATTGATTTCAAAACTTGAATAAATATTAGTATTTCTGGAAAACAATAAAATCACTTTGTATCAAACCAAGCCTGTCATTTGTTTTATTTCAGGTTCAGCTGTGTTGCATTCAGAGTGGTGTGAAGACCAGCTTTCAGTCAAACCACATGCAGTAAGTGTCCATATCAGGGTCTGAATGTTATTTTCCAACCACAGAACAAACAAGCAGTGTATTTTCACAATTAGCCTCAGACTCTCTCACCTAGTGTTCCTCTGCTTCTGAACACTGAGGGCTTTTATAAACCTTCATTTACACTTTTGACTTTTAAGAAATAACCTGAATAATTTTAATGAATTTCCACAAAAGATGCCTGAATGTTCATTGATGTGCAGTGAACACAACAGGATCTTAAATTCAAAGTGATAAATTAAAAATGTAAAGATCATATAAAATAATATTTATTAACATAAAATATGATTATCCACACATTTATGGATGTGGTGAAGGCGGACATGAAGGTCGTTGGAGTAAGAGTAGAAGATGCAGAGGATAGAGAGAGATGGAGGCAGATCATTTGCTGTGGCAAACCCTGAAGGGAACAGCCGAAAGAAAAATAAGAAATGATTATCCACACTGAAGTAATGCGGTGGTGATCTTTATAGCCAAGCACCATACTTAGGAGAGATTGGTATCACATCAATCTGATTTTTTTGTTACAAATCACTGTGTCCGTACAGTATATGTGCACAATGATTATCATCGTCTTCTTCCACTTAATCTGGGGTTGGGTTGTAGGGGTAGCAGCCTGAGCAGCAAGGTCCAGACGTCCCTCTCCCCAGCCACTTCCTCTAGCTCTTCTGGGGGACACTGAGGCATTCCCAGACCAGTCAAAAGGCTCTGGGGTCTCTTCCCAGCTGGACATGAACATCTGAAACATCATACCTGGGAGGCTTTTGTGGGGCATTCTAACCTGATACGTACCTGAGACACCTCAACTGGCTGAGCTTCTCATCCTGTCAACTAAGGGAGAGCCCCATTACCTGCATTGAGGTGTTCCCAGACCAACTGAGAGACACATCAAGTATGTTCTGGGTCAACCTTGGGGTTACTTCCCGAATGAACATGCCTGAAACACCACACCAGAAAAGAGTTCAGGAGGAATTTTAATGTTTCTCGAGCCACCACAACCAGCTCCTTTCAGTGTGCAGGAACAGAGGTTCTACTCCAAGCTTCTGGATGGAAAACGTTTCATCTTATCTCAAAGAGAGAGCCCAGACTCCCTGAGAAGGATCAGAATCTCTGACACTATCTTATGAATTGAAAAATTGGAGAAAATGAAAAAGAAGGGAAAGACTATTGATTTCACATCAAACAGCAATACGATGTGCACAGGTGTGCTCCTTCGTGTTCGTAGATTCCAGTCATAGCAAAATACAGAAAAATTGCATAAATGAGACTTACTTTTTAACAGTTTATGAATGTGAGTTGGGTGGCAGCCAAAGGCATGGGTTCTGTCGGACTGATCCTCGGCTGCTTACTCTGACCTTCGGGACATGGAATGTCACCTCTCTGGCGGGAAAGGAGCCTGATTTGGTGCGTGAGGTGGAGAGATACCGACTAGATATAGTCGGGCTCACCTCAACGCATAGCTTGGGCTCTGGAACCATCCATCTCGAAAGAGGCTGGACCTTCTTCTATTCTGGAGTTGCTCATGGGGAGGGCCGGCGAGCCGTGTGGGTATTCTTGTTGCCCCCGTCTCGGTGCCCAAATGTTGGGGTTCTCCCCGGTTGACGAAAGGGTAGCTTCCCTCCGTCTTCGGGTGGGGGGACGGGTCCTGACTGTTATTTGTGCTTATGCACCAAATGACAGTTCAGAGTACCCACCCTTTTTGGAGTCTTTGGGGGGGGTGTTGGAGAACACTCCCTCGGGAGACTCGCTCGTTGTCTTGGGAGACTTCAACGCCCATGTGGGCAACGATAGTGTGACCTGGAAGGGTGTGATCGGTAGGTATGGCCTCTCCAGTCTGAATCCGAATGGTGTGTCGTTGTTGGACTTCTGTGCTCGTCATAGGTTGTCTATCACGAACACCATGTTCGAACATAAGGGTGTCCATAAGTGCACTTGGCACCAGGACACCCTAGGTCGCAGTTCGATGATTGACTTTGTAGTCGTGTCATCGGACTTGCGACCATATGTTCTGGACACTCGGGTGAAGAGAGGAGCTGAGCTGTCTACCGATCACTACCTGGTGGTGAGTTGGCTTCGGTGGTGTGGGAGGTTGCCTTCCAGACCTGGCAGGCCCAAGCGTGTAATCAGGGTCTGCTGGGAACGTTTGGCGGAGCCCCCTGTCCGAGAGGCCTTTAACTCCCACCTCCGGCAGAGCTACAACCACGTTCCGGAGGAGGCGGGGGACATGGAATCTGAATGGGCCATGTTTCGTGCCTCCATTGCTGAGGCGGCAGCCCATAGCTGTGGCCGTAAGGTCGTCGGTGCTTGTCGTGGCGGTAATCCCCGAACCCGGTGGTGGACACCTGCGGTGAAGGGGCCGCCCAGCTGAAGAAGGAGGCCTATCGGGTTTTATTAGCCTGTGGGACTCCTGAGGCAGCAAACGGGTACCGGCAGGCCAAACGTGCTGCAGCCGAGGCTGTCGCAGATGCAAAATCTCGGGCGTGGGAGGAGTTCGGTGAGGGCCTGGAGAGTGATTATCGGTTGGCCTCAAAAAGGTTCTGGGCCACCATCCGACGCCTCAGGAGGGGGAAGCAGTTCTTCACAAACACTGTTTACGGTGGAGGTGGGGAGCTGCTTACCTTGACTGGGGATGTTGTTGAGAGGTGGAGGGAATACTTTGAGGACCTTCTCAATCCCACCAACACGCCCTCCGTGGAAGAGGAAGACCCTGGGGTTTCGGGTGAGGGTCCGCCCATCACTGGAGTGGAGGTCACTGAGGTTGTCAAAAAGCTCCTCGGTGGTCGAGCTCCGGGGTTGGACGAGATCCGCCCGGAATATCTCAGGACTCTGGATGTTGTAGGACTGTCTTGGTTGACACATCTCTGCAACATCGCGTGGTCATCAGGGGCTGTACCTCTGGATTGGCAAACTGGGGTGGTGGTCCCAATTTTTAAGAAGGGGGACCGGAGGGTGTGTTCCAATTATCGGGGAATTACACTCCTCAGCCTACCTGGGAAAGTCTATGCAGGGGTACTAGAGAGGAGGATCCGACCGATAGTCGAACCTCGGATTCAGGAGGAACAATGTGGTTTTCGTCCTGGCCGCAGCACTCTTGACCAACTCTATACGCTCCACAGGATTCTGGAGGGGGGAGTTTGCCCAATCTGTCCACATGTGCTTTGTGGATTTGGAGAAGGCTTTCGACCGTGTCCCTCGAAAGATCTTGTGGGGCGTGCTCCGAGAGTACGGCGTTCCGGATCCGTTGCTACGAGCTATTCGGTCGCTGTATCACCGGAGCCAGAGTTTGGTCCGTATTGGTAACAGCAGCTCGGATTCGTTTCCGGTGGGAGTTGGAGTCCGCCAAGGCTGTCCTTTGTCACCGATTCTGTTCATAATTTTTATGGACAGAATTTCTAGGCGCAGTCGAGGCGATGAGGGGTTCTGGTTCGGTGGCCATCGGATATCGTCTCTGCTTTTTGCGGATGATGTTGTCCTTTTGGCTTCATCAAGTCGGGCCCTCCAGCTCTCATTGGAGCGATTCGCAGCTGAGTGCGAAGCAGCTGGGATGAAGATCAGTACCTCCAAGTCCGAGGCCATGGTTCTCAGTCGGACAATGGTGGAATGCACCCTCTGGGTCGGGGATGAGGTCCTGCCCCAAGTGGAGGAGTTTAAGTATCTTGGGGTCTTGTTTACGAGTGAGGGAAGGATGGAGCGAGGGATTGACAGACGGATCGCTGCAGCCTCTGCTGTTAAGCGGTGCCTGTACTGGTCCGTCGTGGTGAAAAAGGAGCTGAGCCGCAAGGCGAAGCTTTCAATTTACCAGTCGATCTACGTTCCAACCCTCACCTATGGTCACGAGCTTTGGGTAATGACCGAAAGAACAAGATTACGGATACACGCGGCTGAAATGAGCTTTCTTCGCCGGGTGGCGGGGTTCTCCCTTAGAGATAGGGTGAGAAGCTCCGCCATCCGGGGAGAGCTCGGAGTAGATCCGCTGCTCCTCCGCATTGAGAGGGGCCAGTTGAAGTGGCTCGGGCATCTGGTTAGAATGCCCCCCGGACGCCTCCCTGGTGTGGTGTTTCGGGCATGTCCAACCGGAAACCGGGAAGAGACCCCGGGGTCAACCTCGAACACGCTGGAGGGACTATGTCTCTCGGCTTGTCTGGGACCGCCTCGGTGTCCCCCCGGGAGAGTTGGAGGAAGTGGCTCGGGAGAGGGATGTCTGGACCTCTTTGCTAAGGTTGCTGCCCCCGCGACCCGACCCCGGACTAAGCGGAAGAAGATGAGATGAGATGAGTTGATGAATGAGGCCCATTGATTTAGAATGGTGTGATGAACTTCTTCTTCTTTTCCGTTCGGCTGTTCCCTTCAGGGGTCGCCACAGCAAATGATCTGCCTCCATCTCTTCCTATCCTCTGCATCTTCTACTCTTACTCCAACGACCTTCATGTCCGCCTTCACCGCATCCATAAATCTTCTCTTTGGTCTTCCTCTGGGCCTTTTGCCTGGTAGTTCCAACCTCAGCATCCTACGACCAATATACTCACTATCCCTCCTCTGTACATGTCCAAACCATCTCAATCTAGCCTCTCTGACTTTGTCTCCAAAACATCTAACATGTGCTGTCCCTCTTATGTACTCTTTTCTGATCCTATCCATCCTCGTTACTCCCAGGGAGAACCTCAACATTTTCATCTCTGCTACCTCCAGCTCTGCCTCCTGTCTTTTCCCCAGGGCCACTGTCTCGAAACCATACAACATTGCTGGCCTCATCACCGTCTTGTACACTTTTCCCTTCATTCTTGCCAATACTCTCCTATCACACATCACACCGGACACTTTTTTCCATCCATTCCAACCTGCCTGCACGCGCTTCTTCACCTCTTTCCCACACTCTCCATTGCTCTGGATTGTTGAGCCTAAGTACTTAAAATCCTCCACCTTCTTTATCTCTGCCCCCTGTAACCTCAAAGTTCCTCTTGGGAATGGTGTGATGAACATGCTATTGATTTCAAAATTCAGCAGATCTCAGTTAAATCGAGCATCTGCAGAATATGCTTCACAAACACTTTAATCGGACTTGCAGGACTTTAAGAATGTCTTCACCTTGCAGCCAGATATCACAGCACACCCTGACAGGCCTGGTGGGGTCCATACCTTGATGATCGGTGTTATTTTGGATGGTCATGCCAGCTTACACAGTCTCAGGCAAGTGATTTTAATTTTTGAGTTAAATGTTCAAGAACAGACTGTTCACCTGCTGCCAATACATTCCTCTTCAAGACTGATTCTTGAGACAATCGTTTTATTCACTTTGGCGCTCAATGGTTTTAACGTTATTTTCAACTTTTGTTCTGTGTTGCATCAGTTTATAACTTTCTATATTTTAAAAAATGGGATGAATTCAGTAAAAAAAAGATGTTGTTTGTTTGGACTGTTTTCAGGTCAATAAAGATTCATATGAATTCATAAACCAAAGTTTTCTGTTGCTGCTGATCCTCCCTCCCCACGCCACCCAACCACATTCAAATGAAAAAGTGTAAGATTTGCTGTACATTTCATTTCCTCTTCATCTCTCATCTGATACACAATGGGACAGTGTGAAACTGTGTTTCTTTGCCTCATGGGTAAGTGTTTATAATATCATTTATGACCATTAATAAATAATTTGACTGTTAAAAATCTCATTTATTACTCTTCATAAATATTTTACTGTTAATAAATAATCTATGACTGATAACTTTTATTATAATTTTTATTAATACGAGATTTGTAATTTGTGTGAATGGGAATTTTATTGTTGAAAAAAAAATACATTGTAAAATGTTTTTCCTCCAATTTTACTGATTTGCTGACATATATTTCTTGAGAGACAGTGATGGCATAGTGCGCTGGATCGCTGATCCTATGATTGGGGGTTTGAGTCCCACTCTCCACAAGGTTGTCACTGTCCCCCCCCAGTGCAGCTAACTGGGTTATCAAAGGCGGTCCATGTCTCTCACTGTCTATGGTGAGAGGTTCATGTAAAAGAACCATTGCTGACTTTCATAAAGAGGAGCTGCAAAACCATCTGTGTGTTTCTGTTCCTTGCTAAAGGGTTGTGTCAGGAAGAGCATCCGACATAAAAACCGATTCCAAATCAAACGTCCAAATCATTCGCTGGAGTGACCCCTGAGAAAGGGAAAAAGCCGAAAGGAAATCTCATCTCATTTACACATATTTCTTGAGAATGGCAAAATGATCTATGAAAGCTCCTGTGTTACCTTATACGTGTTATATTAGTTATATATGATCTGTCATGAGGTGGAAAATACTATAAATGGTGTGTGTGTGTGTGTGTGTGTGTGTGTGTGTGTGTGTGTGTGTGTGTGTGTGTGTGTGTGTGTGTGTGTGTGTTGCAGGTTTACTTTCTGAGACTCTGAGTTCTTTAACTCTGGAGACAGAAGTTGGAGATAAAGTCACTATTTGGTGCCAACATGACATGACTATTACAGGTCACATCTTCTGGTTTAAACACACGAGTGATTCAGTTCCACTTCTTGTTGGGTGTAAACGTTTCTTTGCGTCGTCTCCATCAGAGAATTGTACATTCTTTACTGAGAGTGAGAGAATAGTGATGTCTGTTCAGGGCAGGAACACGTCTCTTACCATCACTGCAGTAAACGTCTCTGATACTGGACTCTATTACTGCAGCTACATGAAAGAGATCAAAACAGACTTCAGCAACTCGACCTTCTTACACTTGAAAGGTAAATGTTTAAAAATTATAAAGAAATTTAATTCCGTAATATTGGGTGAAGTTGATTTTTTTTTTTCCAGACAGAAATCAAGCAGTTCCTGAGAACCCAGACCGAGCTGAAAGAATGAATGGTTTGCTTTTTTCCCACAACTAAGACTTCTTTACGTTGCAGGTCTGTGATTCTAAATGTATATGATGTGGTTTTAAAGGTGAAAATGTGAGTTAATATTATTCTTCAGGTTCAGAAGCTTCTTTCTCTTCTGCTGAGTTCTTCCTGCTGAATGTGGGGTTCGGTTCAGTGATTGTGATTCTTCTCTGTGTTCTGATCTTCATCACACGGAAACACGGAAAAACTCACAGAGGTAAAGTACAACCACAAATAACAGCTTTTAAGTTGTGTGAGAAGAAACAACATTGACATGATTAATGCTTCACTGTCCCGACTTTGATTAAAATATTTTGCAAGAATAAAAAGCGAATGAAGTATTTATTTAAAAAAAAGAAACTCACGAGGTAAAACACCAAAGAGTGCAGTACAGGACAAACATTTACAAATAATCATTTTAGATTTAGTTTCAAATTACCCTCGCAAACTTTTCTGAATTAGGCTTGTAATAAAAATAATAATAATAAAATAATAATGTTAGAGGGTGTTTCTTTGCCTCATCGGCTCTTTTTCTGCCGTGCGTCAGCCCAGCCCCAGCAATCTCCAGATCTGGGAGAGATTTCAACAAAAGAGCCAAACACACGAGCGGTGTAGTGGCTTGTTGATTCATACCTTATAATCACACAGTGTTACAGACCGGGATATATTCGTCAAATTGTGGGAATCCAAAGGATAAGAGATACAGCAATGCTTTCAATACAAATCACATCTGTTCATTAGCAAAGAACAGAAGTAGATAAAGCAGGAAGTGTGTGGGGAGACACTTTCTCGTGAGAGTCTTACTGAGACGCTCCGGTCACACACACCTAATCATCACTCATGCAGCAGGAGAAACACAGAATTAAAGAAGTAGACCCCGAGCTCAAAAACACCATTATACGTCTTTAAGAAATAATATGCAAAGGATAGTTTTTTTTTTTTTTCAAATAAAAATAATTATAGACCCTTCAGCGGTCTGGCAAGCTGTTCAGTGTGTACCACAGTTGGCTGAGATGGGTGCCAACCTCCCCACGAGAATCAAAGAGCTTATAAAATGAATGAATGAATTAATAATAATAATAATAATAATAATAATAATAATAATAATAATAATAATAATAATAAAGGGCAGTGGTGGTCTAGTGGTATGAGGCGCCGGATCGCTGATCCAAAGGTTGGGGGTTCGAGTCCGCCTGCCCACAAGATTGTCACTGCCCCCCCCCCCCCCCCCAGTGCAGCGAACTGGATTATCAAAGGCCGGCCATGTCTCTCACTGTCTATGGTGCGAGGCATGTAAAAGAACCATTGCTGACTTTCGACAAGAGTAGCTGCAAAGCCGTCAGCGTGTTTCCGACCTGCGATGGCCTGGCGACCTGTCCAGGGTGTACTCTGCCCTCGCCCTGAGTTGGCTGGGATGGGCACCAGCCTTCCCGCGACCCTAATTAGGATGAAGCGGTTACAGAAAATGAACTGATAATAATAATAATAATAATAATAATAATAATAATAATAATAATAATAATAATAATAATAATGTTTGTTATGTTTGTTTATTAGGTACTGAAACAGTAGACAATGAGGTAAGTGTGACACTACAGAACTTAAAACTACAGATAAGATTTCAAAAGATTGTATGAATATTTTAAAGAATTTGTATTTATTTTAAAGTAACTTCTAAAAGATTAAAGTTACAGCTGCAGGACATTTCTTGTGTATTTTAATCATAAAAAGAACCAGATGATCGATAAATGTGATATTCGATTCATTTAACTGCCTCGAACCTGTTCGGCAGCCAATATAGACTCCAAACAACTCTTTTGGTGTCTTTCTATTAACCAAACGTATTATTTTATATCTGATGTTATTTTTATTTTTTCCTGAACATAAGAAAATAATCTATAATATTCACGAGCAAACAATAATGATAAAATAAATAATAAATATAGCATGAAAATAAAATAATATAAACATTTTATATACATATACTAGTACATAAATACATATACTTACCAGGGTGGGGTCCACCCGAAACTGAGTGTGCCAGACTACCATGGAGCAATTTGTCTCATATGCATTTCTTTGAATTGTGGGAGGAAACTGGAAATGCAAATTCCACTTTGCCCAAGCACAGGAATTAAAACCAGGACTTTCTTGCTGTAAGGTTCTCCATTACACCAGCATAACCCTGCATACTATATAAAAATGTAATAGTGTGTGAAAGTATTACAGCGGCCAATAAAGCATTCAGTTACTCTGTGAAAGCCTGAGCCACTCTGATCTAGAAAACTGATCAGCACCAACACGAGCTCATACTTGGATGGGGACTGCCAGGGAATAGCAGAGACAGTGAAGGGTGAGGGAAAGACCTGGCAACCTTCCCTGTAAACAAAAAAAATCTGCTTATGTTTTTGCTATGATTCGCACCAACCCTCATTTTGTAAATATATACCATGTATTTATGAAATGTATATGATGTTATAAACAGTATATAAAATGCATATGTTATTTATCCATCACTGTAAAGACAATAAATAAACATTATTACAGCATTTTGCATTATTATATAACATTTTCTTCTGTCGTACAGTTCCGTCAAATGAAAAAGAAGAGGAGAGTTGACGGAGCGAAGTATTCATATGCTATATATTCCTCTATCAGTAACACAGCGGTGTCGGGGTCATGTGTGTACATTGTAGAATAGATTATTTATTTTTATAATGATGTTCAGATATTAAATAATTTAGAACGTTTTCACCTCACTTTTACAGAATGTAGTATAAAATTTTTGAATATATACCAATCAGCCAAACCATTAACACCATCTATCTAGGTTGCTCCATACACAGCCAGCTGCAATGCATTATGGGTTCTGACTCATTTTTCCTGCCTGTAACACATCAGCTTCGAGACCTCACTGCTCACTTTGAGAATAATACTTTTCACTCTTTAATGTAAGGAGATAATCAGTGTTATTGACTTCACCTGATTGTAGTCATAATGTTTTGGCTGATTCGTGTAATGTTCTCTGTTCATTATTCAGTGGTGTACAATATTCGAAATAAACAGATCAGTTTCCTTATTTTGTAGTTCTTTCTAAAAAAAATAATATATACATATAGAGTCTCTGCTCTTCATTTTAATCACAAATTTTAACTGTAAAGATAAAAAAAAAACTTTTGTCAAACTTATTTATGAACACTCCATGCTCATGTAATTTTTTTTTTTTTTTTTTTTTTTAACTGAAGTGTTTGTACTTCTGAGTAGCAACTTTACTTAATGTCAAAAAGCCAATCTGGGCCTGAGTGTGTTTGCATGCATATTTGTGTGTAAAGCGAGCCATATCTTTAACCACAAGCCTTTACTGAAACATGCAGCATCTGTCCATGTAATGGTTCAAATATTTTCCAACCACAGAACTAGTACTCGGTGTATAAAAATATACCCCCCACCCCCCAATGTTGCATCCTCTTCTGACCACTGTCTGCTTTTGTTCACCTTTGTTTTGAGTGACTGACTACTGTAGTTATAACTAAATGTGAGATGTGAGTGATATGGAGTGAATTTCTCCATTGTGAGATTAATAAAGCTGTATCTATCTAAAAACAATTTGCAATATAATAAATACTTACCCCCCAGTGCAGCTACCTGCGTTATCAAAGGCCAGCCATGTCTCTCACTGTCTGTGGTGAGCTGTCCAGGGTGTACTCTACCCTTGTCCAGAGTCGCCTGAGATGGGCATCAGCCTCCCCGCAACCCTAATTAAGATTAAATGGTTCAGAAAATGAATGAATGCAAAATAAATAAATAAATAAATAAAAATGTTTTGTACACAATCATAAAAATAAAATAATTCTGTCTTCAAATTAAGAAAATATCCGGGGTCATCCCTAGGTCACTCTGTCATCTGTGGCCTTGCTTAAAGCAATGCATGCTGGTTCGAATTTTTGCCTGGTTCTTTTATATGCCTGCATGGGTTTCCTGTGGGTACTTCAGTTTCTCCCCACAGTCCAAAGACATGTACATTGGGGATACTGGCTGCTCCAAATTGTATTTTATTCAATTATTATTTCCAGTATTTTAAGTTACAGTTGAGTAAATTTGGTTCCTAAGGTGGCAAGATATGAGTTTTGTACATGATTGTCCACATGTGTGATGAGACTTTTGTCAACGACTGTATATTTATAATTATTATTAGTGGTATTTTTACAATGTTATGATTTTGGAAGGATTTTTTTGTTTGTTTTTTGAACTGTCACCTGATTGATGTTTTACAATACTACAGCTGTACCTGTTTTTAAGCTCTTTGGTGTCCATTTAATTTCAAGGATGCTTTTCACTTATCTCGTCTCATTCACGAATCATGACTACCAATCCTATGAGCGTCATGGGGAGGCTGGAGCCTATCTCAGCTGAGACTGGTTGAAGGCGGGGCACACTCAGGACAGTTTACCACTCCATGGCAAGACAAGACACATACAACCATTCACACTCACATCTCGGGGCAATTTGTAACAGCCAATTAGCCTCAAATGCATGTCTTTGGATAATGGGGGGAAACCGGAGTACCCGGATTAAACCTACACAAGGATGGAGGTAGCATAAACTGGGGCCTGGGACTTGTAGATTGGACCTTCTTGCCGTGAGGATGTGCTAAACACTGTTCAATCATGGATGCTACTTAGATTGTCGGGAAAATCCTAGAAGAACTGATGAACTTTGTTAGAAGTCAATCCATCGCTTTCATATCTAGCCGATGGTAAGCTACTGTAGAAAGGCTTTAATTAAAGCCTATATACAACTATTTAGAATTTAAGATGGGTTTAAATATACTTGGCTGTTTCTGAACAAATTCCTGATAATAAAATTAAACTTTCATAAACTTGTAATTGGACATTTTTGTTTTGCATTTTACCTCAAAAACATTTTCTGGGGTGTTTTCATTTCCAAATTTGATACCATACGTAGTTATTCCACTGTGAAGGTAAAAGTTCTGACATGCTTAAACTTTAGATAAATATTTTTTAACATCACACCAACCTAATATGCCCACAGAGGGTGTGAAGAATTTTGGATATTCAGTAGGCCGTCGTTATTCGCGGACGTTCGGTTCCGGCCCCTCCCGCAAATCAAAAAAATCCACAAGTTCTGTACCCGGAAGTAAAACCCTATATATCATATTACATGCACTAAAATATGCTTCTTAAACACATTCTATATCGTCTTACTCATTAATACAGTATGAATGTAGTAAAATGTAGTAATGATGAAGAAAAACATTTTAATTTTGTACTGTGATATTTATTAATAAAATATATAAGCATTATACAGCATTGTAAATATAAAAGAACATGAAGTGTAATACAGTAAAACGGTTTGATAATTTGGATAAACATACAGGTACAGCACTGTATTGCACATTTGTGGTTAAAAATGCTTAACAGACGGCCACTAGAGGAAGGCATTGCATTTTATTTAATGTATATAGAGAACATAAGAGAACGTGAAGTGATCTTCTTTTCCTTTCTGCGTTTTCCCTTTTTCAGGGGTCACCACAGCGATGAAGTGTAATAAAGTGGTTTGATAAACTTGGATAAACATACAGACACAGCATTGGCTTGCACATTAGTGAGTAAAAATGCTAATCAGATGCCCACAAGATGGAGGAATTGCATTATTTATTGCACTGTCCATAATCTATGTGTGTGTGTGTGTGTGTGTGTGTGTGTGTGTGTGTGTGTATGTGTGTGTGTGTGTGTGTGTGTGTGTATATTTATTTATATATATATATATATATATATATATATATATATATATATATAGAGAGAGAGAGAGAGAGAGATAGATACATTTATAGATAAATAGATAGATAGGTAGATAGATAGATAGATAGATAGATAGACAGATAGATAGATAGATACATAGAGCTTTATTGATCTCACACTGGAGAAATTTACTGTTACAGGCTCTCGAAGTACCATCAGTACATAGCAAAATAGCTCAGAAAGGTGTAACATCATTGAGTCATAATATTAGAACAGCACAATAAAATATAAAATTCACAAAAAACAAGATATATATATATATATATATATATATATATATATATATATATATATACATTAAAAACTTTGTAAACTGGCTATATACAAATATACATGAATCTTGGGGCAGAGTAGATGGATCGATATGGTTCACAGTCACAGGGGGGTGGATGTATATATATATATAAGATTGCCACAGCATACTTTGATGAGATTTCGTCGTATGTTCCTGCATTATATCTAAAAGGACACAAACTGAGTACAATACAGCATTTTCAATTCAACATACGGCACTGTAGTTTTCAAAAATACCCACTAGGGGGCATTGCATTAAATCAGGGGTCGGGAACTCGTGGTTGATGCGGCTCTTTGACCTCTCTGGTTTCCAGGGGTTAGAGAGTTAAACCATCTTTCAGCTGAATGATGGGAGAATCTGCCTCAGGCAGAGTTCTGCAACAGTCGGGTACCCACAGGCACCCAGACACAACTAAACAGGCGCCAAGCACAGGTTTTCTTCATGACTAATTCTGGTCCTCTAACCTTCAACCCTAAACCTTTGTAAACACACCAGCGAATCCGACCATGAGCTCATTACTACTAATGCAGAGTTGTTATCCTGTTCATTCTCACCTGTTCTCTCCAATTTCCCTGATTTCCTATCTCTCCCACTTTGTTTTGAATTTTATACACAGTGATTGTCTACCTTTATCTCTTTATCCCAGTATTCATACCACTCTTTGTGAACCGCCTTCCAGATGATGCTTTTTCATCCGCTTTGGAAAGTTTAAACCCTCTCCAGGCAGGCCTTGCAAATTTGTAACCGGCAATTTGGTCCTGAGAGGGTTAATGCTTAACTGTAGTTGTTCTTTTGCGGTTTCCACTATTGCTAATTTATCTTTTTTTTTTATTTTTTCTTTTTTTATTTTATTTCCATGAATCCCCATGTGTGCTGTAACCCACATCACTATTTTTCACGCCGTTGATTGGTTAATCTTGGATTGGTCATTCATATTTCACATATAATATCTTGGTGGGATTTACACATACCTGATTTTATACCTAATATGGAAGAAACTGAATCACTCCATATGAGGATTTTCCTTTCTGCCCACACCAAGGCCAACATTATGGTGACCGGCTCCACATCGTAGAAACTTAAACAATCTGATGTTCTCTTATTGACCCCTTTCTGACGCCTGGGTACCAATACCGCGGCCCCTGCAGCTTCTGTCTGTAGATTTTTAGGTCCATCTGTGTGAATGTGTTCACTGTACTATTGTAATCTGAAACAATAAACTCAGGTACGAGATTTGCTGTCTTATTTCATTGTTTTTTTATTCAGGATTACGAAGTCTACCTTTACCATTACCACCACCACACTTCGTCGACTCGATATCGAGTATGACCATAGCAACACAAACAACACAGTGTCTAAGAGGCGGGGTGATGTGTCCGCAGGTGGCTTGTAAGGCCAATACGGGCGTGAAAACCCCTCCCACAAGTTGAACACCAGTGAGAGGGGGTCGTGTTGGTAGATTGGTCAGCTGGAGCTTTGCGTGTTTGACGTTTATCTTTGGCTGCGTTCGAACGTTTATTCTCTGAGTGGATGGCACCTTTGTGAATCAGGTTACGCCAAGCCAGTCTGTCAAATGCTACGGTTTCCTACGTTGCAACGTCAATGTTGAAGTCCTTCAGGTATGCTTTGATGGAGTCTTTATAACGTTTCCGCTGGTCTCCTACTTTCCTGCTACCACAACTGAGTTCACCATACAGTAACTGTTTGGGCATCCTGGAGTCTGACATAGGGCAAACATGTCCTGCCCATCATGTCTGAGCTTTGCCCATGATGGTAATAATGGAGGTCTGCTCTCTCCAGAACCTCGGTGTTTGTGATCTTATCTTGCCAGCGGATATTAAACATGTTTCGGAGACAACGGAGATGGGACTGCTGGAGGAGTTTCTCGTGTCTTCTGTAGATGGTCCAAGATTCACAGCCATAAAGAAGCATAGTTAAGATGACTGCTCTGTACACTTTGATCTTGGTGTATTGTGAGATACCTCTTCGTTCCCAGACTAACTTCTTCAATCTCCCAAAAGCACTGGTTGCCTTCGCAATGCGGTTGCTGACTTCAGCATCAATGTTGGCATAGCAAGTGAGAGTGCTGCCGAGGTAGGTGAGGTTTTCCACATCTTGAAGTCGCTGTCCCTTCACTGTGATGTTTGGTTCCTGATATGGTTTTCCTGGGGCGAGCTGATACATCACTTCAGTCTTCTTGATGCTGATGGTGAGGCCGAAGTTGTCACAGGCAGATGAGAATGCGTCCATTTCCTGTTGCATTTCTTGCTCATTGATGGCACTGAGGGCACAGTCATCAGCAAAGAGCAGATCACGAATCACAGTCTCTTTGACTTAAGTGACGGCCTGCAGACGTCGGAGATTGAACAGTTTTCTGTCACACCTGTACTTAATGGGGATGCCTAGGGGAGTCTCCCTAAAGGCATCGGTCAGCATCGCCGAAAACATCAAACTGAACAGTGTAGGGGCAAGGACACAGCCTTGTTTAACTCCATTTGACACCTGAAACGGATCGGAGGCGTTTCCATCGTCAAGAACACGGGCCATCATCCCGTCGTGAAATTGTCTGACAATCTTCACAAACCTGTCCGGGCAGCCAAACTTCGACATGATCTTCCACAGTCCCTCTCTGCTCACAGTGTTGAAGGCTTTTGTTAGATCTACAAAAGTGATATAGAGATCTTGACTTTGTTCCACACTTTTCTCCTGAATCTGATGGGCAGCAAAGACCATATCAATAGTCCCTTGACCTGCGCGGAATCCGCATTGGCTCTCGGGGAGATGACCTTGCTCGAGATGTTTCAGGAGATGATTGAGCAGCACTCGGGCAAAGATCTTGCCGGCGAGAGAGAGAAGTGATATCCCTCTGTGGTTATCACACAATCGTTTGTTTCCCTTTCTTTTTTAGATGTGAACGATTGTGGCATCTTTATAATCTTGAGGAAGGGTCTCACTTTCCCAAAATGATTGAAATAGCGCTGTAAGTTTGTGGAGGAGAGAAGGGCTGCCTGTCTTGAACACTTCAGCAGGGATGGCATCAGAGCCGAGGGCTTTCCCAGTCGACATCTGCTTGATTGCCTTGGCAACCTCGTCCTCTGATGGAGTTATGTCCAAGTCTGGGTTTATGTCCACCTGGGGAAGGCGTTGAACGGCTTCGTCATTGATGGACGATTAAGAACGCCATTGAAGTGTTCTGCCCATCTCTCTACGATCTTGTTTTTGTCAGTGATGAGTGTTGCTCCGTCCGTGCTGAGTAAAGGGGAACTGCCTGATGTTGGTTGTGTGAATACACACCTGAGTGAATCGTAGAAGCATTTCATGTCGTGTCTATCTGCAAAGCCTTGAATCTCGTCGGCTTTGTTACTTAGCCATGTGTCTTGCATAGTGCGGAGATTTATCTGAACCTGTCTGCGCTTACTGATGTAGGCGTCTTTCTTCGAGACCGAGTTGGGATCTCTCTGATGAGTTCTGAAGAGTTGGCGTTTTTCTTCCAGCAGGGCTCTGATTTTGACATCATTTTCATCAAACCAGTCCTGGTGGTTCCTGGTAGCTTGTCCGAGCACCTGTAGTGCAACAGAATGAACAGATGTCTTCAGAGAGTCCCAGTTGTTTCCGGTAGCCTCAGTCAGCTGGATTTCTAAACTTGATACTAGTTATTCTTGAACGGAAGGAAGCTTGAGCTTGTTGATGTTGAGCTTCTTCACAAGTGTCTGGCCTTGTGGTCTTCTCTTGGGCTGAATATGCAAATTGGTCTTAGAAATGATGAGACGATGGTCTGTCCAACAGTCAGCACCACACATTGACTTAGTCACACGCACATCCCGCCTGTCCTTTGCTCTGACAATGACGTTGTCGATGAGATGCCAATGCTTAGATCAAGGGTGCATCCATGACGTTTTATTATGGGTTGGAAGGCGGAACATGGTGTTGGTGATGGCTAAGCCATGGGTGGCACACGTTCTGAGCAGGAGGAGATCATTAGTGTTACATTTCCCTGCTCCATGGGGTCCGAGGACTCCTTCCCATGCCTGGTGGTTTTGACCTACACCAGCGTTAAAGTCGACAAGGAGTAGGAGCTTGTCTGCCCGCGGAACAGTGGAGATGAGGGCATCCAGTTCTTCATAGAACTCCTCCTGAGTGTCTTCCGAGTTTGTCATGGTGGGAGTGTAGGCGTTAATGAGGGTTGCGGATCTCCCCCTGTCCAGGGGAAACTTGAGTTTCATGAGGCAATCGTTGATGCCTTCTGGTATACAATCAAGTTTTCATACGAGATGGTCGTTAATCGCAAATCCGACACCAGCCTCACGTCACTCTTAATTGCTGCTGCCGCTCCAAAAGAAGGTATAGCCGCCTCCAATCTCACTGAGCTGGCCTTTGTCGGGAAAACGTGTTTTGCTGAGGGCTGCAATGCCGACATTGTAGCGGGCAAGTTCTCTGGCTATGAGAGCCGTATGTCTTTCTGGTCTCCCTTACTTACAGGTGGTTGAATCGAGAAGAGTTCTAACGTTCCATGACGCAAGGGTGAGCTTGAATATTTTTTTGGCTATTTTCTTGTGATTTTGACCGCAAGATGGGAACCCACCAGCCTCGGTATGCTGGCCAGGGGGTTGTGGAGCAGGTTATGTTTAGAGCACCTTTTCTAGCTCTGTCCTCAGACTACAGAGGCAGGCAGAGCTATCCTAAATAGGGTTTCCTGGTCACTCAGGGTGCTGCCAAACTTCCCTGCTATCCCAATCAGAGAAGAACGACCATATGGCCTGAGCCACCTGTGTGCAGGATTGCAGCTACAGCATCCAGTGATTCCGCACCTGCTGCTTTGCCATTCCCCCATCGCCACAGGACTTTGAGGATAAAGGGTTGTCCATGGTGGTGTTGCCATGACTTGCGCTGAACTTGGATTAAAGTGAAGGAGTCTTGCGTAGCACCAGCCTCACTCTTTCGTCCTGATGAGCCTGATCCCACGGCAAGACAGAGTCAAGACAGTTGGAGACTCATCGAGGGTGCAGGAGTTGCCGGAAAGGGACGAGATACGCCTTCTAACCGCGGGGCTCCACTCGGGGTTTACTCCCTTAGCCTTAGCCATTCAAGGCCAACCCACAAGGCAACAGGAAAAACTTGTTCCATGCAATCTTCGTGACTTCACCGAAACCCTGGCATGAGAGGGGGCTAAGTGGGTGCTCGATCTTGCCCAAGGATCTCCCACAGGCTAGTGGAGGGAAGGAGGCACCTTACTTCTCCTGTTGGTGGAAGATTTTTCCACCCCGCCACCCGCAATGCTTATTATATGATAATGCTTATGCTTATTAAGACAGTGCCAGACCACATACTGCGCACATAACAAAGGCATGGCTGCGTGAGAAGAGGGGGCGGTGCTTAACTGGCCTGCCTGCAGCCCTGAGTTGTCTCCTATAGTGAATGTTTGGTGTATTTTAAAAGTCAAATTGCTTCGGAAAGACCCCGTACTGTTGCACATCTAAAAAGTTGTCTGTGGGAAAAATGGGACAAATTAACACCTGCAACACTGAATCACTTGTTTACTTAAACACTTTTTTTCTTGTTTACTTTACTCCCTAAACATGTTTCAATTGTAGTTAAAAGGAATGTGAACAATACAAAGTGAGAAATACAGGACCGTCCCAACTTTTTTGGAATGTGCTGCCGGTGTGAACAGCAAGAATGGATGTTTGTTTACAAATGAAATGATGTTGACCCAACAAAATATGAATTATCTTGTGTTATTACAGTCTGCAATGAAACATAACTTCCAGGAAATTTGTAAATGACTAATTTTTTTATTAATATTGTCCAGTGTCTCGACTTTTTCTGATTTGGGATTGTAGTATAGATGAAAGAATTGTTCTAAAAATCCATACAGGAGCTTTTATCAACAAGAATAACACACAGCTGAAAGTCTGTCCAACCAGTTACACACTACCTTCATTTATTAATTGGTTAATTTATTAATTACATGCTACCTTCATTTATTAATTGGTTCACATGTCAGTGGAATAAACCCTGGAGCCGAGAACCAGAATCGTGAATATTTAATTATTCTATACACACCCAGGGAACACTTTTCCAACTTCCATGATTTTGGCCACAGGTGACGTGATGCGTCTGTCAATGTTACATGACATTAAATTAAAGTGGCTTTCGAATTGATTGTGTGGATAACATTATCTTTTATTGAACATTACTGCTTCATTTAGAGTCCCAACTTGTAGATTGAGAAGAACTTTGATTGTTTTTATGATTTTTAATAAATGTTCCCAAAACCAAATAATGACACGTTTATATTTTAATTTGTATTGTTTACAGATTAATTATATCTTAATGGGTGTTCTCTTTTTCACACATCATTCCCTCGTGAATGACTAATTACATTTAACTCTTGCTTTAAGGAGTGTGTGTGTGTGTGTGTGTGTGTGTGTGTGTGTGTGTGTGTGTGTGTGTGTGTGTGTGTATAAAATCACTTGTATATTCAAACACAGATGTTCACATTTATGCTGAAATTGGACACTTATTATTTACATTTAAGAAACACCATTTAAACATTGTTTACTTGTAAAAACAACATGAGGAAATGTGAATGCATTTGAATTATGCAAGTTTATCTCTAAAGAATGAAAACTGTAAGCAGTGATGGGATGTTACTTGTGTAATAAAGTCGATGTGTTTTCTGAGCAGCATCCTGCAGATTAAAGATGCTGGAGTTTGAGTTATTGTTGTTTTCAGTTCCTTTATAAAACTGCTGTCTGTGTTTTCACTCTTACAGTCACACACTCTCTGCAGTACTTCTACACTGCAGTTACACCAGGAATCAATTTCCCAGAAGTTACAGATGTGGGTTTGGTGGATGGAGAAGAATTTAACTAGTATGACAGTAACATCAGAAGGAAGATCCCAAAGCCTGAGTGCATTATGAAGGTCACCGCTGATCATCCAGATTACTGGGTCAGAGAGACACAGACCAATCAGGGGACTCAGGAGACCTTCAAATCCAATGTGGGTACAGTAATGCAGCGCTTTAATCAAACTACAGCTAAACACACACACACACACACACACACACACACACACACACACACACACACACACACACACACACACACACACACACACACACCCGCGTCCAGGATGGTGGTGATGTTTTTGGACAGCGTGGAGAAAGCACGGAGCAGGGAGCGGGACTGGCCGCGGCGGACGCGCCCGAGCCGGAGGCGGCAGCGGCGCTGGGGAAACCGATAACCAAACTGTTGTGAAGCCCTGCCTATTTGCACGAGACAGCAACAACAACCGTTTCGGAAACTGGGAAAATGGTTTCTCACAGCCTGTAGACACAGACGGACGGTGTGCAGTCCAGCACAGACACCACGGTGGTCGCACAGGTAAATACCTCACAGGTGGAGGGTAATGGGTGTGTACAACATTCACATGGTGATGATCAGATGGAGTTGGGGACACAGAGGGAAAGCATAGGGCAGATAGCAGCTCGGGTGACAGTTCTGGGGGGAATTAGGTGAGGAAGATGAAGAATTAATAGGTGACGAGTTAGAAACGGTAGTTAAAAGAAAGTTCACAAACACAGAAAACAGCATTTCAAACAAAATTAAAAAAGCCTCAAAATGGAAAACCTGTCTGTCCCAGGGCTTGTCTGAGAATGGACACAGACACGGCATACACCATGGAAAAAAATACAAAAGGTTTACATGACAATAAAGGGGCTACAATTAAAGCCGAAAACTTTTTTTTCGGACCTCAGACTATTTATTGACTCCGTCCGTCTCCATTTAAGAAAGCGAGGTGAGCCTGGTCAGCCCGGTTTCACCAAACAGATTTATAGACTGAGGAAACTGGTTTCAAAGTGTAAAAAGCATCTCGCTGAGGAGGACTAATGTTATTTTTTTCATCTGTCTTTTACTCAATCTGCTTTTATCCCTCACGTTTCAGTCTCTTCCCTCTTTAATTTTCAACATGGAGACTTTTAAAATCGCCACGCTCAATATAAACGGAGCGAAACAGGACTTAAAAAGAGCCTCGAGTTTTAGTTTGATTCGTGAAAAGAAACTAAATGTTGTTTTTATTCAGGAGACACACAACAACGTAGACAATGAAGGTGACTGGAGTGGAATGGAATGGACAGGTGTTTGTTAGTCACAAAAGTGCCAATAGTGGGGGAGCTGGGATTTTATTCTCCCGAGATTTTAACCCGATTTCTGTCCACACTGAAGATGTGATGGCGGGCCATATTTTAAAAGTTACAGCAGAGCTGGAAAAAAATCAAGATTTTGTTTGTAAACCACAGAGACACTTCTGTTTTTAAGCGCCCTGGATGATGTGATCCAGAGGTGCGGTCAGAATGAGTATCTGTTTATAGGGGGGGTTAACTGTACCGAAAATCATCTTTTAAATCGGAACCACCCCGAGTCACACACTGCCTCGCAAAGGACATTAAGAAAACTTGTCGAGACACACAAACTTTTAGACGTCTGGATAAAGTTTTATGGCAACAGCTGACAGTACACCTGGCTCCCCTCAAGGGATGGACTACTGTCCATGGCCAGGCTTGACAGGTTTTATTGTTTTAAACATCATTTTAATGTTTTTAAGAACTTCTCGATTTTGCCAGTGGGCTTCTCGGACCATGATTTGGTTGAGTGCTGTGTTCTAATCAACAACATCAGATGTGGAAGTGTGTACTGGCACTTCAACACAGCACTCTTATCTGACCATGGTTTTAAGAAAGCTTTTTATGTTTTTTGGGAAAGTTTTAGACAAACAAAGAGTTCTTTGCAGCAGTGGTGGGATGTCAGGAAGAACAAAATCAAATCTCTGTGCCTGCAGCATACTCGCAATGTCTCCAGGAACTTGATCAATCCCATTAAGGATTTGGAGAGGGAAATGGTGGAGCTGCAAACTCTGGCAGACTCTACAGGAGAAAGAAGACATTTTGAAGTCTTCAAAGCCAAAACACGCATGCCAATGGCGCTCTCATTGTCACACTATGGTGGAGGGGGGGGAAAAGCACCGAGCAAACGGTATGAAGTGCAGTAAACTCACGCACGGGGGGAGGGTTCTTCCTATAGGAGGCATCACAAAAAATAATTGATAAGCACTGCACAACACATTCTTGGAGCACGGAGGAATACACATGGAAGAATATGAGTCTAATCGGCCCATAAACGGCATTTCCTCAGCAGAGCTCGTAAATCAAAATTTTCCTGGTTGGATGTGATATATTTTTGGTGGGGTCGAAGCTTGTATCAGGAAAAATTCATTATAAGACACGTGTAAGTCAACCTGACACAAACATGTATATTTAACACAATATAATAAAGATAAACATGTAAAAAAAATTATTATTTCATAATAATGCATGTACATTAACATGAATAATAATGAATAATAATAAAACAAGAATAAACAAAAAGTGAACTAACCCTTCCGATCACCTGCGGCAAAGATTTCACATGGGTGCGAAGATGTCAGGTGGGCAGGCATGAGGTGCTTCGTAACAGAGGAGGAGGATAATTTTGTGCATGTGCATGCTACGAATGCCAGCAAGGAAAGGCCTGTGGTGAGCTCCCACAAAGCCAGTGCTTCTCAATGGGGCATAGTGTGATACTGGTGGCTGGTATGATCCTGGGGAACATGCTTTTTTTTGCCATACTGTACTACAATTTGTTAGCACGTCCGCCTCACAGCAAGAAGGCCTGGGTTTGATTCCCGGCCTGGGCGTTTCTGTGTGGAGTTTGCATGTTCTCCCCATGCTTGCGTGGGTTTCCTCCGGGTGCTCCGATTTCCTCCCACAATCCAGAGACATGCACAGATACAGAAGGGCATCCAGTGTAAAACTTCTGCCACATTTCTCATGCAAATGACCAAAACAAAATTCATACCGGATCGGTCGAGGCCCGGGTTAACAACGACCGCCATCAGTGCTGTCAACCAACAGGGTGCTGATGGAAATTGGACTACTGTTGGTCGAAGACGTCGAAGAAGGAGAGGCGAGAGGCGTGTCCATAGGCAGAGAGAGAAGAGGAAATGCGTGAGTCTCGGACTGAGAGTAGGGACTTTGAATGTTGGAACCAAGCAAGGAAAAGATAGAGAGCTGGCTGACATGATGCAGAGGAAGAAGGTAGACATACTGTGTGTTCAGGAGACCAAGTGGAAAGGGAGCAAGGCTAGAAGCTTAGGAGCAGGGTTTAAGCTGTTTTATCACGGTGTGGATGGGAAGAGAAATGAAGTAGGAGACATCTTGAAGGAGGGGTTTGTCATGAATGTTCGAGAAGGGAAAAGAGTGTCAGACAGAGTGATGAGTCTCAAGTTAGAAATTGAAGGCGTGATGTTCAATGTTGTTAGTGCTCATGCCCCACAGGCAGGATGTGAGCTAAAAGAGAAGGAGCGATTCTGGAGTGACTGAGATGAAGTCATGCAGAGTACCCCCAGAAGTGAAAGAGTGGTCATTGGGGCAGACTTCAATGGACATGTTGGTGCAGGCAACAGAGGGGACGAAAAAGTGATGGGCAGGTTTGGTATCCAGCACAGGAACACAGAAGGACAGATGTTGATCAATTTTGCAAAAAAGATGGAAATGGCTGTGGTGAATACTTTCTTCAAGAAGCAACAGGAGCATAGGGTGACTTATGAAAGCGAAGGTAAGAGCACACAGGTAGACTACATCTTGCGTTGGCGATGTAATTTGAAGGAAGTCAGTGACTGCAAAGTATTAGTGGGTGAAAGTAGTGCCAAACAGCATAGGATGGTGGTGTGCAGGATGATGCTGATGGTGAGAAAGGTGAAAAAGGCAAAGGCAGAGCAGAAGACAAAGTGGTGGAAGCTGAAAAGGGAAGAGTGTCGTGTTGTCTTCAAGGAGGAGTTGAAACAGGCTATGGGTAGTCAGGAAGTTCTTCCAGATGACTCGTCAACCACAGCCAATGTGATCAGGGAGACTGGTCGGAGAGTACTTGGTGTGTCCTCTGGAAGGAAAGTAGATAAGGAAACTTGGTGGTGGAATGAGGAAGTGCAGGAGTGTGTACAAAAGAAGAGGTTAGCTAAGAAGAAGTGGGACACAGAGAGGACCGAAGAGAGTAAACAGGAGTACAGGGAGACACAGCATAAGGCGAAGGTAGCGGTGTCAAAGGCCAAACAGAGGGCGTATGATGACTTGTATGATAGGTTGGACAGTAAGGAAGGAGAAAATGATTTAGACTGGTTCGCACAGCAGAGAAATAGAGATGGGAAAGACGTGCAGCAAGTTAGAGTGATAAAGGACAGAGAGGGAAATTTATTGCCTGATGACAGAAGTGTGCAAGGAAGATGGAAAGGGTACTTTGAAGAGCTGATGAATGAGGAAAATAAGTGAGAAAAAAGAGTAGAAGAGGTGACTGTTGAGGACAAGGAAGTAGCAAAGATTTGTCAGGGTGAAATGAGGAGGGCATTGAAGAGGATGAAGAATGTAAAGGCAGTTGGTCCCGATGACAGACAGGTGGAGGTATGGAGTGTCTAGGAGAGGTAGCAATAGATTTCCTGACAAGAACATTCAACAAGGTCTTAGAGAGTGAGAGGATGCTAGAGGAATGAAGGAGAAGTGTGCTGGTGCTCATTTTTAAGAACAAGTGAGATGTGCAGAGTTGTGGCAACTACAGAGGGATAAAGTTGATGAGCCATACGATGAAGTGATGAGAAAGAACAGTGGAAGTGAGACTAAGGGCAGAGATCAGCATTTGTAAACAACAGTTTGGTTTCATTCCAAGAATGAGCACCACAGATGCAGTGTTTGCCTTGAGGATGTTAATAGAGAAGTACAGAGAAGGTCAGAAGGAGCTGCATTGTGGATCTGGAGTAAGCATACGACAGGGTGCCGAGAGAGGAACTGTGGTCTTGTATGAGGAAGTCTGGAATGGCAAAGAAATATGTTAGAATTCTGCAGGACATGTTTAAGAGATATAAGACAGTGGTGAGGTATGCTGTCTGTGTGAGAGAAGAGTTCAAGGTGGAGGTGGGACTGCATCAAGGGTCAGCTCTGAGCCCCTTCTTGTTTGCTATGGTGATGGACAGGCTGACAGACAAAGTTCGGCAAGATTCCCCATGGACTATTATGTTTGCAGATGACATTGTGATCTCCGGTGAGAGCAGAGAACAAGTGCAGGAAAATCTCGAGAGGTGGAGGTATGCCCTGGAAAGGAGGGGAATGAAGGTTAGTCTCAGTCAGACAGAATACTTGTATGTGAACGACAAGGACCCAAGAGGAATGGTGAGGTTAGAGGGGGTGGAGGATATTAAGTACTTCGGCGCAACAATCCAGAGCAATGGAGAGTGTGGAAAAGAGGTGAAGAAGCACGTGCAGGAGGTTGGAATGGATGGAGAAAAGTGTCCGGTGTGTTGTTTGATAGGAGCGTATCCGCAAGAATGAAGGGAAAAGTGTACAAGATGGTGATGAGGCCAACGATGTTGTGTGGTTCAGAGACAGTGGCCCTGGGGAAAAGACAGCTGTCAGAGTTGGAGGTAGCAGAGATGGAAATGTTGAGGTTCTCTTTTCTGAGTAACGAGGATGGATAGGATCAGGAATGAGTACATCAGAGGGACAGCACACGTTAGATGTTTTGAAGACAAAGTCAGAGAGGCTAGATTGAGATGGTTTGGACATGTACTGAGGAGGGATAGTGAGTATATTGGTAGTAGGATGCTGAGGTTGGAACTGCCAGGCAGAAGGCCCAGAGGAAGACCAAAGAGAAGATTTATGGATGTGATGAAGGAGGACATGAAGGGAGTTGGAGTGAGAGTAGAAGATGCAGCGGATAGGGTGAGATGGAGGCAGATGGTTTGCTGTGGCGACCCCTGAAGGGAAAAGCTGAAAGGAAAAGAAGAATAAAAAGTCTGAGGTGCTTGATTTTAATATTAAATCTCCCCTTTCAAGAGATGGGGTGGGAACAGAACCAAAATGACTGATCTATAACTACATGTCTGACGTCATGAGGAGCTGGTACCGAAAGGGAATGTTTAGTCTTATTTAGTGGATCATTCTAATCCCACCTAGATGCTCTTCAAATAAATGATGATCCATGGAGCTTCCAGATGGTACATGATGAATGATGAAGGAAATATTGATGGATTTGAGTGAAAAAATTGATTTAAAGGTTGCTCGTTTTATTTTAATTTCAGGATTGCTTTATTGTAGCCCAACCCAGCCGATTCCAGCGGTGGAAGCTTCACAGCACAAACAGCTGGAGTGAAAACAGATCAAATTTTTAACACTTTAACTAAACTAGGAGACAACAGCTGGCGGTGTAACACTGAGTTTGAATAAGACTGAACAATGAGGAACTCATGAATATTGTATAAATATTGCTGAATTCTGACCTCGAACATGATTATTATTATTATTATTATTATTCTTATTATTATTATTGGACAGGGGTGGTCCTCACTTTCTCACTATCTTGTGTTTGGTTTAGATATAATATAAATAAGAAAACAAGACGTGTTTTCTTGGGTGACCCTACAAACACAACTTCTGGGATCATAAGGACTCTTAAAAGCCTCCACCACGATAAGGTGGTGATCCAAACAGCAAGCATTGAGTGTTTTTGATATCTATTATCAGTGGTTACTTTATTAGTAACAGTCTTCTTATTTATGTAATTATACACTGCATGATCTTCAGTTGTCCAGTGTTGGTGAGTCTCTCCTTCTATAAGTACATTTATGTAACTTATGTAAGTGTGTTGTTTGGTTGTTGTATGCATCTAGTGTGAGTGCATGTAGTTAGTAGCTGCTTCCAGAGTTCTTGCTTTCAGCCTCCCCGCTGGCTAGCACAGCCAAAAGCAGTGCTATAAGGTGAGCCCAGTGTGGAAGCCTCACTCTGCCAGTCCATAGCCTCTGCAACAGCAAGCCTTATACAGTGCCTCCTTGTGGCAAGCAACACATGGTAACTGTGCACCTTGCGGTCCCAGGCTAAACTGCAAAGGACTTGGAGGAAATCTGGCCCCCAGACATGCGGCATGCAGGATACGCCCTGATGCCCATGAACCAGGTCCCCAACGATGGGTAAATAGTTCCACTGCCTTGTGGATTCCTCTTTTGGGGAAAGGCTAAGGGAGTAAACCTTGACAGAAAATCATCCCGGATGAAGGTCACTCACTGATACCTCAACGGACCCTCTCTTTTCACTGACTATGGGAAGGAACAACCCAGACAGAAAACCCTTTGCGGAGGGCCAGCTACCTGCCCAGAGTAAAATATAGCTACGGAATCTATCACAAGAACAAACCTTCAGTCTTTTGCCAACAACCTCACAGCCTCGATGGCTAGAATGACGACTGCTATCCAAAGCTTGACTAGTCAAGATGGTGCCATTTTGACTTGAGGAAGTAAGCGGGAGAACCTTAATTACATAAAGAAACCTTTGAGAGTGGGATTATGGAACAGCAGAACACTATAGAAGAAAAGGAACAACTCATGAAAGAACTAGAAAGGTACAACATAGATCTATGTGGCATATGTGAAACTCATCTTACAGGTCTAGACGTGGAAAATGTTGAAGGATAGACATTGATCAATTCTGGAAAAGATAACATCCATGAGCATGGAGTTGGACTAGCACATTCACAAAGAACAAGAGCAAGTCTAATGTCATATGAGAACATCAACGAAAGAATACTCAAAGCTAAGTTATATGCAAGACAGGTGAAACTCAGTGTAATAGTGGCTTATGCACCAACAGAAGAAGCCGATGAAGAAGTAAAAGACAAATTTTATGAAGATCTAAATAGCTAAACACCGGACAGATAGCTTACCAACACATGATGTAAGACTTATTATTGGAGACTTCAATGGAAAAGCTGGCGATGATAACAAACAGTGGTCATCGGTAATGGGTCAACATGGAGTTGGAGTCTGTAACAACAATGGAATGAGATAGTGGAATCATTGTGCAGAGAATGACATGGTTATTGGAGGAACACTATTTGCCCAAAAGACCACACACAAAACTACATGGACGTCACCAGATGGCAATACTCACAATCAGATTGACCATGTGATGATAAATGGCAAATGGAGAAAATCACTACGAGATGTGAGAGCATATAGGGGAACAGATATTGGTCATGATCATGAGCTTGTTATGGCCAAGGTTCAGTTGCAACTGGCAGCTCAGAAGAAATCAAGAAAAGAGCCAAAGATCCAAAGCAGTAATCTGATTCTCCCTCAAAACAAACAAGAATACCAGAACAAAATTTCTCAGCGGTTCGATGCACTCTCTGATCTGAAGGGCACTTAAGAGAACGACTAAATGCAGAACCAGCCGAAGAGTCACTAGCTGAAACTGAAGTAGAGATAGAATGGGAAGAACTGAGCATTGATATGCGTGACCCTACATAAACAGAAGTAGACAAATCAGTAAATAGGTTAAAGACCAACAAGGCGCCAGGATATGATGAAATAACAGCAGAGATGTTGAAAGCAGAAGGTTGTAAACTTTATGACTAGCTTACTAGAGTGTGCGTAGCACAATGGAGATCTGAAGACTCTACAGAAGATTGGAAGAAAGGCACCATATTAAACTACCAAAGAAAGGTGACCTGAGGTGACCTATGTAGCAATAACAGAACTATCACACTGCTGAGCATAGCAGGGAAAGTTTACTGCACTATTGTCTTCCTGCGAATTCGTGATGCTGTAGACAAACGAATGCGAGAAAGCCAAGCAGGGTTCAGACTGGAAGATCATGGGTAGACCAGTGCTTTGCGTTGAGACACCTGAAGGAATAAATTGATCGGATAAATGAGATGCAACTCTGTGTGTATTGTCACTTCTGTGTATCTAAAGCTTCCTCTTCTTCTTGTAATTGTGACATGTGCGCTCGGCACATGAAACTGTTGGGTGGGTGTTCCTGTGTTGTGTTTCAGTTCGGGTGTGGGATTCGGAAAATAACAATGTAACAATGAGGAATTGCTTTGAAATGCATATAGCCAAGTGTTAAGCGCCGCAGGGCACAAACATATATATGGAAATGCTTTGTGAACACGCAATTACTACTTTGCATGCACATCCCCAAGTGTTAAGTGCCGCAGTGCACAAACATGTATGTTAATGCTTTGTGAACACGCAATTACTGCTTTGCACGCACATCCCTCTGTATAAATAAGCGGACACTGCATGTGTTCGATGAGCTTCCGATGAATAAACCAGACTGATTTCACTCGTGTGGTTCGTTGTCTGTTGCTCCCGGAGTACTCTGAGACGTTGAGATGCAGGAATCCAGGTCGTGCAGGTTTCTCTAAGAGCTTCCTCCACGGAGAGTTTTAACAATTTGGTGACCCCGACGTGATACTCCTGATCAGGTAAGACAAGATTTGTTTGACTACCTGGTTCGCAGTATTTGAACGTCTGTTATCCCCTTTTTATAAGGGACGGTTTATCCCCACTCTAGAAGGGATGTTTATCCTCAGTTGCTATAACTGGGACGGTTATCCTCAGTTGCTCGAACTGGGAAGAGCCCTATACAAAAACAAAAACCTAAAAACGAAAGAAAAAAAAAGAAGGTGCCCCTGTATTCCTGTATGCCAAAGTATTTTTTCTGTTGTTTTGTTGTTAGAAGGTAAACAATGGGAAATTCCTACCCAAAGCCTAATCCCAGGGAAACCCCCAAGGAATGGATGGCAACCCTTCCTGGGATGATGAATACATGAAGGAGGCTTATGTAAAATGGTATGAAATGCGCTCATACTGGTGACAACTTAGAAAGCTCTTCGAGCCCAAGAAGGTGACTCAGAGTGTCCCCAAACCTATATTAATGAGTAAAGAAAAAGGAAAAGGGAAAAATACCAAAAGTCCAGCTTGCTGTGTGCAAACTGTGTCCCCTGTAACTCCCCCGTCGGCTCCCCCACCATATCCAGTAGGATCGGGGGAGATAGTCCCGCTACTCCCCGCTGACCCTAAGCCAGTGGAGGTCGCTGCCCTATACCCAACCCTGCTCGCTGCGGAGGGAGGAGCTCGACCCAAAGCTAAACCGAAAGGAAAGCCCAGGGTTGTGATTCCCTCCCCTCCTCCGCCAGTGAATGAGGAGGACTCTGAAGATACATCGGGGGATGAGGATTCGGACTGGGAAAACCCGGGGGACATTGGTCCCAACGTGGGCTCTCAGCCCGATCCTCCTCATCTCTCGAAGCCACCTAAACCTAGGGCAGTGAAGAATGTAGCTTGTGTTTGGCAAAATCGGGGAAGGGGTATCGTTGTGGAACCACCGTCCGTGGCCGCACTCAAAGACATTATCTCCATGCTCCCTGGCTTGGACACACCCCTGGCCTATGTAGATATGCTTATACGGTCCACTAGGTATTGCCAACTAACGGGAGGGGACTATCGCTTTATCCTGCAGTCTACCCTAAAGGAAGCATACAATGAGGCTGTGGTCCTCCAGAATGTCCCCTGCTTGGACCCCAGAAATGATATGGTGACTAACGAAAAAATAGAAGAGGACAGGGGGGAAGAGGGGCGTCGTCAGACTCGTTATCGTTCCTCGCTCTATTGGAGGGATAATCCCGACGCATTAAAAACCTTGCGCGCGCAATTTACGGCTTATCTAGTCTCCCGACGGGAAGGAGCTTGTGATCTCTCCCACGTCACTAACTGTAAACAGAAACGTGGTGAACTCACATCAGTTTTCTGG
The DNA here is from genome assembly GCA_024760905.1 of Plotosus lineatus. Classification (NCBI taxonomy): domain Eukaryota; kingdom Metazoa; phylum Chordata; class Actinopteri; order Siluriformes; family Plotosidae; genus Plotosus; species Plotosus lineatus. The sequence goes on along the minus strand of CM045734.1, from coordinate 11,168,816 downwards.
AACCGCTTCACCGAAACCTGGCAACATGTCGGAGGGTTTGACCTCGCAATAGACGGCCCAAATTCAATGTTCTTGTCCACCTTCCTGAGCAACTGCCTCCCGGAGGTCCAAAGCACTCTAAAGCCACATTGGACTGACCGTCAGCGCCTCGCAGTAAGAACCGCTGGGGAACGAAAGAGGCTGTTAGAGTCAGACGGCTTGTTGAATGTTAAGAACAGAGCCTGCTTGTCTTCTTCTTCTTCTTCTTTTCCTTTCGGCTTTTCCCTTCAGGGGTCGCCACAGCGAATCATCTGCCTCCATCTCACCCTATCCTTTGCATCTTCTTCCTCTACACCAACGACCTTCATGTCCTCCTTTACCACATCCATGAATTGTCTCTTTGGTCTTCCTCTAGGCCTTTTGCCTGGTAGTTCCAGCCTCAGCATCCTATTACCAATATACTCACTATCCCTCCTCTGTACATGTCCAAACCATCTCAATCTAGCCTCTCTGACTTTGTCTCCAAAACGTCTTACATGTGCTGTCCCTCTGACGTGCTCATTCCTAATCCTATCCATCCTCGTTACTCCCAAAGAGAACCTCAACATTTTCATCTCTGCTACCTCCAACTCTGCCTCCTGTCTTTTCCCCAGGGCCACTGTTTCTAGCCCATACAGCATCGTTGGCCTCAACACCGTCTTGTACACTTTTCCTTTCATTTTTGCCGATACGCTCCTATCACACATCACACCGGACACTTTTCTCCAACCATTCCAACCTGCCTGCACATGCTTCTTCACCTCTTTTCCACACTCTCCATTGCTCTGGATTGTTGAGCCTAAGTACTTAAAATCCTCCACCTTTCTTATCTCTGCTCCCTGTAATCTCACCGTTCCTCTTTGGTCCTTGGCATTCATGCACATGTATTCTGTCTTACTGAGGCTAATCTTCATTCCCCTCCTTTCCAGGGCATACCTCCACCTCTCTAGATTTTCCTGCACTTGTTCTCTGCTCTCACTACAGATTACAATGTCATCTGCAAACATCATAGTCCATGGGGAATCTTGTCTAACCTCGTCTGTCATCCTGTCCATCACCATAGCGAACAAGAAGGGGCTGAGAGCTGACCCTTGATGCAGTCCCACCTCCACCTTGAACTCTTCTGTCACACCGACAGCACACCTCACCACTGTCTTACATCTCTCATACATGTCCTGCACCACTCTAACATACTTCTCTGCCACTCCAGACTTCCTCATGCAATACCACAGTTCTTCTCTCGGCACCCTGTCATATGCTTTCTCCAGATCCACAAAGGCACAATGCAGCTCCGTCTGACCTTCTCTGTACTTCTCCATTAACATCCTCAAGGCAAACACTGCATCTGTGGTGCTCTTTCTGGGCATGAAACCAAACTGTTGTTCACAAATGCTGACCTCTGCCCTTAGTCTAGCTTCCACTATTCTTTCCCATAACTTCATCGTATGGCTCATCAAATTTATCCCTCTGTAGTTGCCACAACTCTGCACGTCTCCCTTGTTCTTAAAAATGGGCACCAGCACACTTCTCCTCCATTCCTCTGGCATCCTCTCACTCTCTAAAACCTTGTTCAATGTTCTTGTCAGAAAATCTACTGCTACCTCTCCTAGACACTTCCATACCTCCACCGGTATGTCATCAGGACCAACTGCCTTTCCATTCTTCATCCTCTTCAATGCCCTCCTCACTTCACCCTTACTAATCTTTGCTAATTCCTGGTCCTCAACAGTCACCTCTTCTACTCTTTTTCTCTCTCATTTTCCTCATTCATCAGCTCTTCAAAGTACTCTTTCCATCTTCCCAGCACACTTCTGTCATCAGTCAATACATTTCCCTCTCTGTCCTTTATCAATCTAACTTGCTGCACGTCCTTCCCATCTCTATTTCTCTGCTGTGCCAACCTGTATAAATCATTTTCTCCCTCCTTACTTTCCAACCGAGCATACAAGTCATCAAACGCGCTCTGTTTGGCCTTTGACACTGCTACCTTTGCCTTACGCTGTGTCTCCCTGTACTCCTGTTTACTCTCTTCGGCTTTGTCAATGTCCCACTTCTTCTTAGCTAATCTCTTCCTTTGTACACACTCCTGCACTTCCTCATTCCACCACCAAGTCTCCTTATCTACTTTCCTTCCAGATGACACACCAAGTATTCTCCTACCTGTCTCCCTGATCACATTCGCTGTAGTTGTCCAGTCATCTGGAAGCACTTCCTGACCACCCAAAGCCTGTTTCAACTCCTCCTTGAAGACAACCCGACACTTCCTTTTTCAACTACCACCACTTTGTCTTCTGCTCTGCCTTTGCCTTCTTCACCTTCCTCACCATCAGCATCATCCTGCACACCACCATCCTATGCTGTTTGGCAACACTCTCACCCGCTACTACTTTGCAGTCACTGACTTCCTTTAAATTACATCGCCTGCACAAGATGTAGTCTACCTGTGTGCTCCTACCTCCACTTTTATAAGTCACCCTATGCTCCTCTTTCTTCTGGAAGAAAGTATTCACCACAGCCATTTCCATCCTTTTTGCAAAATCTACCAACATCTGTCCTTCTGCGTTCCTGTCCTGGATACCAAACCTACCCATCACTTCCTCGTCCCCTCTGTTTCCTGCACCAACATGTCCATTGAAGTCTGCCCCAATGACCACTCTTTCACCTCTGGGGGTACTCTGCATCACTTCATCTAACTCCCTCCAGAATCTCTCCTTCTCTTCTCGCTCACATCCTGTCTGTGGGGCATAAGCACTAACAACATTGACCATCACACCTTTAATTTCTAACTTGAGACTCATCACTCTGTCTGACACTCTTTTCACTTCTAGAACATTCCTGGCAAACTCCTCCTTCAAGATGACTCCGACTCCATTTCTCTTCCCATCCACACCGTGATAAAACAGCTTAAACCCTGCTCCTATGCTTCTAGCCTTGCGACCTTTCCACCTGGTCTCCTGAACACACAGTATGTCCACCTTCCTCCTCTGCATCATGTCAGCCAGCTCTCTACCTTTTCCTGTCATAGTTCCAATATTCAAAGTCCCTACTTTCAGTCCTAGACTCATGCCTTTCCTCTTCTCTCTCTGGCAACGGACACGCCTCCCGCCTCTCCTTCTTCAACCAACAGTAGTCCAATTTCCATCAGCACCCTGTTGGTTGACGGCACTGATGGCGTTCGTTGTTAACCCGGGCCTCGACCGATCCGGTATGTCATTCTTTCTTGTGATTCGCATAGTTTATTTGGCATTTGTTTTACGCCGGATGCCCTTCCTGACGCAACCCTCTACATTTATCCGGGCTTGGGACCGGCGTGAGGGAGAGACACTGGTTTGTGCCCACCCCCCCCCCCCCCCCCTCACGGCTGCATTAACAGAGCCTGCTTGTCTGTTGCCCCTAAAGGGGGTTCTCATGATAAAAATCGGGGAAAGGGGCCGCATTGGAAGGCAGGAAAATGTCATTACTGTGGGAAGGAAGGGCATTGGACAAAAGAGTGTAGAAAGAAACAGAGAGACGAATATAAGTCTGCCTCTCGGACCCATCAAGGAGATAACTCGCCTTGCCCCCACTCAGATGCCGCAGGCGTATCGCCAGCACGCCCATACCCGCGGGAGCACAAATAGGGCTGCCCACGGAGGAGGGACCCCGTGACCTGTAGCTTAATGCACCTAGTGTTTAATTCGCCCTGCAATGAAAATCTGCCTCTCCTTTCTATTGTTCTGGAAGGGGTAGAATATCTTTTTGTTATCGATAGCGGTGCGACCCTATCCTCCCTAGGCAGGGACTACCAGGGTGCTGTCTCCTCCAGGTCTACCAGCTCTGTGGGTATCGATGGGGTCCACTTCTCCTCCCCATATACGCCGCCCCTTCTTTTATGTTTTCCTGATGACCCTACGCTTGATGAATTGCAAATATCCTACTCCTTTGTACATATGTCCGAATGCCCTTTTAATTTGTTGGGCCGAGACCTTATGAGTGTTCTGGGGTTCCAAATCTCTTTCCAAGGTTCGAGCATGACCATTCAAACGTGCGACATCGCCTCAGTTTCTCTGTTGTCATTGCAAGCACAGCCCCTGCCATTTAACTCAGCGTGTGTGGCGAGTTCCACCTCGCTCCCTGGACTCGACACGTTGCCCACCAATCTTTGGGCAGAACATAAGAATGACGTGGGTTGTGTGGACTGCGTTCCGTATGAAGCTACCGTGAAGCACATTTTGCCCGTGTACATCCGACAATACCCCTTATCGCCTCAAAAAATGTTGGGTATCGACACCATTTTGGCTGCTTTTCTGGAACAGGGTATCATCGTGCTGTGCACAAGCCCTTATAACACTCCTGTGAACCCGGTTCCCAAGCCGGACGGTTCTTGGTGCCTAACCTAGGACCTCAGAAAAATTAATGAGCTCATCATCCCAGTCTCGCCGGTCGTCCCGGACGTGCCCTCTATTATGGCTTCCATTCCTTGCGACCATACCCATTTCTCCGTGATTGACCTGTGCTCGGCGTTTTTTTAGTATCCCTGTTGAGCCCAAGACACAGCCCCTCTTTGCTTTCACACACCGGCAGCGACAGTACACGTGGACTAGATTACCTCAAGGGTTCAGAGAATCTCCTGCTGTTTTCTCGGCTTTGGTTAGAGATGCACTGGGGTCTCTCGACGATCCCGTGGGTTCCTGTGTCCACTCTTACGCCGACGACCTCCTGGTGTCCGGCCTAACTTATGAACTTTGTCTTGATGCAACCGTTCAACTGCTCCTCTTACTGGAAAAGAAGGGTTTCAAGGTTTCAAAGCCCAAGCTACAGTTTTGCCTACTGACTGTCATATACCTGGGCTACGAACTCTCTCACGGGACAAAACGCCTTACTCAGGATCGTGTCAAGATCATACTGGACACTCAGAAGCCTGCCACGAAACAGGCACTCCTTGCTTTCCTGGGCCTCATTAACTACTGCCGCCAATGGATCCCGGACTGTTCCTTTTATGACAAACGTTTACGCTCTGCCATGGCTCACACTGACCCTCTCCACCAACCCTTGGCCTGGACTGAGGACATGCTGGACGCGTTCAAAGCCCTGAAGTCGGCCCTATGCTCCGCGCCGGCTCTCGGGCTCTCGGACTACACCAAATCCTTTCGCCTCTATGTCGCGCACCAGGCCGGCACGGCTTCTGGGGTTTTTGCTCAGGACCACGGTGGGGACTGAGACCCTGTGCTTTCCTCTCCAAAACTTTAGATACTGTAGCTCAGGGTTTACCTGCTTGCCTTCGCACTGTCGCTGCCAGTGCGGTGTTAGTTCTCGAAGCAGAAAAAATAGTGCTCTCCCATCCACTCGTTTTGCACACCAGCCATCAGGTTAGGCATATCCTTAATACTCTGTCCACACAACACATGTCTTCTCAACGTCGCTCAGGTTACGAGGCCATCCTTTGTGCTACTGATAATCTAACCATCTCTTGTTCCTCTTCCCTAGATAACGTGGCCCAGGCCCTACAGCGCCTGCTGAATGCTCAAGATGACTGCGAACCGTTTGAACATGACTGCATGGACACCATCGTCCATGACACGAGTATTAGGTCCGACTTATTATCCACACCTCTCTCCACAGGTCTCTCCCTGTTTGTAGATGGGTCATGCTCGAAACCCTCAGACGGAGTGTTCCTCTGTGGCTACGCAGTATGTTCCTTACCGGACCAAGTTTTGGAAGCGTACTCGCTCCCTTTTAATTCCGCTCAAGCAGCGGAGTTATATGCACTCACTCGGGCATGCACTCTTGCCTCCGACCAGGACGTTACTATATACACTGACTCTCGTTACGCTTTCGGGGTGGCGCACGATTTCGGCCGTATCTGGCAATCTCGTGGTTTCACTGCTGCTGACGGTAAGCCCATTTCACATTCCACCTTAGTCCAGGACCTTATTGTGTCCAGCAATCTCCCGCTCCGTTTAGCGATCGTAAAGACCCGCGGTCATTCCTCTGACCACACTGATGAGGCACGAGGTAACTCTTTGGCGGACCGCGCAGCTCAACAGGCTGCCTTGCTCGGCTCCATGCCGCCGTTCGTTCCTGCAGCCCGTGCTGGTGTCAACCTCACACATGCTTAGCGCCCTCCTCCCTGACTTGGATCTGAAATCCCTTCAGTCCTCGGCGTCCACAGAAGACACTGATTTTTGGTCTTTGCATGGCTCTCAGCCCTTGAGGGACGGCATTCTACTCGATTCGACCGGTCGCTTATGTCTGCCCACGCACTGTCTTCCTTTCCTCGTCCTCGAGTTTCACGGGCCTACACATCGCGGTCGAAGAGGGGTGGTGACAGATATGGAAAAAGATTTTTGCATACGACAACTAGCCTCTACGGTACACAGCATTCTGGACAAATGCCTGATTTGTGCACAGAAAAATGTGTCCAAACCACACGCATCACATCAGCATCTGCCGAAACCAGATACTCCCTTCCAGGAGTGGCAGATAGATTTTACTCACATGCCCCGGCAGGGCCCCTTTAAATATCTATTGGTTATCGTGGATAAATTTTCCCGGTGGGTCGAAGCTTTCTCATGTGGGAACGAAAACGCCCGAGTAGTGGTTCAAATGTTATCACAGGAAATTATTCCCAGATATGGCCTCCCGTTGGGAATTGATTCAGACAAAGGCACACCATTCACCTCAAAAGTCACTCAACTGTTGGCCCAAGAGCTAAAGATCAATTGGCGTTTCCATGTCCCATATCACCCTCAGTCCGCCGGAATCGTGGAACGAACAAACAGAACAATTAAAGGGAAATTACGGAAGGCAATGCACGCCACTGGATCAAGGAATTTGATTTCAGTACTACCCGTGGTTTTGGCGGATCTGCAAATGACCTCGCAGGTGGCCTTAGGGAATCTATCTCCTTACGAAGTGGTTATGGGGAGACCCTTTCCCGCTCCTTGGAGGAAGGGGAAAGCAGGTTTTGGGGACGGAAGACTTAGATATACACATGAGCGAGTATGCCGTGGGCCTTGTTAAGGTCCTAAACGACTATTGGAAACGCACTAATTAGAATACTTCGGTCTCGGCAGACACAAGCACTCACGCCTTCAAGGTAGGAGACAAGGTGCTGGTCAAAAAAAATTTGCGAAACTAAATTCCCCTTTGAGAGACACCCCTTACAGTGAGCCCACGGAGATACTCGCTGTTACTCATACCGCCGTACTAACTGACCTCTTTCCACAGTGGATCCATGCTACCAGACTGAAGAAAAGTCCGCAATGATGTATTAAGTGCACTTTGTATTTGTGAAATTTTTGTCGTCATTACCTCTCTTTCAGGTCTCGTGATACCATCCCTTCTGGGGTGAATGACTTACTCGTCTTGACCTGATCCAGATACCTAAGTATCACCACCACATCCTCTCGCACACGGGTCGGATAACGCCCATTTAAAATCCAACTTATGTATACCTCTTATGCCTTGCTCTTAATCGGGCTACTATGCGTGGTCCCGGGTTGGTGCACACATTACCGTCATCTAGAAAATAACATGTTCTGGCAGTATTTAAATTTCACGGTAAAACGAGATGTGACTCAGGAAGAATGTATTGTTCGCTCGCTCTTTCCCCATGATGGAGGAACCCCGTATGTATATACCCCAGCACGGGACAATTACACCACTTACAAAAAATGCGTGACGTAGCGGACCAACTGCGACGTGACGAAAGTCCAAACTATGGCTGGGGATTCCCCCACTCTCTTTTTGGCATATTTACCCCGTATTTAACCATGCTTGTTCCCGTATGTATATGTTTGTTGTTGGTTTGCGTGTTTGGACCCTGTATTTTTAGGTGTTTGATGAATCGAATCTGGGTCCTGGCCAGTTCCTTCAGCGAACCCCGATATACCCGCCTGCCCTTCAAGCACCAGCCTCGGCACAACCACGGCCTGGTTTCTTCCCTACGGTGTCCAACATTCCACACTAAGAAAAAAACACCTCTGGAATGCCACAAGAAAGAGAGGGCTCCGGCGTGCTGCGACAGAATTTATACATATTTCATAGTATAAAAAGAGGGGATTGAAGGAATAAATTGATAGGATAAATGAGATGCAACTATGTGTGTATTGTAACTTCTGTGTATCTAAAGCTTCCTGTTCTTCTTGTAATTGTGACATGTGCGCTAGGCACATGAAACTGTTGGGTGGATGTTCCTGTGTTGTGTTTCGGTTCGGGTGTGGGATTCGGAAAATAACAATGTAACAATGAGGAATTGCTTTGAAATGCATATAGCCAAGTGTGAAGCGCCGCAGGGCACAAACATATATATGGAAATGCTTTGTGAACACGCAATTACAACTTTGCATGCACATCCCCAAGTGTTAAGTGCCGCAGTGCACAAACATGTATGTTAATGCTTTATGAACACGCAATTACTGCTTTGCACACACATCCCTCTGGAAATAAGCGGACAATGCATGTGTTCGATGAGTTTCCGATGAATAATTCAGACTGATTTCACTCGTGTGGTTTGTTGTCTGTTGCTCCCGGAGTACTCCTAGACGTTGAGATGCAGGAATCCAGGTCGTGCAGGTTTCTCTAAGAGCTTCCTCCACGGAGAGTTCTAACACAACTGATTGAAAAGAGTTTGGAGATGCAACTCCCAGTCAAAATCAACTTCATTGACTTCAAAGCTGCTGCCTTTGACAGCGTACACAGAGAATCACTATGGGAAGTCTTAAGGGTGTATGGAATTCCAGCAAGAAATAGTTGCCATCATGAAGAACACATACGAGATGTCAGAATGCTGTGTGAAAGTAGATGGTGATACAACAAGTTGGTTCCCAGTGACAGCAGGAGTCAGACAGGGCTGCATTTGGTCACCTTTGTTATTTGGTATACTCATTGACTGGGTGCTGAAGAACGCCCTTGACAAGAACGACACAAGGATAGTACTAGAAATAAGAAGGAGTTCCCAATACCAACAACAAAGGCTCCCAGATCTAGAATTTGCTGATGATATTGCACTGATTGATAACCCAGAAAATAGACTCCAGCATGCAACATCACAAGTTGAAGAAAAAGGAGCCAAAGTGGGACTCATTGCAAATGCTAAAAAGACAAAAGTCATGGCAAACTCGAAAGAACATGTGAACCTTAACATCAAAATGGTAGAAGGTGAAACATTAGAAAATGTAGATGAGTTTGTGTATCTAGGAAGCACTATGACACATAATGGTGAGCTCACCCCTGAACTGAACGACCGTATAGGGAGAGCTGCAGATGCCTTCACCAAGATCTTACCAGTCATTACCCACAGATCTGTCAGCATGTCAACAAAAACCCAGATATTCCAAGCAGTAGTAATCACCACCCTGCTATATCTTGCCACCTATATAGATTTTCGCAAGGCATTCGACTCAGTGGATAGGGAGGTCCTCTGGGGCATACTTTGTCTACGTGGGATCCTGTCGGCTCTGGTCCAGCTGATATCGTCACTGTATTCTGGGACCGAGAGTGCTGTGAGGTGTGGGTGCTCCACCTCTGACTTCTTTTCGGTCGAGATTGGAGTGAGGCAGGGGTGTGTTCTGGCCCCCACTCCCTTCAGTACTGCAATGGACTGGATCATGGAGGCGGTATTGGGTGGATTGGCCTGCGGTGTGTCTTTCGGTGAGGTTCGGATTACTGATCTGGACTTTGCCGATGACGCAGTGATCTTCGCAGAAATGGTGGATGTCCTGACTGAGACTCTCTGTTCAATAAGTGAGGTAGCGGAACCGCTTGGTTTGCGAGTCTCCTGGATCAAAACCAAGATCCAAGCTTTCGGCAACCTCTTGGATGCTCCTGTTGACTCGATCGCTGTGGGTCGTGAAAGAGTAGAGATCGTGGAGTCTTTCACTTACCTTGGCAAAGTGGTCCATCATTCCACTGATTGCAGGGCCGAGATTAATCCTCGACTTGGTCTCGCCTATGGGGTGATGAACTCGCTGGACAGGACCGTGTGGCAGTCGAAGTATCTGAGCAGGCGGACGAAAGCCCGAGTCTTTCGCTCCCTTGTGCTCCCTGTCTTGCTCTACTCAAGCGAGACATGGACGCTCACGGTTGAGCTTGGATGACGACTGGACTCCTTTGTTACGACTTCCCTTTGCCGCATCTTCGGATACCACTGGTGGGACTTTGTTACTAACCAGAAGGTGCTCGGGGATGCGGGGATGGTAAGAGTAACCTGCTTGATCCGCGACCGTCAGCTGCGCAACTATGGGCACTTGGCGCGTTTTCCGCCTTCAGACCCAGCACACCGGGGATCCGTTCGGGATCCTATGGGCTGGAGCCGATCGCGGGGACGATCGCATGCGACGTGGTTGTCGCAGCTGAGGGCTGCCCTGCTGGGGGGTATGGGCCCTGTGCAGGCCTGGTCGATCAGCAGGAGATGGCCGGATGAGTGGAGGCGGCTGGTGGACGCAGCGAAGTGCCATCCCGGCGCATGCCCTCATACCTTACCTGACCTACCAGAAAGGTCGCAATTTCGTCAGGTTGCATGTAACGTCATGTAAACATTGTACCGACCTTGCCGCAACATGACCATGTCAATGTTTCTGCCACAGCCGCACGTCACTTGCGACATTGTAACAACGTTTCTGCCACGGTCATCGCAGATGTCGCTTGGGAATGTTTGTCTACAAGTCTACTTAAAATCTACAAAGAAACATTGTATTGACGTTGCTGTAACGACGTTGCTGTAACGTGACCATGTTATCTGGGCTGTAGCATCAGATTCCTGTTTTGGAGTCACATGAGGATAGTGGCTAACACGCCCCCTCCCTCACAGCAAGAAGGTCCTAGTTCATATCTTGCGCCCAGAAGTTTCTGTGTGAAGCTGAGTTCTAGTTGTTTCCTCTGGGTTCTTTGGTTCCTCCCACAGTCCAAAGAAGTGCACATTAAGTAGACAAACTTGCTGTTCCTGTTGCTTTAGGTGTAAGTCTAAGTGGTTGTGTATGTTTCCCCTTGATGCTATGGTGAGCTGTTCAGGGTGTACCCTGCCTTCACCCAGTGTCTGCTGTGATAAGCTTCAGCCTCCCTATGATCCTAATAGGATGAACCACTTTGACAAATGAATGACTGATAAGTGAGAAACATATGAGTGGAACCCAGTGCGGTCTTCTGTTACTGTACCTCTTCTAAAGTTTCGATTATATCACAAACTGAGATATTTTCTGTTCCCCATGTGTGTTACTCATAAGCTTCTAAATTACTGTGGCTTTTCTGGTATCTCACCCAGCCTGCTCCTTCTCATCTGATCTTCCAAGGATTTTTTTAGATCTTTATCTTACTCTACAGCATTTATGTGACATAATGAACTTTCAGCTGAACCTAGAATGCAGGAGACAGTGTGGGATGACAGAGTCGATTTATTATTCAAAGGGTAAACACTTAAGCAGAGGGCAAACACAGTAACTGCTGGTGAGGAGAAACACAAAAAACCTGTAAGCACTGGGGAACTACGGAGCAGGAACTAGTCAAGCACAGAGCTGGAACAAGGAGCCAGAGAGAACACAGGAAAGCAAGGATGTGAAGTGAAACAATCATCTGGCACAGAGGTGAGCGCATTGCTTGTCTTTATAGCGTAGAAGATTAGGAAGTGGGATCAGGTATGCGTACTCCAATCAGCCTGTGTCGGTCAGCCACACCCCTCCACTGGAGCCTGCACCACTGGGGAGAAAGCAGAGTGAGAACAGTTCAGTTCAGTTAATTTTCTGTAAAGGCTTAATCCTAATTAGGGTCACAGGGAGGCTGGCACCCATCCCAGCTGACTGCGGGCGAGGGCAGAATACACTCTGGACAGCTTTCTTGGCCATCACAGGGCGGAAACATGCCGGCGTGTTCAATCCTACATACTTCTCTGCAACTCCAGACTTCCTCATGCAATACCACAGTTCCTCTCTTGGCATCATGTCGTATGCTTTCTCCAGATCCACAAAGGCACAATGAAGCTCCCTCTCACCTTCTTTGTATTTCTCTATTAACATTCTCAAAGGAAACACTGCATCTGTGGTTCTCTTTCTTGGCATAAAACCAAACTGTTGTTCACAAATGCTTACCTCTGCCCTTAGTCTCGCTTCCACTATTCTTTACCATAACGTCATCGTATGGCCCATCAACTCTATCACTCTGTAGTTGCCACAACTCTGCATGTCTCCCTTATTCTTAGAAAATGAGCACCAGCACACTTCGACTTCATTCCTCTGGCATCCTCTCACTCTCTAAGACCTTGTTGAATGTTCTAAGACCTTGGTATCATCAAGGAAAGTACATTATACACCTTGGTCTCCAACAACAAGTTTAATCTTGGACAGGCATAGTCAGCACCGTGTTATGTCATTCACGGCTATTTCAGCCCTGGTAGTTATGCAGTTTTTTTTTTTATTTTTTTTTTTTATGTGCCTGATTTGTTGGGGGCGGCAGCAGATTGGGTACTTGACAAGATTCAGCACGAGTTTCTAATTCTTAGACCTGAACTGTGGCAGCTTGAACCTCAAGCCCAACCTCAGTAAATCTCAACGTAAAGTCACTACTGGGGCTGTCAGATATCATCAAAATAGGTCTCGTGAACATTAGCACCAATGTTTATACCGTCCATCAGGGGGCTCTAAAATGAGACTTTAACTATGACATTACAGACAAGCTTACCATTATACAAATGTGAATTGCGAAAACTGTGCCCCCTGTCAGACAGGTGCCATTTGCAATAAAGTACAAAGCAGTGGGTGAAATGGGTTGAATGACAAAGCTTGGAGTCCTCACACCTGTCATGGAGTGGGTCTCAAAAACAAGAAAACCTGAATAAAGCACTCCTCAGGTACCACCACCCAACAAAAACAGCAGAGTTGCTCACTGCAGACATTCCTGAACTAAGGTGCTCAGCATCCCGGATGCTCAATGAGGGCTTTGGCAGGTTTCACTGGAAGATGAATAATCAAATTTCACCGCCTTCATAATTCTAACTGGCTGCTACCACGTCCCCATATGCCTGGTGGTATTTCCACAGGCAGCAAAGTGTACTAATGCTGCATGAGACAGCTGTTTGCAGGACATCCATTTGAGATCATAGTGGACGACATAGTGGTCAGGGGATAGTATCTAAACATGAGCATGAGGAACATCTCCACAAAGTCATGGACAGGATATACACAGTTAATCTGAACCGCAGAGAGACTGAGGTCCCATATGTGGGAAACCTTCTCACAAGCAAAGGGTTTCAAGTCTGATCCTGAAAAAACTACAGCAGTTCCAGGGGATGAAGAACTACTTCTCCAAGTTCATTCCAAACCATAGTGACCTCGTGGAACCCTTGCAGTGACTCCTCCATCAAAACACTGACTGGTGCAAGCTCAGGCGCCATGCTGTTGTGTTCTCCAAACTGAACTACAGACTAAAGATGCCATCAGTGCTGCAGTATTTTAATTGTTTTCCAGCTGGTTGTACTGTCAGCTGACACCTCGCAGCATGAGTTTGCTCTCTGCCTCCAGAACAAAACAGGGCTCATCTCTCCAGGACTCTCAGTGACACTGGTCTTTGCATGCCAAAAGGTTCTTGACTTCATTTATGGCTGACCAGCACCTCATCAACATTCTGAAAAATAAACATTGCATGCAGCTGAGGCAGCATGATGGCACAGTGGTTAGCATGTCCACCTCACAGCCAGAAGGACCTTGGCTCGAGTTCCAGCTCGGGCATTGAAAGGGATTTTCTGATTTCTTATAATAACCAACATATATACCTACTATGCTGTCATAATCATATGACTGCCATCTAACATCATTGTTATTTCACACCTGCTTTATATTTTGTGATCATTTATGTATTTATTATGTATTCACTTATACTATACTCATGGTATCCTTCTTATTCACGTCTATGTGTTTGTGCTTGGATGATTTGAAACATTCTGGGTTAGTTAGGGTTCATAAAGGTAAAGAGAAACTGAGAGAACCTTTTACCTACTTTTCAAGCCCATACATAGGTCAGGTTAGAACTAGAATATTCCAGTTTTTCTTTTTAACCTTGTTTATCCTAATCATGCACATTGCATTCTGTGTAATCTCTGCTAGCATAAACTTAACAACGTGACCCAGCCACGTTGTCTCTCTGTCTGACAAGCCATGCGTCAACATGATGTAATTTCTTCATTTTCATGTATAAAAACCCCTGTACTGGTCATGAAACTTCGGTGATCGGGGAATAAACACTTGAACACCTAACCTTGGTCGGTGTCTGTGCCTTCTTTGCTGATCACTCTAGCGCTGTTGGTGAAACTTGGGAAATGATCCATGGGAAGACTTGCTTCGGGCCATCAAAAACCCGAACAGGCGTCTTTGTGTGGAGTTTGCATGTTCTCCACTTGGGTTTCCACTGGGTACTTTGGTTTCTTCCCACAGTCCAAAAACATGCACAGTAGATTAATTGGCTGTTCCAAGTAGCTCCTTGGTGTGAAAAGTCATATGAGTGTTAGCCCTGCAATTGCCTGGCGAGCTTTCCAGGGTGTACCCTGTCTTTAAATTAATGAATGTAGCCTCTGCTGGCTCCAGAGAATGATGCTGAAAGTCTGATGTGACAACTTCTTTACATCAGAGGTGCAGAGAGCGATTATGTTTCAGATGCCCTCAAAGCTATACGGCCCATCCAGAAAATCTGCTGAAGAAAGAAAGGAGTATGAGTTCATGCTATGGGTGCATTCCCCTCCAGGAAATTGTCCTTTGTTTGAAAAGAATGAGTTCCTCCCATGTTCTTTGCCTTCGGGAGCCCACACAGGTCCCCCTCGACATTTTTCTCCTTTGCATCACTAGAATGTAGTGACTCACTATTCACACTTGTGCTCCATCACCCAGAGACAATAACATCAAGCCACTTCAGGATGATAATGTGCGTTCCCCATTAGTTTTTGGGTGATTCCCAGAATCATAATTTTCAGCATAGGACAGTCATGCTGTTTCAGACTGAACACACAACTCTCCTGCGAATAGGAAATACATGCAACACAATTCATGCAGTATACACGACCACTACTGATTCACTTTAATTTCTATGTTGCAGACTCCAAGATTAAGCAGTCAGAGGTAACAGGAAACTTTACTTTCTACTGACATCTCCATTCCAACTGATATGATGAGAGCAACGGTCAGGAATCGTGTCCCGTGTTCTCTGTACAGACTTATCTACACATGACCTTAAATGTTTTACACCTCCATTTAAAAACCGCTAGACGAGATAGAGGTGTGAATCATGTCCACACACACACACACACACACACACACACACACACACACACACACACACACACTTGCGCAGGAAGGGGGGGGACAAGTCTTTCCTCAGAATAAAAGTCTGTTTATTTTCGAGAAAGGCATGCAGAGTAGTTTTATTATTTTCCAACCACAAAACTGATACACAACTATTTTCATTGTTCCACTAAAACAACACCCATCCCCCTGCTCCATCCACACCACACAGACAATGATCTTTCATATCTTCGATCATAGCCAGTGGTTTACTGAGTGTCAAACAATACTCATCATATATTAAATATATAATTTATAAAATGACCATAATAAATAGAATAGTATCAAGAGCAACTGCTTATCAAGCATATCTATTCTATTTAGCAGAACCCTGAGTCCACATTAGTGTATGTTTATGCTTAAACAAATAATATATACTTATATCGATCTCATCATAAGCAATCATAAAACATTTCATTTTCTGAGATTTAGATTTAGTTATTGCCTCAAAAACAAAAATAATTGTCTTCAGTATAACAAGAGTGTTACAGTGGTGCAGTGATCAGCACATCCACCTCACAGCAAGGTCTCAGGTTGGATTACTGGGTTTCCATGTGAATTTGCACGTTCTCTCCGTGCTTTTATGCGTTTTTTCTCCGAATACTCCGGTTTCCTCCCACAGTCCAACAACATGTAGGCTAACTGACTGTTTAAATAAATTGCTTCTATTTGTGTGTGTGTGTGTGTGTGTGTGTGTGTGTGTGTGTGTGTGTGTGTGTGCGTGTGTGTGTGTGTGTGTGTGTGTGTGTGTGTGTGTGTGTGTGTGTGTGTGTGTGTGTGCGCGTGCTTTGCAATGGTCTGGTGTTGTATCTTGCACTGAGACATTGGGAGTAGACCCTTAGAGATGTGTCTCTTACACATTTCATGTGTTTATCCAGCATGTACATCTTACTCATGCTTGATCAGATAAATATCTGGAGAATTTGGAGGTGGAGTTAACACTTTGAAGTCTTTATAATGTTCCTCAACCCTGAATAGTTTTTATAATGCAGCAAAGTACATTATCTTGGTACAAGAAGCCACTGCTATTCGGGAACACTGTTTGTATAAAACGTTAGCACTTGGACTGTACCAATGTTGATCCACCTCACAGTAATAATTACATGAATGGAAGGACTCTCGGTTCATCAGCATTGTCCAGAACATCACTTTGCCTGATTGGGTTATACATGGACTGATGTACTTTTTACACAGCCTCCAAACTTCTTTGGAATCAGGGACTTATGACCTTAGCATCTAACTCGAGTTCATGGACAAGAGTGTGTAATGGTTCTTTAGACACTCCATGACCACAGGTTTCATCACTGAGTTAAAACACTTAAACCTTAACAATGGCTTCATAACATAGTAAATACAAACATGTTTTTAATTTAATAAATTAATGATGAACATGAACATGTTTTTAGTTCACATTACAGCCGTGTACACATCAGCCAGACCATTTCATTATTCACACCACATGCACCATGTGTCCATTTCAGAAGCTGCACCGAGTGGTTTAAATAATTTCCGACAACAAAACATTTTCCCTTCTGCACTGCAGCATCAGAAACATTCATCACCTCACACCTAGAATGCTGCATCAAAACCACACAGGCATATTCATCTTTCATACGCATTTATAAACATTTAATTATTGAGTGATAACAGTTCTGATCATCTGTCTTTAAAACAATGTCAATATTTTTTAAATGTTCAGTATCTATCTGAACAACGGAGCTCTTTATCTCTTTATCTCAATAGGAGGAGCAGGTGGTGAGTCTCTGGTGGTTCATCTCCGTAAAAAACAATCTAATCTCTGCATTTTTTCAGTACTTGACCAACAATGTGTTTCCCGCACTTAAATAACTGAAACAATAGTTTCACTTTAACTTTAGGAAAACATAAAATACGAAATAAAAAATAATCAATGCAAATCATTCATTCATTTAACCGCTTAATTCTAATTGTTGTGAGGAAACTAGGGTCCATCTCAGCCAGCAGAAGCACAGTGATGGTCACCTGATGGCCCATTCTTTATGAATGACAGCAATGAGTGTTTTACATGCCTTCACGACTGACAATAACAAGGAATTCATTGTTATTAATTAAACAGATTCACAAAAAGTGTAATTAAATCTAAATAACATTTTTCACTGACTCAATTGCCAAATCACTTTCTCCTATTAGGATCATAGGAAGGCTGGAGCCTTTCTCAACTAGCCTGGGCGAAGTTGAGACACAGCTGCAACAACTCACCAGAAAATCACAAGGACCACACATGCAACAATTCACATTCACACCTAGGCACAATTTGGAACAACCAATTATTTCTTTTGAATGGAGATGGAAACCTGTGTACTCAGAGGAAACCCAGGCATGCTCTGGGAGGACTGAATTGGGTCAACCTGGTACCTGTGCTGCATTTTGGGTCACACCCTCTTCTTCTTCTTTTCCTTTCGGCGTTTCCCTTCAGGGGTCACCACAGCGAATCATCTGCCTCCATCTCACCCTATCCTCTGCATCTTCTACTCTTACTCCAACTACCTTCATGTCCTCCTTCACCACATCCATAAATCTTCTCTTTGGTTTTCCTCTGGGCCTTCTGCCTGGTTGTTCCAACCTCAGCATCCTACTACCAATGTACTCATTATCCCTCCTCTGTACATGTCCAAACCATCTCAATCTAGCCTCTCTGACTTTGTCTCCAAAACATCTTACATGTGCAGTCTCTCTGATGTACTCATTCCTGATCCTATCCATCCTTGTTACTCCCAAAGAGAACTTCAACATTTTCATCTCAGATTTTGGGTCGCACCCATTTCATATTATCATTCCGGTATCAATATACCATAAATTTAAAGATAAAGATAAGAGCTTTTAATTATAATGTGCATAGTGCTAAAATGTTGTGATGTTCGAGGCCTGATCTGAACATGACTATTGCAGTGTCGAGGAAGATGGTCTGAATGATAATTATTCACTCAGTGTGCGTGACGGTACTGGTTGGGTTACACATTTAACAGCTTGTTGGTAAAAGCTGTACTCTGCATTGCAGTAGCAAGAGATTAAAGATGGTGGTGAAAACCTCTGATAGTACATATGCACACGTTTTAAGTACCCTTCCTATTACTCCATCTGAACCAGTAGCTTTCCACGTGTCGACTCTCTGCAGGGTAATGTGTTGCTGCTGTAGCAATGGATGGGGTCATTGTCCTTTTCTGGAAGAGCAGGACAGGTGTAAGTCACTCCATTGTGTTGATCGAAGCGAGCAAAGAACTGGTTCAGGGTGTCTGGTAGGGTACTGTCTGAGGTGGCTGGTGGCGTTAACTCTCTCTTCATTCATTGCAGGTGCTGTAAAGGGGCGTGGGTGTTACCTGCAGGCGAGGTCCAGAGAGCACACTTGTTTCCATTCAGCAATAAATAAATAGGAGCGGCACGCTTCTCTCCGGCATCAGAAGATTGTCCTTCCTTGTGAGTCCATTTCTCTGCGATCTCTCTGACTCCTAGTATCCTGCTTCATGCTTGACAAGTTTCCCATGAATAATTATTTCAAGTGATTTAGATTTTCACAGTGCAAAAATAAAATCGTTGACTCTTCTTACATGGTCTCCTGCATCTTTGGATCCGATGCATATGCTCCAGGCGTAACAGAATCTTCTGACCTGAAACATGGACCCAGCAGAGACCGCTCCGCTCCGACTGGCATTATCCGACCAGTAAGTCCCATTGGGAGGACACGACTCCTCCCTGCACCAAATTGCAGATAACCTCCAGAGGCTAACCACCAGCATGGTGCAGCTTGGCAGAAGGATGGACGCCATCGCCACCCAACTCACCGCCATGACCCCACCCACTCACGCTTCCCTCTCTGCTTCAGCAGCAGCAGTAATGCCAGCGCCTTCCCTGTGCCGTGAATCACTCATTCCCACGCCAGCCAAGTATTCGGGCACGATTGGCTCCCGCGCGCAATTCATCCATCGGTGTTTGCTCGTCTTCAGTCAGCAGCCGCTCACATACACCACCGACCAAGCTAAGACTGCCTTTATTATAAGCCTACTCACGGAGCAAGCCTCGTCCTGGGCACTAGTGGACGCCACCCATTCAGCGGAATTATGCTCCCATTTTGACCAGTTCGGGCGAGAAATGAAAAAGGTTTTTGATCGCCTGGTGAAACGGGAGGCGCTCTCAGCTCCTACGAATCTGGCAAGGCTCGCAGTCAGTGGCGGAGTATGCAATCCGATTCTGGATTCTCGCTTTCGAAAGCGGCTGGAATGGCCCCGCGCGACGGGGGGCTTTCCTGTGGGGTCTGAATGAAAGACTGAAAGATAAGCTCACGGCATGAGATGAGACTGCTACTCTCAAGGATTTGATCGCCTTGTCGACCAGGCTGGACAACCGGCTGAGAGAGAGGAATAGATCCCGGGAAGAGCGGACCAGTCTTGTCTACCCATCCTCAAGCGCCTTCGTGAGGCCCAAGGAGGCCCCACCTCGAATCTCCTCGCCATTCTCTCCTCTGAGGGAGGATGAGGGTCAAGAGCCCATGCAGGTGAGCTGCACCAGGCTGACGGCGGACCAACGGTCTATGCATCTACTGTGCGGAAAAGGGCCATTACCTCGCCCAGTACAACGCATGACAGGGTCTGACAGCCAGGAGTGGAGCAGCGGCTAGAGAACCCTCCAAGACACCCTGGAAATGCCTGCAAGTTCAGGGTAGGCTGCACTCAGTGAAACACTCCTATTTTGTGGACGTATTCCCTGACTCAGGCACTGACACTAACTTCATTGATCTGGGGATGGTTGAGCTCCACGACCTACTTGTATATGAACTCAAAACCCCCAAGGAGGTAGTGGCCATTGAGGGCCGACTCATAGCTTGCGTCACGCACAAGACGAAGCCGAGTAAGCTCAGTCTGTCTGGGAACCACCAGGAGTATTTGGAGCTGTTTGTTCTCTCCGCTCCTCTCTCTCCCCTGCTGATGGGGTGGCCATGGCTGCAGACCCACGATTCCCACATCGACTGGTGCACCCTCACCATACGCATCTGGCGTGACTACTGGCTACAACACTTCTTAATGGCGGCCGTACCCTCCCAAGCTTCACAACCCTCAGTCGACCTGGAGGATCTGGACTTGGTCAGCGTGCCGAAGGAATACCATGATCTAAAAGAGGTCTTCAGCAAGGACCGGGCTCGCTCACTACGTCCTCATCGACAGTAAGACTGCACCATCGACTTACTCCCAGGTTCCACGCTCCCTTCTCAGTGACTGTACAACTTCTTGAATCCAGATAAAGACGCCATGGAGGTATATATAAGTGAGTCGCTTACTGCAGGTTTCATTCAGCACTCATCATCCCTAGTAGGCACTGGGTTATTCTTCGTAGAAAAGAAAGACAAAACCCTGAGACCTTGTATTGATTACACGAGCCTGAAACACATCACTATAAAAAAGAAGTACCCTATCCCTATAATAGATTTTTCCCAGCCCTTGTTGTAATCGCATTCTCTGTGCAGTAGGAGACAAGTCCTTCTCCAAAAATGAGCATATTGTGATAAAGTTCATTATTTTCGGTAAAGTATTGATAAAAATTAAACGTTCATATATTTTAGATTCATTGCACACCAACTGAAATATTTCAGGTCTTTTATTGTTTTAATACTGATGATTTTGGCATACAGCTCATGAAAACCCAAAATTCCTATCTCAAGAAATTAGCATATCATGAAAAGGTACTCTAAACGAGCTACTGACCTAATCATCTGAATCAACCAATTAACTCTAAGCACCTGCAAAAGACTCCTGAGGCTTTTAAAAACTCCCAGCCTGGTTCATTACTCAAAACCGCAATCATGGGTAAGACTGCCGACCTGACTGCTGTCCAGAAGGCCATCATTGACACCCTCAAGCAAGAGGGTAAGACACAAAAAGAAATCTCTGAGCGAATAGGCTGTTCCCAGAGTGCTGGATCAAAGGCACCTCAGTGGGACGTCTGTGGGAAGGAAAAAGTGTGGCAGAAAGCAGCTGCACAACCAAAAGAGGTGACCGGACCCTGAGGAAGATTGTGGAGAAGGGCCGATTCCAGACCTTGGGGGACCTGTGGAAGCAGTGGACTGGGCTACAGGTGCCGCATTCCCCAGGTCAAGCCACTTTTGAACCAGAAACAGCGGCAGAAGTGCCTGACCTGGGCTACAGAGAAGCAGCACTGGACTGTTGCTCAGTGGTCCAAAGTACTTTTTTCGGATGAAAGTAAATTTTGCATGTCATTTGGAAATCAAGGTGCCAGAGTCTGGAGGAAGACTGGGGACAAGGAAATGTCAAAATGCCTGAAGTCCAGTGTCAAGCACCCACAGTCAGTGATGGTCTGGGGTGCCATGTCAGCTGCTGGTGCTGGTTCACTGTGTTTTATCAAGGGCAGGGTCAATGCAGCTAGCTATAAGGAGATTTTGGAGCACTTCATGCTTCCATCTGCTGAAAAGCTTTATGGAGATGAAGATTTCATTGTTCAGCATGACCTGGCACCTTCTCACAGTGCCAAAACCACTGGTAAATGGTTTACTGACCATGGTATTACTGTGCTCAATTGGCCTGCCAACTCTCCTGACCTGAACCCCATAGAGAATCTGTGGGATATTGTGAAGAGAAAGTTGAGAGACACCAGACCCAACACTGTGGATGAGCTTAAGGCCGCTATCGAAGCATCCTGGGCCTCCATAACACCTCAGCAGTGCCACAGGCTGATTGGCTCCATGCCACGCCACATTGAAGCAGTCATTTCTGCAAAAGGATTCCCGACAAAGTACTGAGTGCATAACTGAACATAATTATTTGAAGGTTGACTTTTTTGTATTAAAAACACATTTTTTATTGGTCGGATGAAATATGCTAATTTTTGAGATAGGGATTTTTGTTTTTTTTTTTACTTTTTTTGCCAAAATTATCAATATTAAAACAATAAAAGGCTTGCACTACTTCAGTTGTGTGTAATAAATCGAAAATATATGAAAGTCTAATGTTTACCAGTACATTACAAAAAATAATGAACTTAATCACAATATGGTAATTGAGAAGGACTAGTTTGTAGGAGAGCACAGCTGATATGTGACCATGCAGGTTCATCTCTTCTGCAAATACTTCCCTGTCTATAGAATCAAAAGAATCCTGTCGAGCTGCAGTAGCTTCCTCAGTCCGCACCTGGACTGTTTTAACTGCTGGTGTTTGGTGACAGATTGAAGGTTTATCAGCAGGATTCAGAGCAGAGAGATGATCTGAGAGCCCAAGATGTGGCAGAGGGATGACTTTATTGGGATTTGGGATGTTGAAGTACACCTGGTCCAGCGTGCTTTTTTTCCCCTTGTCAGAAAACTGACATTTTTGTATAGTCTAGGCAGGACAGACTTCCCGATTGCAGAATCAAAGTCTCCTGTTGTGATTATAACACAGTATGGCTGCACTGATAGCTGTTTGTTATTGGAGTGTTGTTTTTGCTCCATGGCTAAATTCACATTAGCTTGGGGCGGCACATAAACTGTGATTATAACTACAGATGTGAGCTCTCAGCAGATAAAATGGTCTACACTGTACACTGTACTCGGAACACCAGCAGGTGTTGATGCAAACACACAGGCCTCCTCGGAGTTTCTTATCGGACATGCTGGTTCTGTCTGCTCTGAAGGAGGCATGGTCTGCGAGCTCAACCGTGGCATCCGGAGTCGGGTGGAGTGAAACATATAGTTTTTCAGAATCAATTCAGAATAGTGTAGAAAAAACGTAACAATACCAGTTATAAACATATACAAAATATTAAAAATCTTTTAAAAATTTCTTGGTTCCCCAACTCACTCAAAATAAGGTATGTCAAGTCGATTTTGAGAGCACACGAGCACACGATTGCCGACAAAGTGAATAATTCTAAATAATTAGAACATTCACAGTTCACAGATTTGGTATGACCGGAACGGTTAGGACTCAGTAGTTTAGTAGAGGAAACTATCACCAGGTTGCAACAGCATCATACTGGAAAGATTGAACTCTCTTTTCCGTTTCTTGCGAAATTCGGTGAAATCTGCCTTTTTAGCTATAAATAGTTGGTTTATGGTTTTGAAATTGTAGAAGCAAATTGGATCACTATATCAGAATTAAACATTTTCAGTAAAAATGCCTAAATATGGTCATATTCATCACTCTTGGGGGAGCCTTAGATATCAACTTATCAAGATGAACTTTTAAAATCTTTTAGATGACACCTCTCCACATCTTTTTATTGCTATTCCAAGTAAACATAATCAAACATTTAATTTTTCACAATTTTCACTCCATCCTAGTCCGGAGTGAAAGTGTCCGACAAAGTTCCAAAATAACCGTCTCACAATAATCAATACGGCGTGAATTAAAGCGGGGTTGTAACTCATCCATCTTGTTGAGAAGTAACCGGGAGGTACTGAGAAATAAGTTTACTCAGTGTATTTCACCTGACCTGCAGAAAAAATAAATATTTATGTAAACTTTGAAGTAATGAAGTGGTCCTAGCGTACTCTCATGTTCGGGAGGTTGGAGGACTTGATTTCCTCGAGATGTTGTACAGCCATTTTTCCGATGACACTGTTTAACTGGAACTTGAGATAACTTGGGTTTCTCTTCTTCTCCTGTTGATAAAAACAATAAAGAAACCTTGTCCTGATTCGGCTCGTTGCCACAACCATAAATACCAAAAAATTCACCCAGTGTGAATTTGCTGTTCTCTATAGCACATCTCTGTAATGACTGTTGTAAATGGCTTAATCAGGATCAGAATTCTTTAATGATCCCAAAGGAAATTGTGTTACAATAAACTTTCTGACTCTGATTAAGCCATATACAATAGTGGTGTAATCGAACATAGCGGAAACCTCAATGTACGTCTTGTGATGTCACTCCATAGAGCAATCAGTTTGTACAACAAATTTTATAATTTTTGTACTTTTTTTCTATCCAAATTTGAGTATCGAAATGCATATGAAATCCACTGATATTTATAACCTCCTTTAGAATGAAAATCTGTTCCACACCTGTAGCTTAATGCATCAAATCCCTCGTGCTTTTTAGACATTGACATAAAAGTATACAACAGACTTTAGAGCCTCAGGGTTTCTTAGATATGCTGCTGAACAACCTGCTCAAAAACAGAGAGAGAGAGAGAGAGAGAGAGAGAGAGAGAGAGAGAGAGAGAGAGAGAGAGAGACTGAGTCTCTCACAGCTTAATGAACTGAAAATTAAATTTAAAAAATGAATAATGTAATTTAGAGTAAAACTGAAACTACACAAAAGTTCATTCTCTGAACTGCTTAATCTTACTTGGGGCCGCGGGGAGGCTGGCGCCCATCTTAGCTCACCCTGTATACCCCACCCCCAAACCACATAATCATCATGTGTTCTACCTGACAGACAGTTTCCTCCTTCTTTCTCGCCGGATACACAACACCAAACACGTTATGCTTCTGCCTCTGTTTTTCTTCATGGTTGGTGAGTGTTTATAATTTTATTTATTGTTTTAATTCATTAACAAAACAGCTGAAACCTTGCAGATCTGTTAGTAACCAAAGAAGTCACACTGATGCTTGCACAATAAAATACAGCATATATTTATAAATCAGCATAAATAAGCTAAACCAGTTACAGCTGTGTGATACTGATGGATATTTAAAAAGGTTCACATCCTCCGCAGCACGGTGGCGTAATGGTTACCACATCCTTCTCACACCAAAAAGGTCCTGGGGTTAATTCCCAGACTCGGGCAGGTCTGTGTGGAGTTTTCATGTTCTCTCAGTGACTGTGCGAGGTTTCTCTGGATGCTTCAGTTTCCTCACACAATCTACAGACATGTACATGAGACTAACTGACCCAGGTGTAAGTGTAAGTCTGAATGGTTGTGTGTGTTGCTCTGAAATGGAGTGGTGAGTGTGGACCTTGCCTTCTCCCAGTGTTGGCAGAGACAGGCTCTAGTCTTCCTGCTAGCCTACTTAAGCAGTTCAGTAGATGAGTGAGTGAGAGATCATATCCTTTATTTCTCCTTATTTATTTATTATATATGTTCACTACTTTCAGAAATACTCTGAAATACAGAAATGCAAATTACGATTAAATACTTTTTATTACTATGACTTGTATATAGGTGAAATTTTTGAATGCACTCAAGTTCTGTCATATTACGTGTTCATTTTCATTTTATTCTCCAAAGCACTTTATGATTAATTATGATCGTGGGGAGGTGGAAGCTCATCCCAACCAACACCGCATGAAAACAGTGTAGGCCCTGAATAGTATTGTATAAGCGTGTGTGTGTGTGTGTGTGTGTGTGTGTGTGTGTGTGTGTGTGTGTGTGTGTGTGTGTTGCAGGTTTACTCTCAGAGTCTCTGAGTTCTTTAACTCTGGAGGCAGAAGTTGGAGATAAAGTCACTATTTTGTGCCAACATGAAATGATAATTACAGGTCACATCTTCTGGTTTAAACACACGAGTGATTTAGTTCCACTTCTTGTTGGGTGTAAACGTTTCTTTACATCGACTTCATCAGAGAATTGTACATTCTTTACTGAGAGTGAGAGAATAGTGATGTCTGTTCAGGGCATGAACACGTCTCTCACCATCACTGCAGTAAACGTCTCTGATACTGGACTCTATTACTGCAGCTACATGAAAGAGATCAAAGCAGACTTCAGCAACTCGACCTTCTTACACGTGAAAGGTAAATGTTTATAAAATGGAGAATTTCAGTGAAGGTTCACTGAGATGAGCGAGATTAAAGTAACGTTTCATTTTTTAGGTGAAAATGAAGAAAACAAGAAACCGGACGAAGCAGATGGTTTGTCATTAATATGTTCTCTCAAAGTAAAGCCTCTCTGTTAAAAAAAACAAAACCAAAAAAAAAAACACAGTCAACAGAATTGCTCAATTTTAGCTTACTTTTTTAGTAAAATAATTATTTTATTATAAATTATTTCTGTTTACCGAGGTTCAGCTTGTTCTGATGTGTTTTTCATAACGACGGTGGTGTTTGGTTTGGTGATTGTGATTTTTTTTGGTGTCGTGATCTTCACCAGAGTGAAACGCAGAAAAACACACAGAGGTAATACACGGCTGTTACAGATTCATGTTGCTTAAAAAAACTCAAATATGTTACATTAAAATATTAATTTAAATTTTTCTTTTCTTTAAAAATATTTTTAGGTGATAACACCAGAAAACAGAATAATGAGGTAAATATCCTGAAAAAGACAAAAAAAAAAGAATAAGAATAATTAGAGTTTTCCATTGACATGCTGTCGAATGTGATGCGGTGCAGGTGAAAGTCACACTGTGCGATTTTCTTTGTCAGTTTTAGTCGAGTTACAAACAATAATGGAAGGTGCTGGTTCCGACTCCTTTGAATATATCTTATACCATTTCCCTGCAGATCAGTTTCTTTCTCACGCAGTGTAACTGATGTTCAGTGTAAATGATGTTGCTGTTCTTATGTATTTACTTCGTCACTGCAGGAGCACACGTCTGATGCAGTGAATTACGCTGCGCTACACTTCTCCAGGAATAAAAATGGAAAGACGGACAGACATAAAACTGCGTGTGAAATGGTGGAGCCACATGTTGTATATTCGTCTACTAGATAATTACCTAGCAATGCTGTGTGTGTGTGTGTGTGTGTGTGTGTGTGTGTGTGTGTGTGTGTGTGTGTGTGTGTGTGTGTGTGTGTGTGTGTGCGTGTGTGTGTGTGTGTGTGTGTGTGTTTATCTGATTTCTACTTTTTATCACAACAGAAAAGTACAATGTATTACATTTTGATAAAATAAATCATTTGGATTTATACGTATTAAAATTGTATGCTGTATACTGTATTGACACAAATTTATTTCAAAATGTATTTTTTTTTAAAGAAATCAGTCAATTAAAAAAAAAAAAAAACAGAAAGCCAGTCGAGACACATTTACAAAATTATCAGTGTATAGATTTGTCAAAGTGGGGGCAGTGGTGGTCTAGTGGTATAGGGCGCTGGATCGCTGATCCAAAGGTTGGGGGTTCGAGTCCCACTCTCCACAAGGTTGTCACTGTCCCCCCCAGTGCGGCTAACTGGGTTATCAAAGGCGGGCCATGTCTCTCACTGTCTATGGTGAGAGGCATGTAAAAGAACCATTGCTGACATTCGTAAAGAGTAGGCTGCAAAGCCGTCAGCGTGTTTCTGTCCCTTGCTAAAAGGGTTGTGACAGGAAGGGCATCCGACGTAAAAACCTCTGCCAAAGCAAACGTGCGAATCAGATGATTTGCTGTGTTGCGACTCCGAGTAAAAGGGGAAAAAGCCGAAAGGAAGACAGACAGATTTGTCAAAGTAGAAAGTGTTACATTTTAATTGATTTTCTTTAAACAAAAATGGGACTTGTCTAAATATGTTTTTTAAGAAAAATATAACGAAAAATAGTTTGTTTGTGTTTTTTTGGAAAATGTACCACTGGACTCTCTAATCGTGTTTAAAACCTATCATGTCACTTGATCATGTTAAAAATCTAATTGATATTTAGAAAACCGTTCTGCAATGATGTCAGCAAAGATGGAAACTGTTTTTCTGATGAAAGAATCATTAGAATGTGGAAAAGATGTGATGTGTGCAGGCAGGTTGAAATGGTTGGAGAAAAGTGTCCGGTGTGATGTGTGATAGGATGGTATCGGCGAGAATGAAAGGAAAAGCGTCCAAGACGATGTTGAGGCCAGCGATGTTGTATGGTTGAGAAACAGTGGCGCTGAGGAATAGACAGGAGGCAGAGATGAAAATGTTGAGGTTCTCTTTGGGAGTAACGAGGATGGATAGGATCAGAAATTAGGACATCAGAGGGGCACCACATGTAAGAGGTATTGGAGACAAAGTCAGAGAGGCTCGATTGAGCTGGTTTAGACATGTACAGAGGAGGGATAATGAATATATTGGTAGTAGGATGCTGAGGTTGGAACTACCAGGCTGAAGGCCTAGATTTATGGATGTCGTGAAGGAAGACATGAAGGTTGTTGGTGTCAGAGAAAAATATGCAGAGGATAGGGTAAAATGGAAACAGATGATTCACTTTGGCAACATCTGAATGGAGCAGTCGAAACAAAAAGACGATGTTTATTTCATTTAATTTATATATTTAGCTCTAAAACAGGAAAGTAACAGTTGAACAAGAAGATAACATAAAAATCTCCCTCCTTTTGGTTGGATGAATGTCTTGAGCATCAGCATTTTTGGGTTTAATTATTGACTCAAAATGGCCTGAAAAAAGATGTTTCTTCTGAAATGAATATTTCTATATTTATTCTGAGAAATGAAGCCTTCCATATTTGAACCTGTTAAAAAGACACTGAAGAGTTCTTACAGCGGTGTGTGTTACTCCCACTCACAAAACAGTGGAAACTGCCTCGAACCAGAATACAAAGAGGAGTCAGAGATTTTATTGCAGAACTCAGCAACAGGACAAGTATATCAGAGTCTCTGCTTTGATAAACCTGACAGGTCCTCAACTGGCAGCTTCATCAAATATTACCCACAGTCACCAGCTTCATCTTCAACAGTGAAAATGCGACTTATGGAGCAGCAAAGAAAAAGCCAAATCCGAGACCAGTGAATAAAAGGAAAAGATTAAAACACTGGACAGACAAAGATTGAACAAGTGCTTTTGATAAATGATGATGGTTGAGTCACAAAGAAAAAAAGTTATAAAATGCAGAGTTAATGAAGAGGTGCTAGATGATTGCTTGGCATCATCTATCAAGCAAGGTGGCGGAGATGTGACGGTCTGGAGGAGTTTTAATGTTTTGGGTTTTTTTTGACAATGTAAAAGAGATAGTGAACTATGAAGAATATCACGCTATTTTGCAATGCAATGAAATACCATGTGGATGACGTTTGACTGAGGCCATCTTCCTCCGACAACACACTTCGACCCAATGACCCAAAGCACTACAAACTAGGCAAGAACTTTACAGAAGAACCAGTCAGCTGGTATTCTATTCATAACAGAGTGGAAAGTGCAGTTACTAGATTGACTCAAATGAGCTGTTGTGGGAGCAACTTGCTCGTACGGTATCGAGGAAGCCCCCATAAAGTGAGTCCATAAGGTGCTTCATGAAGCATGGGGTGAAATTTCTACATCTTACCTCCACAAACTGACATCTAGGATGCCAAAGGTCTGCAAGGCTGTGATAGTTACTCATGCAAGACTTCAAACAAAAGGAACACAGTTTGATAGAGTTGCAATTGTTATTCTACATTGCAACCATTTCAGACAGAAATAGTGGAATCACCTACATGTAGTTCACTGAAGAATCCACGAGGTGCAGCAGGTCCCTTTACAAAGAGAACAGGAAGCAAAAGAGAAAACAAAGCAAGAGACAATGAGCAAAAGTGAAACTAAGCAAAAGAAATACGATTTGAAAAAAGTGTTTTTGTTGTCAGAAAAATATTTATATTGAGAAAAGTAAGAGATTTTTTGGATGTATCAGGAGAATGCATATTAGTTTTTTGTGTTTATCTGCCCTTTGTGTTGCTTTTTTTTCCCATCCTTCCATTTTCCAGATGTTTATTTCCATCATCAGGTGGGTTTTTTTAATTATTTTTTCAGATGTTGTGGTTTCACTCTTATCGATACATGTCTTCTTTTCTTTTCGACTTTTCCCTTTTTTTCAGGTGTCACCACAGCGAATCATCTGATTTGCATGTTTGATTTAGCATAGCTTTTTTGCCCTTCCTGTCACAACCCTTAGCAAAGGGCAGAAACACGCTGACGACTTCACGAAAAGCTGAGTTTACAAAAAGAGTGAGTTGATCGGAAGTGGTTAGTTGATTATTGTTTATTCTTGTTTTATTATTATTTATTATTAATTATTATTAATGTTAATGTACATATATTATTATTATGAAAAATGTATTGCTTTTATATGTTTATCTTTAATATATTAGGTAGAGTAAACAAGAGTAAGAGTAAACAGGAGTACAGGGAGACACAACGTAGAGTAAACAGGAGTACAGAAAGACATAGCGTAAAGCAAAGGTAGCGGTGTAAAAGGCCAAACAGAAGGTGTATGATTACTTGTATGATAGGTTGGACAGTAAGGAGGGTGTAAATGATTTATACAGGGTGGCACAGCAGAGAAATAGAGATGGGAAGGACATGCAGCAAGTTATAGTGATAAAGGACAGAGAGGGAAATGTATTGATTGATGACAGAAGTGAGCGGGAAGATGAAAAGAGTACTTTGAAGAGCTGATGAATGATGAAAATGAAAGAGAAAAAAGAGAAGAAGAGGTTACCAGTGAGGACCAGGAAGTAGCAAGTGAAGGGTGAAGTGAGGAGGGCATTGAAGAGGATGAAGAGTGGAAAGGCAGTGGGTCCTGATGACATACCTGTGGCAGTATGAACGTGTCTAGGAGAGGTAGCAGTAGATTTCCTGACAAGAACATTCAACAAGGTCTTCGAGAGTAAAAGGATGCCGGAGGAATGGAGAAGAGGTGTGCAAGTGTCCATTATTAATAACAAGGGAGACGTGCAGAGTTGTGGCAACTAAAGAGGGATAAAGTTGATGAGCCAGATGATGAAGTTATGGGAATGAATAGTGGAAGCTACACTAAGGGCAGAGGTCAGCATTTGTGAACAACAGGTTGGTTTCATGCCAAGAAAGAGCACCACAGATGCAGTGTTTGCTTTGATGATGTTAATAGAGAAGTACAGAGAAGCTCAGGTGGAGCTGCATTGTGCCTTTGTGGATCTGGAGAAAGCATATTACAGGGTGCCGAGAGAGGAACTGTGATCTTGCATGAGGAAGTCTATAGTGGCAGACAAGTATGTTAGAGTGGTGCAGGACTTATATGAGGGATGAAAGACAGTGGTGAGGTGTGCTGTCGGTGTGCTGTCGGTGTGACAAGAGAGTTCAAGATGGAGGTAGGACTGCATCAAGGGTCAGCTCTGAGCCCCTTCTTGTTTGCTATGGTGATGGACAGGTTGACAGCTGAGGCTAGACAAGAATCTCCGTGGACTATGATGTTTGCAGATGACAATGTGGTCTGTAGCAAGAGCAGAGAACAAGTGGAGGAAAATCTAGAGAGGTGGAGGTATGCCCTGGAAAGGAGAGGAATGAAGGTTATCCCCAGTCAGACAGAATATATGGGTAAATGAGAGGAACCCAAGAAGAATGGTGAGGTGACGGGGAATAGAGAAAAAGAAGGTGGAGGATTTTTAGTACATAGGCTTGGAGAAAAGTGTCCGGTGTGATGTGTGATAGGAGGGTATCGGCAAGAATGAAAGGAAAAGTGTACAAGACGGTGTTGAGGCCAACAATGTTGTATGGTTTAGAAACAGTGGCCCTGGGGAAAAGACAGGAGGCAGAGCTGGAGGTAGCAGAGATGAAAATGTTGAGGTTCTCTTTGGGAGTAACGAGGATGGATAGGATTAGGAATGAGCACATCAGAGGGACAGCACATGTTAGATGTTTTGGAGACAAAGTCAGAGAGCCTAGATTGAGATGGTTTGGACATGTACAGAGGAGGGATAGTGAGTCTATTGGTAATAGGATGCTGAGGTTGGAACTACCAGGCAAAAGGCCTAGAGGAAGACCAAAGAGACGATTCATGGATGTGGTGAAGGAGGACATGAAGGTTGTTGGTGTAAGAGAAGATGCAAAGGATAGGGTGAGATGGAGGCAAATGATTCGTTGTGGCGACCCCTGAAGGGAAAAGCCGAAAGGAAAAGAAGAAGAAGGCTCAACAATCCAGAGCAATGGAGAATGTAGAAAAGAGGTTGTTAGAATATATCTCTGACCTAATACGTACATGTTTATTGAACCATGAAGCAAGAAGTTCTCCTTATCCTGTTGTACCCCGATGTACCTGATTCTGTATCTTGTCTGCTTTTTGCACGAACACATACTGTATAAAAAGTTTATGCTCAGAAGCACACTCTGAGCAGCAGATGAATAAACCAGCTTGATTTCACTCGTGTGGTTTGTTGTCCTCTGTTCCCGGAGCGCTCTCAGACGTTGAGATACAGGAATCCAGATCGTGCAGGTTTACATAAGAGCTTCTACAGAGAGAGTTCTTACAATTTGGTGACCCCGACATGATACTCCTGATCAGGTAAGACAAGATTTGTTTGACTACCTGGTTAGCAGTCTCTGAGCGTCTGTTATCCCCTTTTCATAAGGGACGGTTATCCTCAGTTGCTATAACTGGGACGGTTATCCTCAGTTGCTATAACTGGGACGGTTTATCCTCAGTTGCTATAACTGGGACGGTTTATCCTCAGTTGCTATAACTGGGAAGAGCGCTATACAAAAGGTGCACGTGTATTCCTGTATGCCAACGTATTTTTTGTTTTTGTTAGAAGATAGACAATGGGAAATTCCTACCCAAAGCCTAAGGCCGGAAACTCCGAAGGAGTGGATGAATAGATGTGGTCTAGCTTATTATACTGAGCCATGGCTCAGCAATTTGGCGGGATGGACTGAGGACTCGACCAAGTACCAAACTTTCCTCGAAATGGTACTTTTGATGCAGGATTTCTGACATCCGCGCATCGCATGATTTATGATGGATTGGGCAACCCCTCCTAGGATTATGAATACATGAAGGAGGCTTATGTAAAATGGTATGAAATGCGCTCGTACTGGTTGCAACTTAAAAAGCTCTTCGAGCCCAAGAAGGTGACTCAGAGTGTCCCCAAACCTAAATTAATGAGTAAAGAAAAGGGAAAAAGGGAATACCAAAAGTCCAGCTTGCTGTGTACAAACTGTGTCCCCCGTAACACCACCTATCGGTCCACCCTCTTCTGGCGGGACAATCCCGAGGCATTGACCCAGCTGCGCGCGCAACTAACGGCTTATCTAGTCTCCCGACGGGAGGGAGCTTGTGATCTTTCACACGTGACCAATTGCAAACAGAAGCGAGGCGAATTAACCTCAGTATTTTGGAATCGTTTTACTGAAACGTGGCGTCATGTGGGAGGATTTCCTCTTGATACCGAAGCGGCAAATTCTATGTTCGTGTCCAGTTTCTTAAGTAATTGTCTCCAAGAAGTCCAGAGCGCACTTAAACCGCATTTCACAGATCGTCAACGTCTCATCGTTAGAACTGCCGGAGAAAGGGTCCGTATGTTAGAATCAGATGGATTATTGAACGTAAAAAATAAGGTCCTGCTGGCAGTAGCCCCACAGGGTCCGAGGGATAAGAATCGAAGGAAGGATTCGTATAAAAAAACCGGGAAATGTCATTACTGTGGGAAGGAGGGACATTGGAAAAAGGAGTGTAGGAAAAGGCAGAGAGATGAGGAAAATTCCGCGCGGCGGTATAGTCATGACCAAGACAGGGCCCCTTTAAATATCTATTGGTTATCGTGGATAAATTCTCTCGATGGGTTGAAGCTTTCCCGTGTGGGAACGAAAACGCCCGAGTAGTGGTTCAAAAGTTATCACAGGAAATTATTCCCAGATATGGCCTCCCGTTGGGTATTGATTCGGACAAAGGCAGACCATTCACCTCAAAAGTCACTCAACTGTTGGCACAAGAGCTAGAGATCAATTGGCGTTTCCATGTCCCATATCACCCTCAGTCCTCCGGAATCATGGAACGAACAAACAGAACCATTAAAGGGAAATTACGAAAAGCAATGCACGCCACCGGATCCAGGAATTGGGTTTCGGTGCTGCCTGTGGTCCTAGCGGATCTGCGGATGACCTCGCAGGTGGCCTTAGGGAATTTATCCCCTTACGAAGTGGTAATGGGGAGACCCTTTCCCGCTCCTTGGAGGAAGGGAAAACAGGCTTTGGGTACGGAAGATCTAGACATACACATGAGCGAGTATGCCGTGGGCCTTGTTAAGGTCCTAAACGACTATTGGGAACGCACTAATCAGAATACTTCGGTCCCGGCCGATGCAAGCACTCATGCCTTCAAGGTAGGAGACAAGGTGCTGGTCAAGAAATTTGCAAAACTAAATTCATCTTTGGGAGACACACCTTACAGTGAGCCCACGGAGATACTCGCTGTAACCCGTACTGCCGTACTAACTGACCTCTTTCCACAGTGGATCCATGCTACCAGACTGAAGAAAAGCCCACAATGAAGTATTGTATTGTTTGTTTTTGTGTGACCATGATGTTGTCTATCTTTATTACCTCTGTTCCAGGTCTTAAGACATATATCACCTAAGAGGAGAAGTGTTTTCCTAGCAGATTCGGCTCAACATAAGCTTACAGTACCACCTTTACACCCTCTCGTACTGGGAGCGGATAACCGAAAATATCCTGTGTTATGTATACCCTCCATGTTCTGCTCTTGCTCGGGCTGATGTGCTCAGCCCGGGTCTTTGTACATATTACCGTCATCCTGAAAATAACATGTTCTGGCAGTATTTGAATTTTTACTGTGAAACGTGATGTAACTTTAGAAGAATGTATTGTTTGCTCTCTGTTTCCCCATGATGGAGGAACCCCATATGTATATACCCCTTCTAGGGACAATTACACCATCATCAACTCGGCGTGGGTCCGGGCGAGTGTGGAACTTATAATCAGTCAGAAATCTTTCTACGACGCCACCTAGACCCAAATTCAGGCTTCTCAGTACATTGGGACTTAAGAATGCAGTACCCCATATGTTTTTGGCGATATGATGGTAACGGTACAGAACAAGACCGGGAAGCCTCGAACGACTGTTCCATGGACACGGACGGCACCGAAAAATGCGTAAGATTACCTAATAGTCAAACATCGCACTGGATACAGGGACTAGATCCGCGCAGGTATAATTCCACGATAAACCTCAAAAATGATAATGCAGGAAGAATAGTGTTTAATCAAGAGCGGCCCATATGGATCCCAGATTGGTATTGGGACTGCGGCAATGGTCAACTGTGGTTGTACCTCCCGAAGTTACAAAGAGGTAGGTGCGCGCTCGTCCGGATCGAAACGTCCCTCACCCTTTTCTCTAAACAGTTTCCTTCCTTACTCCGACGTAAGCGATCTACATCAGCCCTCGGTGACCTCGAGGTGCCGGAAGAACATCAGTTGGTAAGTGAGGGTACGAGATTTGCAGAGATCTTATTCCCGAACTTTGGAGTAGGAGCGTTCGTCGCCAGTTAAACAAAGTGCATTATAGGCTTGCCCTGTTAAGTAAATAACACTATTCTACTTGATCGGCCAGGGATTAACCAGGAATTGACGGCCCTGAGGCTTATGGCTACCCAGAACCGTATGGCGCTCGATGCACTGCTCGCGAAGGAAGGGGGGGTATGCGTTCTTATAGGTGAACACTGCTGTACCTATATTCCACCGAACTATTCACCTGGGGGGGAATATATCTCAAGCCCTGCACAAAATGCGTGCGGTAGCAGCCCAATTGTGACACGACGAAAGTCCAAATTACGGCTGGGGATTCCTCCATTCCCTTTTTTGGTATGTTCACTCCATATTTAACCATGCTTGTGCCTGTATGCATTTGTCTGCTGTTGGTGTGTGTGTTCGGACCTTGCATCCTTAGGTGTCTGCTGAATCGTGTGTGGGCCCTGATGGACGCTTTTAGTGGACCAAAGTATACGCAACTGGACGCGCAGTCCGACGGCACCTCTTACCCTTCGTCCCGGGTGTAGTGAGGAGTCGGGATCTTGAGGGGACCTGAGTATCTCGAGGCAGTGGGCGAAGGGCGTCACAGCTCAAGCTGCCCTTCAAGCACAGGCCCCGATCAACCGCGGTCCCTGGTCTTCTGAAAGATCCCGACCTTCGACACCCGCTGAACCTTTGTGTATTCTGCAACGAATGATTTATACTTCATGAACATTAAAGTATAAAAGAGGGGAACTGTTAGAATATATCTCTGACCTAATACGTACATGTTTATTGAACCATGAAGCAAGAAGTTCTCCTTATCCTGTTGTACCCCGATGTCCCTAAGTTTTGTGTAAAACATCAACCAGACCTAACTGGATGTTCAAGGCTGTCCCTCTTTTATCACCACCTACCTACGTACGAATGCACGCAGTTTTGTAAATAACATGATCTACACACACACACATACATACACACATACACATACACACACACACACACATACTTACACACATACACATACATACACACACACATGCACACACACACACACACACACACATACATACACACACACATACACACACACACACTCATACATACACACACACACATACATACTGTAAAAGTGTATCACAAAATCATGTTCTCTGGAGCACACTGTTTTATATAACTGTATAATGGTGCTTTATTTCTTTGTGTTTTGCTATACTTAAAGGCTTGTGGAGAATAATCAAATGGAATGCTTAAAGGGGGGCCATTCTGTATGTCTGTTGTAAAAGTGCATGATGGGTACCTGTGCCACACCGAGACCTTCACTGTCAGGGTAATCTTCAACAGACCAAATAGTTTTGAGTTGTAAATAACTCTGAGGTCAGGAGGTGGAGGTTTATGGGGGTAGGGAGGGCCTGGGGTCACCCAGATTTATTGCATCTTGTTGAGATAATAACGCATCAAAGACCCAATCATAAATTCCAGAAGGAGGAACCTGGTCTGCAGCCCTTAAAAGCAACCCCCTTGAGAGACCTCAGACCTTAATTAGTGTGTCTTTTAGGCATGTTGGTTGGGTCTCCGTCCTTTGCAAAGCAGCCTTAATAAAGCTTCTCATATTCAACTCAAAACCAGTCTCCAGTCGTCTTCTTCCACATTCAACGGATCCTAACAATACACACATACACATACATACACACACACATACACACACACACATACATACACACACATACATACACACACACACACACACACACACACCCACCCGATGCTATGACGAATGTACTCTGAACCAAGGACACCTGATTCTGTATCTTGTCTGCTTTTTGCACGAACACATACTGTATAAAAAGTTTATGCTCAGAAGCACACTCTGAGCAGCAGATGAATAAACCAGCTTGATTTCACTCGTGTGGTTTGTTGTCCTCTGTTCCCAGAGCGCTCTCAGATGTTGAGATACAGGAATCCAGATCGTGCAGGTTTACATAAGAGCTTCTACAGAGAGAGTTCTTACAGAGGTAATGTGATGTGTGCAGGCAGGATGGAATGGTTGGAGAAAAGTGTCTGGTGTGATGTGTGATAGGAGAGTATCGGCAAGAATGAAAGGAAAAGTGTACAAGACTGTGTTGAGGCCATCGATGTTGTATGGTTTAGAAACAGTGGCACTGAGGAAAAGACAGGAGGCAGAGATGAAAATGTTGAGGTTCTCTTTGGGAGTAACGAGGACGGATAGGATCAGAAATTAGTACTTCAGAGGGACAGCACATGTAAGAGGTCTTGGAAATAAAGTCAGAGAGGCTCGATTGAGCTGGTTTGGACATGTACAGAGGAGAGATAATGAATATATTGGTAGTAGGCTGCTGAGGTTGGAACTACCAGGCAGAAGACATGTGGTGAAGGAAGACATGAAGGTGGTTGGTGTAAGAGAAGAAGATCCAAAGGATTGGGTGAAATGGAAACAGATGATTCACTTTGGCGACATCTGTAGGGAGCAGTCGAAAGGAAAATAAGAAAATGTTTATTTTATTTAATTTATATATTTAGCTCTAAAACAGGAAAGTAACAGTTGAACAAGAAGATAACATCATACCAGCCCTCACCATCCAGGGGTCCCATCACCTTAATGAGGAAGTCCCTATTAGTCTGGCTGTTTCTCTGCGATATGCTAGTGAGTTGCGGCATGTTTCTGTATTGGTTATCATGAAAACCTGGGTTTGATTCCCAGTTTCGGCGTTTTTGTGTGGAGTCTGAATGTTCTCTTCAGGGTTTTTCAGTTTCCTCCTACTAACCAAAAGCATGCACAGTCGGCTAATTGGCTGCTCCAAATATCAATAGGTGTGAGTGTGGCTCTGCAATGGCCTGGCGAGCTGTCCAAGATGTACCTCACCCTTGCCCAGAGTCAGCCGAGATGGGTGCCAGCTGCCTCACAAACCGAATTAGCATTAAATGATTTGGAAAATTCATGAATGCTGGCGAGCTTTTCACTCAGTACCATCCGAGCTGGGAGAGGAGTCTTACCCTGAAGAAGAGAAAAGGTGTAACACATGTATTTACTCTGTGTAGCAAACCCTGATGTAAAATATCCTCAAATAAAAACTCACAATAAATACTATATACATTAAGGTGTGAAAGAACACAAGTAAGCTTTATTTGCTTTATTTACTTTATTTTCATTACATTCCAAAACCTATAAACACCCAGATTTATGGAAAACAGAAGCATGACCATTCTCAGGAACTCAGACTACAAGTTGCTTACATCATTTACAATCGATTTCAATCAGGAATCGTAACTTTCACCTCTGAGACACAATCAGGTATTTTAAAAGAAAGGTTG
Organism: Plotosus lineatus; assembly: GCA_024760905.1. Lineage (NCBI taxonomy): Eukaryota > Metazoa > Chordata > Actinopteri > Siluriformes > Plotosidae > Plotosus > Plotosus lineatus. Next base: position 11,130,105 of record CM045734.1, on the reverse strand, counting down.
ATTCAAAATAATATCAGACTGGTGAGGGAAATATCTGAATTACAGACACTTCATTGCTGAGGATGGTTTGTTCTCTTCTTCTACTTCTACAAATCCTTTTACTCTGTTGAGTATCATTTCATCCGTTATACCCCCATTTCACTGAAGCATGGCATGCAATGTTCGTGACGGAAAGGCTCGGACCACAGTCTACGGAAGAGCTTTGGCGTTTTTACATGGAAAATGGGTCAAAATCCTCTGGAAAAGTTGAAATTCGGAATACTTTTGGTACATTCACGGCATATGCGGAACAAGCATGGCAAAGGACTGCAAAACTATGGTACAATTTCGGAATAAGTACGGAAAAGCCCACTGGTGAACTGTGGAACAAGTACAATTAGCTACGGATTGCAAAGGAAGACTTTCGGATAATTCATGGATTGTTCACGGCCAGCACGGAACACTCGAGGAATAACCACGGCACTAATCCATTTGAGAAGGAAGAGCTTCAGAATGATTGCAGACACACGCGGCATGAAAGCGGAATGTTTATGTTCAACACGGAATGACTGAAAAATATCCGGTGTGACCACGTTTCAATTCGGAAAAATCGGCAAAGATCAAAGGATTTGCACCTGATTCCTCATATAAATATGCAGATTTGACCAAGTAAACTCATTGTGCCTAATCACTTATATACAATACAATATACAATAGCTTAGTCTATTTGTTGGCCAGGTTAAAAAAAATAATAATAAAATAAAAAAGCCCTTGTGCTTCTTTTCAAGGCGTCAAACCTTGAGATGTGGTGAAGAATTCTGTTCTTCTTCCTTCAGGTTGGTTCATCTATTTAGAGTGTGTTGTGTTTCAGAGCATCATCCAGGCTTCATTCTGACTTCCCAATCCCCCTGATCGAGTCTGTGTTGGATGAAAACATGCACTTGAGCCTGTGTTGAAGACACACTGATCTCTGAACCCCGCTTTGTATTTGCTTGATCATTTATTATAAGGCGGTGCGTTAAACATGGCTGTGCACGCGGCTCGCTCTCTACTCCGTCCATGCACACGTGATCATCGGCATGAGGAGGATGGTCATGTAATCGAATTCACAAGCAAATCACAATCAGCAGTGAATCAATGAATCAGAAGGTGAAATACTCACAATGTGCTGTAGATGGACTTTGATTGCGTCTGCATGATCATCCTCCTCATGCCAATGATCACGTGTGTGCGGACAGAGTAGAGAGCGTGCTGCACGCATCGCCAAAGTGAGGGGCAAAGCACTCGGCAAGCGCTTGGTCTGATGCTGCTGCTGCTGCTGCTGCTGACGGTGCTGGTGGTGTGTGGTATGTAGAGCAGCTCTCTCCCTGCTTTTGATCATATGGAAGAGGAGGGAAGACTTGCGGATAAGTTACGGAGCACTTGCGGTATAAAAGGAACGACGATGGACCACTTGCGGAAATGACAGAATATTTACGGAAGGACTACGGAACCAATGGGAACACTAACGGGATTTTTTTTTTTTTTGATTTTGAAATGTTGTAAACGGTCTATCTGAAAATATTTGTAGCGATGTTTTATTATCAAGTGGTTCGAGCCCAAACTTCAACTTCATATTGGAATCCACAAGGCTGTCTTACTTCACTCTATTTGTTCATAATGGTCACTGAAATGTCAGAAATTTATAGAAAAGCCTGCAGTGACATTAAAAAGTAAAGGTTTCGGGAACATGTATTATTAGCCAGCTAGCAGATGATGCAATGTTATTCTTGAAGGATGAACATCAGGTTGCCAATGAGAAAGTTACAAAATTTTCAAAAGACTGAGACTTAATTTATTTATTTATTTTTCCTCTATTCATGACTCAAACTTAACCGAAATTAACAGCATCCCCATTAAACCAGAAAAAAAAATATCTTGGATTATATCTGACTGAAGATGAAAAACACTCTCAATAAATTCAGATTAAAAATAAACTTAAAGAATGCAAAGCAAAGCTGAATATATGGCTGCTGAGATGCACCAATTTTGAACCAAATATACTGAACAAAAATGAAAGTTTATCAAAATTCTTTCACGAATCCTATTCCATTGATAATCCAAATAAACTGATTGAATCTATCAACCAAATACATTTTAATTTCATCTGGAGAAATAAAATACAGTAGGCCCCCATTATTTATGGGGGTTCGGTTCCAGCCCCTCCAGCGAATAAAGAAAATCCACCAGTTCTGTCCCCGGAAGTAAAACCCTATGTATCATATGACATACATGAATGATCAACCGGAAGTAAAACCCTATGGATCATATTAGATGCGCTAAAAAATGCTTCTTAAACACATTCTATAGCAGGGGTGCTCAATCTTGCTCTTGGAGACCTACCTTCCAGATGACTTTATCTCCAACCCTAATGTGGCCCATGTGACATGTAAGATCCAGTTAGGTCTTAAGACATTTCAAAGTCCCTTGATTAGATGATTGTATGTCTAGGAGAGCATGATTAAGGTTGGAGCAAATGCCTTCTGGAAAGTAGAGCTCCAGGAGCAGGATTGAGAACCCTGTTCTATAGAGTCTTACTTGTTAACACAGTATTAATGTAGTAAAATGTAGTAATGATAAAGAAAACCTTTTTTTTTTAAATTTTGTTCTGTGATATATATTAATAAAATAGATAAACATTAGACAGCATTGTATATATATATATATATATATATATATATATATATATATATATATATATATATATATATATATATATCCAAGTCTGTCTTCCTTTAAACTTTTCCCTTTTACTCAGGAGTCGCCACAGCAAATCATCTGATTCGCACGTTTGATTTGGAAGAGTTTTTTTTTTTTTTTTTACGTCGGATGCCCTTCCTGTCACAACCCTTTTAGCAAGGGATAGAAACACGCTGACGACTTTGAAGCCTACTCTTTACGAAAGTCAGCAATGGTTCTTTTACATGCCTCTCACCAAAGACAGTGAGAGACATGGCCCGCCTTTGATAACCCAGTTAGCCGCACTGGGGGGACAGTGACAACCTTGTGGAGAGTGGGACTCGAACCCCCAACCTTTGGATCAGCGATCCAGCGCCCTGTACCACTAGACGACCACTGCCCCATATATACATATATATATATATATATATATATATATATATATATATATATATATATATATATATATATATATATATATATATATATATATATATATATATATATATATCCAAGTATGTATACATATTTCCGTCCCTGGGATATGAAAACAACAATCTCTTACGAAAAGAAAGTCAAAATTCAAATGTGCCAATCAAAATTTCACACGATGCGCGAGTTGCTCTATCATTGGCTGTCTCTCAACATCCTGCCCCGCTGACCTCCCATTGGCTAGGAGGGATGACGCAGAACCAGAAGAAGACTTTAAAGGGTACCTGTACCCAAAATTGACAGTGTTCTACGAAATTGTCTTCGTCCATGTTTAAAAAAAAAAAAAAACTACAATAATGTCTGTTTTTTCCAAGTTTCCATGAGCTTGTCTATATGCCTTAGGTTTACATTGCAATCTTGCAGTTCCGGTTGAGGCTTTGGCAACGATGTGATGTCACAGGAAATGCGCCATTGCAAAACTCCTGTGCTCTGAAGCTTGACATTAGTGAAGCCCTTAAATCGCTTAAAGCTGGTTTGTGACAGAATATAATAAACACCTTATCGGTGTTTTGTCACTAGCTAGACACAATACATCAAATTAGGTATATCAGTGCTTTCACTACAGGTCCCCTTGAAAGCAGAAATACAGTGAGGACCTCTGATCGTTCAAACAGGTACTGTAATTCCGAGAGAGAGAGATAGAGACAGAAAGAAGCTTAACTCTTTAGCTTTAAGTTTAGTTTTTTAAGTTGTTTAATTCAGTAAATGTTGAATAAATGTAGGTGCATTTGAGTTCAACTGGAATTCCAATCCTTCAAAGAATAAAGTTAAAGTTGAGTTTGGACCTCCAATCCGTCAAGCAGAGAATGCGCTTTGAATTCCACATCTTGTGGGTGTGGCCTGCAGCGAGAGAGAGAGAGAGAGAGAGCGAGAGAGAGAAAGAGAGAGAGAGAGAGAGAGAGAGAGAGAGAGAGAGAGAGAGAGAGAGAGAAGGAAGCTTAACTCTTTAGTTTTAAGTTTAGTTTTTTAAGTTGTTTAATTCAGTAAATGTTTAATAAATGTGGGCACATTTGAGCTCATCTGGAAGTTCGATCCCTCAAGGAATCAAGTTAAAGTTGAGTTTGGACCTGCGATCTGTCAAGCAGAGAATGCGCTTTGAATTCCATGTCTTGAGGGTGTGGCCACTTGTGAGAAAGAATGAAAGAGAGAGAGAGAGAGAGAGAGAGAGAGAGTGTGTGTGTGTGTGTGTGTGTGTGTGTGTGTGTGTGTGTGTGTGTGTGTGTGTGTGTGTGTGTGTTTGTGTTCATAAAAAATGTTTAATAATGGTTTAATATGTTCATAAAATGTTTAAATGGTTTAATAAATAATTTTCTTCTACTTTTATCACACATTTCACACAAAATTGGTGTACTTGTATCATTTTAAAGGGTTTATGGGGTTTATAAAGTCCAAAGACTGGAGCCTTGGAACGAATCAGGCATTTAACATGTAAAATGCGACCCCTACTGATTAAATTCTCACGTTACGAAAACGGCACTGGAACGGATTAATTTTGTAGGTAGGGGGCCGACTGTACTCACTGTCCCTCCTCTGTACATGTCCAAACCATCTCAATCTAGCCTCCCTGACTTTGTCTCCAAAATCTCTAATATGTGCTGACCCTCTGATGTACTCATTCCTGATCCTATCAATCCTTGTTAGTCCCAAAAATATCCTCAACATTTTCATCTCTTCTACCTCCAGCTCTGCCTCCTGACTTTTCCCCAGGGCCACTGTTTCTAAAAGTGAGTGGGGCCGGTGGCATGGTGGTTAGGGTGATGCGCTCATGATCGGAAGGTTGTGAGTTCAAATCCCACTGAGACCCTCACTGTGCTAAGACCCCGGGCAAGGTCTCAACCACAAGTGTGCCTCTGTTCACCCAGCAGTATAAATGGATGCCAGTAAAATATACTGGGAAGGTAACCTGCGATGGACTAGCATCCCATCCAGGAGATGTTGAACTCCTGGTCTCTTCACACGATGGAAACCGGGGATAAGCACCGGCCTGATGAGCCATTATGGCTCGGGTGTAAAAACTCAACAGACTTTTCTTTCATTCTTGCCAATACCTTCCTATCACACCTCATACTGAACACTTTTCTCTAACCATTCCAACCTGCCTGCACATGCTTCTTCACATCTTTTCCACACTCTCCGTTGCTCTGGATTGTTGAGCCTAAGTACTTAAAATTCTCCACCTTCTTTATCTCTGCCCCCTGTAACCTCACTGATCTGCTTGGGTCCTTGTCGTTCACACACATGTGTTCTGCCTTACTGAGGCTAACCTTCATTCCTCTCCTTGTCAGAGTTTACCTCCATCGCTCTAGATTTTCCTGCACTTGTTCTCTGCTCTCAATACAGATCACAGTGTCATCTGCAAACATCACAGTCCATCTGGAATCTTGTCTCACCTCATCTGTCAGCCTGTCCATCACCATAGCAAACAATAAGGGGCTAAGAGCTGACTCTTGATGCAGTCCCACCTCCACCTTGCTCTTCTGTCACACCAACAGCACACCTCACCAATGTCTTACATCTCTCATACATGCACTGCACCACATGTCCTGCATACTTCTCTGCCAGTCCAGACGTCCTCATGCAATATCACAGTTCCTCTCTCTGTACCCTGTCATATGCTTTCTCCAGATCCACAAAGGCACAATGCAGCTCCCTCAAATGTTCTCTGTACTTCTCTATTAACATCCTCAACGTAAACACTACATCTGCGGTGCTCTTTCTTGGCATGAAACCAAACTGCTGCTGAAAACAAAAAAAACAAACACAGATGCTGACCTTCCCCAGTGCAGCTAACTGGGTTATCAAAGGCCGGCCATGTCTCCCACTGTCTATGGTGTGAGGCATGTAAAAGAACCATTGCTGACTTTCGTAAAGAGTAGGCTGCAAAGCCATCAGCGTGTTTCCACCCTGCGATGGCCTCGCGAGCTGTCCAGGGTGTACTCTACCCTCGCCCGGAGTTGTCTGGGATGGGCACCAGCCTCCCCGCGACCCAAATTAGGATTAAGTGATTACAGAAAATGAACTGATGATGATGAAGATGCTGACCTCAACCCTTAGACTAGCTTCCACTATTCTTTCCCATAACTTCATCGTATGGCTCATCAACTTTATCCCTATAAATGGGCACTTGCACACTTCTCTATTCCGACGGCATCTGCTCACTCTCTAAGAACTTGTTGAATATTCTTGTCAGAAAATCTACTGCAACCTCACCTAGACACTTCCATGCCTCCACCAGTATGTCATCAGGACCAACTACCTTTCCACTCTTCATCCTCTTCAATGCCCTCCTCACTTCACCCTGACTAATTTTTGCTCTTCCTGGTCCTCAACGGTCACCTCTTCTACTCTTTTTTCTCTCTCATTTTCCTCATTCATCAACTCTTGGAAGTACTCTTTCCATCTTCCCAGCACACTTCTGTCATCAATCAATAAATTCCCCACTCTGTCCGTACTCACTCTAACTTGCTGCACGTCCTTCCCATCTCTATTTATCTGCTGTGTCAACCTGTACAAATCATTCTCCCTTCTTATTGTCCAACCTAGTATACAAGTCATCACACGTCCTCTGTTTGGCCTTTGACACCGCTACCTTCGCCTTACGCTGTGTCTCCCTGCACTCCTGTTTACTCTCTTTGGTCCTCTCAATGTCTCACTTCTTCTTAGCTAACCTCTTCCGTTGTACACAGTCCTGCACTTTCTCATTTCACCACCAAGTCTTCTTATCTACTTTCCTCCCAGAGGACACACCAAGTACTCTCCTACCTGTCTCCCTGATCACATTTGCTGTGGTTTCCAGTCATCTGGAAGCACTTCCTGACCACTCAAAGCCTGTTTCAACTCCTCCTTGAAGACAACACGACACTCTTCCTTTTTCAGCTTCCACAACTTTGTCTTCTGCTCTGCCTTTGCCTTCTTCACTTTCCTCACCCTCAGCATCATTCTGCAAACCACCATCCTATGCTGTTTGGCAACTCTCTCACCCACTACTATTTTGCAGTCAGACTTCCTTCAAATTACATCGCCTACACAAGATGTAGTCTGCCTGTGTGCTCTTACCTCCATTTTTATAAGTCACCCTATGCTCCTGTCTCTTCTGGAAGAAAGTATTCACCACAGCCATTTCCATCCTTTTTGCAAAATCTGTCAACATGTGTCCTTCTGTGTTCCCGTTCTGGATACCAAACCTGCCCATCACTTCTTTGTTCCCTCTGTTGCCTGCACCAATATGTCCATTGCAGTCTGCACCAATGACCACTCTTTCACCTCTGGGGGTCCTAAGCATCACTTCATCTAACTCACTCCAGAATCTCTCCTTCTCTTCTAACTCACATCCTGCCTGTGGGGCATAAGCACTAACAACATTGAACATCACACCTTCAATTTCTAACTTGAGACTCATCACTCTGCCTGACACTCTTTTCACTTCGAGAACATTCCTGACAAAGTCCTCCTTCAAGATGACTCCTACTCCATTTCTCTCCCCATCCACACCATGATAAGACAGGTTAAACTCTGCTCCTAAGCTTCTAGCCTTGCTACCTTTCCATCTGGTCTCCTGGACACACAATATGTCCACCTTTCTCCTTTGCATCATGTCAGCCAGCTCATTACCTTTTTCTTTCATTGTTCCAACATTCAAAGTCCCTACACTCAGTCCTAGATTTTCATCTCTCATTTTCTCTCTCTGCCTACGGACATGCTTCCTGCCTCTCCTTCTTTAACCAACAGTAGTTCAATTTCCATCAGCACCCTGTTGGTTAACAGCACTGATGGCGGTCATTATTAACCCGGGCCACGACCGATCCGGGATGAATTTCACTGAATGAAAAATCCTGTGACCTCAATTTTCAGCTTTCAAGGCTACACAATGTTTTTGTATTCATTTGAAAATCCATTTCTGGTTTCCTATTACGGTCTCGTAGTTATGGCCAATAATCTGCACTTATTTCGTTACCCTGCTTTGACCGTGACCTTTGATCTCCACATTCCAAAAACAAATAATTCATTCATTTCTGAACATTAAGTTCGAGCAGCTCAGCCACGCCCTTCAGCCGGAGCGAGTAGAAAACAGAGTTTTACAACATAACAAACCAAAGAAGTGGTGATGTGATGTGAGTTAATCCTCTGGCGTTGATTGGGAGTAAATGAGAATAGTGAATTCAGGTGTTAGCCACGAAGCAGCTCAGCCACGCCCCTCAGCCGAAGTGAAAAGTAAACAGTTAGTTAGAGGCACAGCTGTTACGGGGCCCTGTTAAATTCTTACCAATGGAAAATACCAAAGAATATCAAGAGAACCCGTACAGAATGACCAACAAACAAGGTGGCTAACTTGAAATAATATTTTAAATAATGAACCATAAAGCAAGTTATGATCCAGTTATAATGTTGTGCACAGGTACCATTTATTATAAGAACTAACTACTCTGGGTGTGAGCACAGATTAGAGTTCACTGTGGGGGAATGGATCTCACCAAACTTGATTGCAACTGATGAACTGCAATTTTTGCATGTACAGGTCCATACAGTCACTCAGTGGATTTCCTCATGACACACCAAGGTCTTGACATGTATCCTTGAGAAACGTCACTGCTGATGACAAAAAAAAAACAAAAAATACTCCTGAGATGCAGCCAAACAAAATGGACAATCCTCCAGAGATCCTTCGTGGATCCACTCATGAGTCATCCTAAGAAATATCCAGAATAGCAACGCAGAAAGTCCTCGCCGGAGTGAAGGACAGTTCCGTCCTGGATTTCACCAAGAACCCTTGCAGATTCAAAATGCTGCTTCTCCTCAGTCCTTGATGGCTCTCTCACCACTAAACCAAGTGGTCCTCCTCAACAAGTTTTTTTTTTCCTCTGGTATAAGCCTGAACAAGCCCAGGCAAGCTCAGACATGTCTGTGTTGCTCCTCCCCTCTGTTGGATTGCCCAACTCCAGTCCTTTCCACTGTTTTCAATAGGATGCAACACTCCCCTGTGATTGCACAACACCCCAAAGCATTGTACAATACCACCAGTACGCATGCACCCAGGTCTCACACCACTACTACCTTAAAGTACATGTGTCCTTAAACATATTGCATCTATGTGTGAAACTGTTAATAGCTCTGACTCACCAATGTGTACCAGTAAGTAGATATGGCAAACATATATTATATAAGTATTTTAGCAAAGATATGCAGGACCCCCAATTTAGACCCAATGACCACCTTTTTTACTTTCGGCTGCTCCCTTCAGGGGTCGCCACAGCAAATCATCCGCCTCCACCTCACCCTGTCCTCCGCATCTTCTTTTCTGACTCCAACGACCTTCATGTCTTCCTTCACCACATCCATAAATCTCTTCTTTGGTAAATGACCACCTTTTATGTAGCAATTGGCTTTAATAAGTGTCTTAATTATGTGTAATATAAAAGGTGGTCATATATAAATGATCACCTTTTATATTACACATAATTAAGACACTTATTAAAGCCAATTGCTATGACTTCTTCTTCTTTTACTTTCGGCTGCTCCCTTCAGGGGTCGCCACAGCAAATCATCCACCTCCATCTCACCCTGTCCTCTGCATCTTCTTTTCTGACTCCAACGACCTTCAGTTCTTCCTTCACCACATCCATAAATCTCTTCTTTGGTCTTCCTCGAGGCCTTCTGCCTGGTAGTTCCAACCTCAGCATCCTATTGCCAATATACTCACTATCCCTCCTCTGTACATGTCCAAACCATCTCGATCTAGCATCTCTGACTTTGTCTCCAAAACATCTTACATGGGCTGTCCCTCTGAGATACTCATTTCTGATCCGATCCATCCTCGTTACTCCCAGAGAGAACCTCAACATTTTCATCTCCGCTACCTCCAGCTCCACCTCCTGCCTTTTCCTCAGCGCCACTGTTTCTAAGCCATACAACATCGCTGGCCTCACCACCGTCTTGTACACTTTTCCCTTCATTCTTGCGGACACTCTCCTATCGCACATCACACCGGACACTTTTCTCCAACCATTCCAGCCTGCCTGCACACGCTTCTTTACCTCTTTTCCACACTCTCCATTGCTCTGGATTGTTGAGCCTAAGTATTTAAAATCCTCCACCTTCGTTATGTCTGCTCCCTGTAACATCACCGTTCATCCTTGGTCCTTCTCATTCAGACACATGTATTCTGATTTTCCGAGGCTAACCTTCATTCCTCTCCTTTCCAGGGCATACCTCCACCTCTCTAGATTTTCCTGCACTTGTTCTCTGCTCTCACTACAGATCACAATGTCATCTGCAAACATCATAGTCCATGGAGATTCTTGTCTCACCTCGTCTGTCAGCCTGTCCATCACCATAGCAAACAAGAAGGGGCTCAGAGCTGACCCTTGATGCAGTCCCACCTCCACCTTGAATTTGTCGGTCACACCGACAGCACACCTCACCACTGTCTTACATCTCTCATACATGTCCTGCACCACTCTAACATACTTCTCTGTGACTCCAGACTTCCTCATGCAATACCACAGTTCTTCTCTTGGCACCTTGTCATATGCTTTTTCCTGATCCACAAAGGCACAATGTAGTTCCCTCTGACCTTCTCTGTACTTCTCTATTAACATCCTCAAAGCAAAATTAACATCCTCAAAGCAAAATTTCTCCCCTAGTATACAACAACAGCGCCAAAATCAAAGCTCCCCAAAACACAGACCATAACAAAAAGGACATAAAAGAACAAGAAATGTAATAAATTGGATAAACAAAACAAAACGAGAAACATGCTACACCACAGTAAATAAAATCTAACAAACAAACATTCTAAACATTACCTTAGATCATGCACTGGAATGTCTGTCTGTCTTCCTTTTGGCTTTTTCCCTTTTACTTGGGAGTCGCCACAGCGAATCATTTGATTCGCACGTTTGATTTGGCAGAGGTTTTTACGTCGTATGCCCTCCCAGTCACAACCCTTTTTAGCAAGGGACAGAAACACGCTGACGACTTTGCAGTCTACTCTTTACGAAAGTCAGCAATGTTTCTTTTACATGCCTCTCACCATAGACCGTGAGAGACATGGCCCGCCTTTGATAACCCAGTTAGCTGCACTGGGGGGGACAGTGACAACCTTGTGGAGAGTGGGACTCGAACTCCCAACCTTTGGATCAGTGATCCAGAGCCCTGTATCACTTCAGCATCACTGCCCCAGATCATGTACTGGAATAATAATTGACTCTAATAGTGGAGTGTTTTACAACAGTTCAGATGATTATTCCTCTTCAGAAACTTCAGAGGCAACTGTCATTTCTTCCGGAGAAAATGTTATTTCTTCAGAACAGACATTCAACATCATTACCTTTTTCTGGTTCTTAGCAGGTGTTTGAGTGACATCATAGAAATTAACTGGTAATTAAACACACTAAAAAAAAACCCATTGACAACTTGTGTGTGAATGAGGAAAAAGGGGCATTAAATCATCTCAACCAATCAGCAGGAAGGAGGACAGCCATTGGCTGAATTTGAATCACCTGAGAGTTGCTCGGCAGTCCACAAACACTCAAGCCATGAGTGCAAAACCACAAGTTCTCAAACAATTCGCATATTGTGATAAAGTTCTTTATTTTCTGTAATGTACTGAGAAAAATTAAACTGTTCTGCCTGGGGTGTGTGCGTAAGACCTAGAGATGCAGGAGAACAAATGAAGGTTCAAACGATTTATTAAACACTAGGGAAAGTAAATTTACGGGAATACTAAGTCAAGGGAACTGGTCGAGCACGAAGCAAGAACCAGGGGTCAAAGAGAAGGTCAAGGAGCAAAATCACAGGAAAACAATCTTTTGACATTGGAGGGAAGCGCCACTCCCATTTATAGCTGGGCTTGCTGATTGCAGATAGGGACCAGGTGCGCTCTGCTTGGAACTCGCCTACCGGCAACCACCACCACGCCCCTCACCAGCGCCTGCAATGATTAAAGAAGAGTCTATTCTGCCAGCCAGTATAGACTATAACATAAACTTTCTTACATTTTAGATTCATTGCACACCAACTGAGATATTTCAGGTGTTTTATTGTTTTAATACTGATGATTTTGGCATGCAGCTCATGAAAACCCAAAATTCCTATCTCAAAAAATTAGCATATCATGAAAAGGTACTCTAAACGAGCCATTAACCTAATCATCTGAATCAATTAATTAACTCTAAAGACCTGCAAAAGATTCCTGAGCTTTTTAAAACTCCCAGCCTGGTTCATTACTCAAAACTGCAATCATGGGTAAGACTGCCGACCTGACTGCTGTCCAGAAGGCCACCATTGACACCCTCAAGCAAGGGTTACCCAGAAGTCCAATTGTTCTCATTTTGTGAAAAAAACTTTTTCAGTCGCGTTATTTTAAAAACGCTCCCAAAAATAGATTTTATTTTAATGCAACTGAAAATAGTTATTATTATTATTATTATTATTATTATTATTATTATTATTATTATTATTATTATTAGTATGTAAATTGCTTAATTACTTAAAATAGTTATCTTATAATTTAAACAAATTTGACTTGTCATTTTTTGGAGACATCTACTGTCATTATTTGGATTTATCCACCCAGCATGTGCTCTGATTATTATGATTCTCTTCAAGGTGGAACTAAGTCCAGGCATATATTCAAATTACACACTGAGTGTGGAAGAATGCCCCAAAAAAGAAATGGTGTGTGAAAAGACGAGATAATGAAACATCCACCTCGACAATTAAGTGATGATATTATTCAGTCACGAGGTAATGCAGCCATGAGGCGGGGGGGGGGGGGGGGGGGCGCACTAACCAGTGTCTCTCTCCCCCCTTATGCCGGTCCCAAGCCCGAATAAATGCAGAGGGTTGCCTCAGGAAGGGCATCCGGCATAAAACAAATGCCAAATAAAATATGCAAGTCACAACAAAAAATTTCATACCAGATCAGTTGAGTCCCGGGTTATCAATGACCGCTATCAAGTGCTGTTAACCAACAGGGTTGCGACAGGAAGGGCATCCGGCGTAAAACTTCTGCCACATTAAAAATGCAAATGGTCAAAACAAAACTCAAACCGGATCGGTCGAGGCCCGGGTTAACAACGACCGCCATCAGTGCTGTCAAACAACAGGGTGCTGATGGAAATTGGACTACTGTTGGTCGAAGACATCGAAGAAGGAGAGGCGGGAGGTGTGTCCGTAGGCAGAGAGAGAAGAGGAAAGGCGTGAGCCTAGGACTGAGAGTAGGGACTTTGAATGTTGGAACTATGCAAAGAAAAGGGAGAGAGCTGGCTGACATGATGCAGAGGAGGAAGGTGGACATACTGTGTGTTCAGGAGACCAGGTGGAAAAGTAGCAAAGCTAAAAGCTTCGGAGCAGGGTTTAAGCTGTTTTATCACGGTGTGGATGGGAAGAGAAATGGAGTCGGAGTCATCTTGAAGGAGGAGTTTGTCAGGAATGTTCTAGAAGTGAAAAGAGTGTCAGACAGAGTGATGAGTCTCAAGTTAGAAATTGAAGGCGTGATGTTCAATGTTGTTCGTGCTTATGCCCCACAGGCAAGATGTGAGCTAGAAGAGAAGGAGAGATTCTGGAGTGAGTTAGATGAAGTGATGCAGAGTACCCCCAGAGGTGAAAGAGTGGTCATTGGGGCAGACTTCAATGGACAGGTTGGTGCAGGAAACAAAGGGGACGAGGAAGTGATGGGCAGGTTTGGTATCCAGGACAGAAACACAGAAGGACAGATGTTGGTAGATTTTGCAAAAAGGATGGAAATGGCTGTGGTAAATACCTTCTTCCAGAAGAGACAGGAGCATAGGGTGACTTATAAAAGCGGAGGTAGGAGCACACAAGTAGAAGACATCTTGTGCAGGCGATGTAATTTGAAGGAAGTCAGTGACTGCAAAGTAGTAGCGGGTGAGAGTGTTGCCAAACACCATAGGATGGTGGTGTGCAGGATGACACTGAAGGTGAGGAAGGTGAAGAAGGCAAAGGCAGAGCAGAAGACAAAGTGGTGGAGGCTGAAAAAGGAAGAGTGTTGTGTTGTCTTCAAGGAGGACTTGAAACAGGCTTTGGGTGGCCAGGAAGTGCTTCCAGATGACTGGACAACTACAGCAAATGTGATCAGGGAGACAGGCAAGAGAGTACTTGGTGTGTCATCTGGAAGGAGAGTAGATAAGGAGACTTGATGGTGGAATGAGGAAGTGCAGGAGTGTGTACAAAGGATGAGGTTAGCTAAGAAGAAGTGGGACACAGAGAGGACCAAAGAGAGTAAACAGGAGTACAGGGAGACACAGCGTAAGGCGAAAGTAGCAGTGGCTAAGGCCAAACAGAGGGCGTATGATGACTTGTATGATAGGTTGGATAGTAAAGAGGGAGAAAATGATCAATGCAGGTTGGCACAGCAGAGAAATAGAGATGGGAAGGACGTGCAGCAAGTTAGATTGATAAAGGACAGAGAGGGAACTGTATTGACTAATGACAGAAGTGTGCTGGGAAGATGGAAAGAGTACTTTGAAGAGCTGATGAATGAGGAAAATGAGAGAGAAAAAATAGTAGAAGAGGTAACCATTGAGGAGCAGGATGGAGCAAAGATCAGTAAGGGTGAAGTGAGAAGGGCATTGAAGAGGATGAAGAATGGAAAGGCAGTTGGTTCTGATGATATACCTGTGGAGGTATGGAAGTGTCTAGGAGAGGTCGCAGTAGATTTTCTGACAAGAACATTCAACAAGGTACTAGAGAGTGAGCAGATACCGGAGGAGTGGAGGAGAAGTGTGCTGGTGCCCATTTTTAAGAACAAGGGAGACGTGCAGAGTTGCAGCAACTACAGAGGGATAAAGTTGATGAGCCATACGATGAAGTTATGGGAAAGAATAGTGGAAGCTAGACTAAGGGCAGAGGTCAGCATTTGTGAACAACAGTTTGGTTTCATGCCAAGAAAGAGCACCACAAATGCAATGTTTGCCTTGAGGATGTTAATAGAGAAGTACAGAGAAGGTCAGATGGAGCTACATTGTGCCTTTGTGGATCTGGAAAAAGCATATGACAGGGTGCCAAGAGAAGAACTGTGGTATTGCATGAGGAAGTCTGGAGTGGCAGAGAAGTATGTTAGAGTGGTGCAGGACATGTATGAGAGATGTAAGACAGTGGTGAGGTGTGCTGTCGGTGTGACCGACGAATTCAAGGTGGAGGTGGGACTGCATCAAGGGTCAGCTCTGAGCCCCTTCTTGTTTGCTATGGTGATGGACAGGCTGACAGACGAGGTGAGACAAGAATCTCCATGGACGATGATGTTTGCAGATGACATCGTGATCTGTAGTGAGAGCAGAGAACAAGTGCAGGAAAATCTAGAGAGGTGGAGGTATGCCCTGGAAAGGAGAGGAATGAAGGTTAGTCTCAGAAAATCAGAATACATGTGTGTGAATGAGAAGGACCCAGGAGGAATGGTGATGTTACAGGGAGCAGAGATAACGAACGTGGAGGATTTTAAGTACTTCGGCTCAACAATCCAGAGCAATGGAGAGTGTGGAAAAGAGGTCAAGAAGCGTGTGCAGGCAGGCTGGAATGGTTGGAGAAAAGTATCCGGTGTGATGTGCGAAAGGAGAGTGTCAGCAAGAATGAAGGAAAAAGTGTACAAGACGGTGCTGAGGCCAGCGATGTTGTATGGCTTAGAAACAGTGGCGCTGAGGAAAAGGCAGGAGGCAGAGCTGGAGGTAGCAGAGATGAAAATGTTGAGGTTCTCCCTGGGAGTAACGAGGATGGATAAAATCAGAAATGAGGATATCAGAGGGACAGCCCACGTAAGATGTTTTGGAGACAAAGTCAGAGAGGCTAGATTGAGATGGTTTGGACATGTACAGAGGAGGGATAGTGAGTATATTGGCAGTAGGATGCTGAGGTTGGAACTACCAGGCAGAAGGCCTTGAGGAAGACCGAAGAAGAGATTTATGGATGTGGTGAAGGAAGACATGAAGGTCGTTGGAGTCAGAAAAGAAGATGCGGAGGACAGGGTGAGGTGGAGGCGGATGATTTGCTGTGGCGACCCCTGAAGGGAGCAGCTGAAAGTAAAAGAAGAAGAAGAAGTGTACCTACATTATATACACTTTTTCTTTATTTATTTTTATTTAAATCCAGTTTTTATTTTATACATTAAAAAAATACACAGTATGTTTTTCTGTTGTGATAAAAAGTAATGGAATAAAAAATGCTTTCAACACACACACACACACATACACACACACACACACACACACACACACACACACACACACACACACACACACACACACACACACACACACATACCATGCAAAGTTGCTTGATAATTATTTGAGAGACAAATATACAACATGTGTATGCACCATGTCACAGGCAATTTTGTCTCTGTCCGTCTTTATAATTTGCTTTCCTGGAGAAGTGTAGAACAGAATAATTCACCGAATCAGGCTCCTGCAGGGACAAAATAAATACATACGAACATCATCAACACTGTACATCAGTTACACTAAATCATCACAGAAAACTGATCTGCAGTCCAAAGGTTCCAAGTAGTCAGACCCAGCACCATCATTATTGTCTGTTGTCCGAAGAAAGAGGATGATGAAAACAGCGCTGTGTGACCTTCACCTGTCTGTCTTCCTTTCGACTTTTTCCCTTTTACTCGAGAGTCGCCACAGCGAATCATCTGATTCACACGTTTGATTTGGCAGAGGTTTTTACGTCGGATGCCCGTTCTGTCACAACCCTTTTTAGCAAGGGACAGAAACATGCTGACAACTTTGCAGCTACTGTTTACGAAAGTCAGCAATGGTTCTTTTACATGCCTCTCACCATAGACAGTGAGAGACATGGCCCACCTTTGATAACCCAGTTAGCTGCACTGGGGGGGCTGACAACCTTGTGGAGAGTGGGACTCGAACCCCCAACCTTTGGATCAGTGATCCAGCGCCCTCTACCACTAGACCACCATTACCCCTGCGATGCATCATGCTCTACAGCGTGGAATAACACAACTCAAACCAAGAAGGATCAATCTCAGGATATTTACCTCATTATTCTGTGTTCTGGTGTTTTCACCTAAAATATTTTAAATAAATAAATTAATTAATATTTTATTGTTACATATGGCTTTTTTAAGCAGCATTATTGTTCCCCTGGCCCCGTAAGAGCCGTGTATTACCTCTGTGTGTTTTTCTATGTTTCACTCTGGTGAAGATCACGACACCAAGAAGAATCACAATCACGACATCAAACACCACCGTCGTTACGAAGAACACAACAGAGCGAGCTGAACCTCGATGAAGGAAAATAATTTAGAAGAAAATTATTATTTTACTCAAAAAATTAAGATAAAAATCAACAATTCTGTGGACTGTGTTTTTTAAACAGAAAGGTTTTACTTTGAGAGAACATGTTAATGACAAACCATCTGCTTCGTCCGGTTTCTTATTTTCTTTATTTTCACCTAAAAAAGGAAACATTACTTTAATCTCACTCATCTCACTGAACCTTTACTGAATTTCTTCATTTTATAAACATTTACCTTTCACGTGTAAGAAGGTCGAGTTGCTGAAGTCTGTTTTGATCTCTTTCATGTAGCTGCAGTAATAGAGTCCAGTATCAGAGACGTTTACTGCAGTGATGGTAAGAGACGTGTCCCTGCCCTGAACAGACATCACTATTTTCTGACTCGCAGTAAAGAATGTGCAATCCACTGATGAAGTCGATGTAAAGAAACGTTTACACCCAACAAGAAGTGGAACTGAATCACTCGTGTGTTTAAACCAGAAGATGTGACCTGTAATTATCATTTCATGTTGGCACAAAATAGTGACTTTATCTCCAACTTCTGCCTCCAGAGTTAAAGAACTCAGAGACTCTGAGAGGAAACCTGCAACACACACACACACACACACACACACACACACACACACACACACACACACACACACACCTCATTTATAGCATTATACATACAATACTATTCAGGGTGTACGGCATCCGACGTAAAAACCTACGCCAAATCAAATGTGCGAATCAGATGATTCGCTGTGGCGACTCTCGAGAACAGGAAAAAGCCGAAAGGAAGAAAGAAAACTATTCAGGGTGTACACTGCTTTCTCCCGGAGTTTGTTGGGATGGGCTTCCACCTCCCCACAATCCTGATTAATAAAGTAGTTTGGAGAATAAAATGAAAATTAAAATGTAATGTAATTTTGTACATAATGTAATTAATTATAAATGTATAAAATGTATAAATGTATAAAATGTATAAAACTTGATTACATTCAAAGATTTCGCCGATATACAAGTCACAATAATAAAAAAATATTGAATCATCATTTGTATTTCTGTATTTCAGTGTGTTTGTCTGAAAGTAGTGAACAAATATAATAAATAAATATGTAGAAAGAAAGGATATGATCCCTCACTCACTCATCTACTGAACTGCTTAAGTAGGCTAGCAGGAAGAGTGGAGCCTACCTCAGCCGTGACTGGGTGAACGCAAGGTACACACTCGCCAAACCATCTCAGAGCAAAACACACAACCATTCAGACTTACACTTACACCTGGGTCAGTTAGTCTCATGTACATGTCTGTAGATTGTGTGAGGAAACTGAAGTATCCAGAGAAACCTCACACGGTCACTGAGAGAACATGAAAACTCCACACAGACCTGCCCGAGTCTGGGAATTAACCCCAGGACCTTCTTCTGCGAGAAGGATGTGCTAACCATTATGTCACCATACTGCGGAGGATATGAAACTTTTTAAAATATTCATCAGTATCAAAGTTGTCAGCGTGTTTCTGTCCCTTGCTAAAAGGGTTGTGACAGGAAGGGCATCCGACGTAAAAAAAAAAAAAAAAAACCTCTGCCAAATCAATCGTGTGAATCAGATGATTCACTGTGGCGACTCCCGAGTAAAAGGGAAAAAGCCGAAAGGAAGACAGACATCAGTATCACACAGATTTAACTGGTTTAGCTTATTTCTGCTGATTTATAAATATATGCCGTGTTTTATTGTGCAAGCATCAGTGTGACTTCTTCAGGGAATAACAGATCTGCAGGTTTCAGCTGTTTTGTTCATTAATTAAAACAATTCATAAAATTATAAACACTCACCAACCATGAAGAAAAACAGAGGCAGAAGCATAACGTGACCCAGTGCTGTTGTGTATCAGATGAGAAAGAAGGAGGAAACTGTCTGTCAGGTAGAACACATGATGACTATATGGTTTGGGGGTGGGGTATTCAAGGTAAGCTAAGATGGGCGCCAGCCTCCCCGCGACCCCAATTAAGTTTAAACAGTTCAGAGAATGAACTTTTGTGTAGTTTTAGTTTTATTCTGAATTACATTATTCACTATTTCATTTAATTTTCAGTTCATTAAGCTGTAAGAGACTCAGTCTCTCTCGCTCTCTCTCTCTCTCTCTCTCTCTCTCGCTCTTTCTCTTTCTTTCTCTCTCTCTCTCTCTCTCTCTCTCTCTCTCTCTCTCTCTCTCTCTCTCTCTGTTTTTGAGCAGGTTGTTCAGCAGCATATTTAAGAAATCCTGAGGCTCTCGAGTCTGTTGTACTTTTTTGTCGATGTTGAAAAAGCTCGAGGGATTTGATGCTTTCAGCTCCAGGTATGGATTCCATATGCATTTCAATATTAAAGTTTGGATCGGAAAAAAAAATAGAAAAATGATAAAAGTTGTTGTACAAACAACTGAATCCCCTATAGAGTGACATCACATGACGCCATGCATTGAGGTTTCCGCCATGTTGGATTACACCACTATTGTCAACGGCTTCATCAGAATCAAAAGTTTTTTGTAACACAATTTCCTCCGGGATCATTAAAGTATTCTGATCCTGATTCAGCCATTTACAACAGTCAATGCACAGATGCACTGCAGAGAACAACAAGACATTAACCATACTGGGTGAATTTTGTGGGATTTATGGTTGTGACAACAGGGCGAATCAGGACAAGGTTTCTTTATCGTTTTGATTAGAAAGAGAAGAGAAACCTGAGTTATCTCAAATTAAATGAAGAGTGTAATCAGGAAAATGGATGCACATCTCAAGGAAGTCAAGTCCTCCAACCTCCCAAACAAGAGGATGATAGGACCATATCATTACTGCTAAGTTTTCATAAATTCAGAACCAGCATGTCCGATAAGAAACACCGAGGAGGCCTGTGTGTTTGCATCAACACCTGCTGGTGTTCCGAGTACAGTTTACAGTGTCGACCTTTTTATCTGCTGAGAGTTCACATCTGTAGTTCTATTCACAGTTTACGTGCCGCCCCAAGTAATGCGAATTTAACCATGGAGCTACGACTACACTTCAATAACAAACAGCTATCAGTGCAGCCAGACTGTGTTATAATCACAACATGAAACTTTCATCCTCCAAACCTGAAGTCTGTCCTGTCTGTATTCTACAAAAATGTGAGTTTTCTGGAAAGGGAAAAAAAGCATACTGGACCAGGTCTACTTCAACATCCCACATGCCAATAAAGTCATCCCTCTGCCACATCTCGGGCTCTCAGATCATCTCTCTGCTCTGATTCCTGCTGATAAACCTTCAATCTGTAACCAAAGAGCAGCAGTTATGCTGAGTGAATAAATATCATCCAGACGATCTTCCTCGACACTGCAGTACTCATGTTCAGATCAGGCTTCGAACATCACAACATTTTAGCACCATGCACAGTATAATCAAAAGCTCTTATCTTTAAAGTTATGGTATATTTATACCAGAGGGATAATATAAAATGGGTGTAACCCAAAATGCAGCACAGGTACCAGGTAGACCCAATTCAGTTCTCCCAGAGCGTGCATAGGTTTCCTCCGAATACATAGATTTTCTTTCACAGTCAAGAGACATACGGTAATTGGTTGTTCCAAATTGCGCCTCGGTGTGAGTGTGAATAGTTGCATGTGTGGGCCTTGTGATGATCTGGCGAGCTGTTGCGGGTGTTTCTCACCTTCGTCCAGGCTGGGTCAGAAAGGCTCCAGCCTTCCTATGATCCTAATCGGAGTAAGTGATTTGACAGTTGAGTCGGTGAAAAATGCTATTCAGATTTAATTATACTTTTTTTTGAATCTGTTTAATTAATTAATAATAATACATTCCTTGTTATTATCAGTGGTGGAGGCATGTAAAACACTCATTGCTGTAATTTGTAAAGAGTGGGCCATTGGGTGACCATCAGTGTGCTTCTGCTCTGTGATGGCCTGGCGATCTGTCTAGAGTGTACCCTGCCCTCTCCCAGAGTCAGCTGAGATGGATGCCAGTCTCCTCACGACAATTAGGATTAAGCAGTTCAGACAACGAATGGATAGTTTGCATTGATTATTTTTTATTCCGTATTTTATGTTTTCCTAAAATCAAAGGTGAAACTATTGTTTCAGTTATTTAAGTGCAGCAAACACGTTGTTGGTCAAGTACTGAAAAAATGAAGAGATTAGATTGTTTTTCTCAGAGATGAACCACCAGAGACTCACCATCTGCTCCTCCTATTGAGATAAAGAGATAAAGAGCTGCGTTGTTCAGGTAGATACTGAACATTTTAAAAATATTTACATTGTTTTAAAGGCAGATGATCAGAACTGTTATCACTCAATAATTAAATGTTTATAAATGCGTATGAAAGATGAATATGCCTGTGTGGTTTTGATGCAGCGTTCTAGGTGTGAGGTGATGAATGTTTCTGATGCTGCAGTGCAGAAGGGAAAATGTTTTGTTGTCGGAAATTATTTAAACCACTCAGTGCAGCTTCTGAAATGGACACATGGTGCATGTGGTTTGAATAATGACATGGTCTGGCTGATGTGTACACAGCTGTAATGTGAACTAAAAACATGTTCATGTTCATCATTAATTTATTAAACAGAAACATGTTTGTATTTACAAGTTATGAGCCATTATTAAGGTTTAAGTGTTTTAACTCAGTGATGAAACCTGTGGTCATGGAGTGTCAAGAGCACCATTATAGACTCTTGCACATGAACTCGAACTCGATATAAGTCCCTGATTCAACAGAAGTTTGGAGGCTGTGTAAAAAGTAAATCAGTCCATGTATAATCCAATCAGGCAAAGTGATGTTCTGGACAATGCTGATGAACCGAGAGTCCTTCCATTCATGTAATTATAACTGTGAGGTGGATTAACATTGGTAGAGACAAAGTGCTAACGTTTTATACCAACAGTGTTCCCGAATAGCAGCGGCTTCCTGTACCGAGATAATGTACTTTACCTCATTACAAAAACTATTCAGGGTTTGGAACATGATAAAGACTTCAAGGTGTTAACTCCACCTCCAAATTCTCCAAAACTCGGGGTTCTGCTAAATAGGGTGGATATACTTGATAAGCAGTTACTCTTTATACTATTCTTTTTATTATGATGGTCATTTTATAAATTATACATTTAATATATGATAAGTATTGTTTGACACTCAGTAAACCACTGGCTATGATCTAAGAGTTGATATGGAAGATCATTGTCTGTGTGGTGTGGCTGTAGCAGGGGGATGGGTGTTGTTTTAGGGGTACAATGAAACTCGCTCTGTATCAGTTCTGTGGTTGGAAAATAATAAAACTACTCTGCATGCCTTTCTCGAAAATAAACATACTGTACTTTTTTTCTGAGTAAAGACTTGTGGTTGCCCCTCCCACCTCGCTCTCTCCTCGCTCTCTCTCGCTCTCTTTGTGTGTGTGTGTGTGCGTGTGTGCGTGTGTGTGTGAGTGTGTGTGTGTGTGTGTGTGTGTGTGTGTGTGTGTGTGTGTGTGTGTGTGTGTGCGTGTGTGCGTGTGTGTGTGAGTGTGTTTATGGTCTTGCATAACAGCATTTAAGGTCTTCCATAGATAAGTCTGAAGAGAGAAATCAGTGACACGATTCCTGACTTTTACTCTCGTCATATTAGTTGGAATGGAGATATCAGTTTAAAGCAGTGGTTCTTAACCTGGCTTCGATCAAACCCTAGGGGTTCGATGAGTCAATTTCAGGGGTTCGGCGGAGGTCAAGACACACACTCAACTCATATTCATGATGACACGCCCTGCCTGCAGGTGATCACGCTACATTGCTTGGCCAATCTGTGCTGCAGGAAATTTGGTGTACTCAGTAATCGACTTGTGACTGTGGTGATGGTATGTCCTGCAATTTCTTTCTGAACGTTTTAATCCATACTATGTTGAGCAAAAACAGAAAGTGGTCGGAAGAATATGTACAACATGGATTCACTTATATAACGGAACGTGATGCGAGTCAGCTTCCTATCTGCATGATTTGCGAAGTAGGATCAACCCCCCGCTGACTGACATATACATACATGTCTATGTGTATACATGATCAACAAATACATAGTCAATGCTATGAATGCTGATAACAACAATTAAACATGAAAAATAATGCATGAGATGTAAATAAAATATAAATACACGCACTCGGATGCACACCTCACACAAAAAATGTAAGTAGTTTTGATGGGCTGAGTTCATGCATTGTATTGGTTTTCTTCTTTAAACACGGTGATGGTAATGCACAGCTCAGTTTGGTGCCCCAGTAAAAACCTATGTCTTGAAAAAAAAAATCATATTTTATTTTTCATTAATGCAGCCGTGCGGGGGGGCACAAACCAGTGTCTCTCCCTCACGCTGGTCCCAAGCCCAGATAAATGCAGAGGGTTGCGTCAGGAAGGGCATCAGGTGTAAAACAAATGACAAATAAAATATTCAAGTTGCTACAAAGAATGTCATACCGGATCGGTCGAGGCCCGGGTTAACAACGACATTAATGCTGTCAACCAACAGGGTGCTGGTGGAAATTGGATTACTGTTGGTCGAAGACGTCGAAGAAGGAGAGGTGGGAGGCGTGTTCGTAGGCAGAGAGAGAAGAGGAAAGGCATGAGTCTCGGACTGAGAATAGGGACTTTGAATGTTGGAACTATCGCAGGAAAAGGTAGAGAGCTGGCTGACATGTTGCAGAGGAGGAAGGTGGACATACTTTGTGTTCAGGAAACCGGTTGGAAAGGTAGCAAGACGAGAAGCTTAGGAGCAGGGTTTAAGCTGTTTTTTCATGATGTGGATGGGAAGAGAAATGGAGTAGGAGTCATCTTGAAGGAGGAGTTTGTCAGGAATGTTCTAGAAGTGAAAAGAGTGTCAGACAGAGTGATGAGGCTCAAGTTAGAAATTATATGTGTGATGTTCAATGTTGTTAGTGCTTATGCCCCACAGGCAGGATGTGAGCAAGAACAGAAGGAGAGATTCTGAAGTGAGTTAGATGAAGTGATGCAGAGTACCCCCAGAGGTGAAAGAGTGGTCATTGGGGCAGACTTTAATGGACATGTTGGTGCAGGAAACAGAGGGGGCGAGGAAGTGATGGGCAGGTTTGGTATCCATGACAGGAACACAGAAGGACAGATGTTGGTAGATTTTGCAAAAAGGATGGAAATGGCGATGGTAAATACTTTCTTCCAGAAGAGACAGGAGTATAGGGTGACTTATAAAAGCGGAGGTAGGAGCACACAAGTAGACTCCATCTTGTGTAGTCGATGTAATTTGAAGGAAGTCAATGACTGCAAAGTAGTAGCGGGTGAGAGTGTTGCCAAACAGCATAGGATGATGGTGTGCAGGATGATGCTGATGGTGAAGAAGGTGAAGAAGGCAAAGGCAGAGCAGAAGACAAAATGGGGGAAGCCTTAAAAGGAAGAGTGTCATGTTGTCTTCATGGAGGACAGGTTTTGGGTGGCCAGGAAGTGCTTCCAGATGACTGGACAACTCCAGCAAATGTGATCAGGGAGACAGGTAAGAGAGTACTTGGTGTGTCATCTGGAAGGAGAGTAGATAAGGAGACTTGGTGGTGGAATGAGGAAGTGCAGGAATGTGTACAAAGGAAGAGATTAGCTAAGAAGAAGTGGGACATGAAGGTTAGCCTCAGTAAAACAGAATAAATGTGTGTGAATGACAAGGACCCAAGAGGAACGGGATAAGAAAGGTGGAGGATTTTAAGTACTTAGGCTCAACAATCCAGAGCAATGGAGAGTGTGGAAAAGAGGTGAAGAAGCGTGTGCAGGCTGGTTGGAATGGTTGGAGAAAAGTGTCCGGAGTGATGTGTGATAGGAGGGTATCGGCAAGAATGAAGGGAAAAGTGTACAAGACGGTGTTGCGGCCAGCGATGTTGTATGGTTTAGAAACAGTGGCCCTGGGGAAAAGACAAAAGGCAGAGCTGGAGGTAGCAGAGATGAAAATGTTGAGGTCCTCTTTGGGAGTAATGAGGATGGATAGGATTAGGAATGAGCACATCAGAGGGACAGCACATGTTAGACGTTTTGGAGACAAAGTCAGAGAGGCTAGATTGAGAGTGTTTGGACATGCATATAGGAGGGATAGTGAGTATATTGGTCGTAGGATGCTGAGGTTGGAACTACCAGGCAGAAGGCCTAGAGGAAGATCAAAGAGACGATTCATAGATGTAGTGAAGCAGGACATGAAGATAGCTCTTAGAAGAGAAGAAGATACAAAGGATAGGGTGATATGGAGGCAGATGATTCGCTGTGGTGATCCCTGAAGGGAAAAGCCGTAAGGAAAAGAAGAAAGAAGAGATGTTATAACACTATTTTACACTAAAAGCTGTAACTTCAAAAATCTGACTGATGAGCTGATCAAAAAAAAAAAAAATGGTGTGTTGTATCCAGAGTGACACCCTATGCTTATAGCTCAGTAAAAGGAAAGACATCACACTGGAATCTGCCATTAACACCAGAAGCCAGAGCGTTGCTACAAAAAGCTTTAGGAGAAGGAACCATGGTGGGAAAGATCTATCTGACGGAATTAATTGTACAGCTTTTAATAAAAAAGAAAAACATTGCGAGCAAGTGGACTAATGCACAGAGAGGATATACACACAAAGAGAGCAAGCAGGAATCACAGGCCTCATCAGACTCGCATGTAATGTTTTCTACTGCGTAAGCTGAGAGACTCCACCTCAGAAAGATGAGCTCTTCACCACGTTCTTCTGCACTCTCACTCAGAAAGAACCAAAAGTAAAAACTGACGTTGGATCCAAATACAGCGTCATATCAACACCCACACTGAAACATGTAGACCCTAATTCAACTATCAGCACTTCATTCACTATTAACTTGATTGCCTTTGGAGGTCAAGTGATTCAGAGTGTGACTTTTAGAATTTCAAAATTTTTGACCTGAATGGTGGCAGCCTTAAGTTCAAATAATAAACCTCAGTGTAAGGTCATTACTGGGCCTGTCAGACAGTGTCGAATTGAGTCTGGTGAGAATTGGCCTCGATGTTCATGTCATTGGGCAGGTGACGTTCATTGTGTGACTATAGAAATGCTTCCAATGATACATTACATGCAGGTTGTTAAATCTGGGCCACCTGCCATATGCTCCCAGGCAGATGCCACTTATCTTGAGGGTAATAGCTGAACTGGATCGATTGACTAAGTTGTCATCAAACCTGCCATGGATTTGGTTTTGAAATATGGTGGGAGTTAGCAAGAAAAATGGAAAAGTCAGGCTCTCCATTGACCTAATACACCTTATGAAAGCACTCCATAGCCCCCAACCCCCAATGAAAACAGTCGAGGAGGTCACTCCAGACATGCTTAATGGTAAGGTGGTCAGCATCCTCAATGCTAAATATGAGTTTTGGATGAGTTGTGCCAGATGACAAATTACCAAAAACAACTCGAATATCTCAAACTAGCTGCTACTGCTTCCTCTGTATAATTCATTCATTCATTTTCTGAACTGCTTAAACCTAATTGGGCTCTTTGGGAGACTGGCACCCATCTCAACCAATGACACCAAAACAAAACACCCTGAATAACTTCCAGGCCATCGCAGGTCCAACACGCACACAATCAATTATACTCATTTTCCCATTTAGGCGTAATCTGGAACAGCCAATTAACCTACTGTACATGTGTTCGGACTGTGAGGGGAAACCGGAGTACTCAGAGGAAACTCACCCAAGCACATGGAGAACATGCAAACTCCACACAGAAATTCCTGAGCTGGGAATCGAACCGCAGACCTTCTTGCTGTGAGGCTAACCTCTACACCACTGCACCACCTTCCTCTGTATACTTTATGGGATTTCCACTGGTAGCTTATGCTACATGGATCAGCTGTCAAATTAATTCAAGGGAAATCATAATGGATGGCATCATAGTCATCATCCATATGTGGGACACCTTTTCACAAGTGAGAGTGTCAACCATGATCCTGGAAAAAGTGAGGCTGTCTGTCTCATAACTCATTGCATGACATTACAATTTCAGAATATTACAGTTCCTGGGGATGAATAACTACTTATCCACATTCATGCCAAACCATGGTGACTTCACAGGACCCTTGCAGAGACTCCTCCATCAAGACAGACTAGGGATCACACTCATGGCGTGAGTGAGTAGATGAGGAGCGAGTCCTCACTTCGAATCTAATCACTGTTTTCTCTGTACATACTCTACATCCACATCTACACAAGATCTTAAATGTTTTGCACCTTAAATTAAAAAATAAATAAATAAATAAAAAAACTTGAATCGAAACAAATCTGAATCTCTCTCTCTCTCTCTGTCTCACACACATACAGAGAGAGAGAGAGAGAGAGGTTATCACTGCACATTCTGTTTATTTCAGAGGAAGGCATGCACAGTAGATGTATTATTTTCCAACCACAAAAATGATGTACAGATATTTTCACTGCAACACAACAAACCATCTGCAATCCCCTCTGCTGCATCAAAACCACACAGAAAAAAAAGTCCATATCAACTCTTAGATCATAGCCAGTGCTTTACCGAGGGTCAAACATCACTAAACTCAATTAATGAAATTACTATAATAATAGTTTAGTATAAAGAGCTACTGCTTGTGTGTACCCATGTAACTTCAAAAGTTCATTCAGTTCATTTTCTGTAACCGCTTAATCCTAATTCGGGTCGCGGGGAGGCTGGCGCCCATCTCAGCCAACTCTGGGCGAGGGCAGAGTACACCCTGGACAGCTCGCCAGGCCATCACAGGGTGGAAACACGCCGAAGGCTGCAAAGCCTGCGAAAAATTTACTAGCGGCTTCATGACAGAGAAAAGATAAATATTTTTCTATTAAATACATGAATGATAACAAATATAAACATGTTTTAGTCAACATTAGAGCTCCGTACACATCACGTCAGACCATGTTATTTTTCAAAGCACATGATGCTGTTCAAACCACATGCACCATTTGTCCATTTCAGAAGCTCGACCTAGTAGTTTGAATAGTTTCCAACCACAAGGGAACTTTCCAACAGGTCTCACGCCAGAAGTTAATCAGATCATTAGAAGTTCATCATCTTCAAGTTAAACAAAATGTCCATGTGTCCAAAGACTCAGAAGAGGTGTGTTTGCTCCACCAGCCATTCATATATTGAATTGCCAGGAAGAAATCATAATGTCCAATAGCTGAAAAGTACTGGGTTTTTTTCCACTGAAATACACATTGTAATTTAGGGGTTTTTTTTTTGTTTGTTTATTTGTTTATTTTTTGAACAAAACATGGTAATCTGATTTTTTTAATTTATTTATTTATAACTTTTTAAGTTAGAGGGGGCAGTGGTGGCCTAGTGGTATAGGGCGCTGGATCGCTGATCCAAAGGTTGGGGGTTCGAGTCCCACTCTCCACAAGGTTGTCACTGTCCCCCCAGTGCAGCGAACTGGGTTATCAAAGGCCAGCCATGTCTCTCACTGTCTATGGTGTGAGGCATGTAGAAGAACCATTGCTGACTTTCGACAAGAGTAGGCTGCAAAGCCGTCAGCGTGTTTCCGCCCTGTGATGGCCTGGCGAGCTGTCCAGGGTGTAATCTGCCCTCGCCCGGAGTTGGCTGGTCCTCAACAGTCACCTCTTCTACTATTTTTTCTCTCTCATTTTCTGAATTCATCAGCTCTTCAAAGTACTCTTTACATCTTCCCAGCACACTTCTGTCATCAGTCAATACATTTCCCTCTCTGTCCTTAATCCCTCTAACTTGCTGCATGTCCTTCCCATCTCTATTTCTCTGCTGTGCCAACATGTATAAATCATTTTCTCCCTCTTTACTTTCCAACCGAGCATACAAGTCATCATACGCCCTCTGTTTGGCCTTTGACACTGCTACCTTCGCCTTACGCTGTGTCTCCCTGTACTCCTGTTTACTCTCTTCGGTCCTCTCTGTGTCCCACTTCTTCTTAGCTAACCTCATCCTTTGTACACACTCCTGCACTTCCTCATTCCACCACCAAGTCTCCTTATCTACTCTCATTCCAGATGACACACCAAGTACTCTCTTACCTGTCTCCCTGATCACATTTGCTGTCGTTGTCCAGTCATCTGGAAGCACTTCCTGACCATCCAAAGCCTGTTTCAACTCCTACTTGAAGACAACACAACACTCCTCCTTTTTCAGCTTCCACCACTTTGTCTTCTGCTCTGCCTTTGCCTTCTTCACCTTCCTCACCACCAGCCTCATCCTGCACACCACCATCCTATGCTTTTTAGCAACACTCTCACCCGCTACTACTTTGCAGTCACTGACTTCCTTCAAATTACATCGCCTGCACAAGATGTTGTTGTCTACTTGTGTGCTCCTACCTCCGCTTTTATAAGTCACCCTATGGTCCTGTCTCTTCTGGAAGAAAGTGTTTACCACAGCCATTTCCATCCTTTTTTCAAAATCTAACAACATTTGTCCTTCTGTGTTCCTGTCCTGGATACCAAACCTGCCCATCACTTCCTCGTCCCGTCTGTTTCCTGCACCAACATGTCCATTGAAGTCTGCCCCAATGACCACTCTTTCACCTCTGGGGGTACTCTGCATCACTTCATCTAACTCACTCCAGAATTTCTCCTTCTCTTCTTGCTCACATCCTGCCTGTGGGGCATAAGCACTAACAACATTGAACATCACGCCTTCAATTTCTAACTTGAGCCTCATCACTCTGTCTGACACTCTTTTCACTGACTCCTCCTTCAAGATGACTCCTACTCCATTTCTCTTCCCATTCACATCATGAAAAAACAGCTTAAACCCTGCTCCTAAGCTTCTCGTCTTGCTACCTTTCCACCTGGTCTCCTGAACACACAGTATGTCCACCTTCCTCCTCTGCATCATGTCAGCCAGCTCTCTACCTTTTCCTGCCATAGTTCCAACATTCAAAGTCCCTACTTTCAGTCCGAGACTCATGCCTTTCCTCTTCTCTCTCTGCCTACGGACACGCCTTCCGCCTCTCCTTCTTCGACGTCCTCGACCAACAGTAGTCCAATTTCCACCAGCACCCTGTTGGTTGACAGCATTAATGTCGTTGTTAACCCGGGCCTCGACCGATCCAGTATGGCATCTTTGTAGTGACTTGAATATTTTATTTGTCATTTGTTTTACACAGGATGCCCTTCCTGACGCAACCCTCTGCATTTATCCAGTCTTGGGACCGGCGTGAGGGAGAGACGCTGGTTTGTGCCCCCCCTCACGGCTGCATTAATGAAAAATAAAATATGATTTTTTTTTTCAAGACATAGGTTTTTACTGGGGCACCAAACTGAGTTGTGCATTACCATCAAAGAAGAAAACAAATACAATGCATGAACTCCACCCATCAAAACTACTTACATTTTTGTGTGAGGTGTGCATCCGAGTGCGTGCACGAGCATCTGTGTGCGCGCGTGCATCTGTGTGCAGTGTGCGCGCGTGCATCTGTATTTGTGTGTATTTATATTTTCTTTACATCTTATGCATTATTTTTGAATGTTTAATTGTTATTATCAGCATTCATAGCATTGAATATGTATTTATTGATAATGTATACACATAGACATGTATGTATATGTCAGTCAGCGGGGGGTTGATCCTACTTCGCAAATCATGCAGATTCGAAGCTGACTCGCATCCCGTTCCGTTATAGATGTGCATCCATGTTGTACATATTTGTCCAACCACTTTCTCTTTTGCTCAACATAGTTTGGATTAAAATGTTCAGAAAGAAATTGCACGACATACTATCACCACAGTCACAAGTCGATTACTGAGCACACCATATTTCCTGCAGCACAGATTGGCCAAGCAATGTAGCGTGATCACCTGCAGGCAGGGCGTGTCATCATGAATATGAGTTGAGTGTGTGTCTTGACCTCCGCCGAACCCCTGAAACTGACTCATCGAACCCCCAGGGTTTGATCGAAGCCAGGTTAAGAACCACTGCTTTAAACTGATATCTCCATTCCAACTAATATGACGAGAGTAAAGGTCAGGAATCGTGTCACTGATTTCTCTCTTCAGACTTATCTATGCAAGACCTTAAATGCTTTTATGCAAGACCATAAACACACACACACACACACACACACACACACACACACACACACACACACACACACACACACATCTTGAGAGAGCGAGGTGGGAGGGGCAACCACAAGTCTTTACTCAGAAAAAAAGTACAGTCTGTTTATTTTCGAGAAAGGCATGCAGAGTAGTTTTATTATTTTCCAACCACAGAACTGATACAGAGCGAGTTTCTTTGTACCCCTAAAACAACACCCATCCCCCTGCTACAGCCACACCACACAATGATCTTCCATATCAACTCTTAGATCATAGCCAGTGGTTTACTGAGTGTCAAACAACACTTATCATATATTAAATGTATAATTTATAAAATGACCATCATAATAAAAAGAATAGTATAAAGAGTAACTGCTTATCAAGTATATCCACCCTATTTAGCAGAACCCCGAGTTGCCATGGGAATTTGCATGTTCTCTCAGTGCTTGCATGCGTTTTCTCTAAATACTCCGGTTTCCTCCCACAGTCCAAAAACATGGAGGTTAACTGGCTGTTGAAACAAATTGCTTCTATTTGTGTGTGTGTGTGTGTGTGTGTGTGTGTGTGTGTGTGTGTGTGTGTGTGTGTGTGTGTGTGTGTGCTTTGCAGGGGTCTGGTGTTGTCCCTTACACTGAGACATTAGGAGTAGACCCTTTCAGTCCTGTATGTTTAGAGATGTGTCTCTTACAGATTCCATGTGTTTATCCAGCATGGACATCTTACGGATGCTTGACCAGATAAATATCTGGAGAATTTGGAGGTGGAGTTAACACCTTGAAGTCTTTATCATGTTCCTCAACCTTGAACAGTTTTTGTAATGCAGCAAAGTACATTATCTCGGTACAGGAAGCCGCTGCTATTCGGGAACACTGTTGGTATAAGATAAGATAAGATAAGATACAGCTTTATTAATCTCACAATGGAGAAATTCACTGTTACAGGCTCTTGAGGTACCATCAGTAGGGGGTGCAAAAATAGATACATATACAAACATACACACATACATATATATTATAGAAGTAAATAAATAAAAAGATACATAAATAGTATAAATTAATAAACAATAAAAGAAAAGAAAGGAACGACTTTATAGACTGGCCTATATTAAAGTGTAATGTATCTGAGTGCAGAGTAGATGGGTTGATGTTCACAGTCAGTGGGGTAGATGTGGTTGATTAAAGTGCGTGGGGTTTTTATTGCACATAACCAATATTTTCACAGATAGTTACAAAGTGGCGTTGAACAGTCTGACAGCGGTGGGAATGAACGACCTGCGGTTGCGCTCCTTCCTGCACTGAGGATGTCTCAGTCGTCCACTGAAGGAGCTACTCAGCTTCTCTACAGTCTGGTGAAGTGGGTGAGAGCTGTTGTTCATGATGGATGTGAGCTTTGCTACCATCCTCCTCTCACTCACCTCCTCCACAGAGTCCAGTGAGCAGCCAAGGACAGAGCTGGCCCTCCTGACCAGCTTGTTCAGTCTTTTTCTGTCCCGCTCTGTGCTGCCCGGGGCCCAGCAGATGGCAGCGTAGAGGATTGCAGAGGCTACCACAGAGTCATAAAATGTCCTGAGCAGAGGTCTGCATACTCCGAAGGACCTGAGTCTCCTCAGAAGGTGGAGGCAACTCTGGCCCTTCTTGTACAGGGCGTTGGTGTTGTGGGACCAGTCCAGTTTATTGTTAAGGTGAACGCCCAGGTATTTGAAACCGTTCACTATCTCAATGTCCTGTCCCTGGACATTCACTCATGATTGTGTGTGTGTGTGTGTGTGTGTGTGTGTGTGTGTGTGTGTGTGTGTGTGTTAGTGTGCCTCTTCTGAAGTCGACCACCATCTCCTTCGTCTTCCTGGTGTTCAAGCACAAGTGGTTGCGCTCACACCAGTCCACGAAGTCAACAATGACCGACCGGTACTCCAGCTCATTCCCCTCTGACACACGGCCCACGATGGCGGAGTCGTCCGAAAACTTCTGGAGGTGGCAGCTGTCTGTGCTATAGCTAAAGTCCGAGGTATAAATGCTGAAAAGGAAGGGTGAGAGGACGGTGCCCTGCGGTGCCCCCGTGCTGCAGACTGCCACCTTTGACTTACAGCCACGTAGCCGCACGTACTGTGGACGGTTAATAAGGTAGTCAGTGATCCAGGCAGCAAGATGCTCGTCCACTCCCACGTCCTCCAGCTTTCCCCGCAGAAGCGCTGGTCTGATGGTGTTGAAGGCGCTGGAGAAGTCAAAAACATGACCCTCACAGCGCTGCCAGCGATTTCCAGGTGGGTGAGTGCCCGCTGCAGAAGGTAGATGACGGCGTCTTCTACTTCGATGTTGGGCCTGTAGGCAAACTGCAGCGGATCTAGGGTGGGGCTCACCATAGAGCGGAGGTGTATGAGGAGGAGCCTTTCCATGGTCTTCATAAGGTGGGAGGTCAGGGCAACAGGTCTGTAGTGGGCCGGTTCCTTCGCTTATGCTGTTTTGGGAACCGGAACCACACAGGAGGTCTTCCACAGGACGGGAACCATCTCCAGGCTGAGGCTCAGGTTGTACAGGTGGCATAGTACCTCACAGAGCTGGTCTGCGCAGGTCCTCAGCAGCCTGGGGCTGATGCCATCTGGTCCTTCAGATTTCCTCTGATTTAGTCGCCTCAGCTGTCTCCTCACCTGGTCTGATGTGAGGGAGAGGGGGCTGGGGTGGGCTGCAGAGGGAGGGGATGTGTCTGTCGGGCTGTAGCAGTCAAGTGAAGTTGGCCTGGGGAGGGGGGAGGTGTCTGCTGGTCTAGAGACGTGTGAAGAGAGGGGGGACGGGGAGGGGGGCAGAGGGGGAGGGGGGGAGAATCAAACCTGTTGAAGTAACAGTTTAGTTCATCCGCCCAGCACTGGTCACCATCAGCTGTCCCTCTGACACCCTGCCCAAATCCAGACATGGTTTTTAGTCCTCTCCAGACGTTCCACACGTTGTTCTGAGCCAGCTTCTCCTCCAGCTTCTTCCCATAGTCCTTCTTTGCCCTCCTGATCCTCCACTGGAGCTCACGTTGGACCTTCTTCTGCTCGTCTCTATCCCCCGAGATGAAAGCCCTCTTTTTCTGGTTCAGGAGGACTTTAAGTTCAGGGGTGACCCACGGGTGATTGTTGGAGAAGCACTGTACTCTCTGTGTTGACACAGTGCTGTCCACGCAGAAGTTCATGTAATCAGTGATACAGTGTGTGAGGCCGTGGATGTCATCACCAAAGGAGTCACAGAGCATGCTCCAGTCTGTGGTCTGGAAACAGTCCCTAAGCCTCTCATTGGTCTCCTCGGTCCACACTTTCACAGACCTCTTCTGCACAGGTTCCTTTCGCACCCTGGGTGTGTATTGGGGGAGCAGGTAGACCAGGTTGTGGTCTGATCGTCCCAGTGGGGGGAGGGGGGGAGCTGTTAGCGTCCTTCACATTTGCATACAGCAAGTCCAGTGTTTTATTGTGTCTTGTGGTGCACTTCACGTATTGCGTGAACGTCGGGAGAGAGGCGGAGAGAGAGGCGTGGTTAAAGTCCCCGCTGATCAGAATCATGGCGTGGGGGTGACGAGTCTGTGTCTGATTAACGGCGCTGTGGAGACGCTCACACGCGGCCGCCGCATCAGCCGAGGGCGGAATGTACACGCAAAACACAATCACGTGTGAAAACTCCCTCGGTAGATAAGATGGCCGCATGCCGACCGCGAGCAGCTCCAGGTCCCGCGTGCATAGCTGCTCCTTCACGTGCACGTTGGCCGGGTGGCACCATCGTTCATTCACATAGACCGCCACACCCCCTCCTTTCTTCTTATCGCTCTCCGCCGCGCTCCGATCTGCACGCGCGAGTGTAAATCCGTTAAGAGAAACCACAGTGTCCGGTGTGAGTTCATTCAGCCACGTCTCTGAGAAACACATGAGGCTGCAGTCCCGGTACTGCCTCTGCTGCCGGGTCAGCGCCGCCAGCTCCTCCGTCTTGTTGGCGATCGCGCGGACATTTCCCATGATGACAGAGGGAACGTCTTTCAACCCCCTCTGCAGCCTCTCCTTTTCCTCCGTATTTCCACAGGAACAACAGGCTTTTCCGCGTGAAGGAGGGCGGGGGCGCGCAGGCCGTGAGAGTAAAAGTGCACAGAAAAACAAAAGCATCATAAAAGTGGGTTTCCCAGATGCAGTATTGAAGAAAGAAAAAGAAAATTTGAAAAAAGATAAAGAAACACGCCTACATACAATAGAAAAAAGGAAAAAAAGGAAAATAAACTGAAGAGCTCCTGTAACTGGCTGCAGGTCACCCGGCGCCATCTTGGATAAAACGTTAGCACTTGGTCTGTACCAATGTTAATCCACCTCACAGTAATAATTACATGAATGGAAGGACTCTCGGTTCATCAGCATTGTCCAGAACATCACTTTGCCTGATTGGGTTATACATGGACTGATTTAATGTTTACACAGCCTCCAAACTTCTTTGGAATCAGGGACTTATGACCTTAGCATCTAGCTCAAGTTCATGGACAAGAGTGTATAATGGTCCTCGAGACACTCCATGACCACAGGTTTCATCACTGAGTTAAAACACTTAAACCTTAATAATGGCTCATAACTTGTAAATACAAACATGTTTCATAAATTAATGATGAAACGAACATGTTTTTAGTTCACATTACAGCTGTGTACACATCAGGCAGACCATGTCATTATTCAAACCACATGCACCATGTGTCCATTTCAGAAGCTGCACCGAGTGGTTGAAATAATTTCCGACCACAAAACATTTTCCCTTCTGCACTGCAGCATCAGAAACATTCATCACCTCGCACCTCGAATGCTGCATCAAAACCACACAGGCATATTCATCTTTCATACGCATTTATAAACATTTAATTATTGCGTGATAACAGTTCTGATCATCTGCCTTTAAAACAATGTCAATATTTTTTAAATGTTCAGTATCTATCTGAACAACGCAGCTCTTTATCTCTTTATCTCAATAGGAGGAGCAGATGGTGAGTCTCTGGTGGTTCATCTCCATGAAAAACAATCTAATCTGTTCATTTTTTCAGTACTTGACCAACAACGTGTTTGCTGCACTTAAATAACTGAAACAATAGTTTCACCTTTGATTTTAGGAAAACATAAAATACGGAATAAAAAATAATCAATGGAAACTATTCATTCATTGTCTGAACTGCTTAATCCTAATTGTCGTGGGGAGACTGACGTCCATCTCAGCCGACTCTGGGAGAGGGCAGGGTACACTCTGGACAGATCGCCAGGCCATCACAGAGCAGAATCACACTGATGGTCACCCGATGGCCCATTCTTTACAAATTACAGCAATGAGTGTTTTACATGCCTCCACCACTGATAATAACAAGGAATTTATTATTATTAATTCAACAGATTCACAAAAAGTATAATTAAATCTAAATAGCATTTTTCACCGACTCAACTGCCAAATCACTTACTCCTTACTTATTATCCTTACACTTACTTATTAGGCTTTCTCACACAGCCTGGACGAAGGTGAGACACACCTGCAACAGCTCGCCAGATCATCACAAGGCCCACACATGCAACTATTCACACTCACACCGAGGCGCAATTTGGAACAACCAATTACCGTATGTCTCTTGACTGTGAAAGAAAACCTGTGTATTCGGAGGAAACCTATGCACGCTCTGGGAGAACTGAATTGGGTCTACCTGGTACCTGTGCTGCATTTTGGATTACACCTTTTTTATATTATCCCTCTGGTATAAATATACCATAAATTTAAAGATAAGAGCTTTTGATTATACTGTGCATGGTGCTAAAATGTTGTGATGTTCGAAGCCTGATCTGAACATGAGTACTGCAGTGTCGAGGAAGATCGTCTGGATGATATTTATTCACTCAGCATAACTGCTGGTCTGTGGTTACAGATTGAAGGTTTATCAGCAGGAATCAGAGCAGAGAGATGATCTGAGAGCCCGAGATGTGGCAGAGGGATGACTTTATTGGCATGTGGGATGTTGAAGTAGACCTGGTCCAGTATGCTTTTTTTCCCTTTCCAGAAAACTCACATTTTTGTAGAATACAGACAGGACAGACTTCAGGTTTGGAGGATGAAAGTTTCATGTTGTGATTATAACACAGTCTGGCTGCACTGATAGCTGTTTGTTATTGAAGTGTAGTCGTAGCTCCATGGTTAAATTCGCATTACTTGGGGCGGCACGTAAACTGTGAATAGAACTACAGATGTGAACTCTCAGCAGATAAAAAGGTCGACACTGTACACTGTACTCGGAACACCAGCAGGTGTTGATGCAAACACACAGGCCTCCTCGGTGTTTCTTATCGGACATGCTGGTTCTGTATTTATGAAAACTTAGCAGTAATGATATGGTCCTATCATCCTCTTGTTTGGGAGGTTGGAGGACTTGACTTCCTTGAGATGTGCATCCATTTTCCTGATTACACTCTTTAATTGAACTTGAGATAACTCAGGTTTCTCTTCTCTTTTTAATAAAAACGATAAAGAAACCTTGTCCTGATTCGCCCTGTTGTCACAACCATAAATCCCACAAAATTCACCCAGTATGGTTAATGTCTTGTTGTTCTCTGCAGTGCATCTGTGCATTGACTGTTGTAAATGGCTGAATCAGGATCAGAATACTTTAATGATCCCGGAGGAAATTGTGTTACAAAAAACTTTTGATTCTG
Organism: Plotosus lineatus; assembly: GCA_024760905.1. NCBI lineage: Eukaryota > Metazoa > Chordata > Actinopteri > Siluriformes > Plotosidae > Plotosus > Plotosus lineatus. The sequence goes on along the minus strand of CM045734.1, from coordinate 11,091,912 downwards.
ATTAAGCCGTTTACGAGAGTGGTGTAATCCAACATGGCGGAAACCTCAATGCATGGCGTCATGTGATGTCACTCTATAGGGGATTCAGTTGTTTGTACAACAACTTTTCGAATTTTTCAATTTTTTTTTTTCTATCCAAACTTTAATATTGAAATGCATATGGAATCCACTGATATTTATAACCTGCTTTAGAATGGAAATCTGTTCCATACCTGTAGCTGAAAGCATCAAATCCCTCGAGCTTTTTCAACATCGACAAAAAAGTACAACAGACTTGAGAGCCTCAGGATTTCTTAAATATGCTGCTGAACAACCTGCTCAAAAACAGAGAGAGAGAGAGAGAGAGAGAGAGAGAGAGAGAGAGAGAGAGAGAGAGAGAGAGACTGAGTCTCTCACAGCTTAATGAACTGAAAATTAAATCAAAGAGTGAACAATGTAATTTAGAATTAAACTGAAACTACACAGAAGTACATTCTCTGAACTGAACTTAATTGGGGTCGCGGGGAGGCTAGTGCCCATCTTAGCTCACCCTGAATACCCCACCCCCAAACCATATCATTTGTTCTACCTGACAGACAGTTTCCTCCTTCTTTCTCATCTGATACACAACAGCACTGGGTCATGTTATGCTTCTACCTCTGTTTTTCTTCATGGTTGGTGAGTGTTTATAATTTTATTAATTGTTTTATTTAATGAACAAAACAGCTGAAACCTCCCAGACCTGGTTCTACCTGAAGAAGTCACACTGATGCTTGCACAATAAAACATGGCATATGTTTATAAATCAGCACAAAAAAGCTAAACCAGTTACTCGGGAGTCGCCACAGTGAATCATTTGATTCGCACGTTTGATTTGGCAGAGTTTTTTTTTTTTTTCGTACGTCGGATGCCCTTCCTGTCACAACCCTTTTAGCAAGGGACAGAAACACTTGGACGACTCTGATACTGATGAATATTTTGAAAAGTTTTAAATCCTCCGCAGTATGGTGACATAATGGTTAGCACATCCTTCTCGCAGAAAAAGGTCCTGGGGTTAATTCCCAGACTCGGGCAGGTCTGTGTGGAGTTTTCATGTTCTCTCAGTGACCGTGTGAGGTTTCTCTGGATACTTCAGTTTCCTCACACAATCTACAGACATGTACATGAGACGAACTGACCCAGGTGTAAGTGTAAGTCTGAATGGTTGTGTGTTTTGCTCTGAGATGGTTTGGCGAGTGTGTACCTTGCGTTCACCCAGTAACGGCTGAGGTAGGCTCCACTCTTCCTGCTAGCCAACTTAAGCAGTTCAGTAGATGAGTGAGTGAGGGATCATATCCTTACTTTCTACATATTTATTTATTATATTTGTTCACTACTTTCAGACAAACACACTGAAATACAGAAATGCAAATTATGATTAAATATTTTTTTGATTATTGTGACTTGTATATCGGCGAAATCTTTGAATGTAATCAAGTACTGTCGTATTACATTTTAATTTTCATTTTCTTCTCCAAACTACTTTATTAATCAAGATTGTGACGAGGTGGAAGCCCATCCCAGCCAACTCCGGGAGAAAGCAGTGTACACCTTGAATAGTTTTCTTTCTTCCTTTCGGCTTTTTCCTGTTCTCGAGAGTCGCCACAGCGAATCATCTGATTCGCACATTTGATTTGGCGTAGGTTTTTACGTCGGATGCCGTACACCCTGAATAGTATTGTGTGGAAAATACTATAAATGGTGTGTGTGTGTGTGTGTGTGTGTGTGTGTGTGTGTGTGTGTTGCAGGTTTACTCTCAGAGTCTCTGAGTTCTTTAACTCTGGAGGCAGAAGTTGGAGATAAAGTCACTATTTGGTGCCAACATGAAATGATAATTACAGGTCACATCTTCTGGTTTAAACACACGAGTGATTCAGTTCCACTTCTTGTTGGGTGTAAACGTTTCTTTGCATGGTCTCCATTAGAGAATTGTACATTCTTTACTGAGAGTGAGAGAATAGTGATGTCTGTTCAGGGCAGGAACTCGTCTCTCACCATCACTGCAGTAAACGTCTCTGATACTGGACTCTATTACTGCAGCTACATGAAAGAGATCAAAACAGACTTCAGCAACTCGACCTTCTTACAAGTGAAAGGTAAATGTGTATAGAATGAAGAATTTCAGTGAAGGTTCACTGCGATGAGTGAGATTAAAGTAATGTTTCATTTTTTAGGTGAAAATGAAGAAAATAAGAAACCGGATGAAGCAGATGGTTTGTCATTAACATGTTCTCTCAAGTAAAACCTCTCTGTTAAAAAAAAAAAAAAAAAAAAACAGTCTACAGAATTGTTGATTTTTATCTTAATTTTTTTGAGTAATAATTTCTTATAAATTATTTTCCTTTACTGAGGTTCAGCTCACTCTGATGTGTTCTTCGTAACGACGGTGGTGTTTGGTGTAGTGATTGTGATTCTTCTTGGTGTCGTGATCTTCACCAGAGTGAAACACAGAAAAACACACAGAGGTAATACACGGCTGTCACAGGGCCAGGGGAACAAGAACGCTGCTTAAAAAAGTCACATATGTCACAATAAAATATTAATTAATTTATTTATTTAAAATATTTTAGGTGAAAACACCAGAATACAGAATAATGAGGTAAATATCCTGAGATTGATTAAAACCATCCTTGGTTTGAGTTGTGTTATTCCATGCTGTAGAATACGATGTGGCGGAGGTGAAGGTCACACAGCACCGTTTTCATCGTCCTCTTTCTTCGGGCGACAGACAATAATGATGGTGCTGGTTCTGACTACTTGGAACCTTTGGACTGCAGATTAGTTTTCTGTGATGGTTCAGTGTAACTGATGTACAGTGTTGATGATGTAGATGTTCGTATGTATTTATTTTGTCTCTGCAGGAGCCTGACTCGGTGAATTATTCTGCTTTACACTTCCCCGGGAAGAAATTTATTAAGACGGACAGAGACAAAATTGCCTGTGACATGGTGCATACACATGTTGTATATTTGGCTCTTAAATAATTATCAAGCAACTTTGCATGGTGTGTGCGTGCGTGTGTGTGTGTGTGTGTGTGTGTGTGTGTGTGTGTGTGTGTGTGTGTGTGAGTGTGTGTGTGTGTGTGTATGTGTATATGCATTTTTCATTCCATTGCTTTTTATCACAACAGAAAACATACTGTGCATTTTTTTTTAAATGTATAAAATAAAAACTGGATTTAAATAAAAATAAATAAATAAAAAGTGTATATAATGTATGTACACTCACCATTTATAATTTGGAGCCATTGAGAAATTTGATTGTTTTTCAAAGAATACCAATAACTAAAAAACAGTTGTTGCCCTGCAATGGCCTGATGAGATGTCCAGGGTGTGCTCTGCCCTCACCCAGAGTTGGTTGAGATGGGCACCAGCCTCCCTGCAACCCTAATTAGGATTATATAGTTCAGAAAATAAATGAATGAATAACTGATTATTATTGCTGGATTTTTTTGGACTACAAGATCGATGACAGATTGTGTGCACAGGTCCATATTCACCAAATATCATCCCTGTGGTCCAGTGGTACACTGTGTTTGCTCATCTGAGTTTATCATGTTAAAATCATAATTAATAATTTGAAAAATTTTTTATAATCATATCAGCACAGATGAAAGGCAATAAAAATTAAAATATCCCTTCCAGTGGCTAGCGGTGTGTATTACTCCTCTCACAGCGCAAACGGGCTCGAAGGAAGATGGAAAGAAAAGTCCGAGGCCCCGGTGCACATCCGAGCAACAGGAAAAGGGCATCAGAGTCTCTGGAATGAGAGACGTCCTAAATCGACAGTTTCATGAAATCAGAACACCGGTCTCAACGTCAACACTGAAAAGTAAACTCATGGAGCTGCAAAGAAAAGCCATACCTGAGACATGAGCAATGAAAATGGGGAGGAGAAAACAGACATTACACAGAGAAAGATTAAAACGTTTGCGCAATAGATCAATTGAAGTTAAAGATGTTTAGTTCAGAAAAAAAAGGAATTATTTATAAAGTGCAGAATAAAGGGAAATGTGGGTCGGACACCATTCATGGTGGGAGAATTTGATAGATAGTCTGGGGGTGTTGGTGGTGGTAAAGGGGGCAAAATAGTGAAAGAGAACTTTGTACAAAACAGGCTATCATTTGAAATGCAATTCCATCACCTGTTGCTGGCACTTGATTGGATCCGCTTTCCTCTCACAAAAAAGTAACGACCCAAAACCAGCCAAACCCAAAAAAGAACTGTTCAGAGAAGAACCTGCTCTATCAGTAAAGGAGTGGCCAGTGCAGTCACCGAATCTCGACCAGATTGATCTGTTCTGGGAGCAGTCTGACTATGGTATGGAAGAAGTGCCCATTAAGCCAGTCCATCATGTGGCCGGTGCTTCAGGCAGCGTGGTGTGAAATTTCTTCATCTTCATCACAGTTTGAATGCTGAAGTCTGCAAGGCTCCAATACCTGCAAATGGAAAAATTTAGACAAAGGCAAAGTTTGGAAAACAAAATTAACATTTCAAGTAGAAATTATCAGTTCTGTAAATGGTGGCCTGATGGTAAAGGTTCTGGATCACTAATCCTAAGGTTGGGGGTTCAAGCCACACTCTCAACGGGTTGTCACCCCACCCCCAGTGTGGCAACTGGGTTATCAAAGGCCAGCCATGTCTCTCACTGTCTATGGTGGGAGGTTCATGTAAAAGAACCATTGCTGACTTTTGACAAGAGTAGCTGCATAGCCATCAGCGTGTTTCCGTCCTGCGATGGCCTGGCAAGCTGAGCTGTCCTGGGTGTACTCTGCCCTCGCTCGTAGTCGGCTGGGATGGGCACCAGCCTTCCCGTGACCCTAATTAGGTTTAAGCTGTTTAGAAAATGAATGAATGAATTAATGGTTTTATCTTCAAAAGTCTGTTGGACTGCAACAACTGCGGCAAAGAGATCAGAAGGAGGATTTGACCTGGCAACAGGGGCCTTCAACAGCTTCAACAAAGTCTGGAACAGCAGAGATATAGGTCTAAAGACAAAGATCCAAGTCATGCATACTTGTGTGTTCAGCGTCCTGCTGTATGCAGCCGAATCCTGGACCCTCCGCAAAGATGATAGCCGCAAGATCAATTCATTTGAAATGTACTGCTACCGTAATATCCTTAAAATCAGCTGTTCCAACAGGTCACCAATGTAGAAGTTCTCAAACGTATCAAACCAAGAACTATGTTGACACAAATGATTATAAAGCACAAAATGGGCCTCTTCGGACACACATTTCCTATGAAGGACTACTGCATGATCAAACTACTGATTAATGGCATCGCAGAGGGTAACAACAAGAGAACCAGACCGTGGAAAAAGTGGTCCATGCAACACCACTCTGCACAACATCTGCAGAATGGCAAAGAACCGAGTGGATAGAGAAAAAGGATTGAACATGTCGCTGACAACTACAGGTTTGCAAGAACCCAGGGAGAAAAAGTCAAGTAAGTCAAGTTTGGGCTTTGACACCGAGCCCAGTGGCTCATCAGGCCGGTGCTTATTTCTGGTTTCTGTAGCGTAAAGCGACCAGGAATTCAACTTCTCCTAGAAGGGACGCGAGTCCATCACAGGTTATCTTTCCAGTATTTTTTTTACTGGTACCCATTTATACTGCTGGGTGAACAGAAGCACACTTGTGGTTTGGACGTTGCCCAGGGGTCTTAGCACAGTAGGGGTCTAACTGAGATTTGAACCCACAATCTCCTGATCATAAGTGCAGCACCCGAACCACTACGCTAATATAATAGTCCGTCTCAAAAAATTAGCATATTGTGATAAAGTTCATTATTTTCTGTAATGTACTGATAAAAATTAAACTTTCATATATTTTAGATTCATTGCACATCAACTGAAATATTTCAGGTCTTTTATTGTTTTAATACTTAAGATTTTGGCATACAGCTCATGAAAACCCAAAATTCCTATCTCAAAAAATTAGCATATCATGAAAAGGTACTCTGAACGAGCTATTAACCTAATCATCTGAATCAACCAATTAACTCTAAACACCTGCAAAAGATTCCTGAGGCTTTTAAAAACTCCCAGTCTGGTTCATTACTCAAAACCGCAATCATGGCGAAGACTGTTTGACCTGACTGCTGTCCAGAAGGCCATCATTGACACCCTCAAGCAAGAGGGTAAGACACAGAAAGAAATCTCTGAGCGAATAGGCTGTTCCCAGAGTGCTGTATCAAGGCACCTCAGTGGGACGTCTGTGGGAAGGAAAAAGTGTGGCAGAAAACGCTGCACAACCAGAAGAGGTGACCGGACCCTGAGGAAGATTGTGGAGAAGGGCCGATTCCAGACCTTGGGGGACCTGTGGAAGCAGTGGACTGGGCTACAGGTGCCGCATTCCCCAGATCAAGCCACTTTTGAACCAGAAACAGCAGCAGAAGCGCCTGACCTTGGCTACAGAGAAGCAGCACTGGATTGTTGCTCAGCGGTTCAAAGTACTTTTTTCGGATGAAAGCAAATTTTGCATGTCATTCGGAAATCAAGGTGCCAGAGTCTGGAGGAAGACTGGGGAGAAGGAAATGCCAAAATGCCTGAAGTCCAGTGTCAAGTACCCACAGTCAGTGATGGTCTGGGGTGCCATGTCAGCTGCTGGTGTTGGTCTACTGAGTTTTATCAAGGACAGGGTCAATGCAGCTAGCTATCAGGAGATTTTGGAGCACTTCATGCTTACATCTGCTGAAAAGCTTTATGGAGATGAGGATTTTATTTTTCAGCACGACCTGGCACCTGCTCACAGTGCCAAAACCACTGCTAAATGGTTTACTGATCATGGTATTACTGTGCTCAATTGGCCTGCCAACTCTCCTGACCTGAACCCCAGAGAAAATCTGTGGGATATTGTGAAGAAAAAGTTGAGAGACACCAGACCCAACACTGTGGATGAGCTTAAGGCCGCTATCGAAGCATCCTGGGCCTCCATAACACCTCAGCAGTGCCACAGGCTGATTGCCTCCATACCACGCCGCATTGAAGCAGTCATTTCTGCAAAAGGATTCCCGACCAAGTACTGAGTGCATAACTGAACATAATTATTTGAAGGTTGACTTTTTTTGTATTAAAAACACTTTTTTTTTATTGGTCGGATGAAATATGCTAATTTTTTTGAGAAGGACAAGTACATATATATTAGTGTAGTGGTTAGGGTGCTGCACTCATGATATATATATATATATATATATTCTTTTCTTTCCGGCTTTTTCCCTTTCTCAGGGGTCACCACAGTGGATCATCTGATTCGCATGTTTGAGATGCTCGATAGGTTGCCCTTACTGACACAACTTGCTTTTTAAATCAACATTCAATGTTTTTTCAGCTTTCTTGCATTTAATATAGAGCAGTATTTTTATTTATTTTTTTATTTTAATGTATTTGTCTCAATTTAATTCATAAGTCGGGTTATGGTCAGAAAATTTATATTTCTAAGCATGTGATTTTGCAAGTGTAACTCGTATTCATTTTACTAACACGTTTAATGTTAGATTTGCAAATCCAGTAACGTTGATAATTAATTTATTTTAAAAGTTTGCTGTTAATATTTAGTTCATGGAATGATCCACTAGGTGTTGCTAGTTCCTTTGATTAAGATGAGAGCCAGGTGAAAGCACAACAAACCTGATCTACAAGTTTTTGTCATCAGAAACTACTATATATATATATATATATATATATAAGTTGTGTCAGGAAGGGCAACCTATCGAGCATCTCAAACATGCGAATCAGATGATTCACTGTGGTGACCCCTGAGAAAGGGAAAAATCCGGAAAGAAAAGAATCTTCTTCTTCTTCTTTTACTTTCGGCTGCTCCCTTCAGGGGTCGCCACAGCAAATCATCCGCCTCCGACTTATAAACCGACTTATGAATTAAATTAATTAAAATAAATTAAAAAAATAAATTAAATAAAAATACTGCTATATTTTAAATGCAAGAAAGCTGTAAAAACATTGAATGTTGATTTAAAAAGCAAGTTGTGTCAGGAAGGGCAACCTATCGAGCATCTCAAACATGCGAATCAGATGATTCACTGTGGTGACCCCTGAGAAAGGGAAAAATCCGGAAAGAAAAGAATCTTCTTCTTCTTCTTTTACTTTCGGCTGCTCCCTTCAGGGGTCGCCACAACAAATCATCCGCCTCCACCTCACCCTGTCCTCCGCATCTTCTTTTCTGACTCCAACGACCTTCATGTATTTTGATTTGCATTTTAAGTAATTGGCATTGGTTTTACGTCGGATGCCCTTCCTGACACAACCCTCTGCATTTCTCCGGGCTTGGGACCGGCATGAGGGGGAGAGACACTGGTTAGTGCCCCCCCACCTCATGGCTGCATCATTTATATGACATCACTTGACAGTGATACCTCAGCTCACGAACATAATTGGTTCCCAGAAAGTGTGTGTAAGGCGAAAAGTTGGTCTTCCGAACATTTATTTCTGATAAGAAACCATTAAAATGAGAATAATCCGTTCCCAGGTCCCCATAAAACATAATTTTCTACCAAATAAGCCTTAAAACTACACAAAAATATACCTTATTTTATGTATAATAAATTTGCTATTGTATTGTAATTAAAGAAATAAACTGTACTGTATAATAAAGTGGTTTTATTTACCTTTGTGATGGTAGTTGATGGCTTGATGGAATGGAGTGGGAGGAGGAGGGAGGGAGGGACTTACTGTTTGGAAGGAGAGTTTGGAAACGCCTACTGTTTGGAAACACCCTTAGCCACACACGCACCCTTAATAGCTTCCTTGTTCTTAAGGATGGGAGCAATGGTAGACTTAGCGTACTGATACTGGGACGCTAAGTCACACAAACGCACACCTCGTTCATGTTTTTCAATGATCTCCGCCTGTTGTGGGGTCTTTTTCGGTCCCATAATAGCAAAAGTACACTCAATATGGTCCAAAATGTCGAGCAAACACAAACCACTTCCGCACTCAAAGAAAGGGGGTGACGAACTGTGACACCGTGAGTGTGCGTCAGCTTCTCATGGCCGCCACCGTAGCGCTGTTCGACCGCGTGGTTTGATTCGTCCGCCGAAAACTAGTTCGTCAGCAGAGACTATATGCTCGCAAATTTGATGTTCTTGAGGCGAAAAGTTCGTGAGCTTAAGCGTCCGTCAGCGGAGGTTTTACTGTATACATCTTCTTTCTTCTTCTTTTTCTTTTGGCTGTTCTTTTCAGCGGTCGCCACAGCAAATGATCTGCCTCCATCTGTCCCTATCCTCTGCATCTTCTACTCTTACTCCAACGACCTTCATGTCCGCCTTCACCACATCCATAAATCTTCTCTTTGGTCTTCCTCTGGGCCTTCTGCCTGGTAGTTCCAACCTCAGCATATACTACCAATATACTCACTATCCCTCCTCTGTACATGTCCAAACCATCTCAATCTAGCCTCTCTGACTTTGTCTCCAAAACATCTAACATGTGCTGTCCCTCTGATGTACTCGTTTCTGATCCTATCCATCCTCGTTACTCCCAAAGAGAACCTCAACATTTTCATCTCTGCTACCTCCAACTCTGACTCCTGTCTTTTCTCCAGGGCCACTGTCTCTAAACCATACAACATCGCTGGCCTCATCACCATCTTGAACACTTTTCCCTTCATTCTTGCCGATACTCTCCTATCACACATCACACCGGACACTTTTCTCCATCCATTCCAACCTGCCTTCACGAGCTTCTTCACCTCTTTTCCACACTCTCCATTGCTCTGGATTGTTGAGCCTAAGTACTTAAAATCCTCCACCTTCTTTATCTCTGCCCCCTGTAACCTCACCGTTCCTTCATTCCCCTCCTTTCCAGGGCATACCTCCACCTCTCTAGAGTTTCCTCCACTTGTTCTCTGCTCTCACTACAGATCACGATGTCATCTGCAAACATCATAGTCCATGGAGATTCTTGTCTCACCTCGTCTGTCAGCCTGTCCATCACCATAGCAAACAAGAAGGAGCTGAGAGCTGACCGTTGATGCAGTCCCACCTCCACCTTGAACTCTTCTGTCACACCGACAGCACACCTCACCACTGTTTTATATCTCTCATACATGTCCTGCACCACTCTAACATATTTCTCTGCCACTCCAGATTTCCTCATACAATACCACAGTTCTTCTCTCGGCACCCTGTCATATTCTTTCTCCAGATCCACAAAGGCACAATGCAGCTCCTTCTGACCTTCTCTGTACTTCTCTATTAACATCCTCAAAGCAAACACTGCATCTGTGGTGCTCTTTCTTGGCATGAAACCAAACTGTTGTTCACAAAAGCTGACCGCTGCCCTGAGTCTAGCTTTCACTATTCTTTCCCATAACTTCATTGTATGGCTCATCAACTTTATCCCTCTGTAGTTGCCACAACTCTGTACATCTCCCTTGTTCTTAAAAATGGGCACAAGCACACTTCTCCTCCATTGCTCCGGCATCTGCTCACTTTCTTAGACCTTGTTGAATATTCTTGTCAGAAAATCTACTGCTACCTCCCCTAGACACTTCTATACCTCAACTGGTATGTCATCAGGGCCAACTGCCTTTCCACTCTTCATCCTTTTTCAATGCCCTCCTCACTTCTCCCTTACTAATCTTTGTTACTTCCTGGTCCTCAACAGTCACCCCTTCTACTCTTTTTTTCTCTCTCATTTTCCTCATTCATCAGCTCTTCAAAGTGCTCTTTCCACCTTCCCAGCACACTTCTGTCATCAATCAATACATTTCTCTCTCTGTCCTTTATCACTCGAACTTGCTGCACGTGTTTCCCATCTCTATTTCTCTGCTGTGCTAACATGTATAAATCATTTTCTCCCTCCTTACTGTCCAACCTATCATACAAGTCATCATACGCCCTCTGTTTGGCCTTTGACACCGCTACCTTCGCCTTACGCTGTGTCTCCCTGTACTCCTGTTTACTCTCTTCGGTCCTCTCTGTGTCCTCTTCTTCTTAGCTAACCTCTTCTTTTGTACACACTCCTGCACTTCCTCATTCCACCACCAAGTTTCCTTATCTACTTTCCTTCCAGAGGACACACCAAGTACTCTCCTACCGGTCTCCCTGATGACATTGGCTGTGGTTGTCCAGTCATCTGGAAGCACTTCCTGACCACTCAAAGCCTGTTTCAACTCCTCCTTGAAGACAACACGACACTCTTCCTTTTTCAGCTTCCACCACTTTCTCTTCTGCTCTGCCTTTGCCTTTTTCACCATTCTCACCATCAGAGTCATCCTGCACACCACCATCCCATGCTGTTTAGCAACACTCTCACCGACTACTACTTTGCAGTCACTGGCATCCTTTAAATTACATCGACTGCACAAGGTGTAACCTACTTGTGTGCTCTTATCTCCACTTTCATAAGTCACCCTATGCTCCTGTTTCTTCTTGAAGAAAGTATTCACCACAGCCATTTCCATCCTTTTGCAAAATCGATTAACATCTGTCCTTCTGTGTTCCTGTCCTTTGATACCAAACCTGCCCATCACTTCCTCGTCCCTTCTGTTGCCTGCACCAACATGTCCATTGAAGTCTGCCCCAATGACCACTCTTTCACCTCTGGGGGTATGCTGCATCACTTTATCTAAGTCACTCCAGAATCTCTCCTAATCACTCCAAATCTCTCTTCTAGCTTACATCCTGCCTGTGGGGCAGAAGCACTAACAACATTGACCATCACGCCTTCAATTTCTAACTTGAGACTCATCACTCTGTCTGACACTCTTTTCACTTCTAGAACATTCCTGACAAACTCCTCCTTCAAGATGACTCTTACTCCATTTCTCTTCCCATCCATACCGTGATAAAACAGCTTAAACCCTGTTCCGAAGCTTTTAGCTTTGCTACCTTTCCACATGGTCTCCTGAACACACAGTATGTCCACCTTCCTCCTCTGCATCATGTCAGCCAGCTCTCTACCTTTTCTTTGCATAGTTCCAACATTCAAAGTCCCTACTCTCAGTCCTAGGCTCACGCCTTTCCTCTTCTCTCTCTGCCAACGGACACGCCTCCCGCCTCTCCTTCTTCGATGTCTTCGAACAACAGTCGTCCAATTACCATCAGCACCCTGTTGGTTGACAGCACTGATGGCGGACGTTGTTAACCCGGGCCTCGACCGATCCGGTATGAGTTTTGTTTTGACCATTTGCATTTTTAATGTGGCAGAAGTTTTACACCGGATGCCCTTCCTGTCGCAACCCTCTGCATTTATCCGGGCTTGGGACGGCATAAAGGGGAGAGACACTGGTTAGTGCCCCCCCACCCCACCTCATGGCTGCATTTTATAGATCTATATACTAAAATAAATAGACAGGACAAAGACTTTCTACTGAAACTCCATTTATCACTACAGATCTGTTTCGAGGGGTGGTGAAACCATCCTCTCTCTTCAGGTGATAATCACCTGAAGAGAGAGGATGGTTTCACCATCCCTCGAAACAGATCGGTAGTGATAAATGGAGTTTCAATAGAAAGTCTTTGTCCTGTCCTTTTATTTTTTTGTTATTTGCTCGACCAAAAAGTATTGAGCACTCTCCTACGGAAGGATCTACTCAGAAAATACTCTCTCTCTCTATATATATATATATATATGCAAACAGAATTGTAATGTAATGGTCTCTGCAGTCGTTTAAATCAATGTAACATATTGTTATTTTATATTAACATGAAGTAAAAAGGGGAAAAACATTATATGCAGTGTGATTTGATTTAAAATGTCAAAAACGGATTTGTGGCTCCCAGTGTTTTCTTTAATGTGGAAAACGGGTCCAAATGGCTCTTTGAATGGCAAAGGTTGCCGACCCCTGCACTAGACCAACACTGCCCATCTATAGAAGTAAATCAGTAAAATATCAGAAACTAAAGATAACAACAATGGGTTCAAATTGTTACAATTTATTCACTGATTACTTACCAGGCCCAACATTGACTGACTGACACAGAACCTGGTACCGTACATTCAGGTCTGTAGGACTTCCCTTTCATGCCCCTCATCTCATTTCCCTTGTTTGGGCTCAGTGACACTGTTGGATGACCAGGACTGAATCAATCAAACACTTAAACAATTACGGTCTGGGCAGTGGTGGCCTAGTGGTGTAGGTGGTGGATCACTGATCCTAAGGTTGGGGGTTCGAGTCCCACTCTCCACCCCCCCCCCCCCCCCAGTGCAGCTAACTGGGTTATCAAAGGCGGGCCATGTCTCTCACTGTCTCTGGTGTGAGGCATGTAAAAGAACCATTGCTGACTTTCGTAAAGAGTAGCTGCAAAGTCATCAGCGTGTTTCTGTCTCTTGCTAAAAGGGTTGTGACAGGAAGGGCATCCGACGTAAAATCCTCTTCCAAATCAAACGCGCAAATCAGATGATTCACTGTGGCGACTCCCGAGTAAAACAGAAAAAAGCCAAAAGTAAGACTGACATAAGAATTATGGATGATGTTCGTTCATTTCCCGTCTTTGACAATCAGACGACTGGCATGAAGTCTGCTGCTCTGTGAGCTCCTCCCTGTGTTGGTGTTGCTTCATCTGTTTTCAGTGGATCTCTTTCACATTAACAGTACACACATGGGAGGAATATTACCAGCAAATAATAATGAAGTAAATAAAAACTGTAATACATTTCTTCAAAAGTGATGCAGAAGCCTTCAAGATCTGAAAACATGTGTTCCAGTCAGAGCACAAATAGGACATCTGATTTCCTACAACAAACACACAAACAGACAAAACAACCACATACACACATAAAGATAAAATTAAAACATAATTTAATCCTGTCTCAGTTGAAAACCCTCTTAGAGACGGTTCAACATTTTCAACATTTTCCCAAGCGTACAGAGAGTACGCTTTTTTTGACCAACCCCCCCCCCCCCCCCCCACCTACTCCCGAAAGCGTACAAATAAATGTTGATGATCTCTCGGCAGGATTCTTAAATTCGATATTAAACAAAACAATGGTCAAACCTCTTTTATAAAATAAATCAATGTAGTTCCTTGATCAATACTTCTTTTATACACCAGTGAAAAAATTAATGAAATCAATAAAAATATATACTTTTAAAGAACTATTTTTCATAACACCTGCTTTAATATTAATATTAAGACACTTGGTTTTAATAATAAAAATGACGTTGTTTTTAATAATATTATTTTCGATGAAAATATAATTCAAAATGTCTGCATTTTTTATTGGTCATTGGCTTTTGGATGACCATGCTTCAGTTTGTGATCAGCAAGGGCGTAGGCTGGTCTGACCATGGGGGGGTTTCACATCTCGGTTTGATCGGAGCCTAAGCCTTAAAGGGGAAATGAAACGGCGACTAAATAAGTTGGCGGTAGATTAAGTATAGTTTATTGAAGCGATTGTGGCTTAAATTTTATATTATAAATAAACAATTGCACACACAGCAGTTTTGTTTTATGTGCTTGTTGTATAAGTTATCCACCCGAAAGCCGTCATCGCTAAGTGCCCGCCGACACAAAGTTACCGTGACGTCACTGAATTGATACAAAGTACCACATAAAATATAGTGCAGACATACCACAGCATATGAGATAAACAACATGGAATCACACGCTAACAACACGCAGTTTTTCAGCAGATGACGATTCATCTACTACTCTCAGAAGACGAATCAAATATTATCGTTCAACCAAAAACATTCTCAAATATATTTCAAACTACATCTGCAAGTACATGTGCTAAATACATTTACAAATTGAGCGAAAGTTACTTATCTATTCCAAGGCACAAACAAATATTAATACATATTTACAGCACAAAAGCATACTATTAATTTTATTAAAGTCCTGAGCATTAGGCTGCAGATCCAGGCTGGATGGCTTCTGATTATTTTATCCATTCATTCTCTATACGTCAATGTTTGTGTTCTAACACATGTGCAGAAACCGGAGGCGGGACTAACAAACTGTGCTTTATTCTCACACTCGCATTTTGTTTGATTGACAGTGTTCAGCTATTATTGCTTACTGATATTATGTTTGTTGATTGGTCAGCTCAGGCGTGCACATGCGCAGTGCCAGTTACACGTTATCTTCTGGTTAACTTCCTGACTCTCGTCATGCGGAACTTATCTCCGACTTTCTCTTCAATAACAGTCATTAATTTTATTTATGAAATTGTGAATACACATAATTTCTTGTCCAGCTGAACTCAACTCCTGCTGTGTGTGTGTGTGTGTGTGTGGGGGGGGGGGGGTACATGTGCACCCTGTGCACCCCCCAGCCAACGCCCTTGATCAGCTGCCTTCTGATGTTTCAGCAGCTGATACTGGGTTGGAGAGTATTCATTGAAGATTTTGTAGATATGCAACACCTCAGGCGGTTGGCGAATCGCGCATTGAGAGTTTCAAACGTACAAAAAAAGTAATAATTATAATAATAATAAAAAAAAAAAAATTCACGAGCACATGTATTATTGTCGATCGACAGTTTTATATTAAAAAGCATACACAGACATCTTACCCCCTCCCCCCGAGCGTACATTTTGTACGCTTCGGAAAATGTTTAAAATGTTGAGTGACCCCTTTCCACAAGCCTGGGAACACAGGAGAGGAATACTTCAATCAATTATAAAGTTAAAATCAAATAACCACGATTCCAAACCTGAAATGAGCACCACACGACACCACAGTATTACCTGCACCGAATATAAATAAAATAATCACATCTAAAACACGCACATAAATCTTCATTATTGATGTACAATATTCACATTTAAATCCCTCAGAAATATAAAACTGAACATGAACGATCATCGTGTCCTAATATACAGTTTTATTAAATTCATGTTATTCATTACAACAGCACAACCCAACTAAATAGGCGCCAAGCATAGGTTTTCTTCATGACTGATTCTGGTCCTCTCACCTTCAACCCTAAACCTTTGTAAACACACCAGCTAACCCTACCGCAAGCTCACTACTAATAATGCAGAGTTCTTATCCTGTTCATTCTCACCTGTTCTCTCCGCTTTCCCTGATTTCCTATCTCTCCCACTTTGTTTTGAATTTTATACACAGTGATTGTCTCCCTTTATCTCTTTATCCCAGTATTCATACCAATCTTTGTGAACCGCCTTCCAGATGATGCTTTTTCATCCGCTTTGGAAAGTTTAAACCCTCTCTCCAGGCAGGCCTTGCGAATTTGTAACTGCTAATTTGGTCCTGAGAGGGTTAATGCTTAATTCTAGTTGTTCTTTTGCGGTTTCCACTATTGCTGATTTATCTTTTTTTTTTTTTTTTTATTTCCATGAATCCCCATGTGTGCTGGAACCCACATAAATATTTTTCACTCCGTTGATTGGTTAATCTTGTATTGGTCATTTATATTTCACATATAATATCTTGGTGGGATTTACACATACCTGATTTTATACCTAATATGGAAGAAACTGAATCATTACATATGAGGATTTTCCTTTCCCTTATACTTTCTGCCCACACCGAGGCCAACATTATGGTGACCGGCTCCACATCGTAGAAACTTAAACAATCTGATGTTCTCTTATTGACCCCTTTCTGACGCCTGGGTACCAATACCGCGGCCCCTGTCGCTTCTGTCTGTAGATTTTTAGGTCCATCTGTGTGAATGTGCTCACTGTACTATTAGAATCTGAAACTATAAACTCAGGTACGAGATTTGCTGTCTTATTTCATTGTTTTTTATTCAGGATTACGAAGTCGACCTTTACCATTACCACCACCACACTTCGTCGACTCGATATCGAGTATGACCATAGCAACACAAACAACACAGTGTCTAAGAGGCGGGGTGATGTGTCCGCAGATGGCTTGTAAGGCCAATACGGGCGTGAAAACCCCTCCCACAAGTTGACCACCAGTGAGAGGGGGTCATGTTGGTAGATTTGTCAGCTCGAGCCTTGCGTGTTTGACGTTTATCTTTGGCTGCGTTTGAACGTTTATTCTGTGAGTGGATGGCAACTTTGTGAATCAGGTTGCGACAAGCCAGTCTGTCAAATGCTGCGGTTTCCCACATTGCAACGTCGATGTTGAAGTCCTTCAGGTATGCTTTGATGGAGTCTTTATAGCGTTTGCGCTGGCCTCCTACTTTCCTGCTACCACGACTGAGTTCACCGTACAGTAACTGCTTGGGTATCCTGGAGTCTGACATACGGCAGACGTGTCCTGCCCATCGTGTCTGAGCTTTGCGCATGATGGTAATAACGCTGGGGAGGTCTGCTCTCTCCAGAACCTCGGTGTTTAAGATCCTATCTTGCCAGGGGATATTAAACATGTTTCGGAGACAACGGAGATGGAACTGCTGGAGAAGTTTCTCGTGTCTTCTGGAGATGGTCCAAGATTCACAGCCATAAAAAAGCATAGTTAAGACGACTGCTCTGTACACTTTGATCTTGGTGTATTGTGAGACACCTCTTCGTTCCCAGACTAACTTCTTCAATCTCCCAAAAGCACTGCTTGCCTTCGCAATGCGGTTGCTGACTTCAGCATCGATGTTGGCGTAGCGAGAGAGAGTGCTGCTGAGGTAGGTGAAGTCTTCCACATTTTGAAGTCGCTGTCCCTTCACTGTGATGTTTGGTTCCTGATATGGTTTTCCTGGGGCGGGCTGATACATCACTTCAGTCTTCTTGATGCTGACGGTGAGGCCGAAGTTGTCACAGGCAGATGAGAATGCGTCCATTTCCTGTTGCATTTCTTGCTCATTGATGGCACTGAGGGCACAGTCATCAGCAAAGAGCAGATCACGAATCACAGTCTCTTTGACTTTAGTGATGGCCTGCAGACGTCGGAGGTTGAACAGTTTTCCGTCACACCTGCACTTAATGGGGATGCCTAGGGGAGTCTCCCTAAAGGCATTGGTCAGCATCGCCGAAAACATCAAACTGAACAGTGTAGGGGCAAGGACACAGCCTTTTTTAACTCCATTTGACACCTGAAACGAATCGGAGGCGTTTCCATCGTCAAGAGCACGGGCCATCATTCCGTCGTGAAATTGTCTGACAATCTTCATAAACCTGTCCGGGAAGCCAAACTTCGACATGATCTTCCACAGTACCTCTCTGCTCACAGTGTTGAAGGCTTTTGTTAGATCTACAAAAGTGAGATAGAGATCTTGACTTTGTTCCACACTTTTCTCCTGAATCTGATGGGCAGCAAAGATCATATCAATCGTCCCTCGACCTGCGCGGAATCCGCATTGGCTCTCGGGGAGATGACCTTGCTCGAGATGTTTCAGGAGATGATTGAGCAGCACTCGGGCAAAGATCTACTGGCGAGAGAGAGAAGTGATATCCCTCTGTGGTTGTCACACGATCATTTCTTTCCCTTTCTTTTGTATATGTGAACGATTGTGGCATCTTTAAAATCGTGAGGGAGAGTCTCACTTTCCCAAAATGATTGAAATAGCTCTGTAAGTTTGTGTAGGAGAGAAGGGCTGCCTGTCTTGAACACTTCAGCAGGGATGGCATCAGAGCTGGGGGCTTTCCCAGTCGACATCTGCTTGATTGCCTTGGCAACCTCGTCCTCTGATGGAGTTATGTCCAAGTCTGGGTTTATGTCCACCTGGGGAAGGCGTTGAACGGCTTCGTCATTGATGGACGATGGACGATTAAGAACGCCATTGAAGTGTTCTGTCCATCTCTCTACGATCTTGTTTTTGTCAGTGATGAGTGTTGCTCCGTCCACGCTGAGTAAGGGGAACTGCCTGATGTTGGTTGTCCGAATACACACCTGAGTGAATCGTAGAAGCGTTTCATGTCGTGTCTATCTGCAAAGCCTTGAATCTCGTCGGCTTTGTTACTTAGCCATGTGTCTTGCATAGCGCGGAGATTTATCTGAACCTGTCTGCGCTTCCTGACGTAGGCGTCTTTCTTCGAGACCGAGTTGGGATCACTCTGATGAGTTCTGAAGAGTTGGCGTTTTTCTTCCAGCAGGGTGCTGATTTTGACATAATTTTCATCAAACCAGTCCTGGTGGTTCTGGAAGCTTGTCCGAGTACCTGTAGGGCAACAGAATGAACAGATGTCTTCAGAGAGTCCCAGTTGTTTCCGGTAGCCTCAGTCAGCTGGATTTCTAAACTTGCTACTAGTTCTTCTTGAATGGAAGGAAGCTTGAGCTTGTTTATGTTGAGCTTCTTCACAACTGTCTGGCCTTGTGGTCTTCTCTTGGGCTGAATATGCAAATTGGTCTGAGAAATGATGAGACGATGGTCTGTCCAACAGTCAGTACCACACATTGCCTTATTCACATGCACATCCCGCCTGTCCTTTGCTCTGACAATGACGTAGTCGATGACATGCCAATGCTTAGATCGAGGGTGCATCCATGACGTTTTATTATGGGTTGGAAGGCAGAACATGGTGTTGGTGATGGCTAAGCCATGGGTGGCACACGTTCTGAGCAGGAGGAGATCATTACTGTTACATTTCCCTGTTCCATGGGGTCCTAGGACTCCTTCCCATGCCTGGTGGTCTTGACCTACACCAGCGTTAAAGTCGCCAAGGAGTAGGAGCTTGTCCGCCCATGGAACCGTGGAGATGAGGGCATCCAGTTCTTCATAGAACTCCTCCTTAGTGTCTTCCGAGCTTGTCATGGTGGGAGTGTAGGTGCTAATGAGGGTTGCGGATCTCCCCCTGTCCAGGGGCAACTTGAGTTTCATGAGGCCATCGTTGATGCCTTCTGGTATACAATCAAGTTTTCATACGAGATGGTCTTTAATCGCAAATCCGACACCAGGCTCACGTCGCTCTTCATTGCTGCTGCTGCTCCAAAAGAAGGTATCGCCGCCTCCAATCTCACTGAGCTGGCCTTTGTCGGGAAAGCATGTTTTTCTGAGGGCTGCAATGCCGACATTGTAGCGGGCAAGTTCTCTGGCTCCGAGATCCGTAAGTCTTTCTGGTCTCCCTTACTTACAGGTGGTTGAGTCGAGAAGAGTTCTAACATTCCATGACGCAAGGGTGAGCTTAAATATTTTCTTGGATATTTTCTTGTGATTTCGACTGCAAGATGGGAACCCACCAGCCACGATATGCTGGCCAGGTGGTTGTGGAACAGGTTATGTTTAGAGCACCTTTTCTAGCTCTGTCCTCAGACTACGGAGGCAGGCAGAGCTATCCTAAATAGGGCTGCCTGGTCGCTCAGGGTGCTGCCAAACTTCCCTGCTGTCCCGATCAAAGAAGAACGACCATATGGCCTGAGCCGCCTGTGTGCAGGATTGCAGCTACAGCATCCAGTTATTCCGCACCTGCTGCTTTGCCATTCCCCCATCGCCACAGGACTTTGAGGATAAAGGCTTGTCCATGGTGGTGTTGCCATGACTTGAGCTGAACTTGGATTAAAGTGAAGGAGGCTTGCGCAGCACCAGCCTCACTCTCTCGATCTGATGAGCCTGATCCCACGGCAAGACAGAGTCAAGACAGTTGGAGACTCATCGAGGGTGCAAGAGTTGCCGGAAAGGGACGAGATACGCCTTGTAACCGTGGGGCTCCACTCCGGATTTTTTGTCGGGGTTTACTCCCTTAGCCTTAGCCATTCAAGGCCAACCCGCAAGGCAACAGGAAAAACTTGTTCCATGCAATCTTCGTGACTTCACCGAAACCCTGGCAAGAGGGGGGGCTAAGTGGGTGCTCGATCTTGCCCAAGGATCTCCCACAGGCTAGTGGAGGGAAGGAGGTGCCTTACTTCTCCTGTTGGTGGAAGATTTTTCCACCCCACCACCCGCAATGCTTATTATATGATAATGCTTATGCTCATTAAAATGCAGCCATGAGGTGGGGGGGCAGTAACCAGTGTCTCTCCCTTTCATGCCGGTCCCAAGCCCGGAGAAATGCAGAGAGTTGTGTCAGGAAGAGCATCCGACGTAAAACCAATGCCAAACATTTAAGATGCAAATCAGAAGTATTACCTCCATACCGGATCGGTCGAGGCCCGGGTTAACAATGACCGCCATCAGTGCTGTCAATCAACAGGGTGCTGATGGAAATTGGACTACTGTTGGTCGAAGACGTCGAAGAAGGAGAGGTGGGAGGCGTGTCCGTAGGCAGAGAGAGAGAAAAGGAAAGGCATGAGTCTAGGACTGAGAGTGGGGACTTTGAATGTTGGAACTATGCAAAGAAAAGGTAGAGAGCTGGCTGACATGATGCAGAGGAGGAAGGTGGACATACTGTGTGTTCAGGAGACCAGGTGGAAAGGTAGCAAAGCTAAAAGCTTCGGAGCAGGGTTAAAGCTATTTTATCACGACGTGGATGGGAAGAGAAATGGAGTAGGAGTCATCTTGAAAGAGGAGTTTGTCAGGAATGTTCTAAAAGTGAAGAGTGTCAGACAGAGTGATGAGTCTCAAGTTAGAAATTGAAGGTGTAATGCTCAATGTTGTTCGTGGTTATGCCCCACAGGCAGGATGTGAGCGAGAAGAGAAGGAGAAATTCTGGAGTGAGTAAGATGAAGTGATGCAGAGTACCCCCAGAGGTGAAAGAGTGGTCATTGGTGAAGACTTCAATGGACATGTTGGTGCAGGCAACAGAAGGGACAAGGAAGTGATGGGCAGGTTGGGTATCCAGGACAGAAACACAGAAGGACAGATGTTGAGAGATTTTGCAAAAAGGATGGAAATGACTGTGGTGAATACTTTCTCCAGAAGAAACAGGAGAATAGGGTGACTTATAAAAGCGGAGGAAGGAGCACACAGGTAGACTACATCTTGTGTAGGCGATGTAATTTGAAGGAAGTCAGTGACTGCAAAGTAGTAGTGGGTGAAAGTGGTGCCAAACAGCATAGGATGGTGGTATGCAGGATGACGCTGATGGTGAGGAAGGTGAAGAAGGCAAAGGCAGAGCAGAAGACAAAGTGGTGGAAGTTGAAAAAGGAAGAGTGTCATGTTGTCTTCAAAGAGGAGTTGAAACAGGCTTTGGGTGGCCAGGAAGTGCTTCCAAATGACTGGACAACCACAGCAAATGTGATCAGGGACACAGGTAGGAGAGTACTTGGTGTGTCCTCTGGAAGGAAAGTAGATAAGGAGACTTGGTGATGGAATGAGGAAGTGCAGGAGTGTGTACAAAGGAAGAGGTTAGCTAAGAAGAAGTGGGACATTGAGAGGACCGAAGAGAGTAAACAGGAGTACAGGGAGACAGCGTAAGGTGAAAGTAGCAGTGGCTAAGGCCAAACAGAGGGCGTATGATGACTTGTATGATAGGTTGGATAGTAAAGAGGGAGAAAATGATCTATACAGGTTGGCACAGAAGAGAAATAGAGATGGGAAGGACGTGCAGCAAGTTAGATTGATAAAGGACAGAGAGGGAAATGTATTGACTGATGACAGAAGTGTGCTGGGAAGATGGAAAGAGTACTTTGAAGAGCTGATGAATGAGGAAAATGAGAGAGAAAAAAGAGTCGAAGAGGTGAACATTGAGGAGCAGGATGTAGCAAAGATCAGTCAGGGTGAAGTGAGAAGGGCATTGAAGAGGATGAAGAATGGAAAGGCAGTTGGTCCTGATTATATACCTGTGGAGGTATGGAAGTGTCTAAGAGAGGTAGCAGTAAATTTTCTGACAAGAACATTGCCTATTTTTAAGAACAAGGGAGACGTGCAGAGTTGCGGCAACTACAGACGGATAAAGTTGATGAGCCATACGATGAAGCACTGGGAAAGAATAGTGGAAGCTAGACTAAGGGCAGAGGTCAGCATTTGTGAACAACAGTTTGGTTTCATGCCAAGAAAGAGCACCACAAATGCAATGTTTGCTTTGAGGATGTTAATAGAGAAGTACAGAGAAGGTCAGAGGGAGCTGCATTGTGCCTTTGTGGATCTGGAAAAAGCATATGACAGGGTGCCAAGAAAAGAACTGTGGTATTGCATGAGGAAGTCTGGAGTGGCAGAGAATTATGTTAGAGTGGTGCAGGACATGTATGAGAGCTGTAAGACAGTGGTGAGGTGTGCTGTCGGTGTGACCGACGAATTCAAGGTGGAGGTGGGACTGCATCAAGGGTCAGCTCTGAGCCCCTTCTTGTTTGCTCTGGTGAGAGACAGGCTGACAGACGAGGTGAGACAAGAATCTCCATGGACTATGATGTTTGCAAATGACATTGTGATCTGTCGCGAGAGCAGAGAACAAGTGCAGGAAAATCTAGAGAGGTGGAGGAATGCCCTGGAAAGGAGAGGAATGAAGGTTAGCCTCAGAAAAATCAGAATACATTTTTGTGAATGAGAAGGACCCAGGAGGAACGGTCATGTTACAAGGAGCAGAGATAACGAAGGTGGAGGATTTTAAGTACTTAGGCTCAACAATCCAGAGCAATGGAGAGTGTGGAAAAGAGGTGAAGAAGCATGTGCAGGCAGGTTGGAATGGTTGGAGAAAAGTGTCCGGTGTGATGTGCGATCGGAGAGTGTTAGAAAGAATGAAGGGAAAAGTGTACAAGACGGTGGTGAGGCCAGCGATGTTGTCTGGCTTAGAAACAGTGGTGCTGAGGAAAAGGCAGGAGGCAGCGGAGATGAAAATGTTGAGGTTCTCTTTGGGAGTAACGAGGATGGATTGGATCAGAAATGAGTACATCAGAGGGACAGCCCATGTAAGATGTTTTGGAGACAACATCAGAGAGGCTAGATTGAGATGGTTTGGACATGTACAGAGGAGGGATAGTGAGTATATTGGCAGTCGGATGCTGAGGTTGGAGCTACCAGGCAGAAAGCCTCGAGGAAGACCAAAGAAGAGATTTATGGATGTGGTGAAGGAAGACATGAAGGTCGTTGGAGTCAGAAAAGAAGATGCATAGGACAGGGTGAGATGGAGGCGGATGATTTGCTGTGGCGACCCCTGAAGGGAGCAGCCAAAAGTAAAAGAAGAAGAAGAAGCGTATGCTTATTTAGACAGTGCCAGACCACAGACTGCGCACATAACAAAGGCATGGCTGCGTGAGAAGAGGGGGCGGTGCTTAACTGGCCTGCCTGCTACCCTGAGTTGTCTCCTATGGAGAATGTTTGGTATATATTTAAAAGTCAAATTGTTGGAAAGACCCGGTACAGTTGCATATCTAAAATGTTGTATGTGGGAAAAATGGGACAAATTAACACCTGCAACACTTAATCACTTGTTTACTTAAACACTTGTTTACTTGTTTACTTTCATCCCTAAACATGTTTTAATTGTAGTTAAAAGGGATGTGAACAATACAAAGTGATAAATGCAGGACCGTCCCAACATTTTTGGAATGTGCTGATAGTGTGAACGGCAAGAATGGATGTTTGTTTACAAATGAAATGATGTTGACGACAAAATATGAATTATCTTGTGTTCTTACAGTCTGCAATGAAACACCACTTTGGGGAAATTTGTAAATGACAAATTTTTTAATTCATATTTTCCAGTGTCTCTACTTTTTCTGATTTGGGATTGTGGTATAGATGAAAGAATTGTTCTAAAAATCCATACAGGAGCTTTTATCAACAAGAATAACACACAGCTGAAAGTCTGTCCAACCAGTTGCACAATGCCTTCATTTATTAATTGGTTAATTTATTAATTACACGCTACCTTCATTTATTAATTGGTTCACATGTCAGTGGAATAAACCCTGGAGCCGAGACCCAGAATCGTGAATATTTAATTATTCTAGACACACCCAGGGAACACTTTTCCAACTTCCATGATTTTGGCCACAGGTGACGTGATGCGTCTGTCAATGTTACATGACATTAAATTAAAGTGGCTTTCGAATTGATTGTGTGGATAACATTATCTTTTATTGAACATTATGGCTTCATTTAGAATCCCAACTTTGTAGATTGAGAAACATTTTGATTGTTTTTATGATTTTTAATAAATGTTCCCAAAACCAAATAATGACACGTTTATATTTTAATTTGTATTGTTTACAGATTAATTATATCTTAATGGGTGTTCTCTTTTTCTCACATCATTCCCTCGTGAATGACTAATTACATTTAACGCTTGCTTTAAGGTGTGTGTGTGTGTGTGTGTGTGTGTGTGTGTGTGTCTAAAATCACTTGTATATTCAAACACAGATGTTCACATTTATGCTGAAATTGGACACTTATTATTTACATTTAAGAAACACCATTTAAACATTGTTTACTTGTAAAAACAACACGAGGAAATGTGAATGCATTTGAATTATGCAAGTTTATCTCTAAAGAATGAAAACTGTAAGCAGTGATGGGATGTTACTTGTGTAATAAAGTCGATGTATTTTTATGAGCAGTATCCTGCAGATTAAAGCTGCTGGAGTTTGAGTTATTGTTGTTTTCAGTTCCTCTCAAACTGCTGTCTGTGTCTCTTACAGTCACACACTCTCTGCAGTACATCTACACTGTAGTTACACCAGGAATCAATTTCCCAGAAGTGACAGATGTGGGTTTGGTGGATGGAGAAGAATTTAACTACTATGACAGTAACATCAGAAGGAAGATCCCAAAGACTTGAGTAGATTAAAAAGGTCACCTCTGATCATCCAGATTACTGGGTCAGAGAGACACAGATCAATCAGGGGACTCAGGAGACCTTCAAAGCCAATGTGGGTACAGTAATGCAGCGCTTTAATCACACGACAGGTAAACACACACACACACACACACACACACACACACACACACACACACACACACACACACACACACACATCCGTGTCCAGGATGAACAGCGCAGTGGTGATGTTTTTGGACAGCGTGGAGAAAGTGAACGGAGTTGTAGAGAGCGGTTTTGTGCTTCAGGGAAGTTTCACTCCCGTTCTCTCGCTGGTTAATCCCGCCAAACGCGTTACTATTTCAAACGTGCCGCCGTTTGAACGTAATGAGCTTCTGGAGCGGGAGTTGTCCCGATACGGCCAGATTTTGTCACCGTTTCGAATGATCTCATTAAATTGTAAGTCCCCACACCTGAAACATGCCGTTTCCTTCAGACGGCGAACGATGATGATTCTTAAAAGCCCCGAGGAGCTGAACTTGGCTTTGGAATTTAAAGTTGATAATTTTGACTACATCATTCACGTCACGTCGGGGAACATGAAGTGTTTCAGGTGCGGCATGGAAGGACATCTTATCCTCTCGTGTCCGGAGGGGGATGAAGTAAAGCTGTCGGTTGCCGCCTCCCGTGCTCCGAGGGAGCGGGACTGTCCGCGGCGGCCGCACCCGAGCCCGAGCCCGCGGCAGCGGCGGCGCTGGGGAAACCGATAACCAAACTGTTGGGAAGCCCTTCCAATTTGCACGAGACAGCAACAACAACCATTTTGGAAACTGGGAAAATGGTTTCTCACACCCCGGAGACACAGACGGACGGTGTGCAGTTCAGCACAGACACCACGGTGGTCGCACAGGTAAATAACCCACAGGTGGAGGGTAATGGGTGTGTACAACATTCACATGGTGATGATCAGATGGAGTTGGGGACACAGAGGGAAAGCGTGGGGCAGATCTCAGCTCGGGTGGCAGTTCTGGAGGAATTAGGTGAGGAGGATGAAGAATTAATAGTTGACGAGTTAGAAACGGTGGTTAAAATAAAGTTCACAAACACAGAAAACAGCATTTCAAACAAAATTAAATAAAGCCTCAAAAAGGAAAACCTTCTGTCCCAGGGCTTGTCTGAGAATGGACACAGACATGGCATACACCGTGGAAAAAAATACAAAAGGTTTGTATGACAATAAAGGGGCTACAATTAAAGCCGAAAACTTTTTTTTCGGACCTCAGACTATTTATTGACTCTGTCCGTCTCTATTTAAGAAAGCGAGGTGAGCCTGGACAGCCCGGTTTCACCAAACAGATTTATAAACTGAGGAAACTAGTTTCAAAGTGTAAAAAGCAACTCGCTGAGGAGGACTAATGTTTTTTTTTTCTTCTGTCTTTTACTCAATCTGCTTTTATGCCTCAAGTTTCAGGCTCTTCCCTCTTTTATTTTCAACATGGAGACTTTTAAAATCGCCACGCTCAATATAAACGGAGCGAAACAGGACTTAAAAAGAGCCACGATTTTTAGTTTGATTCGTGAAAAGAAACTAAATGTTGTTTTTATTCAGGAGACACACAACACCGTCGACAATGAAGGTGACTGGATTGGAATGGAATGGACAGGTGTTTTTTAGTCACAAAAGTGGCAATAGTGGGGGAGTTGGGATTATATTCTCCCGAGATTTTAACCCGGTTCCTGTCCACACTGAAGATGTGATGGCGGGCCATATTTTAAAAGTTACAGCAGAGCTGGAAAAAAAAATCAAGGTTTTGTTTTTAAACCACAGAGAGACTCCTGTTTTTAAGCGCTCTGGATGATGTGATCCAGAGGTGTGGTCAGGATGAGTACCTGTTTATGGGGGGGGGGGGGGGGTTTAACTGTACCGAAAATCATCTTTTACATCGGAACCACCCCGAGCCACACACTGCCTCGCAAAGGACATGAAGAAAACTTGTCGAGACACACAAACTTTTAGATGTCTGGATTCTTTTATGGCAACAGCAGACAGTTCACCTGGCTTCACTCAAGGGATGGACTACTGTCTATGGCCAGGCTCGACAGGTTTCATTGTTTTAAAAATCATTTTAATGTTTTTAAGAAATGCTCGATTTTGCCAGTGGGCTTCTCAGACCATTATTTGGTCGAGTGCTGTGTTCTGATGAACAACATCAGATGTGGAAGTGCGTACTGGCAATTGTAAAAGTGTATCACATTATCATGTTCTCTGCTGCACATACTGCTTTATATCACTGTATAATGGTGCTTCATTTTCTATGTTGTGCTATACTTAAAGGTTTGTTGAGAATAATCAAATGGAATACTTAAGGGCCCATTCTTTGTCTGTTGTAAAAGTGCATACTTAAACAGAAGTGCATGCTGGGTACCCGTGCCACACCGAGACTTTCACTGTCAGGGTGATCATCAACAGACCAAATAGTTTCTAGTTCTAAATAACTTCGGGGTCAGGAGGTGGGGGTTTATGGGGGCTGGGACGCGCCTGGGGTCACCCCAGATTTATTGCATCCTGATGAGATAATAACGTATCAAAGACCCAATCATAAATTCCGGAAGAAGGAACCTGGTCTGTAGCCCTTAAAAGCACCCCCGCGAGGGAGACCTCAGACCTTAACTAGCGTGTCTTTTATGCATGTTTGTTGGGTCTCCGTCCTCTGCAGACGACGCAATAAAGCTTCTCATATTCAACTCAAAACCAGTCTCCAGTCGTCTTCTTCCACATTCAACGGATCCTAACACACTTCAACACAGCACTCTTATCTGACCACGGTTTAAAGAAAGCTTTTTATGTTTTTTGGGAAAGTTTTAGACAAACAAAGCATTCTTTGCAGCAGTAGTGGGATGTCGGGAAGAACAAAATCAAATATCTGTGCCTGCAGTATACTCGCAATGTCTCCAGGAACTTGGTCAAATCCATTAAGGATTTGGAGAGGGAAATGGTGGAGTTGCAAACTCTGGCAGACTCTACAGGAGAAAGAAGACATTTTGAAGTCTTCAAAGCCAAAAAACACATGCTGTCGAGCATGCTGTACTCCTTTGCAATAGAGCCTCTCCTGCACCGACTCAGAACGGGTCGCTCTGGTTTTAATGTCCTGAACTGCATTTCGACTTTTAAAGTTTCCGCATATGCGGACGATCTTATTATTGCTGTGAATAACCAGAGAGACGTTAATTTTTTAACCAAAACTGTCGAAGATGTTGGTGCCATTTCATCAGCCAAGGTAAACTGGGGAAAAGGTGAAACTCTGTGTGTGGAGGTCTCGTCCTGCCGAGTGGTCTCACCTGGAAAAATGGTGGGATCAAGTACCTGGGAATCGACCTTGGCGATGGAAATAATGTAAATAAAAATTGGGAAAACGTTCTCGAGAAAGTGCAAGGGAGGCTCAAAAAGTGGAAATGGATTTTTCCGAAAATATCCTGTAAAGGTCGTGTTTTAAGATAAGATAAGATAAGATACAGCTTTATTAATCTCACAATGGAGAAATTCACTGTTACAAGTTCTTGAGGTACCATCAGTAATTATTAACAATCTTGTGGCTTCCATGCTGTGGCACCATCTCTCCTGCGTGGACCCCTCTTCGACCCTTCTTGCGAAAGTCCAGGCCGAGATCATCAGTTGTTTCTGGGACAAGCTGCAATGGGTCCCGCAGAGTGTCCTCTTCCTCCCCAAAGAGGAAGGGGGATACGGTCTTATACATTTGGTCAGCAGAGGAGCAACTTTCAGGCTCCAGTTCATCCAGAGACTGCTGAACGGACCGAGAGACTTGGTGTCTAGGCCCACAGCGTGAGCAGTTCTGGCCCGGTGCTGGGAGCCGGGACTGGAGGACTCTCTCTTTTTAATGGATTTAAGCAAACACGACCTAAAAGTATTTCCAGAGTTTTATCAAAGCCTTTTTAAAATTTGTTGACTTAAAAAGAACAGAACACAGGCACACTGCTCACACTTCTGGACTTTAAAAGAGCCTGTGGTCTGTGGAACTCGTTTTAACGTATGGCAGTCTGCGGGGCCATCCGTCGCAGAGAAGTTTGCGGCGGCACATGTCACCACACTGGGTCACGTCATTGACCTGTGTGGTCCACAACTGTCGGGGTGTCTTTGGTGAGACGACTGGAAAGCATGCTGAGGCTCTGGTAGGACCAGCTCTCCCCAGACGAACACTCCAGCATCATCTCCGGAACCGACAGCGTTTTACCTCCGGAGACACGGACCCCTTTCTCGTCGACAGCCTCACCCCGGATTTTAAGGACTGCTCTGGAGACTTACAGTGGAGAATTTTCCATGATGCTGTCGCAGTTAATAGTTTTCTTAACATTTTAAATCCAGGTGTTGAAAGGTGTCCGTTCTGCTCCCTCAGAGAGACGGTGTTTCACAGCCTGCTGCAGTCCCTGTTTATGTGGTTATCGAGGCTGTTCTGTACTTTTTCCATGGTTTTTGTGAAACACATTATTATTCTGGGTTTTAGATACCAACAAAAGAAGAAGCCAAATGTCAACATCTGAACTTCTTCCTGGGCCAATCAAAAATGGCCGTCTACCTGAGCAGGAGGAGAAAAATAGAGGGTTCACTGGACTGTGATATTAAAACAATTTTAATCAAAATGATAAAGAGCTGATTGATGATTGATTTCAATTGTTATAGCTTGATGAAAGATTTGGAGTCCTTTGAGAAAGTGTGGTGTGTAAATGATGGTTTATGTTCTGTGAAGGAGGAGAAACTGCTGTTCTCAACAATGTTGGGTTAAAGAAACTGACTCTGATTATGGAAATACTTTTTCTGTTGAGATCGAGGGGGGTTAAATCTGTTGGGGTGTTGTTTTGTTGTTTATTTATTTATTTATTTAGTTAGTTAGTTAGTTTACTTTTTTTTTCCCCCATTTATTTAATTTTGTGTGTAATGGGTTTGTTTTCGACATTAATTCATTTAATGTACCCTTTATGTTTATGCTTTAAGAACTAGTGTTTCTTTTTGTGTGTGTGTGTGTGTGTGTGTGTGTGTGTGTGTGTGTGTGTGTGTGTGTGTGTGTGTGTGTGTTAAAATGAAGTACCTTTTAAAATGTAAATTTCTTGCTTTTTTTCTCTCTCTCTTTTTCTGACTTTCTTGCTTTCTCACTCTCTCTCTTATG
This sequence comes from Plotosus lineatus, assembly GCA_024760905.1. Classification (NCBI taxonomy): domain Eukaryota; kingdom Metazoa; phylum Chordata; class Actinopteri; order Siluriformes; family Plotosidae; genus Plotosus; species Plotosus lineatus. The sequence goes on along the minus strand of CM045734.1, from coordinate 11,061,309 downwards.
CTCTTGCTCTCTCTTTCGTTTTCTCTCGCTCTCTCGCTCTTTGTCTCACTCACTCTCTCTCACTGTCACTCTCTCGCTCTCTTGCTTTCTCTTGCGCTCTCTCTTTTACTCTTTCTCTTTCACTCTCTTTCTCTCTTTCTCTCGCTCTGTCTTTCTACACCTTGCACACTTATGCATTTTGTTCAATTTTTTTTTTTAAATGTCATTTAGTTTTAAAGAAGGTAAACATTTCTCCTGTAAACATTTTCCACACACTGATGGAGAGAACGCCATTAAACAAGTCATCATGACCAACAAATGCTCCTCCTCATCATGGATCACATCAGGCTTTTATCTACAAAGAAGAAAGGACAAGGCTGATACTGATGTCTCTGTTTATCTTTGCAGCTCATCCCGAGGCATCAGTGTTCCAGAGACACTCGTCTTCTCCAGAGATGGTGTGTCATGCTACAGGTTTCTTCCCCAAATCAGTGATGATCACCTGGCAGAAGGACGGCGAGGACGTGCTTGAGGACGTGGAGCTCAGAGAGACGCAACCAGGATGGAAGTTTCCAGAAGAGAAGTATTCTGAAAGTCCCAGCTGACACACCTACACCTGTGTGATTCAGCACAGCAGCTTGGGGGAGGAGTTAGTGCTGGAAGTACCAAAATGTCCAAATAAAGTCCAGAGTTACAGAGTGAAAGTGATTCATTACTGCAGCACATCATCATCACTCTGTACTCACTTCACAGGTTGAGCTTTGGTTGGTCTCATCATTGGCGTGATCTCGGGTCTCCTGGTTCTGGTTCTGGTTGTTGTTGGAATTGTGGTGTGGATGAGGATGAAATCTGGTGAGTGTAAGGAGGAGATGTGAGGTTTCGAGAGAACAGATTTACACTTTTATTCCTGAAAGGAAATTTAATGAATATTTTGTAGAGATTGATGTTGATCTGATAAATTAAACAAGACAATAATAAGATATTGATGATTATTTACTGAAACCAAATATAAGGTTCTGTCCATCATCTGTGTTTCAGGTTTCAAAGCTGTTCCATCCAAAGCCTGTCAGTGACTCTTTAGAATCCAGAAATGAGGTTTAAATTCACCACATGATTTATTATCAGTGTTTCATTCACTTTGTGATCATTTCATTTTTTTTTTCAGCCTCTCAAGGAGATTCTTCCTCCAACAACTCCTAAAATGTGATGTCCTGCTGAAGTGAGAAAGTAAGATCTGATGATGTTTATAGTGGAATGTGCAATAAAAATGTGTGCATAGTTAAACTTGCAGTGGGACCTCGACTTAAGAATTTAATCCGTTCCGAGGGCAAGCTTGTAAGCCAAAACGTTTGTTTGATGAAACAATTATTCCTATAAATAACAGAAAACCATTTAATCCGTTTCAACCCCCTCCCAATTCATAGAACCTGACACAAACACGCATATTTGACCTACTATATTAAAGATAATGATAAATAGTTAATAATACATGAAAATTAACATTAATAATAATTTATAATAAAACAAGAGTAAATAATAAGTCAGCTAACCCTTCCGAGCAGGTACAAAGTGGTGTGTAACAGAGAAAGAGGAGTAGAATTTGTGCGTGTGCACACTCCGATTGCCAGCGAGGAAAGGCTCATGATGAGCTCCCACAAGGCCAGTGCTTCTCAAAGTGGGGCCTCCCAAGGGGGGTGTTGTGACCCTGAGAAACATAATTCTAGTACAGTATGACAAAAAATCAAGTGTAGTTGCACATCCACTACAGTAGTTGTCAATGGCGCTCTCATTGTCACGCTATGGTGTAGGGGGGGAAAAGCACCGAGCAAACGATATGAAGTGCAGTAAACTCACGCATTGGGGGGGGTTCTTCCTATAGGAGGCATCACAGAAAATAATTGATAAGCACTGCACAACACATTCTTGGAGCACGGAGGAATACACATGGAAGAATACAAGTCTAATCGGCCCATAAAAGGCATTTCCTCAGCAGAGCTCGTAAATCAAAATTTTCCTGGTTGGATGTGGTATATTTTTGGTGGGGTCGAAGCTTGTATCAATGACAATTCATTATAAGACAGGTGTAAGTCAACCTGATACAAACATGTATATTTAACACAATATAATAAAGATAAACATGTAAAAACAATAACTATTTCATAATAATGCATGTACATTAACATGAATAATAATGAATAATAATAAAACAAGAATAAACAATAAGTGAACAAACCCTTCCGATCGCCTGCGGCAAAGATTTCACATGGGTGCGAAGATGTCAGGTGGGCAGGCATGAGGTGCTTCGTAACAGAGGAGGAGGAGAATTTTGTGCATGTGCATGCTACGAATGCCAGCAAGGAAAGGCCCGTGGTGAGCTCCCACAAAGCCAGTGCTTCTCAAGGGGGCATAGTGTGATACTGGTGGCTGGTATGACCCTGGGGAACATGCTTTTTTTGCCATACTGTACTACAATTTGTTAGCACATCCACCTCACAGCAAGAAGGCCTGAGTTCGATTCCCGGCCTGGGCGTTTCTGTGTGGAGTTTGCATGTTCTCCCCATGCTTGTGTGGGTTTCCTCCGGGTGCTCCGGTTTCCTCCCACAATCCAAAGACATGCACAATAGGTTAATTGGTCATTCTAAATTGCCCATAGGTTCGCATCGTGCAGAAGGCAATGGCAAACCACTGCACTAATCCTGCCAAGAAAACGTCCATGAAAATTATAACCAGGGTGTTATCCTTCATGGAATTCAGCCATGAGGTGGGGGGGGGGCACGAACCAGTGTCTCTCCCCCTTATGCCGATCCCAAGCCTGGATAAATGCAGAGGGTTGCGACAGGAAGGGCATGCAGCGTAAAACTTCTGCCACATTAATCATGCAAATGATCAAAACAAAATTCATACCGTATCGGTCAAGGCCCGGGTTAACAACGATCGCCATCAGTGCTGTCAACCAACAGGGTGCTGATGGAAATTGGACTACTGTTGGTCGAAGACATCGAAGAAGGGGAGGCGGGAGGCATGTCCAAAGGCAGAGAGAAAAGAGGAAATGCGTGAGTCTAGGACTGAGAGTAGGGACTTTGAATGTTGGAACTATGCAAGGAAAAGATAAAGAGCTGGCTGACATGATGCAGAGGAAAAAGGTAGACAGACTGTGTGTTCAGGAGACCAGGTGGAAAGGTAGCAAGGCTAGAAGCTTAGGAGCAGGGTGAAAGCTGTTTTATCATGGTGTGGATGGGAAGAGAAATGGAGCAGGAGTCATCTTGAAGGAGGGGTTTGTCAGGAATGTTCTAGAAGTGAAAAGAGTGTCAGACAGAGATGAGTCTCAAGTTAGAAATTAAAGGCGTGACGGTCAATGTTGTTAGTGCTTATGCCCCACAGGCAGGATGTGAGCTAAAAGAGAAGGAGAGATTCTGTAGTGACTAAGATGAAGTGATGCAGAGTACCCCCAGAGGTGAAAGAGTGGTCATTGGGACAGACTTCAATGGACATGTTGGTGCAGGCAACAGAGGGGACGAGGAAGTGATGGGCAGGTTTGGTATCCAGGACAGGAACACAGAAGGACAGATGTTGATCGATTTTTCAAAAAGGATGGAAATGACTGTGGTGAATACTTTCTTCCAGAAGAAAAAGGAGCAGAGGGTGACTTATGAAAGCAGAGGTAAGAGCACACAGGTAGGCGATCTTGTGTAGGCGATGTAATTTGAAGGAAGTCAGTGACTGCAAAGTAGTAGTGCGGGAGAGTGGTGCCAAACAGCATAGGATGGTGGTGTACAGGATGACGGTGATGGTGAGGAAGGTGAAAAAGGCAAAGGTAGATCAGAAGACAAAGTGGTGCAAGCTGAAAAAGGAAGAGTGTCGTGTTGTCTTCAAGGAGTAGTTGAAACAGGCTTTGGGTAGTCGGGAAGTTCTTCCAGATGACTGGTCAACCACAGCCAATGTGATCAGGGAGACTGGTAGGAGAGTACTTGGTGTGTCCTGTGGAAGGAAAGTAGATCAGGAAACTCGGTGGTGGAATGAGGAAGTGCAGGAGTGTGTACAAAAGAAGAGGATAGCGAAGAAGAAGTGGGACACAGAGAGGACCGAAGAGAGTAAACAGGAGTTCAGGGAGACACAGCATAAGGTGAAGGTAGCGGTGTCAAAAGCCAAACAGAGGGCGTATTATGACTTGTTTGATAAGTTGGACAGTAAGGAGGGAGAAAATGATTTATACTGGTTCGCACAGCAGAGAAATAGAGATGGGAAAGACGTGCAGCAAGTTAGAGTGATAAAGGACAGAGAGAGAAATGTATTGACTGATGACAGAAGTGTGCAAGGAAGATGGAAAGGGTCCTTTGAAGAGCTGATGAATGAAGAAAATAAGAGCAAAAAAAGAGTAGAAGGGGTGACCGTTGAGCACCAGGAAGTAGCAAAGATTACTAAGGGTGAAGTGAGGAGGGCATTGAAGAGGATGAAAAATGGAAAGGCAGTTGATCCTGATGACATACCGGTGGAGGTGTGGAAGTGTCTAGGGGAGGTAGCAGTAGATTTTCTGACAAGAATATTCAACAAGGTCTTAGAAAGTGAGCCGATGCCGGAGGAATGGAGACGTGTGCTTGTGCCCATTTTTAAGAACAAGGGAGACGTGCAGAGTTGCAGCAACTACAGGGGGATAAAGTTGATGAGCCATACGATGAAGTTATGGGAAAGAATAGTGGAAGCTAGACTAAGGGCAGAGGTCAGCATTTGTGAACAACAGTTTGGTTTCATGCCAAGAAAGAGCACCACAGATGCATTGTTTGCTTTGAGGATGTTAATAGAGAAGTACAGAGAAGGTCAGAAGGAGCTGCATTGTGCCTTTGTGGATCTGGAGAACACATATGACAGGGTGCCGAGAGAGGAACTATGGTATTGTATGAGGGAGTCTGGAGTGATAGAGAAGTATGTTAGAATGGTGCAGGACATGTCTGAGAGATGTAAGACAGTGGTGAGGTGCTGTCGGTGTGACAGAAGAGTTCAAGGTGGAGGTGGGACTGCATCAAGGGTCAGCTCTGAGCCCCTTCTTGTTTGCTATGGTGACGGACAGGCTGACAGACGAGGTTAGACAAGAATCTCCATGGACTATGATGTTTGCAGATGACATTGTGATCTGTAGTGAGAGCAGAGAACAAGTGGAGGAAAATCTAGAGAGGTGCAGGTATGCCCTGGAAAGGAGGGGAATGAAGGTTAGTCTCAGTAAGACAGAATACATGTGTGTGAACGACAAGGACCCAAGAGGAACAGTGAGGTTACAGGGGGCAGAGATAAAGAAGGTGGAGGATTTTACGTACTGAGGCGCAACAATCCAGAGCAATGGAGTGTGGAAAAGAGGTGAAGAAGCGTGTGCAGGCAGGATGGAATGGATGGAGAAAAGTGTCCGGTGTGATGTGTGATAGGAGAGTATCGGCAAGAATGAAGGGAAAAGTGTAAAAGATGGTGATGAGGCCAGCGATGTTGTGTGGTTTACAGAGAGTGGCCCTGGGGAAAAGACAGCAGTCAGAGTTGGAGGTAGCAGAGATGGAAATGTTGAGTTTCTCTTTGGGAGTAACGAGGATGGATAGGATCAGGAATGAGTACAACAGAGGGAGAGCACACGTTAGATGTTTTGGATGCAAAGTCAGAGAGGCTTGATTGAGATGGTTTGGACATGTACAGAGGAGGCATAGTGAGTATATTGTCAGTAGGATGCTGAGGTTGGAACTGCCAGGCAGAAGGCCCAGAGGAAGGCTAAAGAGAAGATTTATGGATGTGGTGAAGGCGGACATGAAGGTAGTTGGAGTGAGAGTCGAAGATGCAGAGGATAGGGTGAGATGGAGGTAGATCATTTGCTGTGATGACCCCTGAAGGAAACAGCCAAAAGGAAAAGAAGAATCAGAAGAAAGAAGAGGGTGTTATCCTTCATGGCAGCTCGCCAATGGTCGTCCTACGACTCAGGCACCAGATCGACAGATCGATAGTACGACAATTAAGTGTAATTGCGCATCCTCGACAGCAGGTGGCGCCACTGCCACCTACTCTCGAGGATTTGCAATTACACTTTCCCTGTTGTCATTTGGAGATGTGCACATGCACAAAATTCTCCTCCTCCTCCCTCTGTTCCACGCAATCTCATGCGTGACCACATGACATTTTCGCCCATGTGACCTCTGTGTGTAGTCAATGATTGGAAGGGTTCGTTGACTTATTGTTTATTGTGTTTTATTATTATTTATTAATGATTAATGTAAATGTACTTGTATTATTATAAAATATTTATTGTTTATACATGTTTATCTTTCATATATTAGTTGAAATATATCTGTTTGTGTCAGGATATACAAGCTTGGGAGGAGGTTGGAGCGGATTAATTGTTTTTCTACTCCGTGGAAATAATTGTCAGCGGGGGTGTGTGTGTGTGTGTGTGTGTGTGTAAGGGGGGGGTTTAGGGCTGAATTTTTTTTCTTCTTCCGACAGGGGATGTCACAGAAAATAATTGTGAAGCTCTGCATAAGGCGTTCTCGGAGTGTGGAGGAATACATGCGGAAGAATACGAGACTAATTGGCCCGGAAAAGTCATTTCCCCAGCAGAGCTTGTTAATCAAAATTTTGCTCGTTGGTTAGGGCAGATTTTTGGTAGGATCGAAGCTTGTATCATGGAAAATTTGTTATTGAAGACACTCGTAACTCAAGGTACTACTGCACAAACATTCAGTCTGAGCTCAGACACCATACTGTTTCTTTGTCTGTTTTTAGGAAACGTGGTAAGGAGGGGAGTTCTGAAGAGATGAGGGACAAAACACAGTTGTTTTTTTTGTATAATGCTGGATTAATTTTTCTTAATGTTTTGGTGGAGGAAGATTTTCTTGGGAATCTGTTGTGTGTAAAATTGGAATATAAGTGATTATTCTCTCATGCTGGGTTTTTTATTATGATTATTATTATTATTATTATTATTATTATTATTATTATTATTATTATTATTATTATTATTACTATTACTATTGTGATGAAGATGATTTATTTTAAGCAATGCAGCCATGAGGGAGGGGCACAAGCCAGTGTTTCTCCCTCACGCCGGTCCCAAGCCCGGATAAATGCAGAGGGTTGCGTCAGGAAGGGCTTCCGGCGTAAAACAAATGCCAAATAAAAAAATGCGAGCCATAACAAAAGAGTTCATATCGGCTCGGTCGAGGCCCGGGTTAACAACGACCGCCATCAGTGCTGTTAGCCAACAGGGTGCTGGTGGAAATTGGACTACTGTTGGTCGAAGAAGTCGAAGAAAGAGAAGCGGGAGGCGTGTCTGTAGGCAGAGAGAGAAGAGGAAAGGCATGAGCCTAGGACTGAAAGTAGGGACTTTGAAATGTTGGAACTATGACAGGAAAAGGTACAGAGCTGGCTGACATGATGCAGAGGAAAAAGGTAGACAGACTGTGTGTTCAGGAGACCAGGTGGAAAGGTAGCAAGGCTAGAAGCTTAGGAGCAGGGTTTAAGCTGTTTTATCACGGTGTGGATGGGAAGAGAAATGGAGTACGAGTCATCTTGAAGGAGGAGTTTGTCAGGAATGTTCTAGAAGTGAAAAGAGTGTCAGACAGAGTGAAGAGTCTCAAGGTCGAAATTGAAGGCGTGATGTTCAATGTTGTTCGTGCTTATGCCCCACAGGCAGGATGTGAGCGATAAAAGGAGAGATTCTGGAGTGAGTTAGATGAAGTGATGCAGAGTACCCCCAGAGGTGAAAGAGTGGTCATTGGGGAAGAATTCAATGGACATGTTGGTGCAGGCCACAGAGGGGACGAGGAAGTGATGGGCAGGTTTGGTATCCAGGACAGGAATGCAGAAGGACAGATGTTGGTATATTTTGCAAAAAGTATGGAAATGGTTGTGGTGAATACTTTCTTCCAAAAGAGACAGGAGCTTATAAGTGACATATAAAAGTGGAGGTAGGAGCACACAGATAGACTACATCTTGTGTAGGTGATGTAATTTGAAAGAAGTCAGTGACTGCAAAGTAGTAGTTGGTGAGAGTGTTGCCAAACAGCATAGGATGTTGGTGTGCAGGATGACGGTGATGGTGAGGAAGGTGAAGAAAGCAAAGACAGAGCAGAAGACAAAGTGGTGGAAGCTGAAAAAGGAAGCGTGTCGTGTTGTCTTCAAGGAGTAGTTGAAACAGGCTTTGCGTGGTCAGGAACTGCTTCCAGATGACTGGACAACCACAGCTAATGTGATCAGGGAGACAAGTAGAAAAATACTTGGTGTGTCATATGGAAGGACAGGAGAGAAGGAGACTTGAGGGTGAAATGAGGAAGTGCAGGAGTGTGTACAAAAGAAGAGGCGAGATAAGAAGCGGAACATAGAGAGGACTGAAGAGAGTAAACAGGAGTACAGGGAGACACAGCGAAAGGCGAAGGTAGTAGTATCAAAGGCCAAACAGAGGGCGTATGATGACTTGAATGCTCAGTTGGAAAGCAAAGATGGAGAAAATGATGTATACAGGTTGGCACAGCAGAGAAATAGAGATGGGAAGGACGTGCAGCAAGTTACAGTGATAAAGGACAGAGAGGGAAATGTGTTGACTCATGACAGATGTGTGCTGGGAAGATGAAAAGGGTACTTTGAAGAGCTGATGAATGAGGAAAATAAGTGAGAAAAAAGAGTAGAAGAGGTGACTGTTGAGGACAAGGAAGTAGCAAAGATTAGTAAGGGTGAAATGAGGAGGGCATTGAAGAGGATGAAGAATGTAAAGGCAGTTGGTCCAGATGACAGACAGGTGGAGGTATGGAGTGTCTAGGAGAGGTAGCAATAGATTTCCTGACAAGAACATTCAACAAGGTCTTAGAGAATGAGAGGATGCTAGAGGAATGGAGGAGAAGTGTGCTGGTGCTCATTTTTAAGAACAAGGGAGACGTGCAGAGTTGTGGCAACTACAGAGGGATAAAGTTGATGAGCCATACGATGAAGTTATGGGAAAGAATAGTGGAAGCTAGACTAAGGGCAGAGGTCAGCATTTGTAAACAACAGTTTGCTTTCATGCCAAGAATGAGCACCACAGATGCAGTGTTTGCCTTGAGGATTTTAATAGAGAAGTACAGAGAAGGTTAGAAGGAGCTGCATTGTTTGTGCCTTTTTGGATCTAGAAAAAGCATATGTCAGGGTGCCGAGAGAGGAACTGTGGGATTGTATGAGGAAGTCTTGAATAGCAGAGAAATATGTTAGAGTTGTGCAGGACATGCTTAAGAGATTTAAAACAGTGGTGAGGTGTCTTGTCTGTGTGAGAGAAGAGTTCAAGGTGGAGGTGGGACTTCATCAAGGGTCAGCTCTGAGCCCCTTCTTGTTTGCTATGGTGATGGACAGGCTGACAGACAAGGTTTGACAAGATTCACCATGGACTATTATGTTTGCAGATGACATTCTGATCTCCAATGAGAGCAGAGAACAAGTGCAGGAAAATCTAGAGAGGTGCAGGTATGCCCTGGAAAGGAGGGGAATGAAGGTTCATCTCAGTAAGACAGAATACATGTATGTGAACGACAAGGACCCAAGAGGAACAGTGAGGTTACAGGTGGCAGAGATAAAGAAGGTTGAGGATTTTAAGTACTGAGGCGCAACAATCCAGAGCAATGGAGAGTGTGGAAAAGAGGTGAAGAAGCACGTGCAGGCAGGTTGGAATGGATGGAGAAAAGTGTCAGGTGTGTTATGTGATTGGAGCGTATCGGCAAGAATGAATGGAAAAGTGTACAAGACGTGATGAGGCCAGCGATGCTGTGTGGTTCAGAGACAGTGGCCCTGGGGAAAAGACAGCAGTCAGCGTTGGAGGTAGCAGAGATGAAAATGTTGAGGTTCTCTTTGGGAGTAACAAGGATGGATAGGATCAGGAAGAGCACATCAGAGAGACAGCACATGTAAGGTTTTCGAGACAAAGTCAGAGAGGCTAGATTGAGATGGTTTGGACATGTACAGAGGAGGCATAGTGTGTATATTGGTAGGAGGATGCTGAGGTTGGAACTGCCAGGCAGAAGGCCCAGAGGAAGACCAAAGAGAAGATTTATGGATGTGGTGAAGGAGGACATGAAGGTAGTTGGAGTAAGAGTAGAAGATCCAGAGGATAGGGTGAGATGGAGGCAGATGGTTTGCTGTGACAGCCCCTGAAGGGAAAAGCTGAAAGGAAAAGAAGAATCAGAAGTCTGAGGTGCTTGATTTTAATATTAAATCTCCCCTTTAAAGAGGTGGGGTGGGAATAGAACCAAAATGACTGATCTATAACTACATGTCTGATGTCATGAGGAGCTGGTACCGAAAGGGAATGTTTAGTCTTATTTAGTGGATCATTCTCATCCACTAATCAAAATGTTGAGGTTCTCTTTGGGAGTAACGAGGATAGATATGATTAGGAATGAGCACATCAGAGGGACAGCACATGTAAGACGTTTTGGAGACAAAGTCAGAGAGGCTAGATTGAGATGGTTTGGACATGTACAGAGGAGGGATAGTGAGTATATTGGTAATAGGATGCTGAGGCTGGAACTACCAGGCAAAAGGCCTCGAGGAAGACCAAAGAGACGATTGATGGATGTGGTGAAGGAGGACATGAAGGTCGTTGGTGTAAGAGAAGAAGATGCAAAGGATAGGGTGAGATGGAGGCAGATGATTCGCTGTGGCGACCCCTGAAGGGAAAAGCCGAAAGGAAAAGAAGAAGAGATTCTCATCCCACCCAGATGCTGTTCGAATAAATGATGATCCATGTCGCTGCCAGATGGTACATGATGAATGATGAAGGAAATATCGATGGATTAGAGTGAAAAAATATATTTAAAGGTTGTTCATTTTATTTTATTTTCAGTATTGCTTTATTGTAGCCCAAACCAGCCGATTCCAGCGGTGGAAACCTCACAGCACAAACAGCTGGAGTGAAAACAGATCAAATTTTTAACACTTTAACTAAACTCGGAGACACCAGCTGGCGGTGTAACACTGAGTTTGAATAAGACTGAACAATGAGGAACTCATGAATATTGTATACATATTGCTGAATTCTGACCTCAAACTATTATTATTATTATTATTTTTATTATTATTATGATTATTGTTTTTTTTTTTTTATTGTTGTTGTTGTTATTATGATTATTGTACAGGGGTGGTCCTCACTTTCTCACTATCTTGTGTTTGGTTTAGATATAATATAAATAAGAAAACAAGACGTGTTTTCTAGGGTGACCCTACAGACACAACTTCTGGGATCATAAGGACTCTTAAAAGCCTCCATCACGATAAGGTGGTGATTCAAACAGCAAGCATTGAGTTTTTTTGATATCTATTATCAGTGGTTACTTTATTAGTAACAGTCTTCTTATTTATGTAATTATACACTGCATGATCTTCAGTTATCCAGTGTTGGTGAGTCTCTCCTTCTATAAGTATGTATATGTAACTTATGTAAGTGTGTTGTTTGGTTGTTGTATGCATCAAGTGTGAGTGCATGTAGTTAGCAGCTGCTTACAGAGTTCTTGCTTTCAGCCTCACCGCTGGCTTGCACAGCCAAAAGCAGTGCTATAAGGTGAGCCCAGTGCGGAAGCCTCACTCTGCCAGTCCATAGCCTCTGCAACAGCAAGCCTTATACAGTGCCTCCTTGTGGCAAGCAACGCATGGTAACTGTGCACCTTGCGGTCCCAGGCTAAACTGCAAAGGACTTGGAGGAGATCTGGCCCCCAGACATGCGGCATGCAGGATACGCCCTGATGTCCATGAACCAGGTCCCCAACTATGGGTAAATAGTTCCGCTGCCTTGTGGACTCCTCTTTTGGGGAAAGGCTAAGGGGGTTAACCTTGACAGAAAATCATCCCGGATGAAGGTCACTCACTGATACCTCAACGGACCCTCTCTTGTCACTGACAATGGGAAGGAACAACCCAGACAGAAAACCCTTTGCAGAGGGCCAGCTACCCGCCCAGAGTAAAATATAGCTACGGAATCTATCACAAGAACAAACCTTCAGTCTTTTGCCAACAACCTCACAGCCTCGATGGCTAGAATGACGACTGCTATCCAAAGCTTGACTCGTCAAGATTGTGCCATTTTGACTTGAGGAAGTAAGCGGGAGAACCTTAATTACATAAAGAATACTTTGAGAGTGGGATTATGGAACACCAGAACACTATATAAGAAAAGCAACAAGGAACAACTCATGAAAGAACTAGAAAGGTACAACATAGATCTATGTGGCATATGTGAAACTCATCTTACAGGTATAGACATGGAGAATGTTGAAGGATAGACATTGATCAATTCTGGAAAAGATAACATCCATGAGCATGGAGTTGGACTAGCACATTCACAAAGAACAAGCGCAAGTCTAATGTCATATGAGAACATCAACGAAAGAATACTCAAAGCTCGGTTATATGCAAGACAGGTGAAACTCAGTGGAATAGTGGCTTATGCACCAACATAAGAAGCCGATGAAGAAGTAAAAGACAAATTTTTTGAAGATCTAAATACAGTGACAGATAGCTTACCAACACATGATGTAAGACTTATTATTGGAGACTTCAATGCAAAAGCTGGCGATGATAACAAACAGTGGTCATCGGTAATGGGTCAACATGGAGTTAGAGTCCGTAACAACAATGGAATGAGATAGTGGATTCATTGTGCAGAGAATGACATGGTTATTGGAGGAACACTATTTGCCCACAAGACCACACACAAAACCACATGGATGTCACCAGATGGCAATACTCACAATCAGATCGACCATGTGATGATAAATGGCAAATGGAGAAAATCGCTACGAGATGTGAGAGCATATCGGGGAACAGATATTGGTCGTGATCATCAGCTTGTTATGGCCAAGGTTCAATTGAAACTGGCAGCTCAGAAGAAATCAAGAAAAGAGCCAAAGATCCAAAGCAGTAATCTGATTCTCCTTCAATACAAACAAGAATACCACAACAAAATTTCACAGCGGTTCGATGCACTCTCTAATTCTGAAGAACACTTCAGAGAACGACTAAATGCACAACCACCCGAAGAGTCACTAGCTGAAACTGAAGTAGAGGTAGAATGGGAAGAACTGGGCATTGATATGAGTGACCCTACATAAACAGAAGTAGACAAATCAGTAAATAGGTTAAAGACCAACAAGGCACCAGGATATGATGAAATACCAGCAGAGATGTTGAAGGCAGAAGGTTGTAAACTTTATGACTCGCTTACTAGAGTGTGCGTAGCACAATGGAGATCTGAAGACTCTCCAGAAGATTGGAAGAAAGGTACCATATTAAACTACCAAAGAAAGGTGACCTGAGGTGACCTATGTAGCAATAACAGAACTATCACACTGCTGAGCATAGCAGGGAAAGTTTACTGCACTATTGTCTTACTGCAAATTCGTGATGCTGTAGACAAACGGCTGCGAGAAAGCTAAGCAGGGTTCAGGACTGGAAGACCATGGGTAGACCAGTGCTTTGCGTTGAGACAACTGATTGAAAAGATTTTGGAGATGCAACTCCCAGTCAAAATCAACTTCATTGACTTCAAAGCTGCTGCCTTTGACAGGGTACACAGAGAATCACTATGGAAAGTCTTAAGGGTGGATGGAATTCCAGCAAAAATAGTTGCCATCATGAAGAACACATACGAGATGTCAGAATGCTGTGTGAAAGTGGATGGTGAGACAAGTTGGTTCCCAGTGACAGCAGGAGTCAGACAGGGCTGCATTTGGTCACCTTTGTTATTTGGTATACTCATTGACTGGGTGCTGAAGAATGCCCTTGACAAGAACGACACAGGGATAGTACTAGAATTAAGGAGTTCCCAATACCAACAACAAAGGCTCCCAGGTCTAGAATTTGCTGATGATATTGCACTGATTGATAACCCAGAAAATAGACTCCAGCATGCAACATCACAAGTTGAAGAAAAGGGAGCCAACGTGGGACTCATTGCAAATGCTAAAAAGACAAAAGTCATGGCCATCTCGAAAGAACATGTGAACCTTAACATCAAAATGGGAGAAGGTGAAACATAAGAAAATGTACATGAGTTTGTGTATCGAGGAAGCACTATGACATATAATGGTGAGCTCACCCCTGAACTGAACTACCGTATAGGGAGAGCTGCAGATGCCTTCACCAAGATCTTACCAGTCATTACCCACAGATCTGTCAGCATGTCAACAAAAACCCAGATATTCCAAGCAGTAGTCATCACCACCCTGCTTTATCTTGCCGCTTATATAGATTTTCGCAAGGTGTTCGACTCAGTGGATAGGGAGGTCCTCTGGGGCATACTTCGTCTACGTGGGATCCCGTCGGCTCTGGTCCGGCTGATATCGTCGCTGTATTCTGGGACAGAGAGTGCTGTGAGGTGTGGGGGCTCCACCTCTGACTTCTTTTCGGTCGAGACCGGAGTGAGGCAGGGGTGTGTTCTGGCCCCCACTCCCTTCAGTACTGCAATGGACTGGATCATGGCGGCGGTATTGGGTGGATCGGCCTGCGGTGTGTCTTTCGGTGAGGTTCGGATTACTGATCTGGACTTTGCCGATAACGCAGTGATCTTCGCAGAAACGGTGGATGTCCTGACTGAGACTCTCTGTTCATTGGGTGAGGTGGCGGAACCGCTTGGTTTGCGAGTCTCCTGGATCAAAACCAAGATCCAAGCTTTTGGCGACCTCTTGGATGCTGCTGTTGACTCGATCGCTGTGGGTCGTGAAAGAGTAGAGATTGTGGAGTCTTTCACTTACCTTGGCAACGTGGTCCATCATTCCACTGATTGCAGGGCCGAGATTAATCGTCGACTTGGTCTAGCCGATGGGGCGATGAACTCGCTGGACAGGACTGTGTGGCAGTCGAAGTATCTGAGCAGGCGGACGAAAGCCCGAGTCTTTCGCTCCCTTGTGCTCCCTGTCTTGCTCTACTCAAGCGAGACATGGACGCTCACGGTTGAGCTTGGACGACGACTGGACTCCTTTGTTACGACTTCCCTTTGCCGCATCTTCGGATACCACTGGTGGGACTTTGTTACTAACCAGAAGGTGCTTGGGGATGCGGGAATGGTAAGAGTAACCTGCTTGATCCGCGACCGTCAGCTGCGCAACTATGGGCACTTGGCGCATTTTCCGCCTTCAGACCCAGCACACCAGGGATCCGTTCGGGATCCTAGGGGCTGGAGCCGATCGCAGGGACGATCGCGTGCGACATGATTGTCGCAGCTGAGGGCTGCCCTGCTGGGGGGGTATGGGCCCTGCGCAGGCCTGGTCGATCAACAGGAGATGGCCGGATGAGTGGAGGCGGCTGGTGGACGCAGCGAAGTGCCATCCCAGCGCATGCCCTCATCCCTTACCTGACCTACCAGAAAGGTCGCAATTTCGTCAGGTTGCATGTAACGTCATGTAAACATTGTACCGACATTGCCGCAATGTGACCATGTCAACATTTCTGCCACGTCCGCACGTCACTTGCGACATTGTAGCAACGTTTCTGCCACGGTCATCGCAGACGTTGCTTGGGGACGTTTGTCTACAAGTCTCCTTAAAATCCACAAAGAAATGTTGTAGCGACGTTGCTGTAACATGACCATGTTATCTGGGCTGTAGCATCAGATTCCTGTTCTGGAGTCACATGAGGATAGTGGCTAACACGCCCCCTCCCTCACAGCAAGAAGGTCCTGCTTCATATCCTGTGCCCAGAAGTTTCTGTGTGAAGCTTGGTTGTAGTTGTTTCCTCTGGGTTATTTGGTTCCTCCCACAGTCCAAAGACGTGCACATTAAGTAGACAAACTTGCTGTTCCTGTTGCTTTATGTGTAAGTTTAAGTGGTTGTATATGTTTCCCCTTGATGCTATGGTGAGCTGTTCTTGGTGTACCCTGCCTTCACCCAGTGTCTGCTGTGATAAGCTACAGCCTCCCTATGATCCTAATAGGATGAGCCACTTTGACAAATGAATGACTGATGAGTGAGAAACATTTGAGTGGAACCCAGTGCGGTCTTCTATTACTGTACCTCTTCAAAAGTTTCGATTATATCACAAACTGAGATATTTTCTGTTCACCATGTGTGTTCCTCATAATCTTCTAAATTACCGTGGCTTTTCTGGTATCTCACCCAGCCTGCTCCTTCTCATCTGATCTTCCAAATGCAAGGAATTTTTTTAGATCTTTATCTTACTCTACAGCATTTATGTGACATAATGAACTTTCAGCTGAACCTAGAATGCAGGAGACAGTGTGGGATGACATAGAGTCGATTTATTATTCAAAGGGTAAACACTTAAGCAGAGCAAACACAGTAACTGCTGGTGAGGAGAAACACAAAAAACTTGTAAGCACTGGGGAACTACGGAGCAGGAACTAGTCAAGCACAGAGCTGGAACCAGGAGCCAGAGAGAACACAGGAAAGCAAGGATGTGAAGTGAAACAATCTTCTGGCACAGAGGTGAGCGCATTGCTTGTCTTTATAGCGTAGAAGATTAGGGAGTGGGATCAGGTATGCGGCCTGTATCAGCCTGTGTCGGTCAGCCACGCCCCTCCACTGGAGCCTGCACCACTGGGGAGAAAGCAGAGTTAGAACAGTTCAGTTCAGTTAATTTTCTGTAAAGGCTTAATCCTAATTAGGGTTACAGGGAGGCTGGCACCCATCCCAGCTGACTGCGGGCGAGGGCAGAATACACTCTGGACAACTTTCTTGGCCATCACAGGGCGGAAACACGCCGGTGTGTTCCATCCTAACATACTTCTCTGCAACTCCAGACTTCCTCATGCAATACTTCATGCTCATACCTCATGCTTTCTTGGCATAAAACCAAACTGTTGTTCACAAATGCTTACCTCTGCCCTTAGTCTCGCTTCCACTATTCTTTACCATATCGTCATCGTATGGCCCATCAACTCTATCACTCTGTAGTTGCCACAACTCTGCATGTCTCCCTTATTCTTAAAAAATGAGCACCAGCACATTTCTCCTTCATTCCTCTGGCATCCTCTCACTCTCTAAGACCTTGTTGAATGTTCTAAGACCTTGGTTTCATCAAGGAAAGTACATTATACACCTTTGGTCTACAACAACAAGTTTAAGCTTGGACAGGCATAGTCAGCACCGTGTTATGTCCTTCACGGGCTGTTTCAGCCCTGGTAGTTATGCAGTTTTTTTTTTTATCTGCCTGATTTGTTGGGGGCGGCAGCAGATTGGGTACTTGACAAGATTCAGCACGAGTTTCTAATTCTTAGACCTGAACTGTGGCAGCTTGAACCTCAAGCCCAACCTCAGTAAATCTCAACGTAAAGTCACTACTGGGGCTGTCAGATATCATCAAAATAGGTCTAGTGAATATTAGTGCCAATGTTTATACTGTCCATCGGGGGGCTCTAAAGTGAGACTTTAACTATGATATTACAGACAAGCTTACCATTATACACATGTGAATTGCTAAAACTGTGCCCCCTGTCAGACAGGTGCCATTTGCAATAAAGTACAAAGCAGTGGGTGAAATGGGTTGAATGACAAAGCTGGGAGTCCTCACACCTGTCATGGAGTGGGTCTCAAAAACAAGAAAACCTGAATAAAGCAATCCTCAGGTACCACCACCCAACAAAAACAGTAGAGTTGCTCACTGCAGACATTCCTGAACTAAGGTGCTCAGCATCCCGGATGCTCAATGAGGGCTTTGGCAGGTTTCACTGGAAGATGAATAATCAAATTTCACCACCTTCATAATTCTAACTGGCTGCTACCACGTCCCCATATGCCTAGTGGTATTTCCACAGGCAGCAAAGTGTACTAATGCTGCATGAGACAGCTGTTTGCAGGACATCCATTTGAGATCATAGTGGACGACATAGTGGTCAGGGGATAGTATCTAAACATGAGCATGAGGAACATCTCCACAAAGTCATGGACAGGATATACACAGTTAATCTGAACCTCAGAGAGACTGAGGTCCCATATGTGGGAAACCTTTTCACAAGCAAAGGGTTTCAACTCTGATCCTGAAAAAACTACAGCAGTTCCAGGCGATGAAGAACTACTTCTCCAAGTTCATTCCAAACCATAGTGACCTCGAGGAACCCTTGCAGTGACTCCTCCATCAAAACACTGACTGGTGCTAGCTCAGGCGCCATGCTGTTGTGTTCTCCAAACTGAACTACAGACTAAAGATGCCATCAGTGCTGCAGTATTTTAATTATTTTTCCACCTGGTTGTACTGTCAGCTGATACCTCGCAGCATGAGTTTGCTCTCTGCCTACAAAACAAAACAGTGGCTCTTCTCTCCAAGACAGTGGACTGGTCTTTGCATGCCAAAAGGTTCTTTACTTCATTTATGGCTGACCAGCACCTCATCAACATTCTGAAAAATAAAGATTGCATGCAGCTGAGGCAGCACGATGGCATAGTGGTTAGCATGTCCACCTCACAGCCAGAAGGACCTTGGCTCGAGTTCCAGCTCGGGCATTAAAAGGGATTTTCTGATTTCTTATAATAACCAATATATATACCTACTATGCTGTCATAATCATATGGCTGCCATCTAACATCATTGTTATTTCACACCTGCTTTATATGTTGTGATCATTTATGTATTTATTACGTATTCACTTATACTATACTCATGATATCCTTCTTATTCACATTTCTATGTGTTTGTACTTGGATGTTTTGGAACATTCTGGGTTAGTTAGGGTTCATAAAGGGGAAGAGAAACTAAGAGAACCTTTTACCTACTTTTCAAGCCCATAAATAGGTCAGGTTAGAACTAGAATATTCCAGTTTTTTTTTTAACCGCTGTTGGTGAAACTTGGGAACTGATCCACGGGAAGACTTGCTTTGGGCCATCAAAAACCCTAACAGGCGTCTTTGTGTGGAGTTTGCATGTTCTCCACTTGGGTTTCCACTGGGTACTTTGGTTTCTTCCCACAGTCCAAAAACATGCACAGTAGATTAATTGGCTGTCCCAAGTAGCCCCTCGGTGTGAAAAGTCATGTGAGTGTTTGCCCTGCAATAGCCTGGCGAGCTTTCCAGGGTGTACCCTGTCTTTAAATGAATGAATGTAGCCTCTGCCGGCTCCAGAGAATGATGCTGAAAGTCTGATGTTACAACCTCTTTACATAAGAGGTGCAGAGAGCGATTATGTTTCAGATGCCCTCAAAGCTATACGGCCCATGCAGAAAATCTGCTGAAGAAAGAAAGGAGTATGAGTTCATGCTATGGGTGCATTCTCCTCCAGGAGGTTGTCCTTTGTTTAAAAAGAATGAGTTCTTCCCATGTTCTTTGCCTTCAGGAGCCCACACAGATCCCCCTTGACATTTTTCTCCTTTGCGTCACTGGAATGTAGTGACTCACTATTCACACTTGTGCTCCATCACCCAGAGACAATAACATCAAGCCACTTCACGATGATAATGTGTGTTCCCCATTCGTTTTGGGGTGATTCCCATAATCAATTCTCTCAGTATCGGACAGTCATGATGCTTCAAACTGAACACACACCTCTTCTGCTTATAGGTAGTACATGCAACACAA
This sequence comes from Plotosus lineatus, assembly GCA_024760905.1. Classification (NCBI taxonomy): domain Eukaryota; kingdom Metazoa; phylum Chordata; class Actinopteri; order Siluriformes; family Plotosidae; genus Plotosus; species Plotosus lineatus. Next base: position 11,041,828 of record CM045734.1, on the reverse strand, counting down.
TTCATGCAGTATACATGACCACGACTGATTCACTTTAATTTCTATGTCGTAGACTCCAAGATTAAGAGGTCAGAGGTCACAGTAAACTTTACTTGATACTGACATCTCCATTCCAACTGATATGATGAGTGTAAAGGTCAAGAATCGTGTCACGTGTTCTCTGTACAGACTTATCTGCACATGACCTTAAATGCTTTACACCTCCATTTTGGGGGGCACAAGTCTTTACTCAGAAAAAAAAAAGTCTGTTTATTTTCGAGAAAGGCATGCAGAGTAGTTTTATGATTTTCCAACCACAAAACTGATACACAGCTATTTTCATTGTTCCACTAAAACAACACCCATCCCCCTGCTACATCCACACCACACAGACAATGATCTTTCATATCTTCGATCATAGCCAGTGGTTTACTGAGTGTCAAACAATACTCGTCATATATTAAATATATAATTTGTAAAATGACCATAATAATAAATAGAATAGTATAAAGAGCAACTACTTATCAAGCATATCTATTCTATTTCGCAGAACCCCGAGGACACATTAGTGTATGCTGATGCTTAAACAAATAATATATACTTATATCGATCTCATCATAACCAATCATAAAACATTTATTTTTCTGAGATTGAGATTTAGTTATTGCCTCAAAAAAAAAAATGTCTTTAGTATAACAAGGGTGTTACAGTGGTGCAGTGTTCAGCACATCCACCTCACAGCAAGAAGGTCTCAAGGTGGATTACTGGGTTTCCATGGTAATTTGCATGTTCTCTCCGAGCTTGCATGTGTTTTCTCTGAATACTCCGGTTTCCTCCCACAGTCCAAAAACATGTAGGCTAACTACCTGTTGAAACAAATTGCTTCTATTTGTGTGTGTGTGTGTGTGTGTGTGTGTGTGTGTGTGTGTGTGTGTGTGTGTGTGTGTGTGTTTGTTTGTGCTACTCTCGACCAATATCGGCCGAGTTGGGACTCGTATTAGGATTCAGTGGTTACAGAAAATGAACGAATGAAAAAATCAAATCCTTGTGTGTGTGTGTGTGTGTGTGTGTGTGTGTGTGTGTGTGTGTGTGTGTGTGTGTGTGTGTGTGTGTGTGTGTGTGTGTGTGCGCTTTGCAATGGTCTAGTGTTGTATCTTGCACTGAGACATTGGGAGTAGACCCTTAGAGATGTGGCTCTTACACATTTCATGTGTTTATTCAGCACATCTTACAGATGCTTGATCAGATAAATATCTGTAGAATTTGGAGGTGGAGTTCACACCTTGAAGTCTTTATCATGTTCCTCAACCCTGAACAGTTTTTGTAATGCAGTAAAGTACATTATCTTGATGCAAGAAGCCACTGCTATTCGGGAACACTGTAGGTATAAAACGTTAACGCTTGGTCTGTAGCAATGTTAATCCATCTCACAGTAATAATTACATGAAAGGCAGGACTCTCATCAGCATTGTCCAGAACATCACTTTGCCTGATTGGGCTATCCATGGACTGATTTAATTTTTACACAGCCTTCAAACTTCTTTGGAATCAGGGACTTATGACCTATGTATCTTATGACCTATGTATCTAGCTCGAGTTCTTGGGCAAGATTGTATAATGGTGCTCTAGAAACTCCATGACCACAGGTTTCATCACTGAGTTAAAACACTTAAACCTTAACAATGGCTTCATAACATAGTAAATACAAACATGTTTTTAATTTAATAAATTAATGATGAATATGAACATGTTTTTATTTCACATTACAGCCGTGTACACATCAGCCAGACCATTTCATTATTCACACCACATGCACCATGTGTCCATTTCAGAAGCTGCACCGAGTGGTTTAAATAATTTCCGACCACAAAACATTTTCCCTTCTGCACTGCAGCATCAGAAACATTCATCACCTCACACCTAGAACGCTGCATCAAAACCACACGGGTATATTCATCTTTCATACACATTTATAAACATTTAATTATTGAGTGATAACGGTTCTGATCATCTGCCTTTAAAATAAATAAATACATATTTTGAAAACTATTCAGTATCTATCTGGAAAACTCAGCTCTTTATCTCTTTATCTCAATCGGAGGAGCAAGTGCTGCGTCTCTGGTGGTTCATCTCCGTAAAAAACAATCTAATCTCTGCATTTTTTCAGTTCTTGACCAACAATGTGTTTCCCGCACTTAAATAACTGAAACAATAGTTTCACTTTGACTTTAGGAAAACATAAAATAAGGAATACAAAATAATGCAAATCATTAATTAATTGAACCGCTTAATTCTAATTGTTGTGGGGAGACCGGAGTCCATCTCAGCCGACTCTGGGAGAGGGCAGGGTACATTCTGGACAGCTTGCCAGGCCATCACCGAGCAGAAGCTCACTGATGGTAACCCAATGACACACTCTTTACGAATATCAGCAATGAGTGTTTTACATGCCTTCACCACTGACAATAACAAGTAATTCGTTGTTATTAATTAAACAGATTCACAAAAAGTATAAATAAATCTCAATAACATTTTTCACCGACTCAATTGCCAAATCACTTACTCCTATTAGGATCATAGGAAGGCTGGATCCTTTCTCACCTAGCCTGGGACACACCCGTGAGACACACGGTGAGACACACCCGCAACAACTCCCCAGATCATCACAAGGCCCACACATGCAACAGTTCATACTGACACCTAGGCTCAATTTGAAACAACCAATTATGTCTTTTGAATGTAGATGGAAACCTGTGTACTTGGAGGAAACCCAGGCACGCTCTGCGAGAACTGAATTGGGTCTACCTGGTATCTGTGCTGCATTTTGGGTCTTCTTCTTCTTTTCCTTTCAACTTTTCCCTTCAAGGGGCGCCAGAGCAATTCATCTGCCTCCATCTCACCCTGTCCTCTGCATCTTTTTTTCTTACTCCAACCTTCATGTCTTCCTTCACCACATCCATAAATCTCTTCTTTGGTCTTCCTCTAGGCCTTCAGCCTGGTAGTTCCAACCTGAGCATCCTACTGCCAATATATTCACTATCCCTCCTCTGTACATGTCCAAACCATCTCAATCTAGCCTCACTGACTTTGACTCCAAAACCTCTTACATGTGTTGTCCCTCTGATGTACTCATTCCTGATCCTATCCATCCTCATTAGTCCAAAAGAGAACCTCAACATCTTCATCTCACATTTTGAGTCACACCCATTTCATACTATCCTTCCGGTATAAATTTACCATAAATTTAAAGATAAAAATAAGAGCTTTTAATTATAATGTGCACAGTGCTAGGAAGTGTCGAGCAAGATCAATGTGTGTGATGGTACTGGTTGGGTTACACCTTTAACAGCTTGTTGGTAAAAGCTGTACCGTGCATTGCAGTAACAAGAGATTAAAGATGGTGTTGAAAACCTCTGATGGTAGATTTGCACACACTTTAATTTGGACATAAAATATCTGGACTAAACATCTGGACCAGTAGCTTTCCATGTGTCGACTCTCTGCAGGGTAGCCGAGTGGGGTCATCGTCCTTCTCTGGATGAGCAGGGAAGGTGTAAGTCAGTCACTCCGTTGTGTTGATCGAAGCGAGCAAAGAAATGGTTCAGGGTGTCTGGTAGGGTACTCTCTGAGGTGTTATGGTCTGTGCTGGCTGGCAGCGTTAACTCTCTCTTCATTCATTGCATGCTCTGGCAAGGGGCATGGCTGTTACCTGCAGGTGAGGTCTAGAGAGCGCACCTGTTTCCATTCAGCAATCAGCAATCAGCGAGCTGAGTTTCCTGATTTGAAGGCATCGTCCCATTGCTCTCAGCAGGATGTGCACCTCAACATTAAACCATGGTTTTTGGTCCAGGAACATTTTACCAGCTCTTGTTGTGATCGCATTCTCTGTGCAGTAGTATATGTAGGAGAGAACAGCAGATATGTGACCCTGCAGGTTAATCTCTTCTGCAAATATTTCCCTGTCTGTAGAATCAAAACAATCCTGTTGAGCTGCAGCAGCTTCCTCAGTCAGCACCTGGGCTGTTTTACCTGCTGGTCTTTGGTTACAGATTGAAGGTTTATTAGCAGGAATCAGAGCAGAGAGGTGATCTGAGAGCCCAAGATGTGGCAGAGGGATGACTTTATTGGGATTTGGGATGTTGAAGTAGACTTGGTCCGCTGTGCTTTTTTCCCTTGTCAGAAAACTCACATTTTTGTATAGTCCAGGCAGGACAGACGTCACGTTTGCAGAATTAAAGTCTCCTGTTGTGATTATAACACAGTCTGGCTGCACTGATAGCTGTTTGTTATTGGAGTGTTGAAGTAGCCCCATGACTAAATTCGCATGAGCTTGGGGCGGCACATAAACTGTGATTATAATTACAGATGTGAACGCTCAGCAGATAAAACGGTCTACACTGTACACTGTACTCGGAACATCAGCAGGTGTTGATGCAAACACACAGGCCTCCTCGGAGTTTCTTATCGGACATGCTGGTTCTGTCCGTTCTGAAGGAGGCATGGTCTGCTAGCTCAACCGTGGCATCCAGAGTCGGGTGGAGTGAAACATAGAGTTTTTCACAATCAATTCAGAATAGTGTAGAAAAGACGTAACAATACCAGTTATAAACATATGCAATTTTTTTTAAATATTCAAAATAGTTTCTTGGTTCCCCAACTCACTCAAAATAAGGTATGACGAATCGATTTTGAGAGCACGCGAGCACACGATTGCCGACAAAGGGAACAACTGTAAATAATTAGAACATTCACAGTTCACAGATTTGGTATGACTGGAACGGTCAGGACTCAGTAGTTTAGTAGAGGAAACTATCGCCAGGTTGCGACAGCATCATACCGGAAAGATTGAACTCTCTTTTCCGTTTCTTGCGAAATTCGGGAAAATCTGCCTTTTAAGCTATAAATATTTGGTTTATGGTTTTGAAATCATAGAAGCAAATTGGATCACGATATCAGAATTAAACATTTTCAGTAAAAATGCCCAAATATGGTCATTTTCATCGCTCTTGGGGGAGCCTTAGATATCAACTTATCAAGATGAACTTTTGAAATCTTTTAGATGACACCTCTCCACATCTTTTTATTGCTATTCCAAGTAAACATAATCAAATGTTTAATTTTTCACAATTTTCACTCCATCCTAGTCCGGAGTGAAAGTGTTCGACAAAGTTCCAAAATTACCGTCTCACAATAATTAATGTGGCATGAATTAAAGCACAGTTGCAACTCATCCATCTTCTTGATAAGTAACTGGGAGTTACTGAGAAATAAGTTTACTCAGTGTATTTCACCTGACCTGCATAAAAAAATAAATATTTATGTAAACTTAGCAGTAATGAAGTGGCCCTAGCATACGCTGATGTTCGGGAGGTTGGAGGACTTGATTTCATTGAGATGTTGTACAGCCATTTTTCTGATGACACTGTTTAACTGGAACTTGAGATAACTTGGGTTTCTCTTCTTCTCCTGTTGATAAAAACAATAAAGAAACCTTGTCCTGATTCGGCTCATTGCCACAACCATAAATCCCACAAAATTCACTCAGTGTTGTCAATCTCGTGTTGTTCTCAATAGCACATCTCTGTAATGACTGTTGTAAATGGCTTAATCAGGATCAGAATTCTTTAATGATCCCGAAGGAAATTGTGTTTCAATGAACTTTCTGACTCTGATTAAGCCATATATAATAGTGGTGTAATCCAACATGGCGGAAACCTCAATGTATGTCTTGTGATGTCACTCTATCGGGGAATCAGTTGTTTGTACAATAACTTTTATAATGTTTTTCTTTTTTTTCGACGCAAATTTAATATTGAAATTCATATGAAATCCACTGATATTTATAACCTCCTTTAGAATGAAAATCTGTTTCATACCTGTAGCTTAATGCATCAAATCCCTCGTGCTTTTTAGACACAAAAGTATACAACAGACTTTAGAGCCTCAGGGTTTCTTAGATATGCTGCTGAACAACCTGCTCAAAGAGAGAGAGAGAGAGAGAGAGAGAGAGAGAGAGAGAGAGAGAGAGAGAGAGAGAGAGAGAGAGAGAGAGAGAGAGCCTGAGTCTCTCACAGCTTAATGAACTGAAAATTAAATCAAAAAATGAATAATGTAATTTCGAGTAAAACTAAAACTACATAAAAGTTCATTCTCTGAACTGTTTAATCTTAATTGGGGTCGCGGGGAGGCTGTCGCCCATCTTAGCTCACCCTGTATACCCCACCCCCAAACCACATATAATCATCATTTGTTCTACCTGACAGACAGTTTCCTCCTTCTTTCTCGCCTGATACACAACACCACTGGGTCACGTTATGCTTCTGCCTCTGTTTTTCTTCTTGGTTGGTGAGTGTTTATAATTTTATTAATTGTTTTAATTAATGAACAAAACTGACAAAACAAAAACAAAGCAAGATCTGTTATTCCCTGAAGAAGTCAAATTGATCCTTGCACAATAAAATACAGCACATATTTATAAATCAGCATAAATAAGCTAAACCAGTTACAGCTGTGTGATACTGATGGATATTTAAAAAGGTTCACATCCTCCGCAGCACGGTGGTGTAATGGTTACCACATCCTTCTCACACCAAAAAGGTCCTGGGGTTAATTCCCAGACTCGGGCAGGTCTGTGTGGAGTTTTCATGTTCTCTCAGTGACTGTGCGAGGTTTCTCTGGATACTTCAGTTTCCTCACACAATCTACAGACATGTACATGAGACTAACTGACCCAGGTGGAAGTGTAAGTCTGAATGGTTGTGTGTTTTTGCTCTGAGATGGTCTGGCGAGTGTGTACCTTGCCTTCGCCCAGTGTTGGCGGAGATCGGCTCCAGTATTCCTGATATAGCCTACATAAGCAGTTCAGTAGATGAGTGAGTGAGGGATCATATCCTTTATTTCTCCATATTTATTATTTTATCTGTTCACTACTTTCAGACAAACACACTGAAATACAGAAATGCAAATTATGTTTAAATACTTGTTTATTACTATGACTTGTACATAGGCAAAATCTTTGAATGAAATCAAGTTCTGTCATATTACATTTTAATTTTAATTTTATTCTCCAACGCACTTTATGATTAATTATGATCATGGGGAGGTGGAAGCTCATCCCAACCAACTCCGCATGAAAGCAGTTTAGGCCCTGAATAGTTTTGTATAAGTGTGTGCGTGTGTGTGTGTGTGTGTGTGTGTGTATGTATGTGTGTGTGTGTGTGTGTGTGTGTGTGTGTGTGTGTGTGTGTGTGTGTGTGTGTGTGTGTGTGTGTGTGTGTGTGTGTGTGTGTGTGTGTGTGTGTTGCAGGTTTACTCTCAGAGTCTCTGAGTTCTTTAACTCTGGAGGCAAAAGTTGGAGATAAAGTCACTATTTGGTGCCAACATGAAATGATAATTACAGGTTACATCTTCTGGTTTAAACACACGAGTGATTCAGTTCCACTTCTTGTTGGGTGTAAACGTTTCTTTGCATCGGATCCATCAGAGGATTGTACATTCTTTACTGAGAGTGAGAGAATAGTGATGTCTGTTCAGGGCAGGAACACGTCTCTCACCATCACTGCAGTAAACGTCTCTGATACTGGACTCTATTACTGCAGCTACATGAAAGAGATCAAAACAGACTTCAGCAACTCGACCTTCTTACACGTGAAAGGTAAATGTTTATAAAATGAAGAATTTCAGTCAAGGTTCACTGAGATGAGTGAGATTAAAGTAATGTTTCCTTTTTTAGGTGAAAATGAAGAAAATAAGAAACCGGACGAAGCAGATGGTTTGTCATTAACATGTTCTCTCAAAGTAAAGGCTCTCTGTTTCAAAAAAAAAAAGCAGTCGACAAAATTGCTCAATTTTAGCTGATTTTTTTTCATAAAATAATTATTTTATTCTAAATTATTTCTGTTTACCGAGGTTCAGCTTGTTCTGATGTGTTCTTCATAACGACGGTGGTGTTTGGTTTGGTGATTGTGATTTTTTTTGGTGTCGTGATCTTCACCAGCGTGAAACGCAGAAAAACACACAGAGGTAATACATGGCTGTTACAGATTCATGTTGCTTAAAAAAACTCAAATATGGAACATTAAAATATTAATTATTATTTTTTTCTTTTTTCTTTTTCTTTTTTTCTTTTTTTTCTTTCAAATTATTTTTAGGTGATAACACCAGAAGACAGAATAATGAGGTAAATATCCTTAAAAAGACAAAAAAAAAAAAAAAGAAAAATAATAATTAGAGTTTTCCATTATGACATGCTGTAGAATGTGATGTGGTGCAGGTGAAAGTCACACTGTGCGATTTTCTTTGTCAGTTTTAGTCGGGTTACAAACAATAATGAAAGGTGCTGGTTCTGACTACTTTGAATATATCTTATACCATTTCCCTGCAGATCAGATTCTTTCTCGCGCAGTGTAACTGATGTTCAGTGTAAATGATGTTGCTGTTCTTATGTATTTACTTCGTCACTGCAGGAGCACACGTCTGATGCAGTGAATTACGCTGCGCTACACTTCTCCAGGAAGAAAAGTGGAAAGACGGACAGACATAAAACTGCGTGTGAAATGGTGGAGCCACATGTTGTATATTCGTCGACTAGATAATTACGGAGCAATGCTGTGTGTGTGTGTGTGTGTGTGTGTGTGTGTGTGTGTGTGTGTGTGTGTGTGTGTGTGTGTGTGTGTGTGTGTGTGTGTGTGTGTGTTTATCTGATTTCTACTTTTTAATCACAACAGAAAAGTACAATGTATGACATTTTAATGAAATAAATCATTTGGATTTATACGTATAAAAATTGTATGCTGTATACTGTATTGACCCAAAGGTTGGATTTATTTCAAAATTTCTTTTTTTTAAAGAAATCAGTCAATTAAAAAAAAAAAAAACAGAAAGCCAGTCTAGACACATTTATAAGGTTTTCAGTGTATAGATTTGTCAAAGTAGAAAGTGCTACATTTTAATTGATTTTCTTTAAACAAAAATGGGACGTGTCGAAATATGTTTTTTTTTAAGAAAAAAAAATAACGAAAAATGTTTTTTTTTTTGTTTTTTTTTTGGAAAATGTACCATTGGACTCTCTAATCGTGTTTAAAACCTATCATGTGGCTTGATCATGTTAAAAATCTAATTGATATTTCGAAAACCCTTCTGCAATGATGTCAGCAAAGATGGAAACTGTTTTTCTGATGAAAGAATCGTTAAAATCTCCCTCCTTTTGGTTAGATGAATGTCTTGAGCATCAGCATTTTTGGGTTTAATTCTTGATTCAAAATGGCCTTCTGAAATGAATATTTCTATATTTGTTCTGAGAAATGAAGCCTTCCATATTTGAACCTGTTAAAAAGACACTGAAGAGTTCCTACAGCGGTGTGTGCTACTCCCACTCACAAAACAGCGGAAACTGCCTCGAACCAGAATACAAAGAGGAGTCAGAGGCTTTAGTGCAGAACTCAGCAACAGGACAAGTAGATCAGAGTCTCTGCTTTGATAAACCTGACACGTCCTCAACTGGCAGCTTCATCAAATATTACCCACAGTCACCGGCCTCAGCTTCAACAGTGAAAATGCGGCTTATGGAGCAGCAAAGAAAAAGCCAAATCTGAGACCAGTGAATGAAGGAAGATTAAAACACTGGACAGAGAAAGATTGAAAAAGTGCTTTTGATAAATGACAATGTTTGAGTCACAAAGAAAAAAAGTTATAAAATGCAGAGTTAATGAAGAGGTGCTCTCTGATTGCTTGGCATCATCTATCAAGCATGGTGGCGGAGATGTGACGGTCTGGAGGAGCTGTAATGTTTTTTTTTGTTTTTTCGAGTTTTTTTTGACAATGTAAAAGACAGTGAACTAGGAAGTCCATCATGCTATTTTGCAATGCAATGCCATACCTTGTGGATGAGGTTTGACTGAGGCCACCTTCCTCCGACAACACAGTTCGACCCAATGACCCAAAGCACTACAAACTAGGTAAGAACTTTACAGAAGAACTAGTCAGCTGGTATTCTATTCATAACAGAGTGGAAAGTGCAGTTACTAGATCGACGCAAATGAGCTGTTGTGGGAGCAGCTTGCTCGTACGGTATAGAGGAAGCCCCCATAAAGTGAGTCCACTGTATATAAGGTGCTTCATGTAGCATGGGGTGAAATTTCTACATCTTACCTCCACAAACTAACATCTAAGATGCCAAAGGTCTGCAAGGCTGTGATAGTTACTAATGCAAGACTTAAGACAAAAGGAACACAGTTTGATAGAGTTACAATTGTTATTCTACATTGCAACCATTTCAGACAGAAATAGTGGAATCACCTATATGTAGTTCACTGAAGGACCCACGAGGTGCAGGAGGTCCCTTTACAAAGAGAACAGGAAGCAAAAGAGAAAACAAAGCAAGAGACAATGAGCAAAAGTGAAACTCAGCAAAAGAAATACGATTTGAAAGAAGTGTTTTTGTTGTCAGAAAAATATTTATATTTAGAAAAAGTAAGAGATTTTTTGGATGTATCAGGAGAATGCATATTAATTTTTTTTGTTTATCTGCCCTTTGTGTTTACTTTCCCTGATTGAACATTTCACTGTTTTATATCATAAGAGTGTTGTGTTGTGTTTTACATCCCAGATGGTTTAGAACGACCTGACATAGCAATGAATCAATTTCACCATATTCAGTACACCGGTTGTAATTAAAATTTATACATTTTTATAAGCTTTTCATCTAAAAGGAAAGTCATCCAAACTCTCCTGTTACACATGCGAAGATGTTTATTTCCATCATCAGGTGGGGGTTTTTAATTATTTTTTCAGATGTTGCGGTTTCACTCTTATGGATGCATGTCTTCTTTTCTTTTCGACTTTTCCCTTGTTTTCAGGTGTCACCGCAGCAAATCATCTTCCTGACACAACCCTTAGCAAAGGGCAGAAACACGCTGACGGCTTTACGAAAAGGTGAGTTTACAAAAGGGTGGATTGATCGGAAGTGGTGAGTTGACTTATTGTTTATTCTTGTTTTGTTATCATTTATTATTAATTATTATTAATGTTAATGTACATATATTATTATTGTGAAATATTTATTGCTTTTACATGTTTATCTTTAATATATTAGGTGGAGTAAACAGGAGTAAAAGTAAACAGGAGTACAGGGAGACAGCGTAAGGCAAAGGTAGCGGTGTAAAAGGCCAAACAGAAGGCGGATGATGACTTGTATGCTCGGTTGGACACTAAGGGGGAAGAAAATGATTTATACAGGGTGGCACAGCACAGAAATAGTGATGGAAAGGACATGCAGCAAGTTAGATTGATAAAGGACAGAGAGGGAAATGTATTGATTGATTACAGAAGTGTGCTGGGAAGATGAAAAGAGTACTTTGAAGAGCTGATGAATCAGGTAAATGAGAAAGAAAAAAGAGTAAAAGAGGTTACCATTGAGGACCAGGAAGTAGCAAGTGAAGGGTGAAGTGAGGAGGGCATTGAAGAGTATGACGAGTGGAAAGGCAGTTGGTCCTGCTGACATACCTTTGGCGGTATGAATGTGTCTAAGAGAGGTAGCAGTAGATTTTCTGACAAGAACATTCAACAAGGTCTTCGAGAGTAAGAGGATGCCGGAGGAATGGAGAAGAAGTGGGCTGGTGCCCAATTTTCATAACAAGGGAGATGTGCAGAGTTGTGGCAACTACAGAGGGATAAAGTTGATGAGCCATACGATGAAGTTATGGGAAAGAATAGTGGAAGCTAGACTAAGGGCAGAGGTCAGTATTTGTGAACAACAGTTTGGTTATATACCAAGAAAGAGCACCACAGATGCAGTGTTTGCCTTGAGGATGTTAATAGAGAAGTCCAGAGACGGTCAGATGGAGCTGCATTGTGCCTTTGGATCTGGAGAAAGCATATGACAGGGTGCCAAGAGAAGAACTGTGATATTGCATGAGAAAGTCTGGAGTGGCAGAGAAGTATGTTAGAGTGGTGCAGGACATGTATGAGAGATGTAAGACAGTGGTGAGGTGTGCTGTCAATGTGACAGAAGAGTTCAAGGTGGAGGTAGGACTGCATCAAGGGTAAGCTCTGAGCCCCTTCTTGTTTGCTATGGTGATGGACAGGCTGACAGCTGAGGATAGACAAGAATCTCCGTGGACTGTGATGTTTACAGATGACCTTGTGGTCTGTAGCAAGAGCAGAGAACAAGTGGAGGAAAATCTAGAGAGATGGGGGTATGCCCTGGAAAGGAGAGGAATGAAGGTTAGCCCCAGTAAGACAGAATATATGTGTGAACGAGAAGAACCCAATAAAAATGGTGAGGTTTCAGGGAACAGAGATAAAGAAGGTGGAGAATTTTAAGTACTTAGGCTCAACAATCCAGAGCAATGGAGAATGTGGAAAAGAGGTAAAGTGATGTGTACAGGCAGGTTGGAATGGTTGGAGAAAAGTGTCCAGTGTGATGTGTGATAGGAAGGTATCGGCGAGAATGAAAGGAAAAGTGTCCAAGACGGTGTTGAGGCCAGCGATGTTGTATGGTTTAGAAACAGTGGCGCTGAAGACAAGACAGGAGGCAGAGATGAAAATGTTGAGGTTCTCTTTGGGCGTAACGGGGATGGATAGGATCAGAAATTAGTACATCAGAGGGACGCCACATGTAAGAGGTATTGGAGACAAAGTCAGAGAGGCTCAATTAAGCTGGTTTGGACATGTACAGAGGAGGGAGAATGAATATATTGGTAGGCGGATGCTGAGGTTGGAACTGCCAGGCAGAAGGCCTAGATTTATGGATGTAGTGAAGGAAGACATGAAGGTAGTTGGTGTAAGAGAAGAAGATGCAGAGGATAGGGTGAAATGGAAACAGATGATTCACTTTGGCGACCTCTGAATGGAGCAGTCAAAAGAAAAAGAAGAAGATGTCTCTTAAATTTAATTTATATATTTAGCTCTAAAACAGGAAAGAAACAGTTGAACAAGAAGATAACATCATCCCAGCTCTCACCATCCAAGGGTCCGATCACCTTAATGAGGAAGTCCCCATTAGTCTGGCTGTTTCTTTGCGATATGCTAATGAGTTGTGGCACGTTGCTGTATTGGTTATCATGAAAACCTGGGTCTGATTCCCAGTTTCGGCATTTCTGTGTGGAGTCTGCATATTCTCCTCAGGGTTCTTCAGTTTCCTCCTACAGACCAAAAGCATGCACAGTCGACTGATTGGCTGCTCCAAATATCAATAGGTGTGAGAGTGGCTCTGCAATTGCCTGGCGAGCTGTCCAAGATGTACCCCACCCTTGCCCAGAGTCAGCCGAGATGGGTGCCAGCCGCCACACAAACCGAATTAGCATTAAATGATTTGGAAAATTAATGAATGCTGGCGAGCTTTTCACTCAGTACCATCCGAGCTGGGAGAGGTGTCTTACCCTGAAGAAGAGAAAAAGTGTAACACACGTTGTATTTACTCTGTGTAGCAAACCCTGATGTAAATTATCCTCAAATAAAAACTCACAATAAGTAATGTATACATAAAGGTGTTAAAGAACACCAGTAAGCTTTATTTGCTTTATTTACTTTATTTTCATTACATTCCAAAACCTATAAACACCCAGATTTATGGAAAACAGAAGCATGACCATTCTCATGAACTCAGAATATAAGTTGCTTACGTTATTTACAATCGATTTCAATCAGGAATCGTAACTTTCACTTCTGAGACACAATCAGGCAATATTTTAGACAGACAATATTTTAAAAGAAAGGTTGATTCAAAATATTTCAAAAGACTGATGATGAAAATATCTGAATTACAGACACTTCATTACTGAGGATGGTTTCTTCTCCTCTTAGACTTCTACAAATCCTTTGACTCTGTCGAGTATCCTTTCATCCTTTAAACCCCCATTTCACTGGAGTATGGCATGCAATGATCGTGACGGAAAGGCGCGGACCGCAGTCTTCGGAAGAGCTTCGGCATTTTTATCTGGAAAATGGGTCAAAATCCTATGGAAAAGTGGAAATTCTGAATACTTTTGGTACGTTCACGGCATATGCGGAACAGGCACGGCAAAGGACTGCAAAACTATGGTACAATTTCGGAATAAGTACGGAAAAGCCCACGGATGAACTGTGGAAAAAGTACAATTAGCTCCAGATTGCAAAGGAAGACTTTCGGATAATTCACGGATTGTTCACGGCTAGCACTGAACACTCGAGGAATAACTACGGCACGAATCCATTTGAGAAGGAAGCGCTTCAGAATGATTGCGGACGCACTCGGCATGAAAGTGGAACGCATATGTTCAACACGGAATGACTGAGAAATACCCGGTGTAACCACCTTTCAATTCGGAAAAATCGTCAAAGATCAAAGGATTTGCACCTGATTCCTCATATAAATATGCAGAATTTACCAAGTAAACTCATTGTGCCTTATAACTTATATACAATACAATATACAATAGCTTAGTCTATTTGTTGGCCAGGTAAAAAAAAAAAAAAAACTAGTGCTTCATTTCATTTCATTACTTTGAGATGTGGTGAAGATTTCTGTTCTTTTTTCTTCAGGTTGGTTCATCTATTTGGAGTGTGTTGTGTTTCAGAGCATCATCTGGGCTTTATTCCGACTTCCCAATCCCCCTGATCGAGTCTGTGCTGGATGAAAGCATGCTCTTGAGCCTGTGTTTAAGACGCACTGATCTCTGAACCCCGCTTTGTATTTGCTTGATCATTTATGATAAGGCGGTGCGTTAAACATGGCTGTGCATGCTGCGCGCTCTGTACACCGTCCATGCGCACGTGATCATCGGCATGAGGAGGATGGTCATGTAATCGAATTCTGAAGCAAACCACAATCAGCAGTGGATCAGTGAATCAGAAGGTGAAATACGATGTGCTATAGATGGACTTTGATTGCGTCTGCATGATCATCCTCCTCATGCCAATGATCACGTGTGTGCGGAAGGAGTAGAGAGCGTGCCGAACGCATAGCCAAAGTGAGGGGCAAAGCACTCAGCAAGCGCTCGGTCTGATGCTGCTGCTGCTGCTGCTGCTGATGGTGCTGGTGGTGTGTGGTATGTAGAGCAGCTCTCTCCCTGCTTTTGATCATATGGAAGAGGAGGGGAGACATGCGAATAAGTTACGGAACACTTGCGGTATAAAAGGAAAGACTATGGACCACTTGTGGAAATGACAGAATGTTTACGGAAGGACTACGGAACCAAAGGGAACACTCAGGGGATTTTTTTTTCTTTTGATTTTGAAATGTTGGAAACGGTCTATCTGAAAATATTTGTAGCAATGTTTTATTATCAAGTGGTTCGAGCCCAAACTTCGACTTCATATTGGAATCCACAAGGCTGTCCTACTTCACTCTATTTGTTCATAATAGTCACTGGAATGTCAGAAATGTATATAAAAGCCTGCAGGGACATGAAAAAAGTAAAGGTTTCGGGAACATGCATTATTAGCCAGCTAGCAGATGCTGCAATGTTATTCTTAAAGGATGAACATCAGGTTGCCATTGAAAAAGTGATAAAATTTTCAAAAGCCTCAGGACTGAGACTTAATTTATTTATTTATTTTTCCCTATTCATGACTCAAACTTAACCGAAATTAAGAACATCCCCATTAAACCAGAAACAAAATATCTTGGATCATGTCTGACTGAAGATGAAGAACACTCTCAATAACCGAATATTGAAAATAAACTTAAAGAATGCAAAGCAAAGCTGAATATATTCTTAACTTCTTCTTCTTCTTCTTCTTCTTCTTCTTCTTCTTCTTCTTCTTCTTTTTTTCCTTTCAGCTGTTCCCTTCAGGGGTCACCACAGCAAATGATCTGCCTCCATCTCACCCTATCCTCTGCATCTTCGACTCTTACTCCAACGACCTTCATGTCCGCCTTCACCACATCCATCAATCTTCTCTTTGGTCTTCATCTGGGCCTTCTGCCTGGCAGTTCCAACCTCAGCATCCTACTGCCAATATACTCACTATCCCTCCTCTGTACATGTCCAAACCATCTCAATCTAGCCTCTCTGACTTTGTCTCCAAAACATGTAACATGTGCTTTCCCTCTGATGTACTCATTCCTGATCCTATCCATCCTCGTTACTCCCAAAGAGAACCTCAACATTTTCATCCCTGCTACGTCCAGCTCTGCCTCCTGTCTTTTCCCCAGGGCCACTGTTTCTAATCGCTGGCCTCATCACTGTCTTGTACACTTTTCCTTTCATTCTCGCGATACCTTCCTATCACACATCACACCGGACACTTTTCTCCAACAATTCCAATCTGCCTCCACACACTTCTTTAACTCTTTTCCAAACTCTCCATTGCTCTGGATTGTCGAGCCAAAGTACTTAAAATTTTCCACCTTCTTTATCTCTGCTCCCTATAACCTCACTGTTCCTCTTGGGTCCTTGTCGTTCACATACATGTATTCTGTCTTACTGAGGCTAACTTTCATTCCCCTCCTTTCCAGGGCATACCTCCACCTCTCTCGATTTTCCTACACTTGTTCTCTGCTCTCACTATAGATCACAATGTCAACATTGCTGCAAACATTATAGTCCATGGAGATTCTTGTCTAATCGCATCTGTCAGCCTGTCCATCACCATAGCAAACAAGAAGGGGCTCAGAGCTGACCCTTGATACAATCCCACCTCCACCTTGAACTCTTCTGTCACACCGACAGCACACCTCACCAATGTCTTACATCTCTCATACATGTCTTGCACCACTCTAACATACTTCTCTGCCACTCCAGACTTCCTCATACAACACCACAGTTCTTCTCTCGGCACCCTGTCATATGCTTTCTCCAGATCCACAAAGGCACAATGCAGGCCTTTCTGACCTTTTCTGTACTTCTCTATTAACATCCTCAAAGCAAACATTGCATCTGTGGTACTTTTTCTTGGCATGAAACCAAACTGTTGTTCATAATTGCTGATCTCTGCCCTTAGTCTAGCTTCCACTGTACTTTCCCATAACTTCATCATATGGCTCATGAACTTTATCCCTCTGTAGTTGCCACAACTCTGCACATCTCCCTTGTTCTTAAAAATGGTCACAAGCACACTTCTCCTCCATTCCTCCAGCATCCTCTTACTCTCTAAGACCTTGTTGAATGTTCTTGTCAGAAAATCTACTGTGACCTCTCCTTGACACTTCCATGCCTCCACCGGTATGTCATCAGGACCAACTGCCTTTCCACTCTTCATCCCCTTCAATGCCTTCCTCACTTCACCCTTACTAATATTTGCTACTTCCTTATCCTCAACAGTAACCTCTTCTACTCTTTTTTCTCACTCATTTTCCTCATTCATCAGCTCTTCAAAATACCCTTTCCATCTTCCCAGCACACTTCTGTCATCAGTCAATACATTTCCCTCTCTGTCCTTTATCACTGTAACTTGCTGCACATCCTTCCCATCTCTATTGCTCTGCTGTGCCAACCTGTATAAATCATTTTCTCCATCTTTACTTTCCAACCGAGCATTCAAGTCATCATACGCCCTCTGTTTGGCCTTTGACACCGCTACCTTCACCTTTCGCTGTGTCTCCCTGTACTCCTGTTTACTCTCTTCAGTCCTCTCTATGTCCCACTTCTTAGCCGGCCTCTTCTTTTGTACACACTCCTGCACTTACTCATTTCACCACCAAGTCTCCTTATCTCCTGTCATTCCAGATGACACACCAAGTATTCTTCTACCTGTCTCTCTGATCACATTAGCTGTGGTTGTCCAGTCATCTGGAAGCAGTTCCTGACCACCCAAAGCCTGTTTCAACTACTTCTTGAAGACAAAACGACACTCTTTCTTTTTCAGCTTCCACCACTTTGTCTTCTGCTCTACCTTTGCCTTCTTCACCTTCCTCACCATCAGCATCCTATGCTGGTGGTGGTGTGCAGCATCATCCTGCACACCACCATTCTATGCTGGTGGTGATGGTGGTGGTGTGCAGCAGCATCATCCTGCACACCACCATTCTGCACACCACCACCACCACCATCACCACCAGCATAGGATGGTGGTGTGCAGGATGATGCTTCACACCACCACCAGCATAGGATGGTGGTATGCAGCATCATCCTGCACACCACCATCCTCTGCTGTTTGGCAACACTCTCACCTGCTACTACTTTGCAGTCACTGACTTCCTTCAAATTACATCGCTTACACAAGATGTAGTCTACCTGTGTGCTCCTACCTTCACTTTTATGTCACCCTATGCTACTCTCTCATCTGGAAGAAAGTATTCACCACAGCCATTTTCGTCATCTTTGCAAAATCTATCAACATCTATCCTTCTGTGTTCCTGTCCTGGATACCAAACCTGCCCATCTCTTCCTCTTCCCCTCTGTTGCCTGTACCAACATGTCCGTTGAAGTCTGCACCAATGACCACTCTTTCACCTCTGGGAGTCCTCTGTATCAATTCATCTCACTCACTCCAGAATCTCTCCTTCTCTTCTAGCTCACATCCTGCCTGTGGGGCAAAAGCACTGACAACATTGGCCATCACACCTTTAATTTCTAGCTTGCGACTCATCACTCTGTCTGACACTCTTTTTACTTTTAGAACATTCCTGACCAACCCCTCCTTCAAGATGACTCCTACTCAATTTTTCTTCCCATTGACACCCTGACAAAACAGCTTTAACCCTGCTCCTAAGCTTCTAGCCTTGCTACCTTTCCACCTGGTCTCCTGAACGCACAGTATGTCCACCTTCCTCCTCTGCATCATGTCAGCCAGCTCAAGTCCCTACTCTCAGTCCTAAACTCATGCTTTTCCTCTTCTCTCTCTGCCTACGGACACGCCTCCCGCCTCTCCTTCTTCGACCTCTCCCTCTTCGGCAAAATGCAAACTGTAAGGATATTTTGGTAGAACATGCATAAATAATTTTAAAAATATCATCACCACCAGACACTTGATCCGAGGATAAAATAACATTTGTTATATACAGCATATATATTTATATAAGAAGGGCAGACTTGGTTATAATACTGTAGTTTAGCTACATTTTTTAATTCATAAAATAAGGTGTTAAAATCTATACCCAAATTAATTATCTTTTTAAATGAATTCAAGATATAGTAGATTTGAAATCTATAAAATTGATTGAGGGGGAAAAAAGACATGAGATCTGTCTGATGTCTCTTGTCAGTTTCCCACTCAAAATTAATTTTATGTTTCTCCTTGATGGAGTAGTTATTTTTTCCACTTTTCTTTCTTTCTTTCTTTCTTTCTTTCTTTCTTTCTTTCTTTCTTTCTTTCTTTCTTAATTATTTTTACTATGTAAATCAACAATGCCAAGTTTGTAATGGTCATATACTTTTGTGTTTCAAGTGTATTGCAGTTTTTTTTATTTACGACATTCTTATTTGCTGAGAATATTCATAACATGCTTTGACTGTTATTTTGAAACAATTCTACTGAAAACTAATGGAGTAGCACCAAAAGAGGGAAGAGCTCACAGAGCAGCAGATATGATGCCGTTCATCTGGTTGTAGAACAGGGAAACTGCATGAACATCATACTTAGTTCTCAAATATTACACAAATACAGTATTTCCATTATTGTATAAAGCTAAGATTATTTACAATTTCCCTTTCTCGAATCCACCACAATATTGTGGTGGAGGGGTTTCCGTGTCTTAATAATCTGTGGAGCTATGTTGTTGGTGGCATTATACCCCTGGCAGAGTCACTCAAGGCAAACAGGTCCTAGGTGAAGGTCCAGACAATTCAAAAGACCTCTATGGATAAAGATAAAAGGACACATTTTCCCTTGGCTGGATGCAAGTCATGGGGTCCCCCTGGAGCCAGACCTTGGAAAGGGGCTTGAAGGTGAGTGCCTGACAGTTGCTTTCTGCCCATGGAGCCCGGATAGAAAAAGGTGACATCAATCTGCCCTCTCATGGTCTCACCACGTGTGGCAGCAGCTATAGTGGTCGGGTGCATTGTGAGTTAGGTGGCAGGTGAAACCATGGGTTCTTTCAGACCAATCCTCAGCCACTGACTCTGACTCTTGGACACAGAATGTCACCTCTCTGGCTGGGAAGGAGCCTGAGCTGATGCGACAGTCAGACTCACCTCAACGCATAGCTTGGGCTGTGCAACCATCCATCTCAAGAGGGGCTGGATCTCCCATTCTGGAGTTGTTCAAGGGGAAACGTGGCAAGCCGGTGTGGGCATACTTGTTGCCCCTGCATCTTGATGCCCACACATTGGGTTTTCCCAAGTTGATGAAAGGGTAGCTTACCTCTTCCTTCGGGTGGGGGGACTAGTCCCAAATGTTTGTGCTTATGCACCAAATAACCATTCAGAGTCTTTTAGGGGGGGTGTTGGAGAGTGCCCCCTGGGGACTCCCTCATTGTCCTGGAAGACTTCAATGCCCATGTGGAAATTACTGTTACCCGGAAGGGTGTGATTGGTAGGTACGGCCTCTTCAATCTAAACTCAAATGGTGTTTTGTTGTTGGACTTCTGTGCTCATCATGGTTTGTCAATCACAAAGACCATGTTCAAACAAAAGGATGTCCATTTGGCACCAGGACATCCGAAGCCACGGTTTGATGATTGACTCTGTAGTTGTGTCACTGGACTTCCAGCTGCATGTTCTGGAGACTTGGGTGAAGAGAGGAGCTGAAATGTCAACCAATCATTATCTGGCTCCAATGGTGCTGGGGTCACTAAGGTAACTTAGGTCACTAAGATAGTCAAGGAGCTCTTCGGTGGTTAGTTTCTAGGGTGGATGAGATCTGCCCTGAATATCTCAGGGCTCTGGATGTTGTAGGACTGTTTCAGTTGACATGTCTCTGCAACATAACTTGGTCATTGGGTGCTGTACTTCTGGATTGGTGAACTGAGATGGTAGTACTTTTTTGTAGAAAGGAGGACTGGAAAGTGTGTTCCAATTATCATGGAATTACACTCCTCAGTTTACTTGGGAAATTCTATGTAGGGGTACTGGAGAGGAGAATCCGACCGATGGTTGAACCTTGGATTCAGAAGGAACAATGTGTTTTTTGTCCTGGCTGCGGCACTCTTGGCCAACTGTATACGCTGTACAGGATCCTGAAGAGGGCAATGGGAGTTTGCAAAATCTGTCCACATGTATTTTGTGGATTTAGAGCAGACTTTCAACAGTGTCCCTCGCATTATCTTGTGGGGCATGCTCCGGGAGTACAGCGTACCAGACCCGCTGCTACGGGCCATTCGGTCTCTGTATCACCAGAGCCAGAGCTCGGTCACAATGGTCACAAAAGGTCAAATTCATTTCAAGTGAGGGTTGGAGTCTGCAATGGATGTCCTTGGACACCGATTCTGTTCATAATTTTTTTTCTAGGCTCAGCAAGGCAAAGCTCTCAGTTTACCAGTTGCTCTATATTCCAACCCCTACCTATGGTCACGAGATTTTAGGAGAGACTGAAAGAACAAGATTGCGGTTAAAAGTGGCTGAAATGAGCTTCCTTCACAGGGTAGCGAGGCTCTTCCTTAGAGATAGAGTGAGATGCTCAGACATCCGAGAGAAGCTTGGCTTCTCAGCTGATTCTCTGCATAGAGACAAAAAAGTTCCCGGCATAGTTTTTTGAGCAGGCCAATCAGGAAGAGACCCTGGGTCGACCTGGAACACGCTGGATGGATTATGTCTCTTGGCTGGTCTAGAAAGGCCTCGGTGTCCCCCCAGAAGAGTTGGAGGAAGTGGCTGGCGAGAGAGACTGGCGAGAGTATCTCATTACTTAGGCTGTTGCCCCATGACCCGAACCTGGATTAGGAGGAAGATGATATTTACAAATTCAGGCAAAAACCCTCCATTGGTGCCCCTTTCATTAATGGTATATGTACCATGCTGCTACTGGTAAAATCTATATGAGATATGCTACATGAAAACATTACCAAATTTATAGTGTGTGAACTTCATTCATAATTCAGAAATCAAGCGTCGGATAACTCTCGGCTGGGCAGCATTTGACAAGTTTGAGTCCATCATGAAAGGCAGAAAGGCCAGCATGAGAATCAAGCTGAAGATACATGACGAATATATCCTGCCGGTCATGACATATGGAAGCGAAACATGGGCTCTCAACAAAACAATTAAGGAAATGCTCACAGTGGCACACAGGAAAATTGAACGCTTCATGCTGAATGTCTCTATAAAGGATAGAAAGCCCAACACATGGATCAGAGAGCAAACAGGACTCAGGGATATCGTGCACACCATCAACAACAACAAGCACAGATGGGCAGGCCATGTGGTCTGATTCTCCAACAACCGTTGGACTATCAGAGTAACAGAGTGGACGCCCTGGAGCTGGAAACGACCACGAGGACGACCAAAAACAAGATGGCGCGATGACCTGACTCAATACCTAGGACACAACTGGCCAAGCTTCACACGAGATAGAGCCCGCTGGAAGAGGTCCAGGGATGGGTTCCTCAGCCATGAGTGAGGGTTTTCCCCATGGCCTCTATGCTGTGTAGTGTTGAAAGTGCAGTGTAACAGCACCTTACTGGCACCCTGAACCAGTTCTTTGCTCGCTTTCACAAGCAAAACAGAGAGGCATGCACCTGAACTGCTCTTCCAGAGAGGAGGGACGACCCCCATTCAGCTGCAGCAGCACCAGATAAGAGCCAACCTGGTCCAGACAGAGTAACAGGAAAGGTACCTAAAGCATGTGCAGATCAACTCGCAGGAGCTTTCACCACCATCTTTAACCTCTCAATTTTTCAATGTATAGTTCCCACCTTGCTTAACATAACCACCATCATTCCAGTCCCCAAGAAGGGCACAGCAATCTGCATAAATTACTATTGCACAGTCGCCCTAACTCCCATCATCACCAAATGTTTCAAGTCTGCCATCCCTTACTGATCTCGATCCACATCAGTGTGCATACAGAGGAAACAGGTCAAAAGAGGATGCCATCAATACAGCCTTCACACACCTGGACTGCAGAAAATCCTATGTGAGGATGCTGTTTGTAGACTTCAGGTCTGCTTTTAACACTGTTCAAGCACATAAACTTGCTCAGAAGTCGGGCAATTTTGCACTAGGAAGCTCACTGTGCACCTGGATACTGGAATTTCAGACCTCCGGACATCAGGATAGGAGAGCACATTTCCTCCACTCTCATCCTGAATTGCAGAGAACAGGAAGGCCTTGCAGCGGGCAGTGGGGCCAGCAGAGTGGGTAATTGGAACTGCACTATCATCCCTCTTTGATATTTCCACTGACAGAGTTGAGAGGAGAGCCAGTGAAATCATCAGGAACCCCACACACCCTGTAGAACCCCCTTTCTCTACACTCCCCTCCGGAAAAATCTACAGCTAAAAAAGCAACTTACATTTCCTGGCTGGCAAACCGATGTCAGCGGGAATCTACAACAACGGTGCAAAAACAAAGAAAAAAAGGAATACTGAACTGATACTGTCTTCATGGAATGTCAGAACTCTACTTGACAATGATAGTATGCTACCAGAAAGAACTACGCTCATCTTTAAAGAACTATCTCACTACATGTTCAACATTGCTGCACTGCAGGAAACCAGATTTTCTGATGTCGGACAACTCAAGGAGAATAGTTACACATTCTTCTGGTCTGGGAAGCCAAAGGGTGAATGGCGAGAAGCAAGAGTTGTGTTTGCAATTTCAAAAAACTTGGTTTGGAAGTTGAAGTCTCTACCAACTAGAATATTGGATCGTTTAATATCTCTGTGCATTCATGTGGGTAAACAGAGGTATCTGACAATAAGCCTCTGCGCCAACCATGACCAATGACTATGAGACAAAATAACTGTTCTATCTTTTATTGGATAGAGTACTTGCAGAAATCCCTCTAGCTGGCAAAGTCATCATTCTCGGTGACTTTAATGCAAGGATCGGAAGTGACCACAGCACTTGAACGCAATGTGTTGGCAAGTTTGGAAGAGGCCAAATGAAATCCAACGGCGAAATGCTTCTACCGAAGTGTTCAGAGCATCAACTGGCAATCACTAACACCATCTTCAATCTTACAGACAAATGGTACTACACATGGAAGCACCCATGATCGAAACATCTGACTCTACTGGACTACCTTATCACAAAGTGAGCCAACCTGAAAGACTTCCGTAGCACCAGAGTGATGCATGGAGCTGAGTGTGACACTGATCACTATATGATTCGCACAAAGTGCAATATCAAGCTGAAGGCCCAACACAAAAAGCGAGGGTCATAACCTCTAAGAAAGTTTAATGTCGCTCAGCTGACAAGCAATGCTGAAAGAGACAAGCTGGACTCCGAGATTTCCTGAAACCTTCCGCCCATGGCAAACAGTACCATCGAGGAACAGTGGAAGGCCTTGAAAGACACAGTCTACAGCATTGTCACAGAGGTACTTGGCAAACCCAGCAGGAGACAGGCAGACTGGTTCGATGCATCTGATGAAGAGATCACAGCTCTCATCACCAGGAAAAATGCTCTGTTCATTGCATGAGAGCTTTAAAAAAACAATACAAGGTGGCAAGAGCAGAACTTCAACAGAAGCTGCGAGCGATGAAGTAAAACTGGTAGCTGATGAAGGCAAGCAAAATCCAGCGACTAGCAGACGAAAACAACGCCAAAGCATTCTTCGCATCTCTAAAAGTAGTCTCCGGACTTCAGGGTGTCTGCCTTGAACCTATGAAGAGCATGGACAGCGCAGTGCTTCAAACGCAGAAGAGCAACATAATAAAGAGATGGAAGGCACACTTTGAGCATCTGCTGAATCCAGAGGCCAGTGCCAATGACAGTGCTGGTGAAACACAGCAGCTGCCTATTAGGCATGGCATGGGTGGACCACTGACTGCAGAAGAGCTGGAAGTAATCATCATGAAGATGAGAAATGGAAAAGCTGCAGGTCCAGATGGCATACCAGCTGAAGTCTGGAAGTATGGAGGAACAGCTCTAAGGCACCAGCTGCTTCCACTGCTCTGCAACATCTGATCCTCAAGAGATCTACAAAAGAAAGGGCGAGCGTACAGACTTTTGTGGATTTCAGCGAAGTCATTTGACACAGTGGACAGAGAGATTCTATGGAAACTTCTTTCTCGTTACAGGGTTCCAGAGAAATTTGTAAACGTTGTGCACAGCTTTCATAGTGGTATGACTGCCCAGATTCTGTGCTGCAACGAATGCTCGGACTCATTCAACGATGGGCATTGTGTGAAGCAGGGCTGTGTTCTCACCCCAACCCTCTTCACAATCGGTCGCAATGTACTTATCCAAAAGCTCCTCTTCGCAGACAACTCGGCATTCATGACGCACAGTCTGTAAGCAATACAAAGCCTGGTGACTGTATTCGGTGATGCCTCTAAGGTTCGGATTTACTATCAACTGCATGAAGATTGAAGTACTGATTCAGGACACTCACATCAACACGGTGACCCACAGGGAGATGCTACTTGACAGTGCACCACTTGCAGAAGTTGAAACGTTTACATACCTGGGCAGTATCATATCTAAAAATGGAACTGTCAACCTTGTGATTGCAAGAAGAACTCAAGTTGCCACAACGGCATTCGGAAAACTTTGAAACTGACTTTGAGACCAGAAGGACATTTACCTGAAGACCAAGATTAAGGCCTACAGAGCGAGTGTGCTGTGAGACCTGGGCTCTCTATAGAAATCATTTCAAGCAATTGCACAGCTTCCAGCAAAGACACCTCTGTCAGCTCATGAACATCTCGTGGAAAGATCACGTATCGAATTTTGAGGTCCTGAGCACAGCTGACATTTCTAGCATAGAGGAGCTGATCACCCCCTCCCAGCTAAGGTGGACTGGCACATTGCGCGCATTTCAGAAAACAGGCTTCTGAAGGCTGTTCTGTATGGTGAATTGCAACAAAGCACCAGAAAGACTGGAGCTCTGAGGTTGAGGGACAAATACACGTTCAAGAAGTGCCTCAACAGCCTGTCACCAGTTCGTAAATTCATCAATGTTCTTGATGTTCATCAATGTTGTGGCCAATGATAATGTTGAAGGCATTGTTTGATGCCAGTGATGCTGGTGTGAGAACAGCCTTCAACATTATCATTGGCCACAACAGACTGCCAAACTATACATATATATATATATATATATAAAAGAAGTTCTTCTGTAATTACCTGAAGCGAGCGGATGGTTTCACCACCCCTCAAAACAGATCTGAAGTGAAAATGAAGTTTCAATAGAAAGTCTTTGTCCTGTCCTTTTATTTTTACTTATATTTGCTCTATGAAAAAGTATTGAGCACTCTCTTACGGAAGGATCTACTCAGAAAATTATATATAGAGAGATTATAGGTTGACCTTCTTCGCACATTTGATTTGGCATAGGTTTCTACCATGCATACTCAGTTAAGCAAAGAGAGTTGTAAAATGAATGAAAACCTGAATCCAGAAAAGAAAGAGAACTCTCCACTCCCCTGGTGATTCATATCAGTGCAGGCTGAGTATTAAACAAGTATTCAACGGCGCCCTTGCTCACTTAAAAGACTGGAAGTCTGTATAACCCATGCTTTGTCTCAAGCACAAGCAAGTGAACGACACCTCACATATTGTAAGCGTTGACTGGCTGTTTTAAGCTTCATTTAAAGTGACTCAACTCAGCTGACCATCCGTCGACCATCGGAACCATTTACAAGCAGAAAGATCACATCATAGAGAATATTAAGGGTTATATTTGATACTGTATTTGATATTTGATGAGTGAATTTGATTAAAATTTATCTATTTGAAATTATTTTGCTTGAATTTAATTTATTTGAAATTAATGTTGATATTATTTGATTCTTCTTCTTTTCCTCTGCCCTTAGTCTAGCTTCCACTATTCTTTCCCATAACTTCATTGTATGGCTCATCAACTTTATCCCTCTGTAGTTGCCACAACTCTGTACATCTCCCTTGTTCTTAAAAATGGGCACAAGCACACTTCTCCTCCATTCCTCCGGCATCTGCTCACTTTGTAAGACCTTGTTGAATATTCTTGTCAGAAAATCTACTGCTACCTCCCCAAGACACCTCCACACCTCAACTGGTATGTCATCAGGGCCAACTGCCTTTCCACTCTTCATCCTCTTCAATGCCCTCCTCACTTCTCCCTTACTAATCTTTGCTACTTCCTGGTCCTCAACAGTCACCCCATCCTACTCTTTTTTCTCTCTCATTTTCCTCGTTCATCAGCTCTTCAAAGTACCCTTTCCATCTTCCCAGCACACTTCTGTCATCAGTCAATACATTTCCCTCTCTGTCCTTTATCACTCTAACTTGCTGCACATCTTTCCCATCTCTATTTCTCTGCTGTGCTAACCTGTATAAATCATTTTCTCCTCTAACTGTCCAACCTATCATACAAGTCATCATCGCCCTCTGTTTGGCCTTTGACACCGCTATCTTCGCCTTACGCTGTGTCTCCCTGTACTCCTGTTTACTCTCTCTTCAGTCCTCTCTGTGTCCCACTTCTTCTTAACTAACCTCTTCTTTTGTACACACTCCTGCACTTCCTCATTCCACCTCCAAGTTTCCTTATCTACTTTCCTTCCAGAGGACACACCAAGTGCTCTCCTACCGGTCTTCCTGATCACATCGGCTGTGGTTATCCAGTCCTCTGGAAGCACTTCCTGACTACCCAAAGGCTGTTTCAACTCCTCCTTGAAGACAACACGACACTCTTTCTTTTTCAGCTTCCACAACTTTGTCTTCTGCTCTAACTTTGCCTTCTTCACCTTCCTCACCATCAGCATCATCCTGCACACCACCATCCTATGCTGTTTGGCAACACTCTCACCCACTATGACTTTGCAGTCACTGACTTCCTTCAAATTACATCGCCTACACAAGATGTAGTCTACCTGTGTGCTCCTACCTCCGCTTTTATAAGTCACCCGATGCTCCTGTTTCTTTCTGAAGAAAGTATTCACCACAGCCATTTAAATCCTTTTTGCAAAATCGATCAACATCTGTCCTTCTGTGTTCCTGTCCTGGATACCAAACCTGCCCATCATTTCCTCGTCCCCTCTGTTGCCTGCACCAACATGTCCATTGAAGTCTGCCCCAATGACCACTCTTTCACCTCTGGGGGTACTCTGCATCACTTCATCTAACTCACTCCAGAATCTCTCCTTCTCTTCTAGCTTACATCCTGCCTGTGGGGCATAAGCACGAACAACATTGACCATCACGCCTTCAATTTCTAACTTGAGACTCATCACTCTGTCTGACACTCTTTTCACTTCTAGAACATTCCTGACAAACCCCTCCTTCAAGATGACTCCTACTCAATTTCTCTTCCCATCCACACCATGATAAAACAGGTTAAACCCTGCTCCTAAGCTTTTAGCTTTGCTACCTTTCCACCTGGTCTCCTGAACACACAGTATGTCCACCTTCCTCCGCTGCATCATGTCAGCCAGCTCTCTGCCTTTTCCTTGCATAGTTCCAACATTCAAAGTCCCTCCTCTCAGTCCTAAGCTCACGCCTTTCCTCTTCTCTCTCTGCCTACGGACACGCCTCCCGCCTCTCCTTCTTCGACGTCTTCGACCAACAGTAGTCCAATTTCCATCAGCTCCCTGTTGGTTGACAGCACTGATGGCGGTCGTTGTTAACCCGGGCCTCGACCGATCCGGTATGAATTTTGTTTTGACCATTTGTATTTTTAATGTGGCAGAAGTTTTACGCTGGATGCCCTTCCTGTCGCAACCCTCTGCATTTATCCGGGCTTGGGACCAGCATAAGGGGGGGAGAGACACTGGTTAATGCCCCCCTGCCTCATGGCTGCAGTTGATATTATTTGATATATTTGAGATTATTTTACAATGTTATGTTTATGATAATTGATTTAGGGTTTTTTTCTGAGATACGGTAATGGTATTTATGAATGTATAGTATAGTATGACCGTCATACGTCACTGGAACATACAGGAACAACTTTTGTTTTTTTTGTTTTTTTCAATTTACGTTCAGCCGTCCAGAACCAAACAAAAACGTAAGTTGGGGAGCGTCTGCACACACATATACACTCTTATACATTCACATATCCTACATTAACATTAAAATCGTTTTATCTTCAAAAAAATCGATGGTGTGCCTTATAATCCGGTGCACTTAATTTATGGATGAACCTACATGACTCCATCTCACTGATACCATCAAAACCCAAGTGAAGCGAACTAATTCAGAGCCTACCATCATTTCGGATCTTCTTCTTGCTTCTTTTCCTTTCGGCTGCTCCCTTCAGGCGTCGCCACAGCAAATCATCTGCCTCCATCTCACCCTGTCCTCTGATTCTTCTTTTCTGACTCCAACGACCTTCATGTCTTCCTTCACCACATCCATAAATTTCTTCTTTGGTCTTCCTCGAAGCCTTCTGCCTGGCAGTTCCAACCTCAGCATCCTACTGCCAATATACTCACTATCCCTCCTCTGTACATGTCCAAACCATCTCAATCTAGCCTCTCTGACTTTGTCTCCAAAACATCTTACATGGGCTGTCCCTTTGATATACGTATTTCTGATCCTATCCATCCTCGTTACTCCCAGAGAGAATCTCAACATTTTCATCTCGGCTACCTCCAGCTCTGCCTCCTGTCTTTTCCTCAGTGCCACTGGTTGCTAAGCCATACAACATCGCTGGCCTCACCACCGTCTTGTACACTTTTCCCTTCATTCTTGCTGACACTCTCCAATCACACATCACACCAGACACTTTTCTCCAACCATTCCAGCCTGCCTGCACACGCTTCTTCACCTCTTTACCACAATCTCCAGTGCTCTGGATTGTTGAGCCTAAGTACTTAAAATCCTCCACCTTCATTATCTCTGCTCCCTGTAACATCACTGTTCCTCCTGGGTCCTTCTCATTCACACACATGTATTCTGATTTACTGAGGCTAACCTTCATTCCTCTCCTTTCCATGGCATACCTCCACTTCTCTAGATTTTCCTGCACTTGTTCTCTGCTCTCACTACAGATCCCAATGTCATCTACAAACATCATAGTCCATGGAGATTCTTGTCTCACCTCGTGTGTCAGCCTGTCCATCACCATAGCAAACGGGAAGGGGCTCAGAGCTGACCCTTGATGCAATCCCACCTCCACCTTGAATTCGTCAGTCACACCGACAGCACACCTCACCACTGTCTCACATCTCTCATACATGTCCTGCACCACTCTAACATACTTCTCTGCCGCTCCAGACTTCCTCATGCAATACCACAGTTCTTCTCTTGGCACCCTGTCATATGCTTTTTCCAGATCCACAAAGACACAATGTAGCGCCCTCTGACCTTCTCTGTACTTCTCTATTAACATCCTCAAAGCAAACATTGCATCTGTGGTGCTCTTTCTTGGCATGAAACCAAACTGTTGTTCACAAATGCTGACCTCTGCCCTTAGTCTAGCTTCCACTATTCTTTCCCATAACTTCATCGTGTGGCTCATCAACTTTATCCCTCTGTAGTTGCCGCAACTCTGCACGTCGCCCTTGTTCTTAAAAATGGGCACCAGCACACTTTTCCTCCACTCCTCCGGCATCTGCTCACGCTCTAGGACTTTGTTGAATGGATTAACCAAAGAATTCCAACTGTTATATGTTGGTGTCAACAGATTGTAAGTGAGAAGGATCCAAGCTTTATGTCCAACTCGTGTGTCTGCTACACCCAGACACTGAAGATGAAGAATTTGATGGATTTGTGGAAGAGGAATGAACTCAAAAAGTGAGTTTGTTGTTTAATATGGTGTGTCTTACAGCCTGCAAAGTACGGTGTATATATACACATAGATACCTATGTATGTAGGATATGTACGTGTACTGTATATGAGTGAATATATGTGTATGTAGGTATATACACATGCATAGCAGAGTGTAGTTTCTTAATTGTCTTTTGTGCATTTTCTTCTTCTAATTGCTGCTAAGATGATTCTTCATTGTTTTGATTTTCACAGTTGACAATAAAAATCTATTTTAATACATAATGAACTTTCAGCCGGACCCAGAAATGCAGGAGACCGTGTGAGATGACACAGAGCCAATTTATTACTCAAAGGGGAAGCACTCAAGCAGGAGGTAAACATGGTGACTACTGGCGATGAAGAGAAACACAATAAACATGAAGCACTGGGAACTAAGACGTGGGTAACTGGTCAAGTGCAGCGCTGGAACCACAAGCCAGAGAGAACACAGGGAAGCAAAGATGTGAAGCGCAACAATTTTCTGGCACTGAGGTGTATGCCTGCTTGTCTTTATAGGGTAGTAGATTAGGGAGTGGGATCAGGTGTGCGCGCTGCAATCAGCCCACGTAGGTCAACCACGCCCCATGCCGAAACCTGTAGTTGATTGAAACATATTTCATTCATTGAAGAAAGGGATTAGTTATCAAATTTAGTGAAGCCTTCTCCGCAGATTATTTTAGCCAATTAACCTACTGTGCATGTTTTTGGAATGTGGGAGGAAACTGCAGTACCCGGAGGAACCCATGCTCTCCCGTGCAACTCTTGCTGTGAGGCAGACGTGCTAACCACTATGCCACTGTGCTGCCCACTGTGGAGCCTGCAGCGCTGAGGATAAGCAGAATTAGAAGAGTCGCTACATGCAAAGTCCCACAAACACAGACCATAACACTCTTTATCTTTATTTTCATCGTTATGTACGAGTCCTTCTCAAAAAATTAGTAGATTGTAATAAAGGTCATTATTTTCTGTAATGTACTGATAAACATTAGACTTTCATAGAGTTTAGATTCATTGCACACCAACTGAAATATTTCAAGTCTTTTATTGTTTTAATGCTCATGATTTTGGCATACAGCTCATGAAAACCCAAAATTCCTATCTCAAAAAATTTGCATATCATGAAAAGGTACTCTAAACGAGCTATTAACCTAATCATCTGAATCAACCACTTAACTCTAAACACCTGCAAAAGATTCCTGAGGCTTTTAAAAACTCCCAGCCTGGTTCATTACTCAAAACCGCAATCATGGGTAAGACTGCCGACCTGACTGCTGTCCAGAAGGCCATCATTGACACCCTCAAGCAAGAGGGTAAGACACAGAAAGAAATCTCTGAGCAAATAGGCTGTTCCCAGAGTGCTGTATCAAGCCACCTCAGTGGGACGTCTGTGGGAAGGAAAAAGCGTGGCAGGAAACGCTGCACAACCAGAAGAGGTGACCGGACCCTGAGGAAGATTGTGGAGAAGGGCCGATTCCAGACCTTGGGGAACCTGTGGAAGCAGTGGACTGGGCTACAGGTGCCGTATTCCCCAGGTCAAGCCACTTTTGAAGCAGAAACAGCGGCAGAAGCACCTGACCTGGGCTACAGAGAAGCAGCACTGGACTGTTGCTCAGTGGTCCAAAGTACTTTTTTCGGATGAAAGCAAATTTTGCATGTCATTCGGAAATCAAGGTGCCAGAGTCTGGAGGAAGACTGGGGAGAAGGAAATGCCAAAATGCCTGAAGTTCAGTGTCAAGTACCCACAGTCAGTGATGGTCTGGGGTGCAATGTCAGCTGCTGGTGTTGGTCCACTGTGTTTGATCAAGGGCAGGGTCAATGCAGCTAGCTATCAGGAGATTTTGGAGCACTTCATGCTTCCATCTGCTGGAAAGCTTTATGGAGATGAAGATTTTCATTTTTCAGCACGACCTGGCATCTGCTCACAGTGCCAAAACCACTGCTAAATGGTTTACTGACCATGGTATTACTGTGCTCAATTTTCCTGCCAACTCTCCTGTCCTGAACCCCATAGAGAATCTGTGGGATATTGTGAAGAGAAAGTTGAGAGACACCAGACCCAACACTGTGGATGAGCTTAAGGCCGCTATCGAAGCATCCTGGGCCTCCATAACACCTCAGCAGTGCCACAGGCTGATTGCCTCCATGCCACGCCACATTGAAGCAGTCATTTCTGCAAAAGGATTCCCGACCAAGTATTGAGTGCATAACTGAACATAATTATTTGAAGGTTGACTTTTTTGTTTTAAAAGCACTTTTTTTATTGGTCGGATGAAATATGCTAATTTTTTGAGATAGGGATTTTTGATTTTTCTTTACTTTTTTGCCAAAATTATAAATTATCAATATTAAAACAATAAAAGGCTTGAACGACTTCAGTTGTGTGTCATGAATCAAAAATATATGAAAGTCTAATGTTCATCAGTCCATTGCAGAAAATAATGAACTTTATCACAATATGCTAATTTTTTGAGAAGGATTCGTATATAAGAAGTACGTACTGTCTAACTGTTAGAGAATTATTTAAATAATTTTCATGAATAACATCAACAGCATGTTTCATCTGGGTTGTTCATCATTCATGTGAGAAACAAATGAATGATGAACAACCCAGATGAAACATGCTGTTGATGTTATTCATGAAAATTATTTAAATAATTTTTATTCGTCGTCCACTGAAAATTAACACGGTCTGTCTGCTTTACGAGTTGTCTGTATTGATCTGTAATTCATCAAAAACTAGTTCAAATAGAAATCATTGAAGTTGAGTGCGCTTTACTTTCTGGGGATAATATATATATATATATATATATATATATATATATATATATATATATATATATATATATATATATATATATATATATATATATATATATATATATATATTGATAGATTTCAAAACTTCAATAAATATTAGTATTTCTGGAAAACAATGAAATTACTTTCGTATCAAACCCAGCCTGTCATTTGTTTTATTTGAGGTTCAGCTGTGTTGCATTCAGAGTGGTGTGAAGACCAGCTTTCAGTCAAACCACATGCAGTAAGTGTCCATGTCAGGGTCTGAATGTTATTTTCCAACCACAGAACAAACAAGCAGTGTATTTTCACAATTAGCCTCAGACTCTCACCTAGTGTTCCTCTGCTTCTGAACACTGAGTGCTTTTATAAACCTTCATTTACACTTTTGACTTTCAAGAAAAAATCTGAATAATTTTAATGAGTTTCCACAAAAGAAGCCTGAATATTCATCGATGTGCAGTGAACACAACAGGAGCTTAAATTCAAAGTGATAAATTAAAAATGTAAAGATAATATAAAATATTATATATTTTATTAACATAAAATGTGATTATCCACACTGAAGTAATGCAGTGGTGATCTTTATAGCCGAGCACCATACTGAGGAGAGATTGGTATCACATCAATCTGATTTTTTTGTTGCAAATCGCTGTGTCCGTACAGTATATGTGCACAATGATTATCATCATCTTCTTCCACTTAATCTGGGGTTGGGTTGTAGGGGTAGCAGCCTGAGCAGCAAGGTCCAGACGTCCTTCTCCCCAGCTACTTCCTCTAGCTCTTCTGGGGGACACTGAGGCATTCCCAGACCAGTCACAAGGCTCTGAGGTCTCGTCCCAGTTGTACATGAAATCTGAAACATCATACCTGGGAGGCTTTTGTGGGGCATTCTAACCTGATATGTACCTGAGACACCTCAACTGGCTGAGCTTCTCATCCTGTTTCTAGCCCCATTACCTGCATTGAGGTGTTCCCAGACCAACTGAGAGACACATCAAGTATGTTCTGGGTCAACCTTGGGGTCACTTCCCGAATAAACATGCCTGAAACACCACACCAGAAAAGAGTTCAGGAGGAATTTTAATGTTTCTCGAGCCACCACAACCAGCTCCTTTCAGTGTGCAGGAACAGAGGTTCTACTCCAAGCTTCTGGATGGAAAACATCTCATCTTATCTCAAAGAGAGAGCCCAGACACCCTGTGAAGGATCAGAATCTCTGACACTATCTTATGAATTGAAAAATTGGAGAAAATAAAAAAGAAGGGAAAGACTATTGATTTCACATCAAACAGCAATACTATGTGCACAGGTGTGCTCCTTCGTGTTCGTAGATTCCATTCATAGCTAAATACAGAAAAATTTCATAAATGAGACTTAATAACAAATTACTTTTTAACAGTTTATGAATGAGGCCCATTGACCTAGAATGGTGTGATGGACATGCTGTTGATTTCAAAATTCAGCAGATCTCAGTTAATTCGAGCATCTGCAGAAAATGCTGCACAAACACTTTAATCGGACTTGCAGGACTTTAAGAATGTCTTCACCTTGCAGCCAGATATCACAGCACACCCTGACAGGCCTGGTGGGGTCCATACCTTGATGATCGGTGTTATTTTGGATAGTCATGCCAGCCTACACAGTCTCAGGCAAGTGATTTTAATGTTCAAGTTAAATGTTCAAGAACAGACTGTTCACCTGCTGCCAATACATTCCTCTTCAAGACTGATTCTTGAGACAATCGTTTTATTCACTTTACCGCTCAATGGTTTTAACGTTATTTTCAACTTTTGTTCTGTGTGTTGCATCAGTTTATAATTTTCTATATTTTAAAAAATGGGATGAATTCAGTAAAAAAAAGATATTGTTTGTTTGGACTGTTTTTAGGTCAATAAAGATTCATATGAATTCATGAACCAAAGTTTTCTGTTGCTGCTGATCCTCCCGCCCCACGCCAGCCAACCACATTCAAATGAAAAAGTGTAAGATTTGCTGTACATTTCATTTCCTCTTCATCTCTCATCTGATACACAATGGGACAGTGTGAAACGGTGTTTCTTTGCCTCATGGGTAAGTGTTTATAATATCATTTATTACCACTAATAAATAATTTGACTGTTAAAAATCTCATTTATTACTCTTCATAAATATTTTACTGTTAATAAATAATCTTTTACTGTTTATAATTTCATTTATGACTGTTAATATTTTTTTTCATTCATAACTTTTATTAGAATTTTTATTATTACGAGATTTGTAATTTGTGTGAATGGGAATTTTATT
Organism: Plotosus lineatus; assembly: GCA_024760905.1. Lineage (NCBI taxonomy): Eukaryota > Metazoa > Chordata > Actinopteri > Siluriformes > Plotosidae > Plotosus > Plotosus lineatus. The sequence goes on along the minus strand of CM045734.1, from coordinate 11,006,077 downwards.
GTTGAAAAAAAAATACATTGTAAAATGTTTTTCCTCCAATTTTACTGATTTGTTGACATATATTTCTTGAGGGACAGTGATGGCATAGTGCGCTGGATCGCTGATCCTATGGTTGGGGGTTTGAGTCCCACTCTCCACAAGGTTGTCACTGTCCCCCCAGTGCAGCTAACTGGGTTATCAAAGGCGGGCCATGTCTCTCACTGTCTATGGTGAGAGGTTCATGTAAAAGAACCATTGCTGACTTTCATAAAGAGGAGCTGCAAAACCATCAGTGTGTTTCTGTTCCTTGCTAAAGGGTTGTGTCAGGAAGGGCATCCAACATAAAAACCTATTCCAAATCAAACGTCCAAATCATTCGCTGGAGCGACCCCTGAGAAAGGGAAAAAGCCGAAAGGAAATCTCATCTCATTTACACATATTTCTTGAGAATGGCAAAATGATCTATGAAAGCTCCTGTGTTACCTAAAACGTGTTATATTAGTTATATATGATCTGTCATGAGGTGTGTGTGTGTGTGTGTGTGTGTGTGTGTGTGTGTGTGTGTGTGTATGTGTGTGTGTGTGTGTGTGTGTGTGTGTGTGTGTGTGTGTGTGTGTGTGTATGTGTGTGTGTGTGTGTTGCAGGTTTACTTTCTGAGACTCTGAGTTCTTTAACTCTGGAGACAGAAGTTGGAGATAAAGTCACTATTTGGTGCCAACATGACATGACTATTACAGGTCACATCTTCTGGTTTAAACACACGAGTGATTCAGTTCCACTTCTTGTTGGGTGTAAACGTTTCTTTGCGTCGGATCCATCCGAGGATTGTACATTCTTTACTGAGAGTGAGAGAATAGTGATGTCTGTTCAGGGCAGGAACACGTCTCTCACCATCACTGCAGTAAACGTCTCTGATACTGGACTCTATTACTGCAGCTACATGAAAGAGATCAAAACAGACTTCAGCAACTCGACCTTCTTACACGTGAAAGGTAAATGTTTCTAAATTATCAAGAAATTGAATTACATAATATTGGGTGAAGTTGATTTTTTTTTTTCCAGACAGAAATCAAGCAGTTCCTGAGAACCCAGACCGAGCTGAAAGAACGAATGGTTTGCTTTTTTCCCACAATTAAGACTTCTTTACGTTGCAGGTCTGTGATTCTAAATGTATATGACGTGGTTTTAAAGGTGAAAATGCGAGTTAATATTATTCTTCAGGTTCAGAAGCTTCTTTCTCTTCTGCTGAGTTCTTCCTGCTGAATGTGGGGTTCGGTTCAGTGATTGTGGTTCTTCTCTGTGTTCTGATCTTCATCACACGGAAACACGGAAAAACTCACAGAGGTAAAGTACAACCACAAATAACAGCTTTTAAGTTGTGTGAGAAGAAACAACATTGACATGATTCATGCTTTACTGTCCCGACTTTGATTAAAATATTTTGCAAGAATAAAAAGCAAATGAAGTATTTATTTAAAAAAAAAGATACTCACGAGGTAAAACACCAAAGAGTGCAGTACAGGACAAACATTTACAAATCATCATTTGTAGATTTAGTTTCAAATTACCCTCGCAAACTTTTCTGAATTAGGCTTGTAATAAAAATAATAATAATAAAATAATAATAATGTTAGAGGATGTCTGCTTTGCCTCATCGGCTCTTTTTCTGCCGTGCGTCAGCCCAGCCCCAGCAATCTCCAGATCTGGGAGAGATTTCAACAAAAACCCAAACACACGAGCGGTGTAGTGGATTGTTTATTCATACCTTATAATCACACAGTGTTACAGACCGGGATATATTCGTCAAATTGTGGGAATCCAAAGGATAAGAGATACAGCAATGCTTTCATTACAAATCACATCTGTTCATTAGCAAAGAACAGAAGTAGATAAAGCAGGAAGTGTGTGGGGAGGCACTTTCTCGTGAGAGTCTTACTGAGACGTTCCGGTCACACACACCTAATCATCACTCGTGCAGCAGGAGAAACAGAGAATTAAAGAAGTAGACCCTGAACTCAAAAACACCATTATACGTCTTTAAGAAATAATATGCAAAGGATATTTTTTTTTTTTCTCTTCAAATAATAATAATTATAGGCCCTTCAGCGGTCTGGCAAGCTGTTCAGTGTGTACCACAGTTGGCTGAGATGGGTGCCAACCTCCCCACGAGAATCAAAGAGCTCAAAACGAATGAATGAATGAATGAATAATAATAATAATAATAATAATAATAATAATAATAATAATAATAATAATAATAATAATAATAATAATAATAAAGGGCAGTGGTGGTCTAGTGGTATGAGGCGCCGGATCGCTGATCCAAAGGTTGGGGGTTCGAGTCCGACTCTCCACAAGATTGTCATTGTACTCCCAGTGCCGCTAACTGGGTTATCAAAGGCCGGCCATGTCTCTCACTGTCTATGGTGTGAGGCATGTAAAAGAACCATTGCTGACTTTCGACAAGAGTAGCTGCAAAGCTGTCAGCGTGTTTCCGCCCTGCGATGGCCTGGCGAGCTGTCCAGGGTGTACTCTGCCCTCACCCTGAGTTGGCTGGGATAGGCACCAGCCTTCCCGCGACCCTAATTAGGATGAAGCGGTTACAGAAAATGAACTGATAATAATAATAATAATAATAATAATAATAATAATAATAATAATAATAATAATGTTTGTTATGTTTGTTTATTAGGTACTGAAACAGTAGACAATGAGGTAAGTGTGACACTACAGAACTTAAAACTACATATAAGATTTCAAAAGATTATGTGAATATTTTCAAGAATTTGTATTTATTTTAAAGTAACTTCTAAAAGATTAAAGTTGCAGCTGCAGGACATTTCTTGTGTATTTTAATCATAAAAAGAACCAGATGATCGATAAATGTGATATTAGATTTATTTAACTGCCTCGAAGCTGTTCGGCAGCCAATATAGACTCCAAACAACTCTTTTGGTGTCTTTCCATTAACCAAACGTATTATTATTTTATATCTGATGTTATTTTTATTCTTTCCTGAACATAAGAAAATAATGTATAATATTCACGAGCAAACAATAATGATAAAATAAATAATAAATATTGCATGAAAATAAAATAATATAAACATTTTATATGCATATATTAGTACATAAATACATATACTTACCAGGGTGGGGTCCACCCGAAACTGAGTGTGCCAGACCACCATGGAGCAATTTGTCTAATATGCATTTCTTTGAATTGTGGGAGGAAACTGGAATAACTGGATGAAACCCACACAAGCAAGGAACACACATGCAAATTCCACTTTGCCCAAGCACAGGAATTGAAACCAGGACTTTCTTGCTGTAAGGTTCTCCATTACTCCAGCATAACCCTGCATACTTTATAAAAATGTAATAGTGTGTGAAAGTATTACAGCGGTCAATAAAGCATTCAGTTACTCTGTGAAAGCCTGAGCCAGTCTGATCTAGTAAACTGATCAGCACCAACACGAGCTCATACTTGGATGGGGACTGCCAGGGAATAGCAGAGACAGTGAAGGGTTAGGGAAAGACCTGGCAACCTTCCCTGTAAACAAAAAAAATCTGCTCATGTTTTTGCTATGATTCACACCAACCCTCATTTTGTAAATATATACCATGTATTTATGAAATGTATATGATGTTATAAACAGTATATAAAATGCATATGTTATTTATCCATCATTGTAAAGACAATAAATAAACATTATTACAGCATTTTGCATTATTATATAAAATTTTCTTCTGTCGTACAGTTCCGTCAGATGAAAAAGAAGAGGTGAGTTGACAGAGTGAAGTATTCATATGTTATATATTCCTCTGTCAGTAACACAGCGGTGTCGGGTCATGTGTGTACATTGTAGAATAGATGATTTATGTTTATAACGATGTTCAGATATTGAATAATGTCACCTCACTTTTACAGAATGTAGTATAAAATTGTTGTATATATACCAATCAGCCAAACCATTAACACCATCTATCTAGGTTGCTCCAAACACAGCCAGCTGCAATGCATTATGGGTTCTGACTCATTTTTCCTGCCTCTAACACATCAGCTTCGAGACCTCACTGCTCACTTTGAGAATAATACTTTTCACTCTTTAATGTAAGGAGATAATCAGTGTTATTCACTTCACCTGCCTGTAGTCATAATGTTTTGGCTGATTCGTGTCATGTTCTCTGTTCATTATTCAGTGGTGTACAATACTCGAAATAAACAGATCAGTTTCCTTATTTTGTAGTTCTTTCTAAAAAAATAATATATACATATAGAGTCTCTGCTCTTCATTTTAATCACAAATTTTAACTGTAAAGATAAAAAAAAAACTTTTGTCAAACGTATTTATGAACACTCCATGCTCATGTAAATTTTTTTTTTTTTTTTAACTGAAGTGTTTGTACTTATGAGTAGCAACTGAACTTAATGTCAAAAAGCCCATGTGGGCCTGAGTGTGTTTGCATGCATATTTGTGTGTAAAGCGAGCCATATCTTTAACCACAAGCCTTTACTGAAACCTACAGCATCTGTCCATGTAATGGTTCAAATATTTTCCAACCACAGAACTAGTACTCGGTGTATAAAGATATACCCCCCACCCCCAATGTTGCATCCTCTTCTGACCACTGCCTGCTTTTGTTCACCTTTGTTTTGAGTGACTGACTACTGTAGTTATAACTAAATGTGATATGTGAGTGATATGGAGTGAATTTCTCCATTGTGAGATTAATAAAGCTGTATCTATCTAAAAACAATTTGCAATATAATAAATAATTACCCCCCAGTGCAGCTACCTGGGTTATCAAAGGCCAGCCATGTCTCTCACTGTCTGTGGTGAGCTGTCCAGGGTGTACTCTACCCTTGTCCAGAGTCGGCTGAGATGGGCATCAGCCTTCCCGCAACCCTAATTAAGATTAAGCGGTTCAGAAAATGAATGAATGTAAAATAAATAAATAAATAAATAAATAAATATGTTTTGTACACAATCATAAAAATAAAATAATTCTGTCTTCAAATTAAGAAAATATCCGGGGTCATCCCTGGGTCACTCTGCCATCTGTGGCCTTGCTTAAAGCAATGCATGCTGGTTCGAATTTTTGCCTGGTTCTTTTATATGCCTGCGTGGGTTTCCTGTGGGTACTTCAGTTTCCCCCCACAGTCCAAAGACATGTACATTGGGGATACTGGCTGCTCCACATTGTATTTTATTCAATTATTATTTCCAGTATTTTAAGTTACAGTTGAGTAAATTTGGTTCCTAAGGTGGCAAGATATGGGTTTTGTACATGATTGTCCACATGTGTGATGAGACTTTTGTCAACGACTGTATATTGAGGATTATTATTAGTGGTATTTTTACAATGTTATGATTTTGGAAGGATTTTTTGTTTGTTTTTTTAACTGTCACCTGATTGATGTTTTACAATACTGCAGCTGTACCTGTTTTTAAGCTCTTTGGTGTCCATTTAATTTCAAGGATGCTCTTCACTTATCTCGTCTCATTCACGAATCATGACTACCAATCCTATGAGCGTCATGGGGAGGCTGGAGCCTATCTCAGCTGAGACTGGTTGAAGGCGGGGCACACTCAGGACAGTTTACCACTCCATGGCAAGACAAGACACATACAACCATTCACACTCACATCTCGGGGCAATTTGTAACAGCCAATTAGCCTCAAATGCATGTCTTTGGATAATGGGGGGAAACCGGAGTACCCGGATTAAACCTACACAAGGATGGAGGTAGCATTAACTGGGGCCTGGGACTTGTAGATTGGACCTTCTTGCCGTGAGGATGTGCTGAACACTGTTCAATCATGGATGCTACTTAGACTGTCGGGAAAATCCTAGAAGAACTGATGAACTTTGTTAGAAGTCAATCCATCGCTTTCATATCTATCCGATGGTAAGCTACTGTAGAAAGGCTTTAATTAAAGCCTATATACAACAATTTAGAATTTAAGATGGGTTTAAATATACTTGGCTGATTCTGAACAAATTCCAGATAATAAAATTAAACTTTCATAAACTTGGAATTGGACATTTTTGTTTTGCATTTTACCTCAAAAACGTTTTCTGGGTTTTTTTCATTTCCAAATTTGATACCATACGTAGTTATTCCACTGTGAAGGTAAAAGTTCTGACATGCTTAAACTTTAGATAAATATTTTTTAACATCACACCAACCTAATATGCCCACAGAGGGTGTGAAGAATTTTGGATATTCAGTAGGCCGTCGTTATTCGCAGACGTTCAGTTCCGGCCCCTCCCGCAAATCAAAAAAATCCACAAGTTCTGTAACCGGAAGTAAAACCCTATATATCATATTACATGCACTAAAATATGCTTCTTAAACACATTCTATGTCATCTTACTCATTAATACAGTGTGAATGTAGTAAAATGTAGTCATGATGAAGAAAAACTTTTTAATTTTGTACTGTGATATTTATTAATAAAATATATAAGCATTATACAGCATTGTAAATATAAAAGAACATGAAGTGTAATACAGTAAAACGGTTTGATAATTTGGATAAATATACAGGTACAGCACTGTATTGCACATTAGTGGTTAAAAATGCTTATCAGACGGCCACTAGAGAAAGGCATTGCATTTTATTTAATGTATATAAAGAACATAAGAGAACATGAAGTGATCTTCTTTTCCTTTCTGCATTTTCCCTTTTTCAGGGGTCACCACAGCGATGAAGTGAAATAAAATGGTTTGATAAACTTGGATAAACATATAGGCACAGCACTGGATTGCACATTTGTGATTAAAAATGCTAATCAGATGCCCACAAGAGGGAGGAATTGCATTATTTATTGCACTGTCCATAATCTATATGTGTGTGTGTGTGTGTGTGTGTGTGTGTGTGTGTGTGTGTGTGTGTGTGTGTGTGTGTGTGTGTATATATATATATATATATATATATATATATATATATATATATATATATATATATATATATATATATATATATATATATATATATATATATATATATATATATATATATATAGATAGATAGATAGATAGATAGGGGCAGTGGTGGTCTAGTGGTATAGGGTGCTGGATCGCTGATCCAAAGGTTGGGGGTTCAAGTCCCACTCTCCACAGGGTTGTCACTGTCCCCCAGTGCAGCTAACTGGGTTATCAAAGGCGGGCCATGTCTCTCACTGTCTATGGTGAGAGGCATGTAAAAGAACCATTGCTGACTTTCGTAAAGAGTAGGCTGCAAAGTCGTCCAGCGTGTTTCTGTCCCTTGATAAAAAGGGTTGTGACAGGAAGTGCATCCGACGTAAAACCTCTGCCAAATCAAAGCGTGCGAATCAGATGATTCGCTGTGGCGACTCGAGTAAAAGGGAAAAAGCCGAAAGGAAGACAGACAGATAGACAGATAGATAGATAGATAGATAGAGCTTTATTGATCTCACACTGAAGAAATTTACTGTTACAAGCTCTCAAGTACCATCAGTAGGGTGCAAAATACCTCAGAAAGGTGGAACATCATTGAGTCATAATATCAGAACAGCAAAATAAAATATAAAATTAAAAAATATACAATATATATATATATATATATATATATATATATATATATATATATATATATATATATATATATATAATGTACAATAAAAACTTTGTAAACTGGCGATATACAAATATACATGTATCTTGAGGGCAGAGTAGATGGATCGATATGGTTCACAGTCACAGGGGGTAGATGTAGACATATATATTATATATATATATATATATATATATATATATATATATATATATAAATATATATGGTGGCACGGTGGCGTAGTGGTTAGCACGTCCGCCTCACAGCAAGAAGGCCTGGGTTCAATTCCCGGCCTGGGCGTTTCTGTGTGGAGTTTGCATGTTCTCCCCGTGCTTGTGCGGGTTTCCTCCGGGTGCTCCGGTTTCCTCCCGCAATCCAAAGACGTGCACTGTAGGTTAATTGGCCGTTCTAAATTGACCGTAGATTCTCTCCTGCAGCAGCACTGGAACCCAGTCGTATCGGCACTTGCCTTTCCATTGGATCCTTCCGGTGGCGCCGAGACGGGGGACTTGCTGCTTGGGTAACAGCCTGTCCCTCATTACTCCCTACCCAGGCTCTGCGCACTGGGGAGTATCACCAGCCGGGATACCAGCCAGAGCGCAGCCATAGTCCTTCGGGACTGACGGAGGCCTACCATATATATATATATATATAAATAAACATTATAGTAGTAGTAGTAGTGTGTAGTAATTTGTAGTTTATTAAAGTGTCAAGTGTATGAATACAGAATAAAAAAATGCAAATTATATGGATAAAAGATTACATACACCCAGCCTAGTATAGGTTTATGAGACACTGTTAAAACAATATTATGTACTTCAGAATATAAATATAGAAATTAAAATGTTTGCATAATGTATAGTACTCCGATAAAACATTCCCTCCTTTTAAACATTTTGTTAGGAGATATTGCTAAGATATATAAAAGATGGGATCTGAAGACATCAAACGACTTAAAATTTGAATATCATTTTCATAAAATGAAATATCTAACAAGGATAAAAATTTAGATCTCAGATCATGGTAAAAATGGCAATTTAAAAGGAAGTGAATTTCGTCTTCCACGCAGTCACAGAAGGGGCAGGTTCTCTCAGACAGTGGGGTGGGGGACTTGCTGTATCTTCCTGTCTCGATGTGGAGGGCAAGATTGCCACAGCGTAGTTTGGTGAGATTTCGTCGTATGTTCCTGTATTATATCTAAAAGGACACAAACTGAGGACAACACAGCATCTTCAATTCAACATACAGCACTGTAGTTTTCAAAAATACCCACTCGGGGGCATTGCATTAAATCAGGGGTCGGGAACTCGTGGTTCATGCGGCTCTTTGACCTCTCTGGTTTCCAGGGGTTAGAGAGTTAAACCAGCTTTCAGCTGAATGATGGGAGAATCTGCCTAAGGCAGAGTTCTGCAACGGTCGGGTACCTACAGGCACCCAGTCGGTACCCTTCCAAAAATGCTCTTTTAGGGTTGAAAATTACATAGATGAAAATTAACAGTCACGGGTGTGGGCGGATATTTATTTGGTGTGGGCAGGGTGATTTTGTGTGCGTGTTCTTGTGGACATATCAGCTACATTAAGAGTCTCGGTGTTTTTGACCTGCTGTGTTGGTGGATTTCCAAATTCTTATGCCCATGGTAAGGAGTGTTCTTGCTATCAGCAGCGCGGCGAGCGAGAGATTTTTTCCGCCGCCAGGGTTTGTTATCCAGGAACAGAAATCACAGCTAAAGTAAGAGACGGTGAGATTTGTTTATACACAGCAATCTTCGAATTAAATAATTCTCCTCCCAGTGACAAAATAAAAGACTGGGTGTGGTTTCGTGTCCACTCTGAGAATGTGTCATCAGTGCAGCATTAAGCATTAAAATTATTTAAAAGAATGTTGAGCAGGCTCCTTCTTAAAATAAGTCTTCATATAATTTTCTTTGTTTCTGTCATTTTTGGAAATTAAAACTATTGGCAAAACAACATTAATATGATGAATAATGAAAAGAAAATCCCACGAAGGGATGGTGAGGTAGATACCCTACCTGTTATCATATCTGGCTGCAGCCCGTCCCACGCTTAAGTGGGACAGATGTTCTTTTTCTTTAATGTGGAAAACAGGTCCAAATGGCTCTTTGAATGGCAAAGGTTGCCGACCCCTGAACTAGAAGCATCCAGAATACTAAGGCAGGTTCCATTCTGATGATGACCTTGTTTCATACAACATTCACCTTCTTACCATTTCTGCAGCAAAATGTTTTCCTTCCTGAATCATATCAAGTAGTTCTACTTTTTCATACAGTTCATACCTTTTTCTGCCTCTTTTGCGCCTTACCAAATGCCTGAGAGGTGCGCGTGCGTTTGGGCGGCATGGTGGAGTTTAACAGTAATTTAAAACACACACACTTAAAAAGCACAGGCACAAAGTGCGAGCAAATGAGGAAAAGGGGGCGTTACATTATCTCAACCAGTCAGTAGGAAGGAGGACAGCCATTGGCTGAATTTGAATCACGTTACAGTTGCTCGGCAAGCCACGAATATGCAAGTCATGAGCGCAAAACAATGAGCAGTGGTGGTCTAGTGGTATAAGGTGCCGGATCGCTGATCCAAAGGTTGGGGGTTCGATTCCCACTCTCCACAAGGTTGTCACTGTCCTCCCAGTGCAGCTAACTGGGTTATCAAAGGCCGGCCATGTCTCTCACTGTCTATGGTGTGAGGCATGTAGAAGAACCATTGCTGACTTTTGACAAGAATAGGCTGCAAAGCTGTCAGCGTGTTTCCATCCTGCGATGGCCTCGTGTAAGAACTCTGTCCGTGGAGGAAGCTCTTAGAGAATCCTGCACGATCTGGATTCCTGCATCTCAATGTCTAGGAGTACTCCGGGAGCAACAGACAACGAACCACACGAGTGAAATCAGTCTGGTTAATTCATCGGAAGCTCCTCGAACACATGCAGTGTCAGCTTATTTATAGAGAGGGATGTGCATGCAAAGTAGTAATTGCGTGTTCACAAAGCATTTCCATATATATTTGTTTGTGCCCTGTGGTGCTTAACACTTGGCTAATTCCATTTTAAAGCAATTCCTCATTGTTACATTGTTACTTTCCGAATCCCACACCCTAACTGAAACACGACACAGGAACACCCACCCAACAGTTTCATGTGCCTAGCGCACATGTCACAATTACAAGAAGAACAGGAAGCTTTAGATACACAGAAGTTACAATACACACATAGTTGCATCTCATTTATCCTCTCAATTTATTCCATCAATCCCCTCTTTTTATACTATGAAATATGTATAAATTCTGTAGCGGCACGCCGGAGCCCTCTTTTTCTTGTGGCATTTCAGAGGTGGTTTTTTCTTCGTGTGGAATGTTGGACACCGTAGGGAAGAAACCAGGCCGTGGTTGCGCCGAGGCTGGTGCTTGAAGGGCAGGCAGAGGCCCATCGCCCTTCGCCCACGTACCTCGGGGCTCCTGTAGCCTTCCCATCCGGATGTATCCAAGCACTACACACACGACGTATTCTTGGATCCATAGTCATCGCCGGATGTATCCACACGACGTATTCTTGGGTCCATAGTCATCGCCGGATGTATCCACACGACGTATTCTTGGGTCCATAGTCATCGACAGAGGTGGAGAGCAGGCGGGTATATCGGGGTTCGCTGAAGGAACTGGCCAGGGCCCAGATTCGATTCATCAAACACCTAAAAATACAGGGTCCAAACACGCAAACCAACAACAAACATACACATCCAGGAACAAGCATGGTTAAATACGGGGTAAACATGCCAAAAAGAGAGTGGGGGAATCCCCAGCCATAGTTTGGACTTTCGTCGCGTCGCAGTTGGTCCGCTACGTCACCCATTTTTTGTAAGTGGTGTAATTGTCCCGTGCTGGGGTATATACATACGGGGTTCCTCCATCATGGGGAAAGAGAGCAAACAATACATTCTTCCTGGGTCACATCTTGTTTTACCGTGAAATTTAAATACTGCCAGAACATGTTATTTTCTGGATGACGGTAAGGTGTGCACCAACCCGGGACCACACATAGTAGCCCGGTTAAGAGCAGGGCATAAGTGGTATACATAACTTGGATTTTAAATGGGCATTATCCGACCCGTGTGCAAAGGATGTGGTGGTGATACTTAGGTATCTGGATCAGGTCAAGACGAGTAAGTCATTCACCCCAGAAGGGCTGGTATCTCGAGACCTGAAAGAGAGGTAATGAGGACAAAAATTTCACAAATACAAAGTGCACTTAATACATCATTGCGGACTTTTCTTCAGTCTGGTAGCATGGATCCACTGCGGAAAGAGGTCGGTTAGTACGGCGGTATGAGTAACAGCGAGTATCTCCATGGGTTCACTGTAAGGGGTGTCTCTCAAAGGGGAATTTAGTTTTGCAAATTTTTTGACCAGCACCCTGTCTCCTCCCTTGAAGGCATGAGTGCTTGTGTCTGCCGGGACCGAAGTATTATGATTAGCGCGTTTCCAATAGTCGTTTAGGACCTTAACAAGGCCCATGGCATACTCGCTCATGTGTATATCTAAGTCTTCCGTCCCCAAAGCCTGCTTTCCCTTCCTCCAAGGAGCGGGAAAGGGTCTCCCCATTACCACTTCGTAAGGAGATAGATTCCCTAAGGCCACCTGTGAGGTCATTCGCAGATCCGCCAAAACCACGGGTAGTACTGAAACCCAATTCCTTGATCCAGTGGCGTGCATTGCCTTCCGTAATTTCCCTTTAATTGTTCTGTTTGTTCGTTCCACGATTCCGGAGGACTGAGGGTGATATGGGACATGGAAACGCCAATTGATCTTTAGCTCTTGGGCCAACAGTTGAGTGACTTTTGAGGTGAATGGTGTGCCTTTGTCTGAATCAATTCCTAACGGGAGGCCATATCTGGGAATAATTTCCTGTGATAACTTTTGAACCACTACTCGGGCATTTTCGTTCCCACATGGGAAAGCTTCGACCCACTGGGAAAATTTCTCCAGGATAACCAATAGATATTTAAAGGGGCCCTGCTGGGGCATGTGAGTAAAATCTATCTGCCACTCCTGGAAGGGAGTATCTGGTTTCGGCAGATGCTGATGTGATGCGTGTGGTTTGGACACATTGTTCTGTGCACAAATCAGGCATTTGTCCAGAATGCTGTGTACCGTAGAGGCTAGTTGTCGTAAACAAAAATATTTTTCCATATCTGTCACCACCCCTCTTCGACCGCGATGTGTAGGCCCGTGAAACTCGCGGACGAGGAAAGGAAGACAGTGCGTGAGCAGACATAAGCGACCGGTCGAATCAAGTAGAATGCCGTCCCCTGAGGGCTGAGAGCCATGCGAGGACCAAAAATCAGTGTCTTCTGTGGACGCCGAGGACTGAAGGGATTTCAGATCCAAGTCAGTGAGGAGGGCGCTAAGCATGTGTGAGGTTGACACCAGCGCGGACTGCAGGAACGGCGGCATGGAGCCGAGCAAGGCAGCCTGTTTAGCCGCGCGGTCAGCCAAAGAGTTACCCCGTGCCTCATCAGTGTGGTCAGAGGAATGACCGCGGGTCTTTACGATCGCTAAATGGAGCGGGAGATTGCAGGACACAATATGGTCCTGGACCAAGGTGGAATGTGAAATGGGCTTACCGTCAGCAGCAGTGAAACTACGAGATTGCCAGATACGGCCGAAATCGTGCGCCACCCCGAAAGCGTAACGAGAGTCAGTTTTATATAGTAACGTCCTGGTCGGAGGCGAGAGTGCATGCCCGAGTGAGCGCGTATAACTCTGCTGCTTGAGCGAAATTAAAGGGGAGCGAGTATGCTTCAAAAACTTGGTCCGATAAGGAACATACCGCGTAGCCGCAGAGGAACACTCCATCGGAACACTCCACCCCCCCCCATGGCCCTGAGCCAAAACCCCAGAAGCCGTGCCGGCCTGGTGCGTGACATAGAGGTGAAAGGGTTTGGTGTAGTCCGGGAGCCCGAGAGCTGGCGCGGAGCATAGGGCCGACTTCAGAGCTTTGAATGTGTCCACCATGTCCTCAGTCCAGGCCAAGGGTTGGTGGAGAGGGTCAGTGTGAGCCACGGCAGAGCGTAAACATTTGTCATAAAAGGAGCAGTCCGGGATCCATTGGCGGCAGTAATTAATGAGGCCCAGGAAAGCAAGGCGTGCCTGTTTCGTGGCAGGCTTCTGAGTGTCCACTATGATCTTCACGCGATCCTGAGTAAGGCGTTTTGTCCCGTGAGAGAGTTCGTAGCCCAGGTATATGACAGTCAGTAGGCAAAACTGTAGCTTGGGCTTTGAAACCTTAAAACCCTTCTTTTCCAGTAAGAGGAGCAGTGGAACGGTTGCATCAAGACACAGTTCATAAGTTAGGCCGGATACCAGGAGGTCGTCGGCATAGGAGTGGACACAGGAACCCACGGGAACGTCGAGAGACCCCAGTGCATCCCTAACCACAGCCGAGAAAACAGCAGGAGAGTCTATGAACCCTTGAGGTAATCTAGTCCACGTGTACTGTCGCTGCCGGTGTGTGAAAGCAAAGAGGGGCTGTGTGTTGGGCTCAACAGGGATACTAAAAAAACGCCGAGCACAGGTCAGTCACAGAGAAATGGGTATGGTCACAAGGAATGGAAGCCATAATAGATGGCACGTCCGGGACGACCGGCGAGAGTGGGATGATGAGCTCATTAATTTTTCTGAGGTCCTGGGTTAGGCGCCAAGAACCGTCCGGCTTGGGAACCGGGTTCACAGGAGTGTTATCAGGGCTTGTGCATGGTACGATGATACCCTGTTCCAGAAGAGAAGCCAAAATGGTGTCGATACCCAACATTTTTTGAGGCGATAAGGGGTATTGTCGGATGTACACGGGCAAAATGTGCTTAACGGTAGCTTCATACGGAACGCAGTCCACACAACCCACGTCATTCTTATGTTCTGCCCAAAGATTGGTGGGCAGCGTGTCGAGTACAGGGGGTGATGTGGAACTCGCCACGCACGCTGAATTAACGTTAAAAGGCAAGGGCTGCGCTTGCAATGACAACAGAGAAACAAAGGAGGTGTCGCACGTTTGAATGGTAATGCTCGAGCCCTGGAAAGAGATTTGAAACCCCAGAATGCTCATGAGATCTCGGCCCAGCAAATTAAAAGGCCATTCGGACATATGCACAAAGGAGTAGGATATTTGCAATTTATCAAGCGTAGGGTCATGAGGAAAACATAAAAGAATATACGGTGTATATGGGGAGGGGAAGGGGACACTGTTTGTACACAGCAGGCTGGACTTTTGGTAATTTTCTTTTTTCCCTTTTCCTTACTCACTAATTTGGGTTTGGGGACACTCTGAGTCACCCTTTTTGGTTTGAAGAGTTTCTTAAGTTGTAACCAGAATGAGCGCATTTCATACCATTTTACATAAGCCTCCTTCATGTATTCATAATCCCAGGAGGGGTTGCCCAATCCATCATAAATCATGCGATGCGCGGATGTCAGGAATCCTGCATCAAAAGTCCCCATTCGAGGGAAGTTTGGCACTTGGTCAAGTCCCTCCGTCCATCCGGCTAGATTACTAAGCCATGGTTCAGTATAATAAGCAAGACCACACCTATTCATCCATTCCTTGGGTGTTTCCCCGGGTTAGGCTTTGGGTAGGAATTTCGCATTATTTACCCACCACCAGAAATACGTTGGCATGCAGGAATACACGTGCACCTTTTGTATATTTGGAAGTGCTCTTCCCAGTTATAGCAACTGAGGATAACCATCCCTTATGAAAAGGGGTTAAACCATCCCTTATAAAAAGGGGATAACCATCCCTTCTAAAGAAGGGGATAACAAACGCTGAGATACTGCTAACCAGGTAGTCAAACAAATCTTGTCTTACCTGATCAGAAATATCACGCCGGGGTCACCAGATTGTAAGAACTCTCTCTGTGGAGGACGCTCTGAGAGAAACCTGCACGATCTGGATTCCTGCATCTCAACGTCTAGGAGTACTCCAGGAGCAACAGACAACGAACCACACGAGTAAAATCAGTCTGGTTAATTCATCGAAAGCTCCTCGAACACATGCAGTGTCAGCTTATTTAAACAGAGGGATGTGTGTGCAAAGCAATAATTGCGTGTTCACAAAGCATTAACATATATGTTTGTGCACTGCGGCACTTAACACTTGGGGATGTGCATGCAAAGTAGTAATTGTGTGTTCACAAAGCATTTCCATATATATGTTTGTGCCCTGCGGCGCTTAACACTTGGCTAATTCCATTTCAAAGCAATTCCTCATTGTTACATTGTTACTTTCCGAATCCCACACCCTAACCGAAACACGACACAGGAACACCCACCCAACAGTTTCATGTGCCTAGCGCACATGTCACAATTACAAGAAGAACAGGAAGCTTTAGATACACAGAAGTTACAATACACACATAGTTGCATCTCATTTATCCTATCAATTTATTCCATCACCTGCACACCACCATCCTATGCTGTTTGGCAACACTCTCACCCAGTCCTACTTTGCAGTCACTGGCATCCTTTAAATTACATCGCCTGCACAAGATGTAACCTACTTGTGTGCTCTTACCTCCGCTTTCATAAGTCACCCTATGCTCCTGTTTCTTCTTGAAGAAAGTATTCACCACAGCCATTTCCATCCTTTTGCAACATCTGTCCTTCTGTGTTCCTGTCCTGGATACCAAACCTGCCCATCACTTCCTCATCCCCTCTGTTGCCTGCACCAACATGTCCATTGAAGTCTGCCCCAATGACCACTCTTTCACCTCTGGGGGTACTCTGCATCACTTCATCTAACTCACTCCAGAATCTCTCCTTCTCTTCTAGCTTACATCCTGCCTGTGGGGCATAAGCACTCACAACATTGACCATCACGCCTTCAATTTCTAACTTGACACTCATCACTCTGTCTGACACTCTTTTCACTTCGAGAACATTCCTGACAAACCCCTCCTTCAAGATGACTCCTACTCCATTTCTCTTCCCATCCATACCATGATAAAACAGCTTAAACCCTGCTCCTAAGTTTCTAGCTTTGCTACCTTTCCACATGGTCTCCTGAACACACAGTATGGACACCTTCCTCCTCTGCATCATGTCAGCCAGCTCTCTACCTTTTCTTTGCATAGTTCCAACATTCAACTCTCAGTCCTAGGCTCACGCCTTTCCTCTTTTCTCTCTGCCTACGGACACGCCTCCCACCTCTCCGTCTTCGATGTCTTCGACCAACAGTAGTCTAATTTCCACCAGCACCCTGTTGGTTGACAGCACTGATGGCGGACATTGTTAACCCGGGCCTCGACCGATCCGGTATGAGTTTTGTTTTGATCATTTGCATTTTTAATGTGGCAGAAGTTTTACGCCGGATGCCCTTCCTGTCACAACCCTCTGCATTTATCCGGGCTTGGGACCGGCATCAGGGGAGAGACACTGGTTAGTGCCCCCGCGCCTCATGGCTGCATTATATATATATATATATATATATATATATATATATATATATATATATATATATATATACACACACACATCTACACACACTAGTATATGGAATGTAAAGTTGATGGATTTTTTTATATACGATGTGAGTACATAGCAAATTTTCCTCGTTTTTTTTTTTAGATTTAAAATATTAAAACCCAAGTTTCTGATGAGAACTTTTTATGAGCCAAAATAAGGAATGCAGTGTTTATTTGTTTGTTTGTTTTTGTCTTTTGTTTGTTTGTTGTTTTCTGCCCTGCGATGGCCTGGCAATTTCTCCCAGGTGTTCTCTGCCCTTGCCCTCAGCTCTTGGCTGAGACTGGCAACTATCTCCCCGGGACCCTAAAGATGATTAAGTGCTTCAGATAATGAATGTTTGTTGGGTTTTTTTTGTTTGTTTGTTTGTTTGTTTGCTTGTTTGTTTGATTAATAGTGAAATGAGGTGACTGTCAAAATCCAAAAGCTTTAAAAGCTAAATGTAGGTGAAGTGACTGACACTAGGAAATTGAGGCATTCAGCTATTTGTTGAGGAGAGATTTGAATAAATAGTTTGACCTGAAATCAGATTTTCCCCCCAAGCACAGGTGTGAAATGCTGGTAACTGAAGGCGGAGTAGGTGGCCCTGAGAGCCCATCAATACTGGTCTGTCGTGTGATTGTGGTGTTGAGATCAGGCCCTCAAATAGGTGAATTGGACTCAGCTTTACAGTAAAAGCAGTTACTTTGAAACTGGCTGCTCTGTGTTTTTGGTGATCTGCTATAAAATGCTTAGGTTGTACCTTCAGATATTCACTTCTGGAGTAATGATGCCATCTATAGAAGTTCATTCATCATCAGTTCATTTTCTGTAACCGCTTGATCCTAATTAGGGTCGTAGGGAGGCTGGTGCCGATCCCAGGCAAGTTCGGGTGAGGGCAGAGTACATCCTGGACAGCTCGCCAGGCCATCGCTGGGTAACGCCAACGGCTTTGCAGCCTACTCTTTATGAAAGTCAGCAATGGTTCCTTAACATGCCTCACACCATAGAAAGTGGGAGACATGGCCGGCCTTTGATAACCCAGTTAACTGCACTTTAGTGACAACCTTGTGGAGAGTGGGACTCAAACCCCCAACCTTTGGTTCAGTGATCCAGCACCCAATACCACTAGACCAACACTGCCCATCGATAGAAGTAAATCAGTAAAATATCAGAAACTAAAGAGAACAACAATGGGTTCAAATTGTTACAATTTATTCACTGATCGCTTACCAGGCCCAACATTGACTGAAACAGAACCTGGTACCGTACATTCGGGTCTGTAGGACTTCCCTTTCATGCCCCTTGTCTCATTTCCCTCGTTTGGGCTCAGTGACACTGTTGGATGACCAGGACTGAATCAATAACATAGTTTTAATTTTATAAAAGTACTGCGCATTAGGCTGCAGATCCAGGCTGGATGGCTTCTGATTATTTTATCCATTCATTCTCTATACGTCAATGTTTGTGTTCTAACACATGTGCAGGAGCCGGAGGCGGGGCTAACAAACTGTGCTTTATTCTCACACTCGCACTTTGTTTGATTGACAGTGTTCAGCTATTATTGCTTACTGATATTATGTTTGTTGATTGGTCAGCTCGGGCGTGCACATGCGCAGTGCCAGTTACACGTTATCTTCTGGTTTACTTCCTGACTCGAGTCATGCAGAACTTATCTCCGACTTTCTCTTCAATAACAGTCATTAAGTTTATTTATGAGATTGTGAATACACATAATTTCTTGTCCAGCTGAACTCAGCTCCTGCTGTGTGTGTGGGGGGGTGCATGTGCACCCTGTGCACCCCCCAGCCAACGCCCTTGATCAGCTGCCTTCTGATGTTTCAGCAGCTGATACTGGGTTGGGTAGTATTCATTGAAGACTTCGTAGATATGCAACATGGTTGGCGAATCGCGCATTGAGAGTTTCAAACGTACAAAAAAAAAAAAAAAAAATTCATGAGCGCATGTATTATTGTCGATCGACAGTTTTATATTAAAAAGCATACACAGTCATCTTACCCCTTCCCCCCGAGCGTACATTTTGTACGCTTTGAAAATGTTGATTGACCCCTTACCACAACACAGGAGAGGAATACTTCAATCAGTTATAAAGTTAAAATCAAATAACACATGATTCCAAACCTGAAACAAGCACCACACAACACTACAGTATTACCTGCAGTGAATATAAATAAAATAATCTCATAATAAAACACGCACATAAATCTTCATTATTGATGTACAGTATTCACATTTAAATCCCTCAGAAATATAAACCTGAACATGAACAATCATAGTGTCCTAATATACAGTTTTATTAAATTCATGTTATTCATTACAACAGCACAACACAACTAAACAGGCGCCAAGCACAGGTTTTCTTCATGACTGATTCTGGTCCTCTAACCTTCAACCCTAAACCTTTGTAAACACACCAGTGAATCCTACCATGAGCTCACTACTAATAATGCAGAGTTCTTATCCTGTTCATTCTCACCTGTTCTCTCTACTTTCCGTGATTTCCTATCTCTCCCACTTTGTTTTGAATTTTATACACAGTGATTGTCTCCCTTTATCTCTTTATCCCAGTATTCATCCCACTCTTTGTGAACCGCCTTCCAGATGATGCTTTTTCATCCACTTTGGAAAGTTTAAACCCTCTCCAGGCAGGCGTTGCAAATTTGTAACATCTAATTTGGTCCTGAGAGGGTTAATGCTTAATTCTAGTTGTTCTTTTTAGTTTCCACTATTGCTAAGTATTATTTTTATTATTTCCATGAATCCCCATGTGTGCTGTAACCCACAAAAATATTTTTCACTCCATTGATTGGTTAATCTTGTATTGGTCATTCATATTTCACATAATATCTTGGTGGGATTTACACATACCTGATTTTATATCTAATATGTTAGAAACTGAATCACTACATATGAGGATGTTCCTTTCCCTTATACTTTCTGCCCACACCAAGGCCAACATTATGGTGACCGGCTCCACATCGTAGAAACTTAAACAATCTGATGTTCTCTTATTGACCCCTTTCTGACGCCTGGATACCAATACCGCGGCCCCTGTAGCTCCTGTCTGTAGATTTTTCGGTCCATCTGTGTGAATGTGTTCACTGTACTATTGGAATCTGAAACTATAAACTCAGGGACAAGATTTGCTGTCTTATTTCATTGTTTTTTATTCAGGATTACGAAGTTTACCTTTACCATTTCCACCGCCACACTTCGTCGACTCGATATCGAGTATGACCATAGCAACACAAACAACACAGTGTCTAAGAGGCGGGGTGATGTGTCCGCAGGTGGCTTGAAAGGCCAATACGGGCGTGAAAACCCCTCCCACAAATTGAACACCAGTGAGAGGGGGTCGTGTTGGTAGATTGGTCAGCTCGAGCCTTGCGTGTTTGACGTTTATCTTTGGCTGTGTTCGAACGTTTATTCTCTGAGTGGATGGCACCTTTGTGAATCAGTTGCGACAAGCCAGTCTGTCAAATGCTGCGGTTTCCCACATTGCAACGTCAATGTTGAAGTCCTTCAGGTATGCTTTGATGGACTCTTTATAGCGTATGCGCTGGCCTCCTACTTTCCTGCTACCATGACTCAGTTCACCGTACAGTAACTGCTTGAGTATCCTGGAGTCTGACATACGGCAGACGTGTCCTGCCCATCGTGTCTGAGCTTTGCGCATGATGGTAATAACGCTGGGGAGGTCTGCTCTCTCCAGAACCTTGGTGTTTGTGATCCTATCTGGCCAGCGGATATTAAACATGTTTTGGAGACAACGGAGATGGAACTGCTGGAGAAGTTTCTCATGTCTTCTGTAGATGGTCCAAGATTCACAGCCATAAAGAAGCATAGTTAAGATGACTGCTCTGTACACTTTGATCTTGGTGTATTGTGAGATACCTCTTCGTTCCCAGACTAACTTCTTTAATCTCCCAAAAGCACTGCTTGCCTTCGCAATGCGGTTGCTGACTTCAGCATCGATGTTGACGTAGCAAGAGAGAGTGCTGCCGAGGTAGGTGAAGTTTTCCACATCTTGAAGTCGCTGTCCCTTCACTGTGATGTTTGGTTCCTGATATGGTTTTCCTGGGGCGGGCTGATACATCACTTCAGTCTTCTTGAGGCTGACAATGAGGCCGAATTTGTCACAGGCAGATGAGAATGTGTCCTTTTCCTGTTGCATTTCTTGCTCATTGATGGCACTGAGGGCACAGTCATCAGCAAAGAGCAGATCACGAATCACAGTCTCTTTGACTTTAGTGACGGCCTGCAAACGTCGGAGGTTGAACAGTTTTCCGTCACACCTCTACTTAATGGGAATGCCTAGGGGAGTCTCCCTAAAGGCATCGGTCAGCATCGCCGAAAACATCAAACTGAACAGTGTAGGGGCAAGGACACAGCCTTGTTGAACTCCATTTGACACCTGAAACGGATCGGAGGCGTTTCCATCGTCAAGAACACGGGCCATCATTCCGTCATCAAATTGTCTGACAATCTTCACAAACCTGTCCGGGCAGCCAAACTTCGACATGATCTTCCACAGTCCCTCTCTGCTCACAGTGTTGAAGGCTTTTGTTAGATCTACGAAAGTAATATAGAGACCTTGACTTTGTTCCACACTTTTCAAAGCACACTTTTCAGCAAAGCTCATATCAATAGTCCCTCGACCTGCGCGGAAGCCGCATTGGCTCTCGGGGCCGGCGATAGAGAGAAGTGATATACCTCTGTGGTTGTCACACGATCGTTGTTTCCCTTTCTTTTGTAGATGTGAACGATTGTGGCATCTTTAAAATCTTGAGGGAGGGTCTCACTTTCCCAAAATGATTGAAATAGCACTGTAAGTTTGTGTAGGAGAGAAGGGCTGCCTGTCTTGAACACTTCAGCAGGGATGGCATCAGAGCCGAGGGCTTTCCCAGTCGACATCTGCTTGATTGCCTTGGCAACCTTGTCCTCTGATGGAGTTATGTCCATGTCTGGGTTTATGTCCACCTGGGGAAGGCGTTGAACGGCTTCGTCATTGATGGACGATGGACGATTAAGAACGCCATTGAAGTGTTCTGCCCATCTCTCTACGATCTTCTTTTTGTCAGTGATGAGTGTTGCTCCGTCCGCGCTGAGTAAAGGGGAACTGCCTGATGTTGGTTGTCCGAATACACACTTGAGTGAATCGTAGAAGCGTTTCATGTCGTGTCTATCTGCAAAGCCTTGAATCTCATCGGCACTGTTACTTAGCCATGTGTCTTGCATAGCACGGAGATTTATCTGAACCTGTCTGCACTTACTGACGTAGGCGTCTTTCTTCGAGACCGAGTTGGGATCACTCTGATGAGTTCTGAAGAGTTGGCGTTTTTCTTCCAGCAGGACTCTGATTTTGACATAATTTTCATCAAACCAGTTCCTGGTAGCTTGTCCGAGTACCTGTGGAGCAACAGAATGAACAGATGTCTTCAGAGAGTCCCAGTTGTTTCCGGTAGCCTCAGTCAGCTGGATTTCAAAACTTGCTACTAATTCTTCTTGAACGGAAGGAAGCTTGAGCTTGTTGATGTTGAGCTTCCTTACAACTGTCTGGCCTTGTGGTCTTCTCTTGGGCTGAATATGCAAATTGGTCTTCGAAATGATGAGACAATGGTCTGTCCAACAGTCAGCACCACACATTGCCTTATTCACACGCACATCCCGCCTGTCCTTTGCTCTGACAATGACGTAGTTGATTAGATGCCAATGCTTAGATCGAGGGTGCATCCATGACGTTTTATTATGGGTTGGAAGGCGGAACATGGTGTTGGTGATGGCTAAGCCATGGGTGGCACACGTTCTGAGCAGGAGGAGATCATTACTGTTACATTTCCCTGCTCCATGGGGTCCGAGGACTCCTTCCCATGCCTGGTGGTCTTGACCTACACCAGCGTTAAAGTCGCCAAGGAGTAGGAGCTTTTCCGCCTGTGGAACAGTGGAGATGAGGGCATCCAGTTCTTCATAGAACTCCTCCTTAGTGTCTTCCGAGTTTGTCATGGTGGGAGTGTAGGCGCTAATGAGGCTTGCGGATCTCCCCCTGTTCAGGGGCAACTTGAGTTTCATGAGGCAATCGTTGATGCCTTCTGGTAAACAATCAAGTTTTCATACGCGATGGTCTTTAATCGCAAATCCGACACCAGCCTCACGTCGCTCTTCATTGCTGCTGCCGCTCCAAAAGAAGGTAGAGCCGCCTCCAATCTCACTGAGCTGGCCTTTGTCGGGAAAGCGTGTTTTGCTGAGGGCTGCAATGCCGACATTGTCGCGGGCAAGTTCTCTGGCTACGAGAGCCATAAGTCTTTCTTGTCTCCCTTACTTACAGGTGGTTGAGTCGAGAAGAGTTCTAACGTTCAATGACGAAAGGGTGAGCTTGAATATTTTCTTGGATATTTTCTTGTGATTTCGACCGCAAGATGGGAACCCACCAGCCACGGTATGCTGGCCAGGTGGTTGTGGAACAGGTTATGTTTAGAGCACCTTTTCTAGCTCTGTCCTCAGACTACGGAGGCAGGCAGAGCTATCTTAAATAGGGCTGCCTGGTCGCTCAGAGTGCTGCCAAACTTCCCTGCTGTCCCGAGAAGAACGACCATATGGCCTGAGCCGCCTGTGTGCAGGATTGCAGCTACAACATCCAGTGATTCCGCACCTGCTGCTTTGCCATTCCCCCATCGCCACAGGACTTTGAGGATAAGGGTTGTCCATGGTGGTGTTGCAATGACTTGCGCTGAACTTGGATTAAAGTGAAGGAGGCTTGCGCCTTTCAGCCTCACTCTCTCGTCCTGATGAGCCTGATCCCACGGCAAGACAGAGTCAAGACAGTTGGAGACTCATCGAAGGTGCAGGAGTTTCCGGAAAGGGACGAGATACGCCTTCTAACTGTGGGGCTCCACTCCGGATTTTCTGTCAGGGTTTCCTCCCTTAGCCTTAGCCATTCAAGGCCAACCCGCAAGGCAACAGGAAAAACTTGTTCCATGCAATCTTCGTGACTTCACCGAAACCCTGGCACGAGGGGGGGGCTAAGTGGGTGCTCGATCTTGCCCAAGGATCTCCCACAGGCTAGTGGAGGGTAGGAGGTGCCTTACTTCTCCTGTTGGTGGAAGATCTTTCTACCGCGCCACCCGCAATGCTTATTATATGATAATGCTTATGCTTATTAAGACAGTGCCAGACCACATACTGCGCACATAACAAAGGCATGGCTGCGTGAGAAGAGGGGGCGGTGCTTAACTGGCCTGCCTGCAGCCCTGAGTTGTCTCCTATAGAGAATGTTTGGTGTATTTTAAAAGTCAAATTGCGTCGGAAAGACCCCGTACTGTTGCACATCTAAAAAGTTGTCTGTGGGAAAAATGGGACAAATTAACACCTGCAACACGTAATCACTTGTTTACTTGTTTACTTTAGTCCCTAAACATGTTTTAATTGTAGTTAAAAGGAATGTGAACAATACAAAGTGGTAAATACAGGACCGTCACAACTTTTTTGGTTTGTGCTGATAGTGTGAACGGCAAGAATGGATGTTTGTTTACAAATGAAATTATGTTGACCCGACAAAATATGAATTATCTTGTGTTCTTACAGTCTGCAATGAAACACAACTTCGGGGAAATTTGTAAATGACTATTTTTTTTTATTCATATTTTCCAGTGTCTCGACTTTTTCTGATTTGGGATTGTCGTATAGATGAAAGAATTGTTCTAAAAATCCATACAGGAGCTTTTATCAACAAGAATAACACACAGCTGAAAGTCTGTCCAACCAGTTACACACTACCTTCATTTATTAATTGATTAATTTATTAATTACACGCTACCTTAATTTATTAATTGGTTCACATGTCAGTGGAATAAACCCTGGAGCCGAGACCCAGAATCTTGAATATTTAATTATTATGGACACACCCAGGGAACACTTTTCCAACTTCCATGATTTTGGCCACAGGTGACGTGATGCGTCTGTCAATGTTACATGACATTAAATTAAAGTGGCTTTCGAATTGATTGTGTGGATAACATTATATTTTATTGAACATTATTGCTTCATTTAGAATCCCAACTTTGTAGATTGAGAAAAACTTTGATTGTTTTTATGATTTTTAATAAATGTTCCCAAAACCAAACAATGACACGTTTATATTTTAATTTGTATTGTTTACAGATTAATTATATCTTCATGGGTGTTCTCTTTTTCACACGTCATTCCCCCGTGAATAAATAATTACATTTAACTCTTGCTTTAAGGAGTGTGTGTGTGTGTGTGTGTGTGTGTGTGTGTGTGTGTGTGTGTGTGTGTGTGTGTGTGTGTAATCACTTGTATATTCAAACACAGATGTTCACATTTATGCTGAAATTGGACACTTATTATTTACATTTAAGAAACAACATTTAAACATTGTTTACTTGTAAAAACAACATGAGGAAACGTGAATGCATTTGAATTATGCAAGTTTATCTCTAAAGAATGAAAAGTGTAAGCAGTGATGGGATGTTACTTGTGTAATAAAGTCGATGTATTTTTATGAGCAGCACCCTGCAGATTAAAGCTGCTGGAGTTTGAGTTATTGTTGTTTTCAGTTCCTTTATAAAACTGCTGTCTGTGTTTTCACTCTTACAGTCACACACTCTCTGCAGTACTTCTACACTGCAGTTGCACCAGGAATCAATTTCCCAGAAGTTACAGATGTGGGTTTGATGGATGGAGAAGAATTTAACTACTATGACAGTAACATCAGAAGGAAGATCCCAAAGACTGAGTGGATTAAGAAGGTCACCGCTGATCATCCAGATGACTGGGACAGAGAGACACAGATCAATCAGGGGACTCAGGAGACCTTCAAAGCCAATGTGGGTACAGTAATGCAGCGCTTTAATCAAATAATCAAACTACAGGTAAACACATCTTTCATCCGTTCATTTTCTGGAACCACTGAATCCTAATACGAGTCCCAACTCGGCCGATATTGGTCGAGAGTAGCACACACACACACACACACACACACACACACACACACACACACACACACACACACACACACACACACACACATCCGCGTCCAGGATGAACAGCACGGTGGTGATGTTTTTGGACAGCGTGGAGAAAGTGAACGGAGTTGTCGAGAGCGGTTTTGTGCTTCAGGGAAGTTTCACTCCCGTTCTCTCGCTGGTTAATCCCGCCAAACGCGTTACTATTTCAAACGTGCCGCCGTTTGTACGTAATGAGCTTCTGGAGCGGGAGTTGTCCCGATACGGCCAGATTTTGTCACCGATTCGAATGATCTCATTAAATTGTAAGTCCCCGTACCTGAAACTTGTCTTTTCATTCAGACGGCAAACGATGATGATTCTTAAAAGCCCCGAGAAGCTGAACTTGGCTTTGGAATTTAAAGTTGATAATTTTGACTACATCATTCACGTCACGTCGGGGAACATAAAGTGTTTCAACTGCGGCAAGGAAGAACATCTTATCCTCTCGTGTCCGGAGGGGGATGAAGCAAAGCGGTCGGCTGCCGCCTCCCGTGCACCGACGGAGCAGGGAGCGGGACTGGCCGCGGCGGACGCGCCCGAGCCCGAGCCCGCGGCAGCGGCGGCGCTGGGGAAACCGATAACCAAACTGTTGGGAAGCCCTGGCAATTTGCACGAGACAGCAACAACAACGGTTTCGGAAACTGGGAAAATGGTTTCTCACAGCCTGGACACACAGACGGACGGTGTACAGTCCAGCACAGACACCACGGTGATCGCACAGGTAAATAACTCACAGGTGGAGGGTAATTGGTGTGTACAACATTCACATGGTGATGATCAGATGGAGTTGGGGACACAGAAGGAAAGCGTGGGGCAGATAGCAGCTCGGGTGGCAGTTCTGGAGGAATTCGGTGAGGAGGATGAAGAATTAATAGTTGATTAATTAAAAACGGTAGTTAAAAGAAAGTTCACAAACACAGAAAACAGCATTTCAAACAAAATAAAAAAAGCCTCCAAAGGGAAAACCTGTCTGTCCCAGGGCTTGTCTGAGAGCGAGGACGAGAACACAGAAAAAATGGCAGGAACAGAGAGACTCCTGTTTTTAAGCGTGTGGTCAGGATGAGTACGTTTTTATAGGGGGGATTTTAACTGTACCGAAAATCACCTTTTAGATCGGAACTACCCCGCGCCACACACTGCCTCCCAAAGGACATTAAGAAAACTTGTCGAGACACAAACTTTTAGACGTCTGGAGAAATTTTTATGGAAAAATTTTCTGGAGAAATTTTTATTTTCATTTTTTTTTTTATTTACAGCCGACAGTACACCTGGCTCCACTCAAGGGGTGGACTACTGTCCATGGCCAGGCTCGACAGGTTTTATTGTTTTAAACATCATTTTAATGTTTTTCAGAAATGCTTGATTTTACCGGTGGGCTTCTCAGACCATTATTTGGTCGAGTGCTGTGTTCGAATCAACAACATCAGATGTGGAAGTGTGTACTGGCACTTCAACACAGCACTCTTATCTGACCACGGTTTTAAGAAAGCTTTTTATGTTTTTTGGGAAGGTTTTAGACAAACAAAGAGTTTTTTTGCAGCAGTGGTGGGATATCGGGAAGAACAAAATCAAATCTCTGTGCCTGCAGTATACTCACAATGTCTCCAGGAACTTGGTCAAATCCATTAAGGATTTGGAGAGGGAAATGGTGAAGCTGCAAACTCTGGCAGACTCTGCAGGAGAAAGAAGACATTTTGAAGTCTTCAAAGCCAAAAAACACATGCTGTCGAGCATGCTGTACTCCTTTGCAATAGAGCCTCTCCTGCACTGACTCAGAACGGGTCTCTCTGGTTTTAATGTCCCGAACTGAGTTTCGACTTTTAAACTGTCCGTATATGCGGACGATCTTATTATTGCTGTAAATAAGAGACGTTAATTTTTCAACCAAAACTGTCGAAGATGTTGGTGCCATTTCATCAGCCAAGGTAAACTGGGGAAAAAGTGAAACTCTGTGTGTGGCGGTCTCGTCCTGCCGAGTGGTCTCACCTGGAAAAAGGGTGGGGTCAAGTACCTGGGAATCTACCTGGCGATGGAAATAATGTAAATAAAAATTGGGGAAATGTTCTCGAGAAAGTGCAAGGGAGGCTCAAAAAGTGGAAATGGATCTTACCGAAAATATATTGTAAAGGTCGTGTTTTAATTATTAACAATCTTGTGGCTTCCATGCTGTGGCACCGTCTCTCCTGCGTGGACCCTCCTTCGACCCTTCTCACGAAAGTCCAGGCCGAGATCATCAGTTGTTTCTGGGACAAGCTGCAATGGGTCCCACAGAGTGTCCTCTTCCTCCCCAAAGAGGAAGGGGGATACGGTCTTATACATTTGGTCAGCAGAGGAGCAACTTTCAGGCTCCAGTTCATCCAGAGACTGCTGAACGGACCGAGAGACTTGGTGTCTAGGCCCACAGCGCGAGCAGTTCTGGCCCGGTGCTGGGAGCCGGGACTGGAGGACTCTCTCTTTTTAATGGATTTAAGCACACACGACTTAAAAGTATTTCCAGAGTTTTATCAAAGCCTTTTTAAAATTCGTTGACTTTTTAAAAAGCACAGAACACAGGCACACTGCTCACACTTCTGGACTTTAAAGGAGCCTGTGGTCTGTGGAACTCGTTTTAACGTACAGCAGTCTGCGGGGCCATCCGTCGCAGAGAAGTTTGCGGCGGCACATGTCACCACACTGGGTCACGTCTTTGACCTGTGTGGTCCACAACTGTCGGGGTGTCTTTGGTGAGACGACTGGAAAGCGTGCTGAGGCTCTGGAAGGACCAGTTCTCCCCAGACGAACACTCCAGCATCGTCTCCGGAACCGACAGCGTTTAACCTCCGGAGACATGGACCCCTTTCTCGTCGACAGCCTCACCCCGGATTTTAAGGACTGCTCTGGTTGGTTTTTAGAACATGGTGTGTCAGGGCCTATAAAACTGTGTAACACCTCAGGTAAAATAATGTACAAACTGATGGTAAAAGTACTAAATAAAGAGAAACGAAGTGGTCAGACTGACACACCGTGGAGGGTCCATCTGGGTTTGAAACCAGAAGTGGACCCCTCATGGAGCACGCTGTACAAACCACCGTTGAGAAAAAGGGTTGGAGACTTACAGTGGAGAATTTTCCATGGTGCTGTCGCAGTTAATAGTTTTGTTAACATTTTAAATCCGGGTGTTGAAAGGTGTCCGTTCTGTTCCCTCAGAGAGACGGTGTTTCACAGCCTGCTGCAGTCCTTGCTGATGTGGTTATCGAGGCTGTTCTGTACTTTTTCCATGGTTTTTGTGAAACACATTTTTATTCTGAGTTTTAGATACCAACAAAAGAAGAAGCCAAATGTCAACTTCTGAACTTCTTCCTGGGCCGATCAAAAATGGCCGTCTACCTGAGCAGAAGGAGAAAAATAGAGGGTTCACTGGACTGTGATATTAAAACAATTTTAATCAAAATGATAAAGAGCAGATTGATGATTGATTTCAATTATTGTAGCTTGATGAAAGATTTGGAGTCCTTTGAGAAAGTGTGGTGTGTAAATGATGGTTTGTGTTCTGTAAAGGAGGAGAAACTGCTGTTCTCAACAATGTTGGGTTAAAGAAACTGACTCTGATTATGGAAATTCTTTTTCTGTTGAGATCGAGGGGGTTAAATCTGTTGGGGTGTTGTTTTGTTGTTTATTTATTTATTTATTTAGTTAGTTAGTTAGTTTACTTTTTTTCCCATTTATTTAATTTTGTGTGTAATGGGTTTGTTTTCGACATTACTTCATTTAATGTACCCTTTATGTTTATGCTTTAAGAACTAGTTTCCTTTGTGTGTGTGTGTGTGTGTGTGTGTGTGTGTGTGTGTGTGTGTGTGTGTGTGTGTGTGTGTGTTAAAATGAAGTACCTTTTAAAATTTCAATTTCTTGCTCTTTTTCTCTCTCTCTTTTTCTGACTTTCTCGCTCTCTCACGCTCTCTCTTACGCTCTTGCTCTCTCTTTCGTTTTCTCTCGCTCTCTCTCGCTCTTTGTCTCACTCACCCTCTCTCACTGTCACTCTCTCGCTCTCTTGCTTTCTCTCGCTCTATTTCTCTCTCTCTCTCCCTTTCTCTTGCGCTCTCTCTTTTACTCTTTCTCTTTCACTCTCTTTCTCTCTCTCTCGCTCTGTCTTTCTACACCTTGCACACTTATGCATTTTGTTCGATTTTTTTTTTTTTTTGAATTTCATTTAGTTTTAAAGAAGGTAAACATTTCTCCTGTAAACATTTTCCACTCGCACACTGATGGAGAGAATCCCCCAGTGCGGCTAACTGGGTTATCAAAGGCGGGCCATGTCTGTCACTGTCTATGGTGAGAGGCATGTAAAAGAACCATTGCTGACTTTCGTAAAGAGTAGGCTGCAAAGTCGTCAGCGTGTTTCTGTCCCTTACTAAAAAGGGTTGTGACAGGAAGGGCATCCGACGTAAAAATCTCTGCCAAAATCAAAAACATGCGAATCGGATGATTCGCTGTGGCGACTCCCAAGTAAAAGGGAAAAAGCCGAAAGGAAGACAGACAGACACTGATGGAGAGAATGCCATTAAACAAGTCATCATGACCAACAAATGCTCCTCCTCATCATGGATCACATCAGGCTTTTATCTACGAAGAAGAAAGGACAAGGTTGATACTGATGTCTCTGTTTATCTTTGCAGCTCATACCGAGGCATCAGTGTTCCAGAGACACTCGTCTTCTCCAGAGCTGGTGTGTCATGCTACAGGTTTCTTCCCCAAATCAGTGATGATCACCTGGCAGAAGGACGGCGAGGACGTGCTTGAGGACGTGGAGCTCAGAGAGACGTTACCCAACCAGGATGGAAGTTTCCAGAAGAGAAGTATTCTGAAAGTCCCAGCTGACATACCTACACCTGTGTGATTCAGCACAGCAGCTTGGGGGAGGAGTTAGTGCTGGAAGTACCAAAAGGTCCAAATAAAGTCCAGAGTTACAGAGTGAAAGTGATTCATTACTGCAGCACATCATCAACATCACTCTGTACTCACTTCACAGGTGGAGCTTTGGTTGGTCTCATCATTGGCGTGATCTCGGGTCTCCTGGTTCTGGTTCTGGTTGTTGTTGGAATTGTGGTGTGGATGAAGAAGAAATCTGGTGCGTGTAAGGAGGAGATGTGAATTTTCGAGAGAACAGATTTACACTTTTAATTCCTGAAAGGAAATGTAATGAATATTTTGTAGAGTTTGATGTTGATCTGATAAATTAAACAAGACAATAATGAGATATTGATGATTATTTACTGAAACCAAATATAAGGTTCTGTCCATCATCTGTGTTTCAGGTTTCAAAGCTGTTCCATCCAAAGGCTGTAAGTGAATCTTTATAATCCAGAAATGAGGTTTAAATTCACCACATGATTTATTATCAGTGTTTCATTCACTTTGTGATCATTTCAAAATGTTTTTTTCAGCCTCTCAAGGAGATTCTTCCTCCAACAAGTCCTAAAGTGTGATGTCCTGCTGTAGTGAGAAAGTAAGATCTGATGATGTTTATAGTGGAATGTGCAATAAAAATGTGTGCGTAGTTAAACTTGCAGTGGGACCTCGACTTAAGAATTTAATCCATTCCGAGGGCGAGCTTGTAAGCCAAAAAGTTTGTTTGATGAAACAATTATTCCCATAAATAACAGAAAACCAATTAATCTGTTCCAACCCTCTCCTAATTCATATAACCTGACACAAACACGCATATTTGACCTACTATATGAAAGATAATGATAAATAGTTAATAATACATGAAAATTAACATTAATAAGAATTAATAATAAAACAAGAGTAAATAATAAGTCAGCTAGTCTGACCCTGAGAAACATAATTCTTGTACAGTATGACAAAAAATCAAGTGTAGTTGCACATCCACTACAGTAGTTGTCAATGGCGCTCTCATTGTCACACTATGGTGTGTGGGGAGCACCGAGCAAACGATATGAAGTGCAGTAAACTCACGCATGGGGGGAGGGTTCTTCCGATAGGAGGCATCACAAAAAATAATTGATAAGCACTGCACAACACATTCTTGGAGCACGGAGGAATACACATGGAAGAATACGAGTCTAATCGGCCCATAAATGGCATTTCCTCAGCAGAGCTCGTAAATCAAAATTTTCCTGGTTGGATGTGGCATATTTTTGGTGCGGTCGAAGCTTGTATCAGGGAAAATTCATTATAAGACACGTGTAAGTCAATCTGACACAAACATGTATATTTAACACAATATAATAAAGATAAACATGTAAAAACAATAACTATTTCATAATAATGCATGTACATTAACATGAATAATAATAAATAATAATAAAACAAGAATAAACAATAAGTGAACTAACCCTTCCGATCGCCTGCGGCAAAGATTTCAAATGGGTGCGAAGATGTCAGGTGGGCAGGCATGAGGTGCTTCGTAACAGAGGAGGAGGAGAATTTTGTGCATGTGCATGCTACGAATGCCAGCAAGGAAAGGCCCGTGGTGAGCTCCCACAAAGCCAGTGCTTCTCAAGGGGGCATAGTGTGATATTGGTGGCTGGTATGACCCTGGGGAACATGCTTTTTTTTTGCCATACTGTACTACAATTTGTTAGCACGTCCACCTCACAGCAAGAAGGCCTGGGTTTGATTCCCGGCTTGGGCGTTTCTCTGTTCTCGCCATGCTTGCGTGGGTTCCTCCGGGTGCTCCGGTTTCCTCCCACAATCCAAAGACATGCACAATAGGTTAATTGGTCATTCTAAATTGCCCATAGGTTCGCATCGTGCACATCGTGCAGAAGGCAATGGCAAACCACTGCACTAATCCTGCCAAGAAAACCTCCATGAAAGTTATAACCAGGGTGTTATCCTTCATGGAATTCAGCCATGAGGCGCGGGGGGGGCACTAACCAGTGTCTCTCCCCCTTATGCCGGTCCCAAGCCCGGATAAATGCAGAGGGTTGCGACAGGAAGGGCATCCAGTGTAAAACTTCTGCCACATTAATCATGCAAATGATCAACACAAAATTCATACCGTATCGGTCAAGGCCCGGGATAACAACGACCGCCATCAGTGCTGTCAACCAAGAGGGTGCTGATGGAAATTGGACTACTGTTGGTCGAAGACATCGAAGAAGGAGAGGCGGGAGGCATGTCCATAGACAGAGAGAAAAGAGGAAATGCGTGAGTCTAGGACTGAGAGTAGGGTTTTTGAATGTTGGAACTATGCAAGGAAAAGATAAAGAGCTGGCTGACATGATGCAGAGGAAAAAGGTAGACATACTGTGTGTTCAGGAGACCAGGTGGAAAGGTAGCAAGGCTACAAGCTTAGGAGCAGGGTTTAAACTGTTTTATCACGGTGTGGATGGGAAGAGAAATGGAGCAGGAGTCATCTTGAAGGAGGGGTTTGTCAGGAATGTTCTAGAAGTGAAAAGAGTGTCAGACAGAGTGATGAGTCTCAAGTTATAAATTAAAGGCGTGATGGTCAATGTTGTTCGTGCTTATGCCCCACAGGCAGGATGTGAGCTAAAAGAGAAGGAGAGATTCTGGAGTGACTAAGATGAAGTGATGCAGAGTACCCCCAGAGGTGAAAGAGTGGTCATTGGGACAGACTTCAATGGACATGTTGGTGCAGGCATCAGAGGGGACGAGGAAGTGATGGGCAGGTTTGGTATCCAGGACAGGAACACAGAAGGACAGATGTTGATCGATTTTGCAAAAAGGATGGAAATGACTGTGGTGAATACTTTCTTCAAGAAGAAAAAGGAGCAGAGGGTGACTAATGATAGCAGAGGTAAGAGCACACAGGTAGACTACATCTTGTGTTGGCGATGTAATTTGAAGGAAGTCAGTGACTGCAAAGTAGTATTGGGGGAGAGTGGTGCCAAACAGCATAGGATGGTGATGTGCAGGATGACGCTGATGGTGAGAAAGGTGAAAAAGGCAAAGGTAGATCAGAAGACAAAGTGGTGGAAGCTGAAAAAGGAAGAGTGTCGTGTTGTCTTCAAGGAGGAGTTGAAACAGGCTTTGGGTAGTCAGGAAGTGCTTCCAGATGACTGGTCAACGACAGCCAATGTGATCAGGGAGACTGGTAGGAGAGGACTTGGTGTGTCCTGTGGAAGGAAAGTAGATCAGGAAACTTGGTGGTGGAATGAGGAAGTGCAGGAGTGTGTACAAAAGAAGAGGTTAGCTAAGAAGAAGTGGGACACAGAGAGGACCGAAGAGAGTAAACAGGAGTTCAGGGAGACACAGCATAAGGCGAAGGTCGCTGTGTCAATGGCCAAACAGAGGGTGTATGATGACTTGTATGATTGGTTGGACAGTAAGGAGGGAGAAAATGATTTATACTGGTTCGCACAGCAGAGAAATAGAGATGGGAAAGACGTGCAGCAAGTTAGAGTGATAAAGGACAGAGAGGGAAATGTATTGACTGATGACAGAAGTGTGCAAGGAAGATGGAAAAGATACTTTGAAAAGCTGATGAATGAAGAAAATGAGAGAGAAAAAAGAGTAGAAGGGGTGACCGTTGAGCACCAGGAAGTAGCAAAGATTAGTAAGGGTGAAGTGAGGAGGGCATTGTAGAGGATGAAAAATGTAAAGGCAGTTGGTCCTGATGACATACCGGTGGAGGTGTGGAAGTGTCTAGGGGAGGTTGCAGTAGATTTTCTGACAAGAATATTCAACAAGGTCTTAGAAAGTGAGCCGATGCCGGATGAATGGAGAAGTGTGCTTATGCCCATTTTTAAGAACAAGGGAGATGTACATAGTTGTGGCAACTACAGAGGGATAAAGTTGATGAGCCATACAATGAAGTTATGGGAAAGAATAGTGGAAGCTAGACTAAGGGCAGAGGTCAGCATTTGTGAACAACAGTTTGATTTCATGCCAAGGAAGAGCACCACAGATGCAGTGTTTGCTTTGAGGGAGTTAATAGAGAAGTACAGAGAAGGTTAGAAGGAGCTGCATTGTGCCTTTGTGGATCTGGAGAAAGCATATGACAGGGTGCCGAGAGAGGAACTATGGTATTGTATGAGGGAGTCTGGAGTGGCAGAGAAGTATGTTAGAATGGTGCAAGAAATGTCTGAGAGATGTAAGACAGTGGTGAGGTGTGCTGTCGGTGTGACAGAAGAGTTCAAGGTGGAGGTGGGACTGCATCAAGGGTCAGCTCTGAGCCCCTTCTTGTTTGCTCTGGTGATGGACAGGCTGACAGACGAGGTTAGACAAGAATATCCATGGACTATGATGTTTGCAGATGATATTGTGATCTGTAGTGAGAGCAGAGAACAAGTGGAGGAAAATCTAGAGAGGTGCAGGTATGCCCTGGAAAGGAGGGGAATGAAGGTTAGTCTCAGTAAGACAGAATACATGTATGTGAACGACAAGGACCCAAGAGGAACGGTGAGGTTACAGGGGGCAGAGATAAAGAAGGTGGAGGATTTTACGTACTGAGGCGCAACAATCCAGAGCAATTAAGAGTGTGGAAAAGAGGTGAAGAAGCGTGTGCAGGCAGGTTGGAATGGATGGAGAAAAGTGTCCGGTGTGATGTCTGAGAGGAGAGTATCGGCAAGAATGAAGGGAAAAGTGTAAAAGATGGTGATGAGGCCAGCGATGTTGTGTGGTTTACAGACAGTGGCCCTGGGGAAAAGACAGCAGGCAGAGTTGGAGGTAGCAGAGATGGAAATGTTGAGGTTCTCTTTGGGAGTAACGAGGATGGATAGGATCAGGAATGAGTACATCAGAGGGAGAGCACACGTTACATGTTTTGGATACAAAGTCAGAGAGGCTAGATTGAGATGGTTTGGACATGTACAGAGGAGGGATAGTGAGTATATTGGTCGTAGGATGCTGAGGTTGGAACTGCCAGGCAGAAGGCCCAGAGGAAGACCAAAGAGAAGATTTATGGATGTGGTGAAGGCGGACATGAAGGTAGTTGGAGTAAGAGTAGAAGATGCAGATGATAGGGTGAGATGGAGGTAGATCATTTGCTGTTACGACCCCTGAAGGGAACAGCCAAAAGGAAAAGAAGAAGCAGAAGAAAGAAGAGGGTGTTATCCTTCATGGCAGGTCGCCAATGGTTGTCCTTCGACTCAGGCACCAGATTGATCAATTGATAGTACAACAATTAAGTGTAATTGCGCCTCCTCTACAGCAGGTGGCGCCACTGCCATCTACTATTGAGGATTCGCAATGACACTTTCCCCGTTGTCATTTGGAACGTGCACATGTACAAAATTCTCCTCCTCCCTCTGTTACACACAACCTCATGTGTGACCACATGACATTTTCGCCCATGTGACATCTGTGTGTCGTCAATGATTGGAAGGGTTCCTTGAATTATTGTTTATTCTGTTTTATTATTATTTATTAATGATTAATGTAAATGTACTTGTATTATTATAAAATATTTATTGCTTATACATGTTTATCTTTCACACTCGTAACTCAAGGTACTACTGCACTAACATTCAGTCTGAGCTCAGACACCACACTGTTTCTTTGTCTGTTTTTAGGAAACGTGGGAAGGAGGGGAGTTCTGAAGAGATGAGGGACAAAACACAGTTGTTGTTTTTTTGTAGAATGTTGGATTAATTTTTCTTTATGTTTTGGTGGAGTAAGATTTTCTTGGGAATCTGTTGTGTGTAAAATTGGATTATTAGTGATTCTTCTCTCATGCTGGGTTTATGATGATTATTATTATTATTACTATTGTTATGAAGATGATTTATTTTAAGCAATGCAGCCATGAGGGAGGGGCACAAGCCAGTGTTTCTCCCTCACGCTGGTCCCAAGCCCGGATAAATGCAGAGGGTTGCGTCCGGAATGGCTTCCGGCGTAAAACAAATGCCAAATAAAAAAATGCAAGTCATAACAAAAGAGTTCATATCGGATTGGTCGAGGCCCGGGTTAACAACGACCACCATCAGTGCTGTTAGCCAATAGGGTGCTGGTGGAAATTGGACTACTGTTGGTCGAAGATGTCGAAGAAGGAGAAGCGGGAGGCGTGTCTGTTGGCAGAGAGAGAAGAGGAAAGGCATGAGCCGAGGACTGAAAGTAGGGACTTTGAATGCTGGAACTATGACAGGAAAAGGTAGAGAGCTGGCTGACATGATGCAGAGGAGGAAGGTGGTCATACTGTGTGTTCAGGAGACCAGGTGGAAAGGTAGCAAGGCTAGAAGCTTAGGAGCAGGGTTTAAGCTGTTTTTTCATGGTGTGGATGGGAAGAGAAATGGAGTAGGAGTCATCTTGAAGGAGGAGTTTGTCAGGAATGTTCTAGAAGTGAAAAGAGTGTCAGACAGAGTGATGAGTCTCAAGGTAGAAATTAAAGGCGTGATGTTCAATGTTGTTCGTGCTTATGCCCCACAGGCAGGATTTGAGCGATAAAAGGGGAGATTCTCAAGTGAGTTCAATGAAGTGATGCAGAGTACCCCCAGAAATGAAAGAGTGGTCATTGGGGTAGAATTCAATGGACATGTTGGTGCAGGCCACAGAGGGGACGAGGAAGTGATGGGCAGGTTTGGTGTCCAGGACAGGAATGCAGAAGGACAGATGTTGGTATATTTTGCAAAAAGTATGGAAATGGTTGTGGTGAATACTTTCTTCCAAAAGAGAGAGGAGATTATAAGTGACATAAAGTGGAGGTAGGAGCACACAGATAGACTCCATCTTGTGTAGGCGATGT
Organism: Plotosus lineatus; assembly: GCA_024760905.1. Lineage (NCBI taxonomy): Eukaryota > Metazoa > Chordata > Actinopteri > Siluriformes > Plotosidae > Plotosus > Plotosus lineatus. The sequence continues at coordinate 10,968,325 of CM045734.1, read as the reverse complement.
AATTTGAAAGAAGTCAGTGACTGCAAAGTAGTATTGGGGGAGAGTGGTGCCAAACAGCATAGGATGGTGGTGTGCAGGATGACGCTGATGGTGAGAAAGGTGAAAAAGGCAAATGTAGATCAGAAGACAAAGTGGTGGAAGCTGAAAAAGGAAGAGTGTCATGTTGTCTTCATGGAGGAGTTGAAACAGGTTTTGGGTAGTCAGGAAGTGCTTCCAGATGACTGCTAAACCACAGCCAATGTGATCAGGGAGACTGGGAGGAGAGTACTTGGTGTGTCCTGTGGAAGGAAAGTAGATCAGGAAACTTGGTGGTGGAATGAGGAAGTGCAGGAGTGTGTACAAAAGAAGAGGTTAGCTAAGAAGAAGTGGGACACAGAGAGGACCGAAGAGAGTAAACAGGAGTACAGGGAGACACAGCGAAAGTCGAAGGTAGTGGTATCAAAGGCCAAACAGAGGGCGTATGATGACTTGAATGCTCGGATGGAAAGTAAAGATGGAGAAAATGATTTATCCAGGTTGGCACAGCAGAGAAATAGAGATGGGAAGGACGTGCAGCAAGTTACAGTGATAAAGGACAGAGAGGGAAATGTGTTGACTCATGACAGATGTGCTGGGAAGATGAAAAGGGTACTTTGAAGAGCTGATGAATGAGGAAAATAAGTGAGAAAAAAGAGGAGAAGAGGTGACTGTTGAGGACCAGGAAGTAGCAAAGATTAGTAAGGGTGAAATGAGGAGGGCATTGAAGAGGATGAAGAATGTAAAGGCAGTTGGTCCAGATGACAGACAGGTGGAGGTATGGAGTGTTTAGGAGAGGTAGCAATAGATTTCCTGACAAGAACATTCAACAAGGTCTTAGAGAATGAGAGGATGCTAGAGGAATGGAGGAGAAGTGTGCTGGTGCTCATTTTTAAGAACAAGGGAGAGGTGCAGAGTTGTGGCAACTACAGAGGGATAAAGTTGATGAGCCATACGATGAAGTTATGAGAAAAAACAGTGGAAGCGAGACTAATGGCAAAGGTCAGCATTTGTAAACAACAGTTTGATTTCATGCCAAGAATGAGCACCACAGATGCAGTGTTTGCCTTGAGGATGTTAATAGAGAAGTACAGAGAAGGTCAGAAGGAGCTGCATTGTTCCTTTGTGGATCTGGAAAAAGCATATGTCAGGGTGCCGAGAGAGGAACTGTGGTATTGTATGAGGAAGTCTTGAATGGCAGAGAAATATGTTAGAGTTGTGCAGGACATGTTTAAGAGATATGAGACAGTGGAGAGGTGTGCTGTCTGTGTGAGAGAAGAGTTCAAGGTGGAGGTGGGACTTCATCAAGGGTTAGCTCTGAGCCCCTTCTGGTTTGCTATGGTGATGGACAGGCTGACAGACAAGGTTCGACAAGATTCCCTATGGACTATTATGTTTGCAGATGACATTGTGATCTCCAGTGAGAGCAGAGAACAAGTGCAGGGAAATCTAGAGAGGTGCAGGTATGCCCTGGAAAGGAGGGGAATGAAGGCTAGTCTCAGTAAGACAGAATACATGTATGTGAACGACAAGGACCCAAGAGGAACGGTGAGGTTACAGAGGGCAGAGATAAAGAAGGCTGAGGATTTAAAGTACTTAGGCGCAACAATCCAGAGCAATGGAGAGTGTGGAAAAAAGGTGAAGAAGCACGTGCAGGCAGGTTGGAATGGATGGAGAAAAGTGTCAGGTGTGTTGTGTGATAGGAGCGTATCGGCAAGAATGAAGGGAAAAGTGTACAAGACGGTGATGAGGCCAGCGATGTTGTGTGGTTCAGAGACAGTGGCCCTGGGGAAAAGACAGCAGTCAGAGTTGGAGGTAGCAGAGATGAAAATGTTGAGGTTCTCTTTGGGAGTAACAAGGATGGATAGGATCAGGAAGAGCACATCAGAGAGACAGCACATGTAAGAGGTTTTAGAGACAAAGTCAGAGAGGCTAGATTGAGATGGTTTGGACATGTACAGAGGAGGCATAGTGAGTATATTGGTAGTAGGATGCTGAGGTTGGAACTGCCAGGCAGAAGGCCCAGAGGAAGACCAAAGAGAAGATTTATGGATGTGGTGAAGGAGGACATGAAGTTAGTTGAAGTAAGAGTAGACGATCTAGAGGATAGGGGGAGATGGAGGCAGATGGTTTGCTGTGATGGCCCCTGAAGGGAAAAGCTGAAAGTAAAAGAAGAATCAGAAGTCTGAGGTGCTTGATTTTAATATTAAATCTCCCCTTTAAAGAGGTGGGGTGGGAATAGAACCAAAATGACTGATCTATAACTACATGTCTGATGTCATGAGGAGCTGGTATCGAAAGGGAATGTTTAGTCTTATTTAGTGGATCATTCTCATCCCACCCAGATGCTGTTCGAATAAATGATGATCCATGTCGCTGCCAGACGGTACATGATGAATGATGAAGGAAATATCGATGGATTAGAGTGAAAAAATTGATTTAAAGGTTGTTCATTTTATTTTATTTTCAGTATTGCTTTATTGTAGCCCAAACCAGCCGATTCCAGCGGTGGAAGCCTCACAGCACAAACAGCTGGAGTGAAAACAGATCAAATTTTTAACACTTTAACGAAACTAGGAGACACCAGCTGGCAGTGTAACACTGAGTTTGAATAAGACTGAACAATGAGGAACTCATGAGTATTGTATAAATATTGCTGAATTCTGACCTCACACATTATTATTATTATTATTATTATTATTATTATTATTGTTATTATTATTATTATTATTGTTGTTGTTGTTGTTGTTGTTGTTGTTATTGGACAGGGGTGGTCCTCACTTTCTCACTATCTTGTGTTTGGTTTAGATATAATATAAATGAGAAAACAAGACGTGTTTTCTTGGGTGACCCTACAAACACAACCTCTGGGATCATAAGGACTCTTAAAAGCCTCCACCACGATAAGGTGGTGATTCAAACAGCAAGAATTGAGTGTTTTTGATATCTATTATCAGTGGTTACTTTATTAGTAACAGTCTTCTTATTTATGTAATTATACACTGCATGATCTTCAGTTATCCAGTATTGGTGAGTCTCTCCTTCTATAAGTACGTATATGTAACTTATGTAAGTGTGTTGTTTTGTTGTTGTATGCATCCAGTGTGAGTGCATATAGTTAGTAGCTGCTTACAGAGTTCTTGCTTTCAGCCTCACCGCTGGCTAGCACAGCCAAAAGCAGTGCTATAAGGTGAGCCCAGTGCGGAAGCCTCACTCTGCCAGTCCATAGCTTCTGCAACAGCAAGCCTTATACAGTGCCTCCTTGTGGCAAGCAACGCATGGTAACTGTGCACCTTGCGGTCCCAGGCTAAACTGCAAAGGACTTGGAGGAGATCTGGCCCCCAGACATGCGGCATGCAGGATACGCCCTGATGTCCATGAACCAGGTCCCCAACTATGGGTAAATAGTTCCGCTGCCTTGTGGATTCCTCTTTTGGGGAAAGGCTAAGGGAGTAAACCTTGACAGAAAATCATCCCGGATGAAGGTCACTCACTGATACCTCAACGGACCCTCTCTTGTCACTGACTATGGGAAGGAACAACCCAGACAGAAAACCCTTTGCGGAGGGCCAGCTACCCGCCCAGAGTAAAATATAGCGACGGAATCTATCAAAAGAACAAACCTTCAGTCTTTTGCCAACAACCTCACAGCCTCGATGGCTAGAATGACGACTGCTATCCAAAGCTTGCCTCGTCAAGATGGTGCCATTTTGACTTGAGGAAGTAAGCGGGAGAACCTTAATTACATAAAGAAACCTTTGAGAGTGGGATTATGGAACACCAGAACACTATATAAGAAAAGCAACAAGGAACAACTCATGAAAGAACTAGAAAGGTACAACATAGATCTATGTGGCATATGTGAAACTCATCTTACAGGTATAGACGTGGAGAATGTTGAAGGATAGACATTGATCAATTCTGGAAAAGATAACATCCATGAGCATGGAGTTGGACTAGCACATTCACAAAGAACAAGCGCAAGTCTAATGTCATATGAGAACATCAACGAAAGAATACTCAAAGCTAGGTTATATGCAAGACAGGTGAAACTCAGTGTAATAGTGGCTTATGCACCAACAGAAGAAGCCGATGAAGAAGTAAAAGACAAATTTTTTGAAGATCTCAATACAGTGACAGATAGCTTACCAACACATGATGTAAGACTTATTATTGGAGACTTCAATGCAAAAGCTGGTGATGATAACAAACAGTGGTCATCGGTAATGGGTCAACATGGAGTTAGAGTCCGTAACAACAATGGAATGAGATAGTGGAATCATTGTGCAGAGAATGACATGGTTATTGGACGAACACTATTTGCCCACAAGACCACACACAAAACCACATGGACGTCACCAGATGGCAATACTCACAATCAGATCGACCATGTGATGATAAATAGCAAATGGAGAAAATCACTACGAGATGTGAGAGCATATAGGGGAACAGATATTGGTCGTGATCATCAGCTTGTTATGGCCAAGGTTCAATTGAAACTGGCAGCTCAGAAGAAATCAAGAAAAGAGCCAAAGATCCAAATCAGTAATCTGATTCTCCTTCAATACAAACAAGAATACCAGAGCAAAATTTCACAGCGGTTCGATGCACTCTCTAATTCTGAAGAGCACTTAAGAGAACTACTAAATGCACAACCACCCGAAGAGTCACTGGCTGAAACTGAAGTAGAGATAGAATGGGAAGAACTGGGCATTGATATGAGTGACCCTGCATAAACAGAAGTAGACAAATCAGTAAATAGGTTAAAGACCAACAAGGCACCAGGATATGATGAAATAACAGCAGAGATGTTAAAAGCAGAAGGTTGTAAACTTTATGACTAGCTTACTAGAGTGTGCGTAGCACAATGGAGATCTGAAGACTCTCCAGAAGATTGGAAGAAAGGTACCATATTAAACTTCCAAAGAAAGGTGACCTGAGGTGACCTATGTAGCAATAACAGAACTATCACACTGCTGAGCACAGCAGGGAAAGTTTACTGCACTATTGTCTTACTGCGAATTCGTGATGCTGTAGACAAACGGCTGCGAGAAAGCTAAGCAGGGTTCAGGACTGGAAGACCATGGGTAGACCAGTGCTTTGCGTTGAGACAACTGATTGAAAAGAGTTTGGAGATGCAACTCCCAGTTAAAATCAACTTCATTGACTTCAAAGCTGCTGCCTTTGACAGGGTACACAGAGAATCACTATGGAAAGTCTTAAGGGTGTATGGAATTCCAGCAAAAATAGTTGCCATCATGAAGAACACATACGAGATGTCAGAATGCTGTGTGAAAGTGGATGGTGATACAAGTTGGTTCCCAGTGACAGCAGGAGTCAGACAGGGCTGCATTTGGTCACCTTTGTTATTTGGTATACTCATTGACTGGGTGCTGAAGAATGCCCTTGACAAGAACGACAGGGATAGTACTAGAATTAAGAAGGAGTTCCCAATACCAACAACAAAGGCTCCCAGATCTAGAATTTGCTGATGATATTGCACTGATTGATAACCCAGAAAATAGACTCCAGCATGCAACATCACAAGTTGAAGAAAAAGGAGCCAAAGTGGGACTCATTGCAAATGCTAAAAAGACAAAAGTCATGGCCATCTCGAAAGAACATGTGAACCTTAACATCAAAATGGGAGAAGGTGAAACATTAGAAAATGTAGATGAGTTTGTGTATCTAGGAAGCACTATGACATATAATGGTGAGCTCACCCCTGAACTGAACTACCGTATAGGGAGAGCTGCAGATGCCTTCACCAAGATCTTACCAGTCATTACCCACAGATCTGTCAGCATGTCAACAAAAACCCAGATATTCCAAGCAGTAGTCATCACCACCCTGCTATATCTTGCCGCCTATATAGATTTTCGCAAGGCGTTCGACTCAGTGGATAGGGAGGTCCTCTGGGGCATACTTCGTCTACGTGGGATCCCGTCGGCTCTGGTCCGGCTGATATCGTCGTGGTATTCTGGGACAGAGAGTCCTGTGAGGTGTGGGGGCTCCACCTCTGACTTCTTTTCAGTCGAGACCGGAGTGAGGCAGGGGTGTGTTCTGGCCCCCACTCCCTTCAGTACTGCAATGGACTGGATCATGGCGGCGGTATTGGGTGGATCGGCCTGCGGTGTGTCTTTCGGTGAGGTTCGGATTACTGATCTGGACTTTGCCGATAACGCAGTGATCTTCGCAGAAACGGTGGATGTCCTGATGAGACTCTCTGTTCGTTGGGTGAGGTGGCGGAACCGCTTGGTTTGCGAGTCTCCTGGATCAAAACCAAGATCCAAGCTTTCGGCGACCTCTTGGATGCTGCTGTTGACTCGATCGCTGTGGGTCGTGAAAGAGTAGAGATCGTGGAGTCTTTCACTTACCTTGGCAACGTGGTCCATCATTCCACTGATTGCAGGGCAGAGATTAATAGTCGACTTGGTCTAGCCTATGGGGCGATGAACTCGCTGGACAGGACCGTGTGGCAGTCGAAGTATCTGAGCAGGCAGACGAAAGCCCGAGTCTTTCGCTCCCTTGTGCTCCCTTTCTTGCTCTACTCAAGCGAGACATGGACGCTCACGGTTGAGCTTGGACGACGACTGGACTCCTTTGTTACGACTTCCCTTTGCCGCATCTTCGGATACCACTGGTGGGACTTTGTTACTTACCAGAAGGTGCTCGGGGATGCGGGGATGGTAAGAGTAACCTGCTTGATCCGCGACCGTCAGCTGCGCATCTATGGGCACTTGGCGCGTTTTCCGCCTTCAGACCCAGCACACCAGGGATCCGTTTGGGATCCTAGGGGCTGGAGCCGATCGCGGGGACGATCGCGTGCGACGTGATTTTCGCAGCTGAGGGCTGCCCTGCTGGGGGGGTATGGGCCCTGCGCAGGCCTGGTCGATCAACAGGAGATGGCCAGATGAGTGGAGGCGGCTGGTGGACGCAGCGAAGTGCCATCCCGGCGCATGCCCTCATACCTTACCTGACCTACCAGAAAGGTGGCAATTTCGTCAGGGTTGCATGTAACGTCATGTAAACATTGTACCGACATTGCCGCAATGTGACCATGTCAACATTTCTGCCACATCCGCACGTTACTTGCGACATTGTAGCAACGTTTCTGCCACGGTCATCGCAGACGTTGCTTGGGGACGTTTGTCTATAAGTCTACTTAAAATCTACAAAGAAATGTTGTAGCGACGTTGCTGTAACGTGACCATGTTATCTGGGCTGTAGCATCAGATTCCTGTTCTGGAGTCACATGAGGATAGTGGCTAACACGCCCCCTCCCTCACAGCAAGAAGGTCCTGTGCCCAGAAGTTTCTGTGTGAAGCTTGGTTGTAGTTGTTTCCTCTGGGTTCTTTGGTTCCTCCCACAGTCCAAAGACGTGCACATTAAATAGACAAACTTGCTGTTCCTGTTGCTTTCGGTGTAAGTTGAAGTGGTTGTGTATGTTTCCCCTTGATGCTATGGTGAGCTGTTCAGGGTGTATCCTGCCTTCACCCAGTGTCTGCTGTGATAAGCTCCAGCCTCCCTATGATCCTAATAGGATGAGCCACTTTGACAAATGAATGACTGATGAGTGAAAAACATTTGAGTGGAACCCAGTGCGGTCTTATATTACTGTACATCTTCTAAAGTTTCGATTATATCACAAACTGAGATATTTTCTGTTCCCCATGTGTGTTACTCATAATCTTATAAATTACTGTGGCTTTTCTGGTATCTCACCCAGCCTACTCCTTCTCATCTGATCTTCCAAATGCAAGGATTTTTTTAGATCTTTATCTTACTCTCCAGCATTTATGTGACATAATCAACTTTCAGCTGAACCTAGAATTCAGGAGACAGTGTGGGATGACAGAGTCGATTTATTATTTAAAGGGTAAACACTTAAGCAGAGCAAACACAGTAACTGCTGGTGAGGAGAAACACAAAAAACTTGTAAGCACTGGGGAACTACGGAGCAGGAACTAGTCAAGCACAGAGCAAGAACCAGATCTTCTGGCACAGAGGTGAGCGCATTGCTTGTCTTTATAGCGTAGAAGATGAGAGAGTGGGATCAGGTATGCGGCCTGTATCAGCCTGTGTCGGTCAGCCACGCCCCTCCACTGGACCCTGCACCACTGGGGAGAAAGCGGAGTTAGAACAGTTCAGTTCAGTTCATTTTCTGTAAAGGCTTAATCCTAATTAGGGTCACAGGGAGGTTGGCACCCATCCCAGCTGACTGCGGGCGAGGGCAGAATACACTCTGGACAGCTTTCTTGGCCATCACAGGGCGGAAACACGCCGGCGTGTTCCATCCTAACATACTTCTCTGCAACTCCAGACTTCCTCATTCAATACTTCATGCTCATACCTCATGCTTTCTTGGCATAAAACCAAACTGTTGTTCACAAATGCCCTTAGTCTCGCTTCCACTATTCTTTACCATAACGTCATCGTATGGCCCATCAACTCTATCACTCTATAGTTGCCACAACTCTGCATGTCTCTCTTATTCTTAAAAAATGAGCATCAGCACACTTCTCCTTCATTCCTCTGGCATCCTCTCACTCTCTAAGACCTTGTTGAATGTTCTAAGACCTTGGTTTCATCAAGGAAAGTACATTATACACCTTGGTCTACAACAACAACAACTTGAAGCTTGGACAGGCATAGTCAGCACCGTGTTATGTCCTTCACGGGCTGTTTCAGCCCTGGTCGTGATGCAGTTTTTTTTTTTTTTATCTGCCTGATTTGTTGGGGGTGGCAGCAGATTGGGTACTTGACAAGATTCAGCACGAGTTTCTAATTCTTTGACCTGAACTGTGGCAGCTTGAACCTCAAGCCCAACCTCAGTAAATCTCAATGTAAAGTCACTACTGGGGCTGTCAGATATCATCAAAATAGGTCTAGTGAATATTAGTGCCAATGTTTATACTGTCCATCAGGGGGCTCTAAAGTGAGACTTTAACTATGATATTAAAGACAAGCTTACCATTATACACATGTGAATTGCTAAAACTGTGCCCTCTGTCAGACAGGTGCCATTTGCAATAAAGTACAAAGCAGTGGGTGAAATGGGTTGAATGACAAAGCTGGGAGTCCTCACACCTGTCATGGAGTGGGTCTCAAAAACAAGAAAACCTGAATAAAGCAATCCTCGGGTACCACCACCCAACAAAAACAGTAGAGTTGCTCACTGCAGACATTCCTGAACTAAGGTGCTCAGCATCCCGGATGCTCAATGAGGGCTTTGGCAGGTTTCACTGGAAGATGAATAATCAAATTTCACCACCTTCATAATTCTAACTGGCTGCTACCACGTCCCCATATGCCTAGTGGTATTTCCACAGGCAGCAAAGTGTATTAATGCTGCATGAGACAGCTGTTTGCAGGACATCCATTTGAGATCATAGTGGACGACATAGTGGTCAGGGGATCGTATCAAAACATGAGCATGAGGAACATCTCCACAAAGTCATGGACAGGATATACACAGTTAATCTGAACCTCAGAGAGACTGAGGTCCCATATGCGGGAAACCTTTTCACAAGCAAAGGGTTTCAACTCTGATCCTGAAAAAACTACAGCAGTTCCAGGGGATGAAGAACTACTTCTCCAAGTTCATTCCAAACCATAGTGACCTCGTGGAACCCTTGCAGTGACTCCTCCATCAAAACACTGACTGGTGTTAGCACAGGCGCCATGCTGTTTTGTTCTCCAAACTGAACTACAGACTAAAGATGCCATCAGTGCTGCAGTATTTTAATTATTTTTCCACCTGGTTGTACTGTCAGCTGACACCTCGCAGCATGAGTTTGCTCTCTGCCTAGAAAACAAAACAGTGGCTCTTCTCTCCAGGACTCTCAGTGACACTGGTCTTTGCATGCCAAAAGGTTCTTGACTTCATTTATGGCTGACCAGCACCTCATCAACATTCTGAAAAATAAAGATTGCATGCAGCTGAGGCAGCACGATGGCATAGTGGTTAGCATGTCCACCTCACAGCCAGAAGGACCTTGGCTCGAGTTCCAGCTCGGGCATTGAAAGGGATTTTCTGATTTCTTATAATAACCAACATATATACCTACGATGCTGTCATAATCACATAGACATGTGATTGTGCTTGGATGTTTTGGAACATTCTGGGTTAGTTAGGGTTCATAAAGGGGAAGAGAAACTAAGAGAACCTTTTACCTACTTTTCAAGCCCATAAATAGGTCAGGTTAGAACTAGAAAATTCAGTTTTTTTTAACCACTGTTGGTGAAACTTGGGAACTGATCCACGGGAAGACTTGCTTTGAGCCATCAAAAACCCTAACAGGCATCTTTGTGTGGAGTTTGCATGTTCTCCACTTGGGTTTCCACTGGGTACTTTGGTTTCTTCCCACAGTCCAAAAACATGCACAGTAGATTAATTGGCTGTTCCAAGTTGCCCCTCGGTGTGAAAAGTCATGTGAGTGTTTGCCCTGCAATAGCCTGGCGAGCTTTCCAGGGTGTACCCTGTATTTAAATGAATGAATGTAGCCTCTGCCGGCTCCAGAGAATGATGCTGAAAGTCTGATGTTACAACTTCTTTACATAAGAGGTGCAGAGAGCGATTATGTTTCAGATGCCCTCAAAGCTATACGGCCCATCCAGAAAATCTGCTGAAGAAAGAAAGGAGTATGAGTTCATGCTATGGGTGCATTCTCCTCCAGGAGGTTGTCCTTTGTTTAAAAAGAATGAGTTCTTCCCATGTTCTTTGCCTTCAGGAGCCCACACAGATCCCCCTTGACATTTTTCTCCTTTGCGTCACTAGAATGTAGTGACTCACTATTCACACTTGTGCTCCATCACCCAGAGACAATAACATCAAGCCACTTCAGGATGATAATGTGCGTTCCCCATTCGTTTTGGGGTGATTCCCAGAATCAATTCTCTCAGTATCGGACAGTCATGATGCTTCAGACTGAACACACACCTCTTCTGCTTATAGGTAGTACATGCAACACAATTCATGCAGTATACATGACCACTACTGATTCACTTTAATTTCTATGTTGCAGACTCCAAGATAAAGAGGTCAGAGGTCACAGGAAACTTTACTTGATACTGACATCTCCATGATGAGAGTAAAGGTAAAGAATCGTGTCACGTGTTCTCTGTACAGACTTATCTCCACATGACCTTAAATGCTTTACACCTCCATTTAAAAAATGCTTGACTCCAGAGAGGTGTGAATCCTGCCCCCCCACCCCCCCACCCCCCACCCCCCCCCCTCCGCCCATGTGTTTGGGGGGGGACCACAAGTCTTTACTCAGAAAAAAAAGTCTGTTTATTTTCGAGAAAGGCATGCAGAGTAGTTTTATAATTTTCCAACCACAAAACTGATACACAGATATTTTCATTGTTCCACTAAAACAACACCCATCCCCCTGCTACATCCACACCACACAGACAATGATCATTCATATCTTAGATCATAGCCAGTGGTTTACTGAGTGTCAAACAATACTCATCATATATTAAATATATCATTTATAAAATGACCATGATAATAAATAGAATAGTATTAAGAGCAACTGCTTATCAAGCATATCGATTCTATTTAGCAGAACCCCGAGGACACATTAGTGTATGCTTATGCTTAAACAAATAATGTATACTTATATCGATCTCATCATAAGCAATCATAAAACATTTATTTTTCTGAGATTTAGATTTAGTTATTGCCTCAAAAAAAATTGTCTTTAGTATAACAAGGGTGTTACAGTGGTGCAGTGATCAGCACATCCACCTCACAGCAAGAAGGTCTCAGGTTGGATCACTGGGTTTCCATGGTAATTTGCACGTTCGCTCCGTGCATGCATGTGTTTTCTCTGAATACTCCGGTTTCCTCCCACAGTCCAAAAACATGGAGGCTAACTGACTGTTTAAACAAATTGCTTCTATTTGTGTGTGTGTGTGTGTGTGTGTGTGTGTGTGTGTGTGTGTGTGTGTGTGTGTGTGTGTGTGTGTGTGTGTGTGTGTTGCTCTCGACCAATATCGGCCGAGTTGGGACTCGAATTAGGATTCAGTGGTTACAGAAAATGAACGGACGAAAAAAATCAAATCCTTGTGTGTGTGTGTGTGTGTGTGTGTGTGTGTGTGCTTTGCAATGGTCTGGTGTTGTATCTTGCACTGAGACATTGGGAGTAGACCCTTAGAGATGTGGCTCTTACACATTTCATGTGTTTATTCAGCACATCTTACAGATGCTTGATCAGATAAATATCTGGAGAATTTGGAGGTGGAGTTAACACCTTGAAATCTTTATCATGTTCGTCAACCCTGAACAGTTTTTGTAATGCAGCAAAGTACATTATCTTGATGCAAGAAGCCGCTGCTATTCGGGAACACTGTTGGTATAAAACGTTAACGCTTGGTCTGTAGCAATGTTAATCCATCTCACAGTAATAATTACATGAAAGGCAGGACTCTCATCAGCATTGTCCAGAACATCACTTTGCCTGATTGGGCTATACATGGACTGATTTAATGTTTACACAGCCTCCAAACTTCTTTGGAATCAGGGACGTATGACCTTAGCATCTAGCTCGAGTTCTTGGGCAAGATTGTATAATGGTGCTCTAGAAACTCCATGACCACAGGTTTCATCACTGAGTTAAAACACTTAAACCTTAACAATGGCTTCATAACATAGTAAATACAAGCATGTTTTTAATTTAATAAATTAATGATGAATATGAACATGTTTTTATTTCACATTACAGCCGTGTACACATCAGCCAGACCATTTCATTCTTCACACCACATGCACCATGTGTCCATTTCAGAAGCTGCACCGAGTGGTTGAAATAATTTCCAACCACAAAACATTTTCCCTTCTGCACTGCAGCATCAGAAACATTCATCACCTCACACCTAGAACGCTGCATCAAAACCACACGGGTATATTCATCTTTCATACACATTTATAAACATTTAATTATTGAGTGATAACAGTTCTGATCATCTGCTTGTAAAGTAAATAAATAAATATTTTTAAAACTATTCAGTATCTATCTGGAAAACTCAGCTCTTTATCTCTTTATCTCAATAGGAGGAGCAAGTGCTGCGTCTCTGGTGGTTCATCTCCGTAAAAAACAATATAATATAATAAACAATTATAAACAATAAACAATATAAACAATATAATCTGTGCATTTTTTCAGTACTTGACCAACAATGTGTTTCCCGCACTTAAATAACTGAAACAATAGTTTCACTTTGACTTTAGGAAAACATAAAATAAGGAATACAAAATAATGCAAATCATTAATTCATTGAACCGCTTAATTCTAATTGTTGTGGGGAGACTGGAGTCCATCTCAGCCGACTCTGGGAGAGGGCAGGGTCCATTCTGGACAGCTTGCCAGGCCATCACCGAGCAGAAGCACACTGATGGTAACCCAATGATACACTCTTCTGAATATCAGCAATGAGTGTTTTACATGCCTTCACCACTGACAATAACATGTAATTCGTTGTTATTAATTAAACAGATTCACAAAAAGTATAAATAAATCTAAATAACATTTTTCACCGACTCAATTGCCAAATCACTTACTCCTATTAGGATCATCGGAAGGCTGGATCCTTTCTCACCTACCCTGGGCGAAGGTGAGACACACCCGCAACAACTCGCCAGATCATCACAAGGCCCACACATACAACAGTTCACACTCACACCTAGGCACAATTTGAAACAACCAATTTTGTCTTTTGAATGTAGATGGAAACCTGTGTTCTCGGAGGAAACCCAGGCATGCTCTGAGAGAACTGAATTGGGTCTACCTGGTACCTGTGCTGCATTTTGGGTCTTCTTCTTCTTTTCCTTTCGGCTTTTCCCTTCAGGGGGCGCCACAGCAATTCATCTGCCGCCATCTCACCCTTTCCTCTGCATCTTTTTTTCTTACTCCAACCTTCATGTCTTCCTTCACCACATCCATAAATCTCTTCTTTGGTCTTCCTCTAGGCCTTCAGCCTGGTAGTTCCAACCTGAGCATCCTACTGCCAATATATTCACTATTCCTCCTCTGTACATGTCCAAACCATCTCAATCTAGCCTCACTGACTTTGACTCCAAAACCTCTTACATGTGTTGTCCCTCTGATGTACTCATTGCTGATCCTATCCATCCTCATTAGTCCAAAAGAGAACCTCAACATTTTCATCTCACATTTTGAGTCACACCCATTTCATATTATCCTTCCGGTATAAATTTACCATAAATTTAAAGATAAAAATAAGAGCTTTTAATTATAATGTGCATAGTGCTAGGAAGTGTCGAGGAAGATCAGTTTGTGTGATGGTACTGGTTGGGTTACACATTTAACAGCTTGTTGGTAAAAGCTGTACCGTGCATTGCAGTAACAAGAGATTAAAGATGGTGTTGAAAACCTCTGATAGTAGATTTGCACACACTTTAAGTATCCTTCCTATTACTTCATCTGGACCAGTAGCTTTCCACGTGTCGACTCTCTGCAGGGTAGCCGAATGGGGTCATCGTCCTTCTCTGGATGAGCAGGGAAGGTGTAAGTCAGTCACTCCGTTGTGTTGATCGAAGCGAGCAAAGAAATGGTTCAGGGTGTCTGGTAGGGTACTGTCTGAGGTGTTATGGTCTGTGCCGGCTGGCAGCGTTAACTCTCTCTTCATTCATTGCAGGCTCTGGCAAGGGGCATGGCTGTTACCTGCAGGTGAGGTCCAGAGAGCATACCTGTTTCCATTCAGCAATCAGCGAGCTGAGTTTCCTGATTTGAAGGCATCGTCCCATGCTCTCAGCAGGATGTGCACCTCAACATTAAACCATGGTTTCTGGTCCAGGAACATTTTACCAGCTCTTGTTGTGATCGCATTCTCTGTGCAGTAGTATATGTAGGAGAGAACAGCAGATATGTGACCCTGCAGGTTCATCTCTTCTGCAAATATTTCCCTGTCTGTAGAATCAAAACAATCCTGTTGAGCTGCAGCAGCTTCCTCAGTCAGCACCTGGACTGTTTTAACTGCTGGTCTTTGGTTACAGATTAAAGGTTTATTAGCAGGAATCAAAGCAGAGAGGTGATCTGAGAGCCCAAGATGTGGCAGAGGGATGACTTTATTGGGATTTGGGATGTTGAAGTAGACTTGGTCCGCTGTGCTTTTTTCCCTTGTCAGAAAACTCACATTTTTGTATAGTCCAGGCAGGACAGACGTCATGTTTGCAGAATTAAAGTCTCCTGTTGTGATTATAACACAGTCTGGCTGCACTGATAGCTGTTTGTTATTGGAGTGTTGAAGTAGCCCCATGACTAAATTCGCATGAGCTTGGGGCGGCACATAAACTGTGATTATAATTACAGATGTGAGCTCTCATCTCAGCAGATAAAACGGTCTACACTGTACACTGTACTCGGAACATCAGCAGGTGTTGATGCAAACACACAGGCCTCCTCGGAGTTTCTTATCGGACATGCTGGTACTGTCCGTTCTGAAGGAGGCATGGTCTGCTAGCTCAACCGTGGCATCCAGAGTCGGGTGGAGTGAAACATAGAGTTTTTCACAAGCAATTCAGAATAGTGTAGAAAAGACGTAACAATACCAGTTATAAACATATGCAAATTTTTAAAAATATTCAAAATAATTTCTTGGTTCCCCAACTCACTCAAAATAAGGTATGTCGAGTCGATTTTGAGAGCACGCGAGCACACGATTGCCGACAAAGGGAATAACTAAATAATTAGAACATTCACAGTTCACAGATTTGGTATGACTGGAACAGTCAGGACTCAGTAGTTTAGTAGAGGAAACTATCGCCAGGTTGCGACAGCATCATACCGGAAAGATTGAACTCTCTTTTCCGTTTCTTGTGAAATTCGGGAAAATTTGCCTTTTAAGCTATAAATATTTGGTTTATGGTTTTGAAATCGTAGAAGCAAATTGGATCACTATATCAGAATTAAACATTTTCAGTAAAAATGTCCAAACATGGTCATTTTCATCGCTCTTGGGGGAGCCTTAGATATCAACTTATCAAGATGAACCTTTGAAATCTTTTAGATGACACCTCTCCACATCTTTTTATTGCTATTCCAAGTAAACATAATCAAACGTTTAATTTTTCACAATTTTCACTCCATCCTAGTCCGGAGTGAAAGTGTCCGACAAAGTTCCAAAATTACCGTCTCACAATAATTAATGTGCCGTGAATTAAAGCACAGTTGCAACTCATACATCTTGTTGATAAGTAACTGGGAGTTACTGAGAAATACGTTTACTCAGTGTATTTCACCTGACCTGCAGAAAAAATAAATATTTATGTAAACTTAGCAGCAATGAAGTGGTCCTAGTGTACTCTGATGTTCGGGAGGTTGGAGGACTTGATTTCCTCGAGATGTTGTACAGCCATTTTTCCGATGTCACTGTTTAACTGGAACTTGAGATTACTTGGGTTTCTCTTCTTCTCCTGTTGATAAAAACAATAATGAAACCTTGTCCTGATTCGGCTCGTTGCCACAACCATAAATCCCACAAAATTCACTCAGTGTTGTCAATCTCTTGTTGTTCTCTATAGCACATCTCTGTAATGACTGTTGTAAATGGCTTAATCAGGATCAGAATTATTTAATGATCCCAAAGGAAATTGTATTACAATAAACTTTCTGACTCTGATTCAGCCATATACAATCGTGGTGTAATCCAACATGGCGGAAACCTCAATGTACGTCTTGTGATGTCACTCGATAGGGGAATCAGTTGTTTGTACAATAACTTTTATAATGTTTCTCTTTTTTTCGACGCAAACTTTAATATTGAAATGCATATGAAATCCACTGATATTTATAACCTCCTTTAGAATGGAAATCTGTTTCATACCTGTAGCTTAATGCATCAAATCCCTCGTGCTGTTTAGACACAAAAGTATAGAACAGACTTTAGAGCCTCAGGGTTTCTTAGATATGCTGCTGAACAACCTGCACAAAGAGAGAGAGAGAGAGAGAGAGAGAGAGAGAGAGAGAGAGAGAGAGAGAGAGAGAGAAAGAGAGAGAGAGAGAGAGAGAGAGAGAGAGAGAGAGCCTGAGTCTCTCACAGCTTAATGAAAATTAAATCAAAAAATGAATAATGTAATTTCGAGTAAAACTAAAACTACATAAAAGTTCATTCTCTGAACTGCTTAATCTTAATTGGGGTCACGGGGAGGCTGGCGCCCATCTGAGCTCACTCTGTATTCCCCACCCTCAAACCACATATAATCATCATTTGTTCTCCCTGACAGACAGTTTCCTCCTTCTTTCTCATCTGATACACAACAGTACTGTTCACGTTATGCTTCTGCCTCTGTTTTTCTTCTTGGTTGGTGAGTGTTTATAATTTTATTAATTGTTTTAATTAATGAACAAAACTGACAAAACAAAAACAAAGCAAGATCTGTTATTCCCTGAAGAAGTCAAATTGATGCTTGCACAATAAAATACAGCACATATTTATAAATTAGCATAAATAAGCTAAACCAGTTACAGCTGTGTGATACTGATGGATATTTAAAAAGGTTCACATCCCGCAGCACGGTGGCGTAATGGTTACCACATCCTTCTCACACCAAAAAGGTCCTGGGGTTAATTCTCAGACTCGGGCAGGTCTGTGTGGAGTTTTCATGTTCCCTCAGTGACTGTGAGAGGTTTCTCTGGATGCTTCAGTTTCCTCACACAATCTACAGACATGTACATGAGACTAACTGACCCAGGTGGAAGTGTAAGTCTGAATGGTTGTGTGTTTTGCTCTGAGATGGTCTGGCGAGTGTGTACCTTGCCTTCGCCCAGTGTTGGCGGAGATAGGCTCCAGTATTCCTGCTAGCCTACAAAAGCAGTTCAGTAGATGAGTGAGTGAGGGATCATATCCTTTATTTCTCCATATTTATTATTTTATCTGTTCACTACTTTCAGACAAACACACTGAAATACAGAAATGCAAATTATGTTTAAATACTTGTTTATTACTATGACTTGTATATAGGCGAAATCTTTGAATGAAATCAAGTTGTGTCATATTACATTTTCATTTTAATTTTATTCTCCAAAGCACTTTATGATTAATTATGATCGTGGGGAGGTGGAAGCTCATCCCAACCAACTCCGCATGAAAGTGGTGTAGGCCCTGAATAGTTTTGTATAAGTGTGTGCGTGTGTGTGCGTGTGTGTGCGTGTGTGTGTGTGTGTGTGTGTGTGTGTGTGTGTGTGTGTGTGTGTTGCAGGTTTACTTTCTGAGTCTCTGAGTTCTTTAACTCTGGAGGCAGAAGTTGGAGATAAAGTCACTATTTGGTGCCAACATGACATGACTATTACAGGTCACATCTTCTGGTTTAAACACACGAGTGATTCAGTCTCCACTTCTTGTTGGGTGTAAACGCGTTTCTTTGCGTCGTCTCCATCAGAGAATTGTACATTCTTTACTGAGAGTGAGAGAAGATTGATGTCTGTTCAGGGCAGGAACACGTCTCTCACCATCACTGCAGTAAACGTCTCTGATACTGGACTCTATTACTGCAGCTACATGAAAGAGATCAAAACAGACTTCAGCAACTCGACCTTCTTACATGTGAAAGGTAAATGTTTATAAATTATAAAGAAATTGAATTCCATAATATTGGGTGAAGTTGATTTTTTTTTTCCAGACAGAAATCAAGCAGTTCCTGAGAACCCAGACCGAGCTGAAAGAATGAATGGTTTGCTTTTTTCCCACAATTAAGACTTCTTTACGTTGCAGGTCTGTGATTCTAAATGTATATGACGTGGTTTTAAAGGTGAAAATGCGAGTTAATATTATTCTTCAGGTTTAGAAGCTTCTTTCTCTTCTGCTGAGTTCTTCCTGCTGAATGTGGGGTTCGGTTCAGTGATTGTGATTCTTCTCTGTGTTCTGATCTTCATCACACGGAAACACGGAAAAACTCACAGAGGTAAAGTACAACCACAAATAACAGCTTTTAAGTTGTGTGAGAAGAAACAACATTGACATGATTAATGCTTCACTGTCCCAACTTTGATTAAAATCTTTTGCAAGAATAAAAAGCAAATGAAGTATTTATTTAAAAAAAAGAAACTCACGAGGTAAAACACCAAAGAGTGCAGTACAGGACAAACATTTACAAATCATCATTTGTAGATGTAGTTTCAAATTACCCTCGCAAACTTTTCTGAATTAGGCTTGTAATAAAAATAATAATAATAAAATAATAATAATGTTAGAGGGTGTTTGCTTTGCCTCATCGGCTCTTTTTCTGCCGTGCGTCAGCCCAGCCCCAGCAATCTCCAGATCTGGGAGAGATTTCAACAAAAGAGCCAAACACACGAGCGGTGTAGTGGATTGTTTATTCATACCTTATAATCACACAGTGTTACAGACCGGGATATATTCGTCAAATTGTGGGAATCCAAAGGATAAGAGATACAGCAATGCTTTCGTTACAAATCACATCTGTTCATTAGCAAAGAACAAAAGTAGATAAAGCAGGAAGTGTGTGGGGAGGCACTTTCTCGTGAGAGTCTTACTGAGACGTTCCGGTAACCCACACCTAATCATCACTCGTGCAGCAGGAGAAACAGAGAATTAAAGAAGTAGACCCCGAGCTCAAAAACACCATTGTACATCTATAAGAAATAATATGCAAAGGATAATTTTTTTTTCGCTTCAAATAATAATAATAATTATAGGCCCTTCAGTGGTCTGGCAAGCTGTTCAGTGTGTACCACAGTTGGCTGAAATGGGTGCCAACCTCCCCACGAGAATCAAAGAGCTTATAAAATGAATGAATGGATGAATGAATTAATAATAATAATAATAATAATAATAATAATAATAATAATAATAATAATAATAATAATAATAATAATAATGTTTGTTATGTTTGTTTATTAGGTACTGAAACAGTAGACAATGAGGTAAGTGTGACACTACAGAACTTAAAACTACAGATAAGATTTCAAAAGATTATATGAATATTTTAAAGAATTTGTATTCATTTTAAAGTAACTTCTAAAAGATTAAAGTTACAGCTGCAGGACATTTCTTGTGTATTTTAATCATAAAAAGAACCAGATGATTGATAAATGTGATATCAGGTTTATTTAACTGCCTCGAACCTGTTCGGCAGCCAATATAGACTCCAAACAACTCTTTTGGTCTTTCCATTAACCAAATGTATTATTATTTTATATCTGATGTCATTTTTACTGTTTCCTGAACATAAGCAAATCTATAATATTCATGAGCAAACAATAATGATAAAATAAATAATAAATATAGCATGAAAATAAAATAATCTAAATATTTTATATACATATATTAGTACATAAGTACATATACTTACCAGGGTGGGGTCCACCCGAAACTGAGTGTGCCAGACCACCATGGAGCAATTTGGGACAGCCAGGTTTTGTCTAATATGCATGTCTTTGAATTGTGGGAGGAAACTGGAATAACTGGAGGAAACCCACACAAACAAGGAACACACATGCAAATTCCACTTTTCCCAAGCACAGGAATTGAAACCAGGACTTTCTTGCTGTAAGGTTCTCCATTACACCAGCATAACCCTGCATACTATATAAAAATGTAATAGTGTGTGAAAGTATTACAGCGGTCAATAAAGCATTCAGTTACTCTGTGAAAGCCTGAGCCAGTCTGATCTAGAAAACTGATCAGCACCAACACGAGCTCATACTTGGTTGGGGACTGCCAGGGAATAGCAGAGACAGTGAAGGTTTAGGGAAAGACCTGGCAACCTTCCCTGTAAAAAGATTTGCTCATGTTTTTGCTATGATTCGCACCAACCCTCATTTTGTAAATATATACCATGTATTTATGAAATGTATATGATGTTATAAACAGTATATAAAATGTATATGTTATTTATCCATCATTGCAAAGACAATAAATAAACATTATTACAGCATATTATTTTGTATTATTATATAACATTTTCTTCTGTCGTACAGTTCACTCAGATGAAAAAGAAGAGGAGAGTTGACGGAGCGAAGTGTTCATATGTTATATATTCCTCTGTCAGTAACGCAGCAGTGCCGGGGTCATGTGTGTACGTTGTAGAATAGATGATTTATGTTTATAACGATGTTCAGATTTTGAATAATTTAGAATGTTTTCACCTCACTTTTACAGAATGTAGTATAAAATTGTTGTAAATATACCAATCAGCCAAAAAACATTAACACCATCTACCTAGGTTGCTCTATACACAGCCAGCTGCAATGCATTATGGGTTCTGACTCATTTTTCCTACCTCCAACACATCAACTTCGAGACCTCACTGCTCACTTTGAGAATAATACTTTTCACTCTTTAATGTAAGGAGATAATCAGTGGTATTCACTTCACCTGCCTGTAGTCATAATGTTTTGGCTGATTAGTGTAATGTTCTCTGTTCATTATTCAGTGGTGTACAATACTCGAAATAAACAGATCAGTTTCATTATTTTGTAGTTCTTTCTAAAAAAAATAATATATACATATAGAGTCTCTGCTCTTCATTTTAATCACAAATTTTAATTGTAAAGATGAAAACTTATATCATAAATAAATATTAATACTTAATAATAATAAAACTTATTTATGAACACTCCATGCTCATGTAATATATATATATATATATATATTTTTTTTTTTTAATTTTAACTGGTGTTTGTACTTATGTGTAGCAAGTTTACTTAATAAAAAGCCCATGTGGGCCTGAGTGTGTTTGCATGCATATTTGTGTGTAAAGCGAGCCATATCTTTAACCACAAGCTTTTGCTGAAACATACAGCATCTGTCCGTGTAATGGTTCAAACATTTTCCAACCACAGAACTAGTACTTGGTGTATAAAAATTACCCCCCACCCCCCAATGTTGCATCCTCTTCTGACCACTGCCTGCTTTTGTTCACCTTTGTTTTGAGTGATTGACTACTGTTATAACTAAAATAATTTGCAATATAATAAATAATTACCCAACAGTGCAGATACCTGGGTTATCAAAGGCCGGCCATGTCTCTCACTGTCTGTGGTGAGCTGTCCAGGGTGTACTCTACTTTTGTCCAGAGTCGACTGAGATGGGCATCAGCTTGCCCGCAACCCTAATTAAGATTAAGCGGTTCAGAAAATGAATGAATGCAAAAAAAATAAATGTTTTGTCCACAATCATAAAAATAAAATAATTCTGTCTTCAAATTCAGAAAAAATCTGGGGTCATCCCTAGGTCACTCTGCCATCTGTGGCCTTGCTTAAAGCAATGCATGATGGTTCGAATTTTTGTCTGGTTCTTCCTATGCTTGCGTGGGTTTCCTGCGGGTACTTCAGTCCCCCACCCCCCCACACACACACACAGTCTAAAGACATGTACATTGGGGATATTGGCTGCTCCAAATTGCTCCTAGATATGGATGGGAGTATGGAAATTTGTATGCTGGCCCCACAATGGAATGGTGTGTTGTTTAGGGTGCACCTCACCTTCACTCAGAGTTGGCTGAGGACAAACGTTTGCCACAACATCCATCAAGTTCTGCAACAAATCCACCAAGTCTTCTGAACATGATCACGATCCGATCCCACAACGCCCAAGCTCATTATGAATTTCTCACATTCTATTAAATCGCAGAGATTGTGGACATCACGCCCCAGTGTAAACCAAAAAGTAAGGAGGTAATTCCCATGCATTCAGACTAAATAGAATATCAAAGGGTAATACATTAGCATCCCACCAAAGAGATGAAATTAAACACACATTACATTACACCTCAATTCTGTTATTTCCTCAAAGCGACTGATGATGTCCTCACTTTCTGTTTTCTTATTGGTTACAAGATACTGTGGAGTCATTTTATTTCATCGGTACAGAAGATTTTTACTTCTTCTTCTTTTCCTTTCGGCTGTTCCCTTCAGGGGTCGCCACAGCAAATGATCTCCCTCCATCTCACCCTATCTTCTGCATATTCTACTCTTACTCCAACGGCCTTCATATCCGCCTTCACCACATAAATAAATCTTCTCTTTGGTCTTCCTCTGGGCCTTCTGCCTGGTAGTTCCAACCTCAGCATCCTACTACAAATATACTCACTATCCCTCCTCTGTACATGTCCAAACCATCTCAATCTAGCCTCTCTGACGTTGTCTCCAAAATATCTTACATGGGCTGTCCCTCTGATGTACTCATTCCTGATCGTATTCATCCTCGTTACTCCCAAAGAGAACCTCAACATTTTCATCTCCGCTACCTCCAGCTCTGCCTCCTGTCTTTTCCCCAGAGCCACTGTTTCTAAGCCATACAACATCGCTGGCCTCACCACCGTCTTGTACACTTTTCCCTTCATTCTTGCCGATACTCTCCTATCACACATCATACCAGACACTTTTCTCCATCCATTCCAACCTGTCTTCACGCGCTTCTTCACCTCTTTTCCACACTCTCCATTATTCTGGATTGTTGAGCCTAAGTACTTAAAATCCTCCACCTTCTTTATCTCTGCCCCTGTAACCTCACCAGACCTCTTGGGTCCTTGTCGTTCACACACATGTATTCTGTCTTACTGAGGCTAACCTTCATTCCCCTCCTTTCCAGGGCATACCTCCACCTCTCTAGATTTTCCTGCACTTGTTCTCTGCTCTCACTACAGAGCACAATGTCATCTGCAAACATCATAGTCCATGGAGATTCTTGTCTCACCTCGTCTGTCAGCCTGTCCATCACCATAGCAAACAAGAAGGGGCTGAGAGCTGACCCTTGATGCAGTCCCACCTCCACCTTGAACTCTTCTGTCACACCGACAGCACACCTCACCACTGTCTTACATCTCTCAGGGATGTCCTGCACCACTCTAACACACTTCTCTGCCACTCTAGACTTCCTCATACAACACCACAGTTCTTCTCTCGGCACCCTGTCATATGCTTTCTCCAGATCCACAAAGACACAATGCAGCTCCTTCTGACCTTCTCTGTACTTCTCTATTAACATCCTCAAAGCAAACACTGAATCTGTGGTGCTTTTTCTTGGCATGAAACCAAACTGTTGTTCACAAATGCTGACCTCTGTCCTTAGTCTAGCTTCCATTATACTTTCCCATAACTTCATTGTATGGCTCATCAACTTTATCTCTCTGTAGTTGCCACAACTCTGTACATCTCCCTTGTACTTAAAAATTGGCACCAGCACACTTCTCCTCGATTCCTCTGGCATCTGCTCACTTTCTAAGACCTTGTTGAATATTCTTGTCAGAAAATCAACTGCTACCTCCCCTAGACACTTCCATACCTCCACCGGGATGTCATCAGAACCAACTGCCTTTCTATTCTTCATCCTCTTCAATGCCCTCCTCACTTCACCCTTACTAATCTTTGCTACTTCCTGGTCCTCTACTCTTTTTTCTCTCACATTTTACTCATTCATCAGCTCTTTCAATCTTCCCAGCACACTTCTGTCATCAGTCAATACATTTCGCTCTCTGTCCTTTATCACTCTAACTTGCTGCACGTCCTTCCCATCTCTATCTCTCTGCTCTGCCAACCTGTATAAATCATTTTCTCCTTCCTTACTGTCCAACCTATCATACAAGTCATCATACGCCCTCTGTTTGGCCTTTTACACCGCTACCTTCGCCTTACGCTGTGTCTCCCTGTACTCCTGTTTACTCTCTTCGTCCTCTCTGTGTCCCACTTCTTCTTAGCTAACCTCTTCTTTTGTACACATTCCTGCACTCCCTCATTCTACCACCAAGTCTCCTTATCTACTTTCCTTCCAGATGACACACCAAGTACTCTCCGACCGGTCACCCTATGCTCCTGTCTCTTCTGGAAGAAAGTATTCACCACAGCCATTTCCATCCTTTTTGCAAAATCGATCAACATCTGTGCTTCTGCCTCTCTGTTCCTGTCCTGGATACCAAACCTACCCATCACCTCCTCGTCCCCTCTGTTTCCTGCACCAACATGTCCATTGAAGTCTGCACCAATGACCACTCTTTCACCTCTGGGGGTACTCTGCATCACGTCATCTAACTCCCTCCAGAATCTCTCCTTCTCTTCTCGCTCACATCCTGTCTGTGGGGCATAAGAACTAACAACATTGACCATCACGCCTTCAAATTCTAACTTGAGACTCATCACTCTGTCTGACAGTTTTTCACTTCTAGAACATTCCTGACAAACTCCTCCTTCAAGATGACTCCTACTCCATTTCTCTTCCCATCCACACCGTGATAAAACAGCTTAAACCCTGCTCCAAGCTTGTAGCCTTGCTACCTTTCCACCTGGTCTCCTGAACACACAGTATGTCCACCTTCCTCCTCTGCATCATGTCAGCCAGCTCTCTAGCTTTATCATTCATAGTTTCAACATTCAAAGTCCGTACTCTCAGTCCTAAACTCACGCATTTCCTCTTCTCTCTCTGCCTCCGGACACGCCTCCCGCCTCTTCTTCTTCGACGTCTTTGACCAACAGTAGTCCAATTTCCACCAGCACCCTGTTGGTTAACATGTGACGGGCACTGAGCATGTGCAATGTGAGCATGTGACCGAGTTCACCAATCAGGGTGCTCGTTTCAGACCTTCCTTAGTAACTAGCCTGCATTTTTTTCCTATATACTGGCTTTATAACCTTTATTTTATTCACTGAAACAGAATTTTAATATTAAAATAGTATCTAATGACAACTTCACGACCGTTCTTCTGGTGTATGGATTACAGTGTCTTGCACCGATCTCGATGAATAATTGCAAAGAAAACCGGTAAGTTTGCTACTGTTTTTATCTCGTTTTCTGAGGATACTCATCAGAAAAATTAAAATAAAAGACATTTTTAGTGAGTTTTAGTCGATTTCACTTCGGCAAGTGATAATTGAATACTTGTCTTAATGTTTTATGCAAAAATCCGAATTTCGATAAAAAATGACCACTTTTACTTTTTTGGCCATTTTCTCGAAAGTAGTCCATGCGACAAGCGCCTACATTCGGTGGAGCACCTCACACACACACATGTATATATATATATATATATATATATATATATATATATATATATATATATATATATATATATATATATATATATATATATATATAAGCGTTTGGCGCTTTTTGTAAAAAGAGCATGGAAATTTAGGAAAATGTTTTTCGTAACCTGGATTTTTTGTATTCAGAGGTTTTCGTAAGTAGAGGACAGGATGTGTGTGTGTGTGTGTGTATATATATATATATATATATATATATATATATATATATATATATTTCTTTTTTTTTCCAAAAAGCGCCAAACGCGCCATTCAAAAATTCAAACCTGCCATTCAAACGTTCAAACAATGCGCGAGTTGCTCTCTCTCTCATTGCCTGTCTCCCAACATACCAGCCCTCTGGCCTCCCATTGGCCAGGAGGGAGCTGAATTGTACCCATACTTCCTGTACCCATATTTCCTGTTTGTCAAACGCGTGAAGGAGAGTTGAACAGGACTGTTGGCTTGTGACTTTTTTGATCATTGCAGCGTTTTATATATATATATATTTATCAGCAGAGCAGCACCAACCTCTTCATATAGTACTTGTGTATTTTACAAAGGTGCTGTACTGCTGCTTGCACTGAAGCTTGAAAATCCTACTGCTACTCTTACTGTTGCTTGAGAATTCTCCGTTTAGAATTTCTCTAAGTCTACAGTGGTGTATAAATATAATTCATAAAGTAAATATAATATAGGGGCAGTGGTGGCTTGGTGGTAAGGTTCTGGATTGCCAATCCCAAGGTTGGGGGCTCAAACTCACTGTCAACAGCCATGTCTCTCACTGTCTATGGTGAGAGGTTCATGTAAAATAACCATTGCTGACTTTCAACAAGAATAGCTGCATAGCTGTCAGCTTGTTTCTACCCTGCAATGGCCTGTCTTCACCCAGAGTTGGCTGAGAAGGGCACCAGCCTCCCCATGATTTTAATTAGGATTAAGTGGTTCAGAAAATCAATAAGCCATAATTTGGCTTTATACCAAAGCAAGATTTACCTTTGAAAAATGCAGCAGTGTCCTCTCTCATCTTTTTATAACTGTGTTATGATATTGTGGCATCTATAGCCTCATCCTCTCGCTCTGCATATCTGATAGATTTCTAATCATCATCATCATCATCATCATCATCATCATCATCATCATCATCATCATCATCATCATTATAATGTGTGCAGTGATTTGCTTTTTTCAGGTTATTTCATTTTACAGGTACATCATGTGAGGAAAGGAGACTCAGAATCATCAGGAGAGTTCTGACCCCGTGTACAGAACAGGTTATACGTGTTTGGCGATGCTTTTCCAGGCTGGTCAATGTAGGCTTGTAGGGGTATGAGTTCTGTTTGAAATTTCTCTATGAAATCTATGTACATACTTTCACATGGAATGACTATTGCTATTTATTCTCAATCAATTTTGCACTAAATCCTTTGTAAGTTTAGTGCTAAAGGAATTTATACCTGTTTTTATTTACCTGTCTATGGTCAGAGATCAGCGGATTTCCTTTAATATAATTATATGCGTAATTTTTAGTTTTAATTAAGAGTGTAACTTGTGATCCGTTCTCATCTTTCTCACTCTCAGCACAAAATTGAAATGAAATCATATAAGATTCCAGACAATAAAACAGAAGACAGCAGGTGGCGCTGTAACACTGGGTCTGAATAAAACTAATGGTGCTCACTGTTACCGTAGGAACATTTACATGCTGAATTCTGATCTCTTACAAAATATGATATTATTATAATGATTGTGATTGTTGTTTTTATTATTATTCGGATTAAAAATCACAGTTCTGGAACTGTGTGTCCTGCCTGTTCTGCCGAACAACCATTTCATATTGTTAAATGTTCATGGCCGGTGGTGGCCCAGTGAAAGGCTGCAGGATTACTGGTCCCAAGGTTGGGGTTCAAGCAACAATGGGTTGCCTCTTCTGACCCCCAGTGCAGCTCACTGGGTTATCAAAGACCGGCTCTGTCTCTGACCATTTTTATAATGAGTAGCCATCAGCGTGTTTCTGCCCTGCCATGGCCTGGAAAGCTGTCCAGGGTGTACTCTGCCCTTTTAGGGTTAAGTTGTTAAGAAAATTAATGATTTAAAATGCAGTTTATTTTAAAATAATATTTGTATCCTAATAAATAACTGCTGAATCGCTATCTTGTTTTTTGTTTAAATACAATTTACTTTTTTTATTTTTGATATATGATATAAATGTTCCTGTAACTCACTTTCCTCTCCTGTTCAACCCTGAAACTCAACATATCACAATGCTTTTTTTTTCGATAAAAATCAGAATTTTGAGTAAATTCACAGCTTTATTAATTTACATTTGTGTTAGGGGTGGTTCAACATTTACAACATTTTCCCAAGTGTACAGAGAGTACTCTTTTTTTGACCCCCCTCGCCCCTCCGAAAGTGTACAAATAAATGTTGATGATCTCTCGGCAGGATTTTTTAATAAGATATTGAACAAAACAATGGTCAAACCTCTTTTATAAAATAAATCAATGCATTTCCTTGATCAGTACCTCTTTTATACACCAGTCAAATAATAATGAAATCATTAAAAAAATTATACTTTTAAATAATTATTTTTAATGACACCTGCTTTAATATTAATATTGAGTCATTTAGTTTAAATAATAAAAATGACATTGTTTTTAATAGTTTTATTTTACTATTTTATATTAAAATATAATTCAAAATGTCTGCATTTTTTATTGGTCATTGGCTTTTGGACGACCACACTTCAGTTTGTGAGCTGCCTTCTGATGTTTCAACAGCTGAGACCAGGTTAGGTGGTATTCATTGCAGACTTTGCAGATATGCAACACCGCAGGTGGTTGGCGAATCGCGCATTGAGAGTTTCAAATGTACATGCACACACACACAAAAAAAAAAAAAAAAAATATAAATATATATAATAAATATATATAGAAAATATATATATATATATATTCACAAGCATATGTATTATTGTTTATCGACCTTTTTATAATATTAAAAAGCACACACAGACATTTTACCCCCTCCCCCTAGCGTACGTTTTGTACGCGTAGGAAAATGTTGAAAATGTTGAATGACCGCTGACTGAAACTTCACAGAAAATCATGGACCAAGTTAAATATCAAATAAATACGAGGTTTACAAATCAGATTTTGAAGAACAAGGGAGACGTGCAGAGTTGTGGCAACTACAGAGGGATAAAGTTGAGCCATTCGATGAAGCTATGGGAAAGAATAGTGGAAGCTAGACTACAGACATGGACATGTACAGAGGAGGGATAGTGAATATATTGGTAGTAGGATGCTGAGGTTGGAACTACCAGGCAGAAGGCCTAGAGGAAGACCAAAGAAGAGATTTATAGATGTGGTGAAGGAGGACATGAAGGTAATTGGTATAAGAGAAGCAGATGCAGAGGACAGGGTGAGATGGAGGCAGATGATTTGCTGTGGCGATCCTTGAAGGGAAAAGCCAAAAGGAAAAGAAGAAGAAAGAAGAAGCAACACCAGGTTTACAGAGTCAGGAGTGTCAACGTGGCGGTGTCGAGAAGCCACGTGATCAGAGCGCAGGGTCTGCAAATCACGTGGCTTTCTGTAACTGAACCGCTCTGACGGTGAAATTAAAGTAAAAGTGTGAAACTAGGAAAACATGAGGTAAATAACCGCAGTAAACATCTGGATGACATCACTTTTTTTTCTGTTTCAGATGCAGTTATTATTAAATAATATCAGGTTACAGCTTAAACACTGAAATTAAAAGTAAACAACAAATGTTCGTAAAAAAATATTTATAAATAAAATACACAGCAGTGATGACACATGATCAAAGGGGAACATATTTTTAAAAGTCATTACAGCAGTACATTACAGAAATATAGCAGATATTTAAAGGTAATATATTATTGTATGAGAGGTAAACATGGAAAACTTTAAATATATATAAACATTCAATGTAGTTTTATTTGTATTGTGCATTTTACAATTGATATTGTTGCAAAGCAGCTTTAAAAGTCGAAATTTATCAGTACAAAGGAGTTTCAACATTTTCTACAAGCCCTGCACATCCCTAATGAGCATCGCCCACAGCAACGGTAGGAAGGAAAACGCTTGAGAAGAACCTGGCCCAAAAGGGAAACCCATCAGCATTTGGGTGAAACCATAAAGATACAATTATATGAGAAGCTTCATTACAGTGCAAAATGTCATCCGGGTGATTAACCAATTCCTAAATAATTGCAGGAAAAGAGTTTATATCACCCACAATGAAAAGTCATCTTCAAAGTCTGTGAGTGCACAGCTAACTCCATATGGATCTTCATCAGCAAGAAGGAGGGGCTCTTAAAATCAGGACTCGAGTCAGTGTCAGCACAGCAGGACAGATCCCAGGACTCAGAAAGCTCATCCCTAGTCGAGGTAAGTAGGTCCCTACCTCAACTGTACTCAGTGTTTGTGGAGAACTGTTCCCCCTCCTGAGGCGTTGCATGGTTGTCCTGAACCTTTTTGAGGCCAACCGATAATCACTCTTCAGGCCCTCACTGAACTCCTCCCATGCCCAAGGTTTTGCATCTACGACACGTTTGACCTGTCTGTACCTGCCCGCTGCCTCGGGAGTCCCACAGGCTAATAAAACCCGAATGGCCTCCTTCTTCAGCTGGACGGCCCCCTTCACCACAGGTGTCGACCACTGGGTTCAGGGGTACCGCCACGACAAGCACACACGACCTTCCGGCCACAGCTATGGGCTGCCACCTCAGCAATGGAGGCATGAAACATGGCCCATTCAGATTCCATGTCACCTGCCTCCTCCGGGATATGTTATAGCTCTGCCGGAGGTGGGAGTGAAAGGCCTCTTGGACAGGGGACTCCGCCAAACGTTCCCATTAGCCCCTGATTACACACTTGGGTCTGCTAGGTCTGGAAGGCAGTCTCCCCCATCACTGAAGCCAACTCATCACCAGGTGGTGATCGGGAGACAGCTCAGCTCCTCTCTTCACCCAAGTGTCCAGAACATATGGTCGCAAGTCCAATGACAGGATTACAAAGTCAATCATCGACCTGTGACCTAGGGTCTCCTGGTGCCAAGTGCGCTTATGGGCACACTTATGTTCAAACATGGTGAACACGATCATTGCCCACATGGACGTTGGAGTCAACAAGTGAGTCTCCCGAGGGAGTGTTCTCCAACACATCCCCTAAAGACTACAAGAAGGGTGAGTACTCTGAACTGTCATTTTGGTGCATAACCGGGGATTTAGCTCAGTTGGTAAAGCGTCCGCTTTATCCTCCGGAAGGTCGGGGTTCGAATCTGGCCGCGTCATACCATAGGACATTAAAATTTGGGAGTTGTTGCTTCCTGCTTGGTGCTCAGCATCAAAAGCATAGAACAACGAAATAACTGGCGCCGCACGGTGGCGACAACGAGAAGCGCATTGAGCATACCTGTGTTTAAAATATGCGCTATACAAGCATCCATAATAATAATAATAATAATAATAAGCAGTCAGGCAGTCAAGCATAACAGTCAGGACCCGTCCCCCCACCCGAAGATGGAGGGAAGCTACCCTTTCGTCAACCGCGGAGAACCCCAACATTTCAGCCCGAGATGGGGGCAACAGGAATGCACCAGAGGAGCCACACCGGCTCACCACGTGAGCAACTCCAGAATGGAATACAGGCCAGCTTCTCTCGATATGGGTGGTTCCAGAGCCCAAGCTCTGCGTTGAGGTGAGCCCGGCTATATCTAGTCGGTATCTCTCCACCTCACGCACCAGATCAGGCTCCTTCCCCACCAGAGAAGTGACATTCCATGTCCCGAGGGTCAGGTCAGAGTCAGTAGCCGAGGATCAGTCCGACAGAACCCATGCCTTCAGGTACCACCTAACTCACATTGCACCTGAACCCTTAAACTCCTCCCACAGATGGTGGGTCTATGGAAAGGCGAACCCATGTCTGCTTTTCGGGCTAAGCCCGGCCAGGCTCCATGGGCAGAAGCCCAACCACCAGGTGCTTGCTTTCGAGCCCCTCCCCTGGGCCTGGCGCCAGGGGGGACCCTGGTGACCCATGTCCGGACAAGGGAGACTACATGTCTCTCAGTCGTAAGGGTCTTCCGAATCGCACTTTGTCTGGACCTTCACCTAGGACCTGTTTGCCTTGGGTGACCCTACCAGGGGCATTATGCCCCCGACAACATAGCTCCTAGGATCATTAGGTCACGCAAACCCCTAAACCACAATAAGGTGGCGATTCAGGGAGGGTAGGTTGTTAGGTATACTCATAGTAGTGTAATGGAAATCAAAGATTTTATTTTTGCTGAGTGCAGTAGGTTGTCCAGCATGGCAGGCTATGGCAGCATAACTAAAAGAAAGAGAACCAGAAGGAAGGCAGATATGAGGACACCCTGTGCCACTGGGCAATCAGCCACCCTACTCTTAAACGGACCTGGGTGAGCGACAGCATCCCAACATCACAGTTTATGAGAACTTTCTATGCTTGAGACCCCCTGATCTGCTCCTTGACATAATAAAAGCCTTTTAACTAAATGCTCCACTAAACAAGTGAGTTTTCAGCCTCGTCTTATAAACAGAGACTGTGACTGAGTCCCAAACATTAACTGGAAGGTTATTACATAACTGTGGGGCTTTGTAAGAGAAGCTCCACCCCCTGCAGTAGTCTTCATTATTCAAGATATCACTAAGCATCCTGCACTTTGTGATCTAAGGGGGTGTGTTGGATCATAAACAACAAGAAGTTTGTTAAGATAATGTGGCACAAGATCATTAAGTTCTTTATAGGTTAAAAGTGGTATTTTATATTCAATGTGAAATGTAACTGGCAGCCAGTACAATATAAATAAGGTCTGGTGATACGCTCGTATCTTCTGGTTCTAGTAACGACTCTCACTGCTGCATTCTGGACTAACTGGAGCTTGTTTATGTTTCTATTGGAACATCTAAGATAGATAAGATACAGCTTTATTAATCTCACAATGGAGAAATTCACTGTTACAGGCTCTTGAGGTATCATCAGTAGGGGGTGCAAAAATAGATACAAATACAAACATACACACATACATATATATATTATAAAAGTAAATAAATAAGTAGATACATAAATAGTATAAATTAATAAACAATAAAAGAAAAGAAAAGAAGGGAGCAACTTTGTGGACGGGCCTATATTCAAGTGTATATGTATCTGAGGGCAGAGTAGATGGGTTGATATGGTTCACAGTCAGTGGGGTAGATGTGGTTGATTAAAGTGCACGGGGTTTTTATTGCACATAACTGGTATTTTCACAGACAGTTACAAAGTGGCGTTGGACAGTCTGACAGCGGTGGGAATGAACGACCTGCGGTAGCGCTCCTTCCTGCACTGAGGATGTCTCAGTCATCCACTGAAGGAGCTACTCAGCTTCTCTACAGTCTGGTGCAGTGGGTGAGAGCTGTTGACCAAGATGGATGTGAGCTTTGCTACCATCCTCTTCTCACTCACCTCCTCCACAGTCCAGTGGGCAGCCTAGGACAGAGCTTGCCCTCCTGACCAGCTTGTTCAGTCTCTTTCTGTCCCGCTCTGTGCTGCCCGGGGCCCAGCAGATGGCAGCGTAGAGGATTGCAGAGGCTACCACAGAGTCATAAAAAGTCCTGAGCAGAGGTCTGCATACTCCGAAGGACCTAAGTCTCCTCAGAAGGTGGAGGCGACTCTGGTCCTTCTTGTACAGGGCGTTGGTGTTGTGGGACCAGTCCAGTTTATTGTTAAGGTGAACACCCAGGTACTTGAAACTGTCCACTGTCTCAATGTCCTGTCCCTGGATGTTCACTAGTAATTGTGTGTGCGTGTGTGTTCGAGTGCTTCTCCTGAAGTCGACCACCATCTCCTTCGTCTTCCTAGTGTTCAAGCACAGGTGGTTGTGCTCACACCAGTCCACAAAGTCAACGATGACCGACCGGTACTCCAGCTCGTTCCCCTCTGACACACAGCCCACGATGGCGGAGTCGTCCGAGAACTTCTGGAGGTGGCAGCTGTCTGTGCTATATATGAAGTCCGAGGTATAAATGTTGAAAAGAAAGGGTGAGAGGACGGTGCCCTGCGGTGCCCCCGTGCTGCAGACTCCCACCTTTGACGTACAGCCGCGCAGCCGCATGTACTGTGGACGATTAGTAAGGTAGTTGATAATCCAGGCAGCAAGATGCCCGTCCACTCCCACGTCCTCCAGCTTCCCCCACAGACGCGCTGGCCTGATGGTGTTGAAGGCGCTGGAGAAGTCAAAGAACATGACCCTCACAGCGCTGCCAGCGATCTCCAGGTGGGTGAGTGCCCGCTGCAGAAGGTAGATGACGGCATCTTCTACCCCGATGTTGGGCCTGTAGGCAAACTGCAGTGGGTCTAGGGTGGGGCTCACCATAGAGCGGAGGTGTTCAAGGAGGAGCCTTTCCATGGTCTTCATGAGGTGGGAGGTCAGGGCGACAGGTCTGTAGTGGGCTGGTTCCTTCGCTTGAGCTGTTTTAGGAACCGGAACCACACAGGAGGTCTTCCATAGGATGGGAACCTTCTCCAGGCTGAGGCTCAGGTTGTACAGGGAGCATAGTACCTCACAGAGTTGGTATGCGCAGGTCCTCAGCAGCCTGGGACTGATGCCATCAGGTCCTTCAGATTTCCTCTGATTCAGTCACCTCAGCTATCTCCTCACCTGGTCTGATGTGAGGGAGGGGGGGCTGCAGAGAGAGGGGGATGTGTTTGTCGGGCTGTAGCAGTCAAGTGAAGTTGGCCTGGGGAGGGGGGAGGTGTCTGCTGGTCTGGAGACGTGTGAAGAGATGGGGGGAACGGGTAGGGGTGTAGAGGGGGAGGGGGAGAATCAAACCTGTTGAAGTAACAGTTTAATTCATCCGCCCAGCGCTGGTCACCATCAGCTGTCCCTCTGACACTCTGCCCAAATCCAGACATGGTCTTTAGTCCTCTCCAGACGTCCCGCACGTTGTTCTGAGCCAGCTTCTCCTCCATCTTCTTCCCATAGTCCTTCTTGGCCCTCCTGATCCTCCACTGGAGCTCACGCTGGACCTTCTTCTACTCCTCTCTGTCCCCCGAGATGAAAGCCCTCTTTTTCTGGTTCAGGAGGACTTTAAGCTCAGGGGTGACCCACTGGTGGTTGTTGGAGAAGCACCGTACCCTCCGTGTTGGTACAGTGCTGTCCACGCAGAAGTTCATGTAGTCGGTGATACAGTGTGTGAGGCCGTCGATGTCATCACCAAAGGAGTCACAGAGCATGCTCCAGTCTGTGGTCTGGAAACCGTCCCTAAGCCTCTCATTGGTCTCCTCGGTCTACACTTTCACAGGCTTCTTCTGCACAGGTTCCTTTCGCACCCTGGGTGTGTATTGGGGGAGCAGGTAGACCAGGTTGTGGTCTGAGCGTCCCAGTGGGGGGATGGGGGTGGAGCTGTAAGCGTCCTTCACATTAGCATACAACAAGTCCAGAGTTTTATTGTCTCTTGTGGTGCACTTCACGTATTGCGTGAACGTCGGAAGAGAGGCGGAGAGAGGAGCGTGGTTAAAGTCCCCGCTGATCAGAATCATGGCGCGGGGGTGACGAGTCTGTGTCTGACTGACAGCGCTGTGGAGACGCTCACACGCGGCCGCCGCATCAGCCGAGGGTGGAATGTACACGCAAAACACAATCACGTGTGAAAACTCCCTCGGTAGATAATATGGCCGCGCGCTCACCGCGAGCAGCTTCAGGTCCCGCGTGCACAGCTGCTCCTTCACGTGCACGTTGGCCGGGTGGCACCATCGTTCGTTCACATAGACCGCCACGCCCCCTCCTTTCTTCTTTCCGCTCTCCGTTACACTCGCGAGTCCGACGCGCGAGTGTAAATCCGTGAAGAGAAACCACAGAGTCCGGTGTAAGTTCATTCAGCCACGTCTCTGAGAAACACATGAGGCTGCAGTTCCAGTACTGCCTCTGCTGCCGGGTCAGCGCCGCCAGCTCCTCGGTCTTGTTGGCGATCGCGCGGACATTTCCCATGATGACAGAGGGAACACATGTCCTCCTCGTCTTTCGTTCCCCTCTGCAGCCTCTCCTTTTCCTCTGTATTTCCACAGGAACAACGGGCTTTTCTGCATGAAGGAGGGCGGGGCGCGCAGGCCGAGGAGGGTATCACGCGTGTAAGACCTGCGTTGCTCGGAGACGTCGGTGAATGAGTTTCCTGATGCCGATCCAAAAAGTGAAAGTAAAAGTGCACAGAAAAACAAAAGCATCATAAAAGTATGTTTTACAGATGCAGGATTGAAGAACGAAAAAGAAAATTTGAAAAAAAGATAAAGAAACACGCCTATATACAATCGAAAAGAGAAAAAAAAGAAAAATAAACTGAAGAGCTCCTGTAACTGGCTGCAGGTCACCCGGCGCCATCTTGGGGAAAAAAAGAAAATCTAGACTGTAACACATTACAATAATCTAATCTTGAGGTAATAAAAGCATGAACAAGGTTTTCCGCATCATGCAGTGACACAATATTTCCTATTTTATCAATATTCCTAATATGAAAGAAGGCATCCCGAGTAAAATTATTTACATGAGCTTCAGATGAAAGACCAGCGTCAATAATCACTCCAACGTCCTTTACTGCTACACATGATGAAACTAAAACTCCATCTAAACTTATTACAATATCAGAAACCTTATTTATAGCTGCCTGAGATCCAAGTACAAGTACAGGGATCCCTCACTTTCTGTGGTTACTTGGGATC
Organism: Plotosus lineatus; assembly: GCA_024760905.1. Classification (NCBI taxonomy): domain Eukaryota; kingdom Metazoa; phylum Chordata; class Actinopteri; order Siluriformes; family Plotosidae; genus Plotosus; species Plotosus lineatus. The sequence goes on along the minus strand of CM045734.1, from coordinate 10,931,565 downwards.
GAGATCCCCCCACGACCACCAAATTCCGCAAAGTAGGATCTCCCCCCGACTGACGGAAACGTACATGTATGTGTATATAATATAAATAAATACATATTCAATGCTATAAATGCTGAAAATAAAAATTAAACATTAAAAAATAATAAAATGTAAATAAAATATAAATACACACATATATAGATGCGTGCACGCAGAAGCGCACCTCACAAAAATGAAAAAACTCGTTTTGATGGAAGGTTTTGGGTTGTTTTTTGTTGATTTAGGGTTTGTTTTTTTTTTGTTTGTTTGTTTTTTGTTTTTTGTTTTTTTTGCATAATTGGCCTTGATTTGCAGCATTTTTCTTAACCTTTTCACCCTATTCTTTCTTAATTTCCTTTTGATTTAATGCGAGGGATCCCTGTGCTTCTGTCTTATCAGAGTTTTAAAGGAGGAAGTGAGTAAGCATCCAATGTCAAATTTCCTTTACACACTTTTCAACTTTTTTTATGCTGATGTTGCTCATCTGACTTTGCTGAAATATATAACTGGAACACCAAATGTAACATTAAAACCTACAGAGAAATCACAATTTTCATCTACAGTGCTGTGCAGACCAATTTCTGGCATTTTTTTGCACGTTTGTCACTGTCATCCATTTCAGATCAAGCAAACATAAATATTATACAAAGATAAAACACAAGTAAGCATAAAATGCAGTTTTCAGTGCCAGCTGCATTTATTAAGCGGAAACAAACATCTGAATACCTCCATTTCACTGGAGCGCGGCAGACTCGCGGAAGCAAAAATGTCGTCATCGTCCAGCGTTCCTCAGTCGTTCCATCATCTTCTGTGTCCTTCTGTATGATTCCGAATGTATTCCTCCACATCCGGCAGGCCATAATCTTCCGCGAACGTGCTTTTGATCATGTTCAAAAGCACGTTCACAGAAAAATCTTCCGGTAGTGCTCCCTTAGGTTCCTCAGTTGTTCCTCAAACATTCCGTCATTTCCTCAAACATTCCATAATCATTCCTTTTATTCCACCAGTGTTCCTTGACCATTCCATGAACCTCCCCCTTTCCTCTTCCGGATGGTCAAAAGTGACCACAGAATCCACACGGTATACTCACGGAAGATTTGCGGAATACATGGGGAACATTTGAGGAATGGTTGTGAATAACATGGAAGACTTGCAGAACACTCAAGGAAGTCACTTCCACGATAAGAATTACATTTTTCCAGTTCATTTTTTTTCTGCCCCTCCCTGAATCGCCACCTTATCGTGGTGGAGGGGTTTGCGTGATCTAATGATCCTAGGAGCTATGTTGTTGGGGGAAAATGCCCCTGGTGGGGTCACCCAAGGCAAACAGGTCCGGGGTGAAGGTCCAGATGAAGTGAAATTCAAAAAACCCCTATGACACATGAGAGAGCACAGGAAGCACTCTCCCTTGCCCGGACACGGGTCACCGGGGTTTCCTCCTGGAGCCAGGCCCAGGTGAGGGGCTCGAAGGAGAGCGCCTGGTGGTCGGGCTTATGCCCATGGAGCCTGGCCGGGCCCAGCCCGAAAAGGAGACATGGGTCCGCCCTCCCATGGACCCACCACCCGTGGGAGGAGTTTTAGGGGTCGGGTGCAGTGTGAGTTGGGTGGCAGCCAAAGGCATGGGTTCTGTCCGACCGATCCTTGGCTACTTACTCTGACCCTCGGGACATGGAATGTCACCTCTCTGGCGGGAAAGGAGCCTGATTTGGTGCGTGAGGTGGAGAGATACCGACTAGATATAGTCGGGCTCACCTCAACGCATAGCTTGGGCTCTGGAACCATCCATCTTGAAAGAGGCTGGACCTTCTTCTATTCTGGAGTTGCTCATGGGGAGAGGCACAAGCCGGTGTGGGTATTCTTGTTGCCCCCGTCCCGGTGCCCAAATGTTGGGGTTCTCCCCGGTTGACGAAAGGGTAGCTTTCCTCCGTCTTTGGGTGGGGGGACGGGCCCTGACTGTTATTTGTGCTTATGCACCAAATGACAGTTCAGAGTACCCACCCTTTTTGGAGTCTTTGGGGGGGGTGTTGGCGAGCGCTCCCTCGGGAGACTCGCTCGTTGTCTTGGGAGACTTCAACGCCCATGTGGGCAACGATAGTGTAACCTGGAAGGGTGTGATCGGTCGGTACAGCCTCTCCAGTCTGAATCTGAATGGTGTTTGGTTGTTGGACTTCTGTGCTCGTCATAGTTTGTCTATCACGAACACCATGTTCGAACATAAGGGTGTCCATAAGTGCACTTGGCACCAGGACACCCTTGGTCGCAGTTCGATGATTGACTTTGTAGTCGTGTCATCGGACATGCGACCATATGTTCTGGACACTCGGATGAAGAGAGGAGCTGAGCTGTCTACCGATCACTACCTGGTGGTGAGTTGGCTTCGGTGGTGTGGGAGGTTGCCTTCCAGACCTGGCAGGCCCAAGCGTGTAATCAGGGTCTGTTGTGAAAGTTTGGCGGAGTCCCCTGTCCAAGAAGCCTTTAAATCCCACCTCCGGCAGAGCTACAACCACGTTCCAGAGGAGGCGGGGGACATGAAATACGAATGGGCCATTATTGGTGCCTCCATTGCTGAGGCGGCAGCCCATAGCTGTGGCTGTAAGGTCGTCGGTGCTTGTCGTGGCGGTAATCCCCGAACCCGGTGGTCGACACCTGCGGTGAAGGGGGCCGTCCAGCTGAAGAAGGAGGCCTATCAGGTTTTATTAGCCTGTGGGACTCCTGAGGCAGCAAACGGGTACCGGCAGGCCAAACGTACTGCAGCTGAGTCTGTCGCAGATGCAAAATATCGAGCATGGGAGGAGTTCGGTGAGGGCCTGGAGAGTGATTATCAGTTGGCCTCAAAAAGGTTCTGGGCCACCATCCGATGCCTCAGGAGGGGGAATCAGTTCTTCACAAACACTGTTTACAGTGGAAATGGGAAGCTGCTTACCTTGACTGGGGATGTTGTCGAGAGGTGGAGGGAATACTTTGAGGACCTCCTCAATCCCACCAACATGCCCTCTGTGGAAGAGGAAGACCCTGGGGGTTCGGGTGAGGGTCCGCCCATCACTGGAGTGGAGGTGACTGAGGTTGTCAAAAAGCTCCTCGGTGGTCAAGCTCCGGGGTTGGACAAGATCCGCCCGGAATATCTCAGGGCTCTGGATGTTGTAGGACTGTCTTGGTTGACACGTCTCTGCAACATCGCGTGGTCATCAGGGGCTGTACCTCTGGATTGGCAAACTGGGGTGGTGGTCCCAATTTTTAAGAAGGGGGACCGGAGGGTGTGTTCCAATTATCGGAGAATTACACTCCTCAGCCTACCTGAAAAAGTCTATGCAGGGTTACTAGAGAGGAGGATCCGACCGATAGTCAAACCTCGGATCCAGGAGGAACAATGTGGTTTTCGTCCTGGCTGCAGCACTCTTGACCAACAATATCCGCTCCACAGGATTCTGGAGGAGGCATGGGAGTTTGCCCAATCTGTCCACATGTGCTTTGTGGATTTGGAGAAGGCTTTCGACCGTGTCCCTCGAACAATCTTGTGGGGCGTGCTCCGAGAGTACGGCATTCTGGATCCGTTGCTATGAGCTATTCGGTCGCTGTATCACTGGAGCCAGAGTTTGGTCCGTATTGGTAACAGCAGGTCAGATTCGTTTCCAGTGGGAGTTGGAGTCTGCCAAGGCTGTCCTTTGTCACCGATTCTGTTCATAATTTTTATGGACAGAATTTCTAGGCGCAGTCGAGGCGATGAAGGGTTCTGGTTTGGTGGACATCGGGTATCGTCTCTGCTTTTTGCGGATGATGTTGTCCTTTTGGCTTCATCAAGTTGTGCCCTCCAGCTCTCATTGGAGCGATTCGCAGCTGAGTGTGAAGCAGCCGGGATGAAGTTCAGTACCTCCAAGTCCGAGGCCATGGTTCTCAGTCGGACAATGGTGGAATGCACCCTCCGGGTCGGGAATGAAGTCCTGCCCCAAGTGGAGGAGTTTAAGTATCTTGGGGTCTTGTTTACGAGTGAGGGAAGGATGGAGCGAGAGATCGACAGACGGATCGCTGCAGCCTCTGCTGTTCAGCGGTGCCTGTACCGGTCCATCATGGTGAAGAAGGAGCTGAGCCGCAAGGCAAAGCTCTCAATTTACCAATCGATCTACGTTCCAACCCTCACCTATGGTCACAAGCGTTGGGTAATGACCGAAAGAACAAGATCACGGATACAAGCGGCTGAAATGAGCTTCCTTTGCCGGGTGGCGGGGTTTTCCCTTCGAGATAAGGTGAGAAGCTCCGCCATCCGGGGAGCGCTCGGAGTAGATCCACTGCTCCTCTGCATTGAGAGGGGCCAGTTGAGGTGGCTCAGGCATCTGGTCAGAATGCCCCCTGGACGCCTCCCTGTTGTGGTGTTTCGGGCATGTCCAACCGGGAAGAGACCCCGAGGTCGACCTAGAACATGCTGGAGGGACTATGTCTCTCGGCTTGTCTGGGACCGCCTCGGTATCCCCCTGGGAGAGTTGGAGAAAGTGGCTCGGGAGAGGGACGTCTGGACCTCTTTGATTAGGTTGCTGCCCCCACGACCCGACCCTGGACAAAGCGGAAGATGATGATGATGATGATGATTTTTTTTTTCTGTTTTCCCGTTTATGCAGCCGTGAGGGGGGGGCACAAACCAGTGTCTCTCCCTCACGCCGGTCACAAGCCCGGATAAATGCAGAGGGTTGCGTCAGGAAGGGCATCCGGCGTAAAACAAATGCCAAATAAACTATGCAAATCACAAGAAAAAATTACATACCGGATCGGTCGAGGCCCGGGTTAACAACGACCGCCATCAGTGCCGTCAACCAACAGGGTGCTGATGGAAATCGGACTACTGTTGGTCGAAGATGTCGAAGAAGGAGAGGCGGGAGGCGTGTCCATTGCCAGAGAAAGAAGAGGAAAGGCATGAGTCTAGGACTGAAAGTAGGGACTTTGAATGTTGGAACGATGGCAGGAAAAGGTAGACAGCTGGCTGACATGATGCAGAGGAGGAAGGTGGACATACTGTGTGTTCAGGAGACCAGGTGGAAAGGTAACAAGGCTAGAAGCATAGGAGATGGATTTAAGCTGTTTTATCATGGGGTGGATGGGAAGAGAAATGGAGTCGGAGTCATCTTGAAGGAGGAGTTTGCCAGGAATGTTCTAGAATTGAAAAGAGTGTCAGACAGAGTGATGAGTCTCAAGTTAGAAATTGAAGGTGTGATGGTCAATGTTGTTAGTGCTTTTGCCCCACAGACAGGGTGTGAGTGAGAAGAGCAGGAGAGATTCTGGAGGGAGTTAGATGAAGTGATGCAGAGTACCCCCAGAGGTGAAAGAGTGGTCATTGGTGCAGACTTCAATGGACATGTTGGTGCAGGAAACAGAGGGGACGAGGAAGTGATGGGCAGGTTTGGTCTCCAGGACAGGAACGCAGAAGGACAGATGTTGGTAGATTTTGCAAAAAGGATGGAAATGGCTGTGGTGAATACTTTCTTCCAGAAGAGAGAGGAGCATAGGGTGACTTATAAAAGTGGAGGTAGGAGCACACAGGTAGACTACATCTTGTGCAGGCGATGTAATTTAAAGGAAGTCAGTGACTGCAAAGTAGTAGCAGGTGAGAGTGTTGCCAAACAGCATAGGATGGTGGTGTGCAGGATGATGCTGATGGTGAGGAAGGTGAAGAAGGCAAAGGCAGAGCAGAAGACAAAGTGGTGGAAGTTAAAAAAGGAAGAGTGTCGGGTTGTCAGTGAGGAGTTGAAACAGACTTTGGGTGGTCAGGAAGTGCTTCCAGATGACTGGACAACTACAGCTAATGTGATCAGGGAGACAGGTAGGAGAATACTTGGTGTGTCATCTGGAAGGAAAGTAGATAAGGAGACTTGGTGGTGGAATGAGGAAGTGCAGGAGTGTGTACAAAGGAAGAGGTTAGCTAAGAAGAAGTGGGACATTGAGAAAACCGAAGAGCGTAAACAGGAGTACAGGGAGACACAGCGTAAGGCAAAGGTAGCAGTGTCAAAGGCCAAACAGAGCGCGTTTGATGACTTGTATACTCGGTTGGAAAGTAAGGAGGGAGAAAATAATTTATACAGGTTGGCACAGCAGAGAAATAGAGATGGGAAGGACGTGCAGCAAGTTAGATTGATAAAGGACAGAGAGGGAAATGTATTGACTGATGACAGAAGTGTGCTGGGAAGATGGAAAGAGTACTTTGAAGAGCTGATGAATGAGGAAAATGAGAGAGAAAAAAGAGTAGAAGAGGTGACTGTTGAGGACCAGGAAGTAGCAAAGATTAGTAAGGGTGAAGTGAGGAGGGCATTGAAGAGGATGAAGAATGGAAAGGCAGTTGGTCCTCATGACATGCCGGTGGAGATATGGAAGTGTCTAGGAGAGGTAGCAGTAGATTTTCTGACAAGAACATTTAACAAGGTCTTAGAGAGTGAGAGGATGCCAGAGGAATGGAGGAGAAGTGTGCTGGTGCCCATTTTTAAGAACAAGGGAGACGTGCAGAGTTGTGGCAACTACAGAGGGATAAAGTTGATGAGCCATACGATGAAGTTATGGGGAAAATAGTGGAAGCTAGACTAAGGGCAGAGGTCAGTATTTGTGAACAACAGTTTGGTTTCATGCCAAGAAAGAGCACCACAGATGCAGTGTTTGCCTTGAGGATGTTAATGGAGAAGTACAGAGAAGGTCAGAGGGAGCTGCATTGTGCCTTTGTGGATCTGGAGAAAGCATATGACAGGGTGCCGAGAGAAGAACTGTGGTATTGCATGAGGAAGTCTGGAGTGGCAGAGAAGTATGTTAGAGTGGTGCAGGACATGTATGAGAGATGTAAGACAGTGGTGAGGTGTGCTGTCGGTGTGACAGAAGAGTTCAAGGTGGAGGTGGGACTGCATCAAGGGTCAGCTCTCAGTCCGTTCTTGTTTGCTATGGTGATGGACAGGCTGACAGACGAGGTTAGACAAGATTCCCCATGGACTATGATGTTTGCAGATGACATTGTGATCTGTACTGAGAGCAGAGAACAAGTGCAGGAAAATCTAGAGAGGTTGAGGTATGCCCTGGAAAGGAGGGGAATGATGATTAGCCTCAGTAAGACAGAATACATGTGCATGAATGACAAGGACCCAAGAGGAACGGTGAGATTACAGGGAGTAGAGATAAGAAAGGTGGAGGATTTTAAATACTTAGGCTCAACAATCCAGAGCAATGGAGAGTGTTGAAAAGAGGTCAAGAAGCGTGTGCAGACAGGTTGGAATGGTTGGAGAAAAGTGTCCGGTGTGATCTGTGATAAGAGGGTATCAGCAAGAATGAAAGGAAAAGTGTATAAGACGGTGTTGAGGCCAGTGATGTTGTGTGGTTTAGAAACAGTGGCCCTGGGGAAAAGACAGGAGGCAGAGCTGGAGGTAGCAGAGATGAAAATGTTGAGGTTCTCTTTGGGAGTAACAAGGATGGATAGGATTAGGAATGAGCACATCAGAGGGACAGCACATGTAAGACGTTTTGGAGACAAAGTCAGAGAGGCTAGATTGAGATGGTTTGGACATGTACAGAGGAGGGATAGTGAGCATATTGGTAATAGGATGCTGAGGCTGGAACTACCAGGCAAAAGGCCTAGAGGAAGACCAAAGAGACGATTCATGGATGTGGTGAAGGAGGACATGAAGGTCGTTGGTGTAAGAGAAGAAGATGCAAAGGATAGGGTGAGATGGAGGCAGATGATTCGCTGTGGCGACCCCTGAAGGGAAAAGCAAAAGGAAAAGAAGAAGAAGAAGAAGTAATAAAGTTTTAAAGTTATAATCACTGTGGTTTTGACTTGTGTGCATGGTTTTTCATCTGGAATGATTTATTGAGGTGCAAATAAAAGTAATGTATTGGCATCACTGATATTAAGCATATTGACATTAAATTTTAAATCAATTGTAAATTATAAGCATATTGCACATTTGAAACATATGGTAAATTACAAACATATGTTAAAATTAAAATTTATTGTACATTATAAACATATTATAAATTATAAACATATAGCATGAATGAGAGAATGAGCTTCATTGGTCTAATCCATGTATTTATAGGCGTAATCAGGAGCAAATCCTTTGATCTTTGCCAATTTTTCCTCATTGAAACGTGGTTACGCCGAGTCTTCCTTAGTCATTCTTCAGTCATTCCTTATACCCCCATTTCACTGGAGCATGGAATGCAAGGATCATGGCGGAAAGGCGCAGAATGCACTCTGTGGAGGAGCTTTGGCATTTTTACATGGAAAATGGGTCAAAAACCTACGGAAAATTGCACCTTTGGAACACCTTCAGAACGATCACGGAGTGTTCAGAAAGGACACGGAAAGATGGCAGAATACATGTGTAAAAGCGCTCAGATCACCTTTAGAACCAGTGCAGACAGCAAAGGAAGACCTTCAAATAATTCACGTAACGTTCACGGAAAAGACGGAAGTCGGGCCAAGGTGATATGTGGGGAACAGGATATGAACAGGGGACCAGTGGATCTTTGACAGCTTCAGCTTCCTGTGTCCACACATAGTAGAGGTACAGCGGAGGAACCTGGTGTCTCTGAAGGCAAAGGTTGCTGCTGCTGCAACTGGTCCGGTGGCTCCACACCCACCATCACTGGAAGAATTCCACCGCAATCACTGCCGGACGGTTCACAAGACAGCGTGAACACAACACCGCTCAGCGCCCTCGACGCCTGTGGCGCCTGCCACAGCAGCATTGACGCTCGCCTTGGAAAGCTTTGAAGCTCCAATGGCCAGCCAAGACGACCGAGCGGACCGTATTCTGGCAGTAGCCAAACAGCTGGTTCACCAGAGGAATGTGCCTCGCATGGCTGACGACTTTGAGAGGGCAAGCTTTACCAGTTGGGTGTCAGCTGTGCTCCAAAATCTCCCGAAGCCGCTGTACAGGCATGCAAAGCTTAAAATACAGGAACTGCTGAATGACTGCCTGGACAGGGCTGAACCCTTGGAGACGCAGCAGCAAGTAGAACCCTCACCTCCAACGCTTCAGCCTCCTCTGCAGCAGCAACAACACCAGCAGTTTCCACCACCACCTGTGCACCACCAGTGGCAGCAGCAGCACCACTGGCCACCCCCACTCATGCCACGGGATCTCAAAACATGAGGTGGGCACCACCACCACCGTGCCCACAACCGTCCATGTCTTCTGCAGGACAGCAATCACCACAATCTACCACACCAGTCAGTTTCCCCTCTGGCCACATGCGCGTCAACACCTGGAACCACCCCTGTGGCTGGAGAGAGACGTGGAAGTGAGCCCAGCATGCTCAACTGCTCCAGTGTGCTGTGGTAACTTAGAGGACTCCACATGTGACCCATGAGGACTTTTTGCTTTGTGTTGTTTTTTACTTTATTTCAAATAATTTTTGTAAGTAGTTATTAAAGTTGACTTATTACTGATTTCAAGTTATCATAGTAGAGTTGTTTTCAAGTGACATGATTAAACTTTGATGTTTCCGAATTGTTTAGTATTCAAGATCCGTCTTTGTTTTTAATATTACTGTAATAATGTTTTAAAGTTATAATCACTGTTGTTTGGCCTTGTGTGCATGGCTTAGTCTGGCAAGATTTATTGATTTCCAAAAAAGGAGCATGTATGCATATTGATATTAAACATATAAACATAAGTTTAATTTTAAATGTGTTGTGCCTTACAAGAGTATTGTGATATATTAACATGATTTTCCTTTCGGCTTTTTCCCTTTTTCAGGGGTCACCACAGCGAATGATTCGCACGTTTGATTTGGCATGGTTTTTATGTCGGATGCCCTTCCTGACACAACCCTTTTAGCAAGGGACAGAAACACGCTAACAGCCTTGTCTACCCTTTTATGAAAGTCAGCAATGGTTCTTTTACATGCCTCTCACCATAGACAGTGAAGAACATGGCCCGCCTTTAACCCAGTTCGCTGCACTGGGTGGGGGGGGGGTAGTGACAGCCTTGTGGGGACTCGAACCCCCAAACTTAGGATCAGCAATCCAGTGTCCTATACCACTAGACCACCACAGCCCACCTTTTGAACCAGAAACAGCGGCAGAAGCGGCTGACCTGGGCTACAGAGACGCAGCACTGGACTGTTGCTCAGTGGTCCAAAGTACTTTTTTCAGATGAAAGCAAATTTTGCATGTCATTTGGAAATCAAGGTGCCAGAGTCTGGAGGAAGACTGGGGGGAAGGAAATGCCAAAATGCCTGAAGTCCAGTGTCAAGTACCCACAGTCAGTGATGGTCTGCGGTGCCATGTCAGCTGCTGGTTTTGGTCCACTGTGTTTTATCAAGGGCAGGGTCAATGCAGCTAGCTATCAGGAGATTTTGGAGCACTTCATGCTTCCATCTGCTGAAAAGCTTTATGGAGATGGAGATTTCATTTTTTAGCACGACCTGGCACCTGCTCACAGTGCCAAAACCACTGCTAAATGGTTTACTGACCATGGTATTACTGTGCTCAATTGACCTGACAATTGTCCTGACCTGAACCCCATAGAGAATCTGTGGGATATTGTGAAGAGAAAGTTGAGAGACACCAGACCCAACACTGTGGATGAGCTTAAGGCCGCTATCGAAGCATCCTGGGCCTCCGTAACACCTCAGCAGCGCCACAGGCTGATTGCCTCCATGCCACGCCGCATTGAAGCAGTAATTTCTGCAAAAGGATTCCCAACCAAGTATTGAGCGCATAACTGAACATAATTATTTGAAGGTTGACTTTTTTGTATTAAAAACACTTTTTTCTTGGTTGGATGAAATATGCTAATTTTTTGAGATAGGGATTTTTGCATTTTCTTTACTTTTTTTGCCAAAATTATCAATATTAAAACAATAAAAGGCTTGAACTACTTCAGTTGTGTTGTGTGTAATGAATCTAAAATATATGAAAGTCTAATGTTTATCAGTACATTACAGAAAATAATGAACTTTATCAAAATATGCTAATTTTTTGAGAAGGACAAGTATATCCTGCTCAGCAGATAAGATCACATCTTCACAAACACCAGTCATCACACTTTTATGAGCAGATGCCTCTTCTTCATCAACATCAAAATCTTCATCAACACATCTGGCATCATCATCGTCAGTTTGTTTATATGTAAAAAGTAAGAAACATTGGAGTATTTTTCAGGTCTTGACCAATTTTTGTACAATCCAGCATGTCCAGTCCAGACAAGATTAGACACAAATCAAATGATTAAAAAAATTTCAAAAGCGAACACATATATTTTCTTCCAGGGAAGTGCTGGTCTCGTGGTATAGGGCGCTGGATCGCTGATCCAAAGGTTGGGGGGTTCGAGTCCCACTCTCCACAGGGTTGTCACTGCCCCCACCCCCCCACCCCCCAGTGCAGCTAACTGGGTTATCAAAGGCCGGCCATGTCTCTCACTGTCTATGCTGACTTTCGACAAGAGTAGGCTGCAAAGCCATTGGCGTATTTCCGCCCTGCGATGGCCTGGCAAACTGTCCAAGGTGTACTCTGCCCTCTCCCGGAGTCGGCTGGGGAACCCTAATTAGGATGAAGCAGTTATAGAAAATGAACTGAACTGAACTGATATTTTCTTCCATTCAAATTGCACTAGTTCATCTGGATGCTGCTCATTTAACTGTTTGCACACTGTGTGTGTGTGTGTGTGTGTGTGTGTGTGTGTGTGTGTGTGTGTGTGTGTGTGTGTGTGTGTGTGTGTGTGTGTGTGAGAGAGAGAGAGGGAGAGAGAGAGAGAGAGAGAGCGAGAGAGAGGATCTTCAAAGCCGAATTCTGCCATCGAATTTAACATCTATAGTAATGCTGCTAGACATCACAGATGACATTTCACTCTCCTTTTCCAGAAATTATGTGTATTCACAATCTTATAAATAAACTTACTTACTGTTATTGAAGAGAAAGTCGGAGATAAGTTCCGCATGCAGTATACTAGAGTCAGGAAGTAAACTGGTAGTTAATGTGTGACGGCACTGAGCATGTGCAAGCCCGAGCTGACCAATCAGCTGTGCTCGTTCAGATCTTCCTTAGCAACTAGCCTGCATTGTTTAAATGCATATCGTCTTTATAACCTTTATTATATTCACTAAAACGGCATTTTAGTATCAAAACAGGATCCAAAATGGAGAGACTACTTCACGGCCGTTCTTCTGGTGTATGGATTATAGAGTGTCTCGTACCGAACGCGCTGAATAATTGCAATGAAAACCAGTAAGTTTGCTACTGTTTTTATCTAGTTTTATGAGGGTACTCGTCAGAAAAAAAATGGGGAAAAAATACATTTTTAGTGAGCTTTAGTCGATTTCACATGATGATAGTTGAATACTTGTTGATAGTTTATGCAAAAATCCGAATTTCGATAAAAATGGACCATTTTTACTTTTCTTGCCTTATCTTACTTTTCTGTGTGACAAGCGCCTACTTTTGAAGGAGCGCCTCACATATTATCGAAAATTATATCTCTACAGTATATATATATATATATATATATATATATATATATATATATATATATATATATATATATATATATATATATATATATATATATATATATATATATATATATATATATAGATCAACTTCCAACAATGAATAACTTTATTAACAATTTTTAGTATTTAAACAAAAGGATTTAAAGTGCATCAATTTGCCTGAAATTTTAAAAAAAAATGTATTCTTATTTAAACTGTAAACATTTTTGACCAACAATTTGAACCATTTGATACTGAAAAATAAAATTAAATAAAATCAATACATAAGAATAAATTCAAATTTATCAGCTATATTAACTCAGGAGCACAATATATAAAACACGTTCACCTACAAAGCAAAAATGAATAAAACAATTTGTATTTTTTAAATTATTATTATTATTATTATTATTATTATTATTATTATTATTTGTCAAAATGATTAAGTCCAGATTAATGACTATAATGAGCACATTGTGCAGTGCACAGCTTTTCGAAGCCGGGTTTAAAGCATGATACTGAACTCTGAGCTCCTGCTCAATGCTGAAGTGGGACCAGGACTTATTTTCACAGCGCTGACGTCATCCAGCATGACAGAGACCATGTGTGCTGCAGGTAGGATCAATCAATTCCTCTGCTGTGCTGTGGGATTTTCTACACTGAGCAGTTTGGTACGCCACCTTATCTGATGCTAACAGAGCTCTCTGGTTTGCTGGAGTAGCATTCACAAAGGGGGATGGTTGTTGGCAATTTTCGGCGAGTTTCTGCTAAAAAATTCACACGGATCATCACCATGATAAGGGTGTGATGTCTTGAAGTGATGTCTGAATTTATTTGGCGTCATGCTGTCCACTGCCAATATTTTCAGACACAGTAAACACAACGCTCTTTCCTTGTTTTTCACTGGAGCCCAGTGAAGCCGAATGCTACATCTGCTTGACCATACTTCCTCGACTTAGCCTTCGGGAGACTTTCATTTCTCTTACCTTCTCCATCTCTCTCCGCTTCTCTTTCCGTCCTTGTTAAAAATTTCCATGGTGAGTTTATGAACTTCACTTCTTATTTTACCTCTGGGCACACTCTCTGACAGTGAAGAAGCCACAGCCACCTGCATACAGCAAAAAAAAAAAAAATAGCATGTTCCCTGGGGTCACCCCCCCGGGATCGCACCCACTATTTGAGAACCACTGCTTTAAACAGAAACTATCAGAGGTGATCTAGCTGAGTCTTTCTACTTGTGTAACTTGATGATGTTGTTGGAATTAAGGGAACCGCCCTTTCCTGGTTTAAATCTTATTTAACTACTGTTATCCATTTATACAGTGCTGTGCAAAATTTTTTGCACTCTTACTGATTTTATAGTTTTTTGCACCTTTGTGACACTTAAGTTTTTTCAGATTCTTCGTCTTCTTTCTTCTTTTCAATTCAGCTTTTCCCTACAGGGGTCACCACAGTAAACCATGCACCTCCATCTCACCCTATCCTCTGCATCTTCTACTTTTACTCCAACTACCATGTCCTCCTTCACCACATCCATAAATTTTCTCTTTGGTCTTCCTCTAGGCCTTCTGCCTGGTAGTTCCAACCTCAGCATCCTACTAGCAATATACTCACAATTCCTCCTCTGTACATGTCCAAACCATCTCAATCTAGCCTCTCTGACTTTGTCACCAAAACCTCTTACATGTGCTGTCCCTCTGATGTACTCATTCCTGATCTTATCCATCCTCGTTACTCCCAAAGAGAACCTCAACATTTTCATCTCTGCTACCTCCAGCTCTTCCTCTGTCTTTTCCTCAGGGCCACTGCTTCTAAACCATACAACATTGCTGGCCTCAAAACCGTCGTGTACACTTTCCCTTTTATTCTTGCCAATGCGCTCCTATTACACATCACACCAGACACTTTTCTCCAACCATTCCAACCTGCCTGCACACGCTTCTTCACCTCTTTTCCACACTCTCCATTGCTCTGGACTGTTGAGCCTAAGTACTTAAAATCCTCCACCTTCTTTATCTCTGCCCCCTGTAACGTCACCGTTCCTCTTGAGTCCTTGTAGTTAACACATGTATTCTGTCTTCCTGAGGCTAACCTTCATTCCTGTCCTTTCCAGGGAATACCTCCACCTCTCTAAATTTTCCTGCACTTGTTCTCTGCTCTCACTACAGATCACAATGTCATCTGCAAACATCATAGTCCATTGGTAATCTTGCCGAACCTCGTCTGTCAGCCTGTCCTTCACCATAGCAAACAAGAAGGGGCTCAGAACTGACCCTTGATGCAGTCTTCTTCTTAGCTAACCTCTTCCTTTGTACACACTCCTGCACTTTGTCATTCCACCACCAAGTCTCCTTATCTACTGTCCTTCCAGAGGACACACCAAGAACTCTCCTACCTGTCTCCCTGATCACATTAGCTTGTCCAGTCATCTTGCAATTTATATGCAAGATAAACCAAGCACTTTATATGGCATTTGTTTCACCTGAAGAGAGAGTGTCACGAAACAGATCTGTAGTGATAAATGGAGTTTCAATAGAAAGTCTTTGTCCAGTCCTTTTATTTTTATTATATATATATATATATATATATATATATATATATATATATATATATATATATATATATATATATATATATATATATATATACAGTGGTATGAAAAAGTATCTGAACCTTTTGGAATTTCTCACATTTCTGCATAAAATCACCATCAAATGTGATCTGATCTTTGTCAAAATCACACAGATGAACAAACAGTTTCTGCTTTAACTAAAACCACCCAAACATTTATAGGTTTTCATATTTTAATGAGGATAGCATGCAAACAATGACAGAAGGGGGATGGGCTCATGGGATCATCAAAGGAGAATCATCTAAGGTGGATCATCCAACACGCTTCATCCAAGTTTCATCATTCAAGACTTCATCACCCAAGTCCATCATCCGCGTTCATCCACAGCCAACGTGAGGATTTTCATCCTTTGTTTCTTTCGATATGCGGGATTCCAAGCCTTTTACCACCAACGCGCCATCTCTAAATTTACCATACAGCAACCTCTTGGTGACTATCTTTATTTTGTGACCCTTGTTATATGTATTTTTTTTAGGTTTAAACTGTAAGTTATTTGTTTGTCTTCTCTGATTCATATTATTAAATTGTATATATTTCTATGTTGTGGTTTGTCTTGTTTTGCTGGTTTCATGGGGCAATATTCAAATTCTAAATTCCATACATAACAAAATTGGGGGTTCATCCGGGATCGGATTCATTTAGCATCGAGACATTTTATTAAATTGATACCTATTGATACTTTAATTGTGAAACCAGAAAATTGTGTTTACACTTGAGGGTTTTCTTAAAGCACCAACCCCTGAGGAAGCCGGTACCTTTCGCAAATCTGATTTGTTGCTGATCTCTAATTATTTCAAACTTGAGGCACAACCTTCGATGAGGAAATTTCAAATTTTAAAAATTGTTTGAAACCATTATATTGAAGAGGGAGAATTTGATCCTGAAGTTTTGGCCATGGTAAAAGAGGAAAATCCGGACCATTTGAAATATTTGGAAATTGAGTCTCATGTTCAAAAAGAAAAAGAAGAAATTGAATTGAGAAAATTGGAAATTGAGGCTCAAAAAGAAAAAGAAGTAATTGAATTGAGGAAATTGGAAATTGAGGCTCAAAAAGAAAAAGAAGAAATGTAATTGAGAAAATTTGAATTTGTAAAAGTAATTGAATTTAAAAAGATTGAACATTCTTCCACTCCCTCAACACGTTCCTCTTTCAATATTATAAGGCACGACAGACTAGTCCCACCATTCAATGAAAAAGAGGTATACTGTATAAATATTTTCTACATTTTGAAAAGTTGGCTTAAAACCTCAGTTGCCAAAGGAGTCATGGACTATGCTAGTGCAAACCTTTTAAAAGGGTAAAGCTCAGGATGCATTTTCGGCCCTTTCTGGAGAGCAAAATTCTGATTATGATTTCGTTCAAAGGACCCTTCTGAAAGTTTACGAGTTAGTGCCCGAAGCTTATTGTCAGAAATTCAGAAATGCTCATAAAAGGGACCATGAAACCTTTGTGGAGTTTGTTAGGTACAAGGAAACTTTGTTTGATAGATGGTGTAGTTCTAAGGAGGTTTCAGATTGCGCTAGCTTGCGGAAGTTAGTTTTGATGGAGGATTTCAAGCAGTGTGTTAGTTCTGAGCTCAAGACTTATGAAGAAAAGATTAATGATTTACAGGATGTGGCGTGTTCGTTGATGATTATATTTTTTGAGCTCCAAGAGTTGTTTTCGGTCTTTGGGTTTCTCCAAATTTTCTCGACATAAGGGCTTTTTCCCGGGTAAAACTTCAAGTCATGCGGGTTCTTGTAATTGTGCAGGTTCAAATGCTTCTGACAAGCAGTCACATTCTCAGTTTAAACCTAGGACTTCCAGTGACTCTGATCCTGTTTGTGCTGATTGTAAGAAGCCAGGTCATTTCATTTCCACATGCTACAAACTCAAGTTCAAAAATCAGTCCACAGGTTCCCCACATGCTTGTGTGTCCATCACGCCTAAGCCTTTCTTTCCAGGTGGTTCTGAGAAGAGTGTTGTTTGTGAGAATTAGATTTCAGGTTCTATGGTTCTAAAGGAGCTATGTTGTCGGGGGCAAATGCCCCTGGTAGGGTCACCCAAGGCAAACAGGTCCGGGGTGAAGGTCCAGACAAAGTGCGATTCAAAACAAACCCCTAAGACATGAGACAACATAGGAATCAGTCTCCCTTGCCTGGACGCGGGTCACCGGGGTTCCCTCCTGGAGCCAGGCCCAGGGGAGGGGCTCGAAGGCGAGCGCCTGGTGGTCGGGCTTATGCCCATGGAGCCTGGCCGGGCTCAGCCCGAAAAGGAGACATGGGTCTGCCCTCCCATGGACCCACCACCCGTGGGAGGAGTTTTAGGGGTCGGGTGCAGTGTGAGTTGGGTGGCAGCCAAAGGCATGGGTTCTGTCGGACTGATCCTCGGCTGCTTACTCTGACCTTCGGGACATGGAATGTCACCTCTCTGGCGGGAAAGGAGCCTGATTTGGTGCGTGAGGTGGAGAGATACCGACTAGATATAGTCGGGCTCACCTCAACGCATAGCTTGGGCTCTAGAACCATCCATCTCGAAAGAGGCTGGACCTTCTTCTATTCTGGAGTTGCTCATGGGGAGAGGCGGCGAGCCGGTGTGGGTATTCTTGTGTCTTCCCGCCTCGGTGCCCAAATGTTGGGGTTCTCCCGAGTTGACGAAAGGGTAGCTTCCCTCCGTCTTCGGGTGGGGGGACGGGTCCTGACTGTTATTTGTGCTTATGCACCAAATGACAGTTCAGAGTACCCACCCTTTTTGGAGTCTTTGGGGGGGTGTTGGAGAACGCTCCCTCGGGAGACTCGCTCGTTGTCTTGTGAGACTTCAACGCCCATGTGGGCAACGATAGTGTGACCTGGAAGGGTGTGATCGGTAGGTACGGCCTCTTCAGTCTGAATCCGAATGGTGTGTCGTTGTTGGACTTCTGTGCTCATCATAGTTTGTCTATCACGAACACCATGTTCTAACATAAGGGTGTCCATAAATGCACTTGGCACCAGGACATCCTAGGTCGCAGTTCGATGATTGACTTTGTAGTCGTGTCATCGGACTTGCGACCATATGTTCTGGACACTCGGGTGAAGAGAGGAGCTGAGCTGTCTACCGATCACTACCTGGTGGTGAGTTGGCTTCGGTGGTGTGGGAGGTTGCCTTCCAGACCTGGAAGGCCTAAGCGTGTAATCAGGGTCTGCTGGGAACGTTTGGCGGAGTCCCCTGTCCGAGAGGCCTTTAACTCCCACCTCCGGCAGAGCTACAACCACATTCCGGAGGAGGCGGGGGACATGGAATCCGAATGGGCCATGTTTCGTGCCTCCATTGCTGAGGCGGCAGCCCATAGCTGTGGCCGTAAGGTCGTCGGTGCTTGTCGTGGCGGTAATCCCCGAACCCAGTGGTGGACACCTGCGGTGAAGGGGGCCGTCCAGCTGAAGAAGGAGGCCTATCGGGTTTTATTAGCCTGTGGGACTCCTGAGGCAGCAAACGGGTACCGGCAGGCCAAACGTGCTGCAGCCGAGGCTGTCGCAGATGCAAAATCTCGGGCGTGGGAGGAGTTCGGTGAGGGCCTGGAGAGTGATTATCGGTTGGCCTCAAAAAGGTTCTGGGCCACCATCCGACGCCTCAGGAGGGGGGAAGCAGTTCTTCACAAAAACTGTTTACAGTGGAGGTGGGGAGCTGCTTACCTTGACTGGGGATGTTGTTGAGAGGTGGAGGGAATATTTTGAGGACCTTCTCAATCCCACCAACACGCCCTCCGTGGAAGAGGAAGACCCTGGGGGTTCGGGTGAGGGTCCGCCCATCACTGGAGTGGAGGTCACTGAGGTTGTCAAAAAGCTTCTCGGTGGTCGAGCTCCGGGGTTGGACGAGATCCGCCCGGAATATCTCAGGGCTCTGGATGTTGTAGGACTGTCTTGGTTGACACGTCTCTGCAACATCGCGTGGTCATCGGGGGCTGTACCTCTGGACTGGCAAACTGGGGTGGTGGTCCCAATTTTTAAGAAGGGGGACCGGAGGGTGTGTTCCAATTATCGGGGAATTACACTCCTCAGCCTACCTGGGAAAGTCTATGCAGGGGTACTCGAGAGGAGGATCTGACTGATAGTCGAACCTCGGATTCTGGAGGAACAATGTGGTTTTCGTCCTGGCCGCAGCATTCTTGACCAACTCTATACGCTCCACAGGACTCTGGAGGGGGCATGGGAGTTTGCCCAATCTGTCCACATGTGCTTTGTGGATTTGGAGAAGGCTTTCGACCGTGTCCCTCGAAAGATCTTGTGGGGCGTGCTCCGAGAATACGGCGTTCCGGATCCGTTGCTACGAGCTATTCGGTCGCTGTATAACCGGAGCCAGAGTTTGGTCCGTATTGGTAACAGCAGCTCGGATTCGTTTCCAGTTGGAGTCCACCAAGGCTGTCCTTTGTCACCGATTCTGTTCATAATTTTTATGGACAGAATTTCTAGGCGCAGTCGAGGCGATGAGGGGTTCTGGTTTGGTGGCCATCGGATATCGTCTCTGCTTTTTGCGGATGATGTTGTCCTTTTGGCTTCATCAAGTCGGGCCCTCCAGCTCTCATTGGAGCGATTCGCAGCTGAGTGCGAAGCAGCCGGGATGAAGATCAGTACCTCCATGTCCGAGGCCATGGTTCTCAGTCGGACAATGGTGGAATGCACCCTCCGGGTCGGTGATGAGGTCCTGCCCCAAGTGGAGGAGTTTAAGTATCTTGGGGTCTTGTTTACGAGTGAGGGAAGGATGGAGTGAGAGATCGACAGACAGATCGCTGCAGCCTCTGCTGTTAAGCGGTGCCTGTACCGGTACGTCGTGGTGAAAAAGGAGCTGAGCCGCAAGGCGAAGCTCTCAATTTACCAGTCGATCTACGTTCCAACCCTCACCTATGGTCACGAACTTTGGGTAATGACCGAAAGAACAAGATCACGGCTGAAATGAGCTTTTTTCGCCGGGTGGCGGGGTTCTCCCTTAGACATAGGGTGAGAAGCTCCGCCATCCGGGGAGAGCTCGGAGTAGATCCGCTGCTCCTCCGCATTGAGAGGGGCCAGTTGAGGTGGCTCGGGCATCTGGTTAGAATGCCCCCCGGACGCCTCCCTGGTGTGGTGTTTCGGGCATGTCCAACCTGGAAGAGACCGCGGGGTCGACCTAGAACATGCTGGAGGGACTATGTCTCTCGGCTTGTCTGGGACCGCCTCGGTGTCCCCCCGGGAGAGTTGGAGGAAGTAGCTCGGGAGAGGGATGTCTGGACCTCTTTGCTAAGGTTGCTGCCCCCCGCGACCCGACCCCGGACTTAGCGGAAGAAGATGAGATGAGATGAGATGGTTCTAAAGGAGTTAAATCTGTTTCACTTATGGGAGATAATTCTACTCCACGGCTCGTTACTATATTGAGGGATACTGGAGCACGTCAATCTCTGATTTTGAAGCATGTTGTGCCCTGTTCTGTCAATTCTTCCTCTAATTCCGATGTTTTACTACAGGGTATAAGTGGCAGTTCTATTGCTCCTCTCTATTTTGTCAATTTGACTTCAGACCTGATTTCTGGGAAGGTTAAAGTAGGTGTTCTCGATGCTCTCCCAGTTCTGGGTGTTGATTTGTTGATTGATAATGATCTTATGGAGGGTAAAGTTGGAGCTGATCCTATTGTCACTGTTTCCCCAGAAACTTCAGATTGTACGGAAAAGTTGGAGGGGGATTTTCCAGGTATTTTTCCTTCTTGTGCAATGACTCAATAAATGTTGAAAGACATTTATTTCAAGACTTCCAAGACTTCTTTGCTGGATGATTCCATTTGTGATTTGTCAAATACTTTTATGGATCATTCTTTTCATGTGGTAAAGGTGCATGACTTATCTACAAAGGATACAAACTCTTCAGGACTTCTTGATAAGTCTGATAGTTTGTCCGCTGGTGATCTTTTTTTTCCCAGAAAGAAGCTTATTAATTCTCAGTGCAAAGATGTTGAGTTGCAGATACTGGCTAGTGATGCTGTCTCTTTGGAGGAGGTTAGTAAGGTTCCAGTTGGCCATTACTTCAAGGATAGTGTTTTGATGAGGAAGTATAGGTCCCCAGAAATTCCTGTGGAGGATGAATGGAAATTACATCACCAAATTCTTGTTTTGAAATCATTCCTCCATCATGTACTTGAATTGGCACATGAAAGTCACATGGCAGGTCATTTGGGTGTAAACAAAACCTGTGAGAAAAATTTAGCACATTTCTTTTGGTCCAGTTTGAGAAAGGATGTGCATGCCACATTGTGGGTAAACCAAATCAGAAAATCCCTCCCGCACCTTTAAAACCAATACTGGCTTTTGAGGAGCCTTTCAGTAGAGTGATCGTTGATTGTGTTGGTCCATTGCCGAAGACTAGATCTGATAATCAGTATCTTCTTACCATCACATGTGCTTCTACCAGGTTTCCTGAAGCAATTCCTATTTGAAGGATTGTCGCTCCTGTGATTATCAAGGCTTTTTCACTTTGGTTGGGTTGCCAAGTGTTGTTCAGTCAGATCAGGGATCTAATTTTATGTCTAAGATGTTCCAACAGGTTATGCATCATTTAGGCATTCAACAGGTCAAGTCTAGTGCCTATCATCTTGAGTCACAGGGAGAATTTGAGAGTTTTAATCAAACTTTGAAGAATATGATTAAGACTTATTGCTTTGAGACAGAGAATGATTGGGACAAGGGCATGCATTTGGTGTTGTTTGCAGTCAGGGAGTCAGTTTAGGAAAGTTTAGGGTTCGGTCCCTTTTAGCTTGTTTGTGGACATAGTGTCCACTGGCCATTACACTATCTAAAAGAGCAATGGCTCAATCGTAATACTGAGATCAATCTTTTGGACTATGTTTCTACTTTTCGGAATAGACTTTCAAAAGTATGTGAATTGGTCAGACAAAATTTGAAAATGTCTCAAGCAAAAATGAAACAACTTTATGACAAAAAGTCAAAAGAAGGAAGTTTCACTCCTGGTGAAAAAGTGCTAGTATTGCTTCCGATTTCTGATCAACCACTTCGAGCTAGATATCACGGTCCATATCTGATGGACATAAAGGTTAGCAAAACGGACTACGTATGTTGTCCTGACTCCTGGTTGACGTAAGCACAAGAGGTTATGTCATGTAAATATGATTAAGGAGTATCATGATAGGAGACAAACCAAACATGCAAGTTGTGTTGCCACACTCTCCCCAGTTACTGATTGTACTTCTGTTGTTGATATACCTGTTCTTGACAATGCTGAAGATGTTGGGTGTAATATAAAGTTTGATGATCTGAGTGATAATGTTTCACCAAAATTGAACAATTCTGATGTGTTAGCTCACATTGTTGAGAATTTGTCGCAATTATCTTCTGAACAAGTTCAAATATCGAATTTGAATTTTTTTTTTCTCTCATTTATTTCCTGATGTGCCTGGCCACACCGATGTTGTTAGTCATGATATAGATGTAGGTGATGCTGTGCCTGTGAAACAATACCCTTACAGAATGAATCCTGCAAAGAGTGAAATTGCTGTACATTGTACAATACATGCTGTACAATGACATATTGAACCCAGTGACAGTCCGTGGAGTTCACCTTGTGTTCTCGTGCCGAAGAGTTCTGGAGGTGGTTGGCGCTGCTCTGCTGACATGAAGGCTGTCAATGTGTTCTCACGAACTGATTCTTATCCCATACCGAGAATGGATGATTGTATTGATCGAATTGGTCAAGCCAAGTATAAGCGAGTTTGACCCTTTGAAGGAGTTCTGGCGGGTTCTGCTCACAGAGCGTGCAACGTACCGGCAATGTTTCAGCAGCTCGTCAACAATGTTACTTCAGGAATGGAATGTGTGGAAGCATGCATGGACAATGTTGCCATCTATGCCATGGAATGGGAAGACAATTTGAAAAGGGTCAGATCTTACTTCAAGAGACTGTTTGGAGCGAAATTGACTGTCAACCTTGCGAAATGTGAATTTGGAAGGGTGCAGGTTGTATTTTTAGGGCATGTTGTAGGGCACGGCCAGGTACAGCCAGTTAATGCCAAGGTGGAGGCGATTGTACATTTTCCCGTTCCACACTGTAAGAGAGAACTCATGAGCTTCCTGGGTATGGCAGGCTATTATAAGAAATTTTGTTAAAATTTCTCAGATGTTGTACTTCCACTTACAAACCTTTTGAGGAAAATAATTAAATTTCAGTCGGATAGCAGTTGACAAGCTGCATTTTCGAAAGTCAAGATCAAGACCATATTCAAGAATTCTCCTGTGTTATAGGCACCAAACTTCAAAAAAGCCTTTAAGTTGCAAATTGATGCAAGAGATGTGGGTGTAAGTGGTGTCCTGATTCAAGAGGATGATTCAGGTACTGATCATCCGGTGTATTATTTTTCAAGAAATTTTGATAAGCCTCAAATAAATTACTCCACCATTGAGAAGAAACACCGGCTTTGTTGTTAGCTTTGGAACATTTTGAAGTGTACTTAGGTACAACGACTTTGCCCGTTGAAGTCTTTATGGATCACAATCCCTTGACTTTCTTCACAAAATGAAGAACAATAACCACAGGTTCCTGCGGTGGAGTTTAACATTACAAGGGTTTAAGCTTTCATTCAGCACATTAAGGGTAAATGCAATGTTTTTTCTAATGCATTCTCCAGAGTTTGAAACGTTTTGTGGATTTTGATGCTGTGTATGTTTTATGAATTGAAATATTTAACATTACTTTCAGTAGAAAGTTTCAACAGAACGTCATTTTCTTTAAGCAGTGAGAGTGTCATGGGCATGTAAATAAATATATAAATGTAAATATAAATATGACTGTATGAATGTTGTCGACAATTATATTCAGTTAGTGTGCTGTAAATAGTGACACATGGTATTACTCAGCTGTTTTTGGGTCACTGTTACCAAACATACATACACTTATACTGTATACACATACATACACATACCGTTCGACATTATAAACGCCCTTCTTCAAAAGCATGCCACCCGCCCCCCATGTTTTCGATCTTACGTCTAATAACCACCTCTGTGTACTGGGAGCAAAATAATAGATCAAACATACTCATTTTATTTGATCGGTCTGTGTAATGGTAAAATGAGGTGTTCCATCCATCCATCTCAGCCATTTGCACCGATGCTGACAGGCAGCCTCCACAATCTACTGCATGCCTTTTGCTCTTGCGCTCTCTGCATCCACATGCTGCCGGCCTTCGCTTCTATCTCATCTCTCCATCTCCTCTTCGATCTACTTTTTGCTCTGTTCCCCTCTCTTGGTTACCATTCAATTGTTTTCTTTGCCCATCTATTGTTTTCCATCCGGGTGAGATGTCCTGCCTGCTGACCTTTAGAGAGCTCGGCTTTCTCGGTGATGTCGACCACTTTGGTTCCTGATCTTATAACCTCATTCCTGATCTTGTCTTTCCGAGTGATGTTCAACATTGCTCTTTCCATACTTCTCTGCACCACAGCAAGTTTGTGCTTCTGACAATTTGTTAGCAAGCAGGTCTCAGCTCCATAGGTCATTGCTGGTAGTATGACCATGTCCATAATCTCTTGCTTTAGACTCATCCTCTAGGGCATCCTCTTATCTTTTAGGTAGTTGCTGTACTGGCCAAATCTTTTCCATCCTGATGTTATTTTTTGGTCGAACTCCTTGGTCATCTCATTTTCTGGTGTTAACAGCCTTCCTAAATATTTAAACTGGTCCACCTCTTCTAGATGTTTTCTGTCAATGGATATCCCTTGTCTCTGTATTCTTCTTGCCACTTCATTGCACATGAGCTTGGTTTTATTCTTGTTCATCTTCATGCCAACTTTTTTTCCTTTTCTGTTCAGATTGTTTAGCAGATTCTCCAGATCTTCCTCTGTCTTCGCGAACAAGATGATGTCATCCACAAATCGTAGATTGTCAAGTCTCTCTCCACTGATGTTGATTCATATTTCAATGTCTATCCTTTTAAAAATCTCCTCGACTCCCAATATGGCGCCTTGTCGGACCCTTTCATAATGTTGATTTTTCTACTAAACTTTTATGTTCTGATTTTTGCTCTGCCTCCCTTGTAGGTTTCTTTCAGGATGTTGATATATTTCTCTTGAATACTGTGTCTTCTTAAACCTTCGAACACTGCCTGATGTTGTATAGAATCAAATGTTTTCTCGTAATCTACAAAGGCCATATATAGTGGTATTCTGTACTCAGTGGTCTTTTCCAGTACCTGCGTGACAGTTTGAAGATGGTCTACGGTGCTTCCTTATCAATCAGCTTCCTTCACCAGGTGGCAGGGTTTACGAAATGAATGATTGAATAAAATTGTGACTCAAATAATGAAAGGTTCAGGAAACATAAGGAATCATTTTCACACATGAACTGGAACCACAGACTTTAATCTTATAAGTCTCTGGAATGTTCTGGAGAAGAATTCATGGAGTGGTTAAATTTCCCATTATTAATTCATTAATATCAGTATCATTAATCAATATCGTTAATATCAGTAAAAAAAAAATCAACCCAAGTCTGAGATGAAAATAAATGTGATGCTGCTTGTTTGTTGAAACAATGTCATGGCCTGTAATCGAGGCTGAAGGCAGTCCAACAAAATATAAAAATTCAAGATTTTTTTTTTTTTTTTTTATCTGGCCAGAGAATAAATACAGTAAAATTACATGACAGTTCAGTGGTTGAGCACCAGGGGGCGGTCTCGGCTACTGTATTACTTGGGATGCAGCGTGTGTGTTTGTGTTTGTGTGTTTGTGTGTGTGTGTGTGGGGGCTAAAGATGGTGAGAGGGAATTGTGTGTGTGTGTGTGTGTGTGTGTGTGTGTGTGTGTGTGTGTGTGTATGCCTGTGATAGTGTGAAAGCAATAGATAGATAGACAGATAGATAGATAGATAGATAGATAGATAGATAGATAGATAGATAGATAGATAGATAGATAGATAGATAGATAGATAGATAGAGTTCGAGATAAATCTATGTCGTGTGTTTAGAGGCCATACCTACTAAACACACCCTTCTGGGTTACACCTTCATTTCTGACATACTCATGTTGAAGTTTCCAAGGATGATGATATCCCTATCGCACCCTTTAAGGACCCCAAAAAGGGTGAGTACTTACTATCATGCCGGAGGGAGGCTGCTCTTTTACATAATGGAGAGCCACAACATGTGTCACTGAGATGTGGGCAACAAGGATGGATGCCCACACCAGCTTGATGCCTCTCTCCACACGCAACTCCAGAATATATACTATGCTTCAACACCTCTCAAGAGGGGAGGTTCCAGAGCACAAGCTGTGTCGAGGTAAGCCCAACGATAGCTAGGTGGTATCTTTGAACCTCGTACACTACCTCAGGAATTCTTCCCCATCAGAAAGCTGTTACTCCACATCCCAAAACCAAAGATAGTAGCCAAGGATTGGTCTGACAGAACCCATATCTTCAGCTACCACCCAACTCACATCGCACAACATTTATAACCACTGTCACAGGTGGGGGGTGAATGGGAGAGCGGTAGCCTGTGTCTGGGTAAAGGAAACTGCATCCTTAGAATTACTTCGTTCATAGAGGTCTTCTGGACCATTCTTAATCTGAACTTTCACCTATGACGTGTTTTCTTGGGTGACCCTACCAACAACACAACTTCTGGGATCATAAGGACTCTCAAATGCCTCCACCACGAAAAGGTGGTGATTCAAACAGCGAGCATTGAGTGTTTTTAATATATATTATCAGTGGATACTTTATTAGTTATAGTTCTTATTTATGTGATTGTACACTGCATGATCTTCAGTTATCCAGTGTTGGTGAGTCTCTACTTACATAAGTATATCAGTATATAATGTTGTTGAGACCATTTGCAACGTTGCAGAAAGGTCGCAATTTCATCAGGTTGCATGTAACGTCATGTAAACATTGTACCGACGTTGCTGCAACGTGACCGTGGCAACATCTCTACCACATCCGCGCATTACTTGCTACGTTGCAGCAACGTTTCTGCCACATTCATCACAGACGTCGCTCGCGACGTTGCAGTAACGGTTTGGGGACGTTTGTCTGCAAGTCTAATTTAAGTCTACAAACTTACTACTTACTTAATGTTGCTGCAATATGACTATGTTATCCGGGGTGTAGCATCAGATTCCTGTTCTAGAGTCACATAAGGATAGTGGCTCACACGCCCCCTCCCTCACAGCAATAAGGTCCTGGGTTCATATCCTGTGCCCAGAAGTTTCTGTGTGGAGTTTGGTTGTAGTTGTTTCCTCTGGATTCTTTGGTTCCTCCCACAGTCCAAAGACGTGCACATTAAGTAGACGAACTTGCTGTTCCTGTTGCTTTTGGTGTAAGTCGAAGTGGTTGTGTATGTTTC
The DNA here is from genome assembly GCA_024760905.1 of Plotosus lineatus. Lineage (NCBI taxonomy): Eukaryota > Metazoa > Chordata > Actinopteri > Siluriformes > Plotosidae > Plotosus > Plotosus lineatus. The sequence goes on along the minus strand of CM045734.1, from coordinate 10,904,129 downwards.
CCCTTGATACTGTGGTGAGCTGTTTATGGTGTCCCCTGCCTTCACCCAGTGTCTGCTGTGAGAAGCTTCAGTCTTCCTACGATCCAAATAGGATGAACCAGTTTGACAAATGAGTGACTGATAAGTGAGAAACATATGAGTGAAACCCAGTGCGGTCTTCTGTTATTAGACCTCTTTTCTCTAAAGTTTTGATTATATCACAAACTGAGATATTTTCTGCTCCCCATGTGTGTTACTCATAATCTTCTAAATCACTGTGGCTTTTCTGGTAGCTCACGCAGCCTGCTCCTTCTCATCTGATCTTCCAAATGCAAAGATCTTTTAGATCTTTATCTTACTCTAAAGCATTTATGTGACATAATGAACTTTCAGCAAAATGCAGCCATTGGGGGAGCACGGACCTGTGTCTGTCCCCCTCACGCCGGTCCCAAGCCCGGAAAAATGCAGAGGGTTGTGTCAGGAAAAGCATCCGATGTAAAATCAATGCCAAACTTTATCATGAAAATCACAAATATTACCTCCATACTGGATCGGTCGAGGCCCGGGGTTAAAAACGACCACCATCAGTGCTGTTAACCAACAGGGTGCTGATGGAAATTGGACTATTGTTGGTTGAAGGAGAGGCGGGAGGCGTGTCCGTAATCAGAGAGAGAGGAGGAAAAGCATGAGTCGACGACTGAGAGTAGGGACTTTGAATGTTGGAACTATGCAAAGATAGAGAGCTGGCTGACATGATGCAGAGAAGGAAGGTGGACAAATTGTGTGTTGAGGAGACCAGGTGGAACGGTAGCAAAGCTAGAAGCTTAGGAGTAGGGTTCAAGCTGTTTTATCATGGTGTGGATGGGAAGAGAGATGGAGTAGGAGTCATCTTGAAGGAGGAGTTTGTCAGGAATGTTCTAGAAGTGAAAAGAGTGTAAGACAGAGTGATGAGTCTCAAGTTAGAAATTGAAAGCATGATGTTCGATGCAGCGTACCCCCAGAGGTGAAAGAGTGGTCATTGGGACAGACTTCAATGGACATGTTGGTGCAGGCAACAGAGGGGACGAGGAAGTGATGGGCAGGTTTGGTATCCAGGACAGGAACACAGAAGGACAGATGTTGATCAATTTTGCAAAAAGGATGGAAATGGCTGTGGTGAATACTTTCTTCAAGAAGAGACAGGAGCATAAGGTGACTCATTAAAGCGGAGTTAGGAGCACACAGGTAGACTACATCTTGTGCAGACGATGTAATTTGGAGCAAGTCAGTGACTGCAAAGTAGTAGTGGGTGAGAGTGTTGCCAAACAGCACAAGATGGTGGTGTGCAAGATGACGCTGATGGTGAGGAAGGTGAAGAAGGCAAAGGCAGAGCAGAAGACAAAGTGGTGGAAGCTGAAAAAGGAAGATTGTCATGTTGTCTTCAAGGAGGAGTTGAAACAGTCTTTGGGCGGTCAGGAAGTGCTTCCAGATGACTGGAAAACCACAGCCAATGTGATCAGGGCCACAGGTCAGAAAGTACTTGGTGTGTCCTTTGAAAGGAAAGTAGATAAGGAGACTTGGTGGTGGAATGAGGAAGTGCAGGAGTGTGTACAAAGAAAGAAGTTAGCTAAGAAGAAGTGGGACATTGAGAGGACCGAAGAGAGTAAACAGGAGTACAGGGAGACCGAGCTGAAAGTGAAAGAAGCAGTGGCAAATGCCAAACAGAGGGTGTATGATGACTTGTATAATAGGTTGGACAGTCGGAAGGGAGAAAATGATCTATACAGGTTGGCACAGCAGAGAGATGAAGATGGGAAGGACGTGCAGCAAGTTAGATTGATAAAGGACAGAGAGGGAAATGTATTGACTGATGACAGAAGTGTGCTGGGAAGATGGAAAGAGTACTCTGAAGAGCTGATGAATGAGGAAAATCAGAGAAAATAAAGAGTAGAAGAGGTGACCATTGAGGAGCGGGAAGTCACAAAGAATAGAAAGGTTGAAGTGAGGAGGGCACTGAAGAGGATGAAGAACGGAAAGGCAGTTGGTCCTGATGATATACTGGTGGAGGTATGGAAGTGTCTAGGAGAGGAAGCAGTAGATTTTCTGACAAGAACATTCAATAAGGTCTTAGAGAGTGAGAGGATGCCGGAGCAACGGAGGAGAAAGGTGCTGGTGCCCATATTTAAGAACAAGGGAGACGTGCAGAGTTGTTGCAACTACATAGGGATAAAATTGATGAGACATACGATGAAGTTATGGGAAAGAATAGTGGAAGCTAGACTAAGGGCAGAGGTCAGCATTTGTGAACAACAGTTTGGTTTCATGCCAAGAAAGAGCACCACAGATGCAGTGTTTGCCTTGAGGATGTTAATGGAGAAGTACAGAGAAGGCCAGACGGAGCTGCATTGTGCCTTTGTGGATCTGGAAAAAGCATATGATAGGGTGCCAAGAGAAGAACTGTGGAATTGCATGAGGAAGTCTGGAGTGGCAGAGAAGTATGTTAGATTGGTGCAGGACATGTATGGGAGATGTAAGACAGTGGTGAGGTGTGCTGTCGGCGTGACCGACGAATTAAAAGTGGAAGTCGGCCTGCTTCAAGGATCAGCTCTGAGCCCCTTGTTGTTTGCGATGGTGATGGACAGGCTGACAGACGAGGTGAGGCAAGAATCTCCATGGACTATGATGTTTGCAGATGACATTATGATCTGTATTGAGAGCAAAGAGCAAGAGGAAGAAAAATCTTAAGAGGTGGAGGTCTGCCCTGGAAAGGAGAGGAATGAAGGTTCACCTCAGGAAATCAGAATACATGTGTGTGAATGAGAAGGACCCAAGAGAACGGTGATGTTACTGGGAGCAGAGATAATGAAGGTGGAGGATTTTAAGTACTTCGGCTCAACAATCCAGAGCAATGGAGAGTGTGGAAAAGAGCTGAAGAAGCGTGTGCAGGCATGTTGGAATGGTTGGAGAAAAGTGTCCAGTGTGATGTTCAATTCGAGAGTATCAGCAAGAATGAAAGGAAAACTGTATAAGACTGTGTTGGGGCCAGTGATGTATGGCATAGAAACAGTGGCACTGATGAAAAGATAGGAGGCCGAGCTGGGGGTAGCAGAGATAAAAATGTTGAGGTTCTCTTTGGGAGTAACGAGGATAGATAGGATCAGGAATGAGTACATCAGAGGGACAGCACATGTAAGAGGTTTTGGTGACAAAGTCAGAGAGGCTAGATTGAGATGATTTGGACATGTACAGAGTAGGGATAGTAAGTATATTGGCAGTAGGATGCTCAGGTTGGAACTCCCAGGCAGAAGGCCTGGAGGAAGTCCAAAGAATCTATGGATGTGGTGAAGGAAGACATGAAGGTCGGAGTAAGAAAAAAAGATGCAGAAGACAGGGTGAGATGGAGGCAGATGATTTGCTGTGGCAACACCTGATGGGAACAGCCGAAAGGAAAAGAAAAAGAATGAACTTTCACCCAAACCCAGAATGCAGGAGACAGTGTGGTATGACACAGAGTTGATTTATTATTCAAAGGGGAGCCACTTAAGCAGAGGGCAAACACTGTAACTGCTGGTGAGGAGGAGGAACACAAAAAACTTTTAAGCACTGGGGAACTACAGAGCGGGAACTAGTCGAGCACAGAGCTGGAACCAGGAGCCAGAGAGAACACAGGAAAGCAGGGATGTGAAGCTAAAACATCTTCTGGCACAGAGGTGAGCGCACTGCCTGTCTTTATAGCGTAGAAGATTTGGGAGTGGGATCAGGTATGCGTGCTGCAATCAGCCTGTGTCGGTCAGCCACGCCCCTCTGCTGGAGCCTGCACCACTGGGGAGAAAGCAGAGTTGGAACAGTTCAGTTCATTTTCTGTAAAGGCTTAATCCTAATCCGGGTCACGGAGAGGCTGGCGCCCATTCCAGCCGACTCCGGGTGAGGGCAGAATACACTCTGGACAGCTTTCTAGGCCATCACAGGGCAGAAACACACTGACGGCTTTGCAGCCTACTCTTATGGAAAGTCAGGAATGGTTCGATTACATTTCTCACACCATGGACAGTGAGAGACATGTCTGGCCTTTGATAACCCAGTTCGCTGCACTGGGGGGACAGTGACAACCTTGTGGAGAGTGGGACTCGAACCCCCAACCTTTGGATCAGCAATCCAGCGCCCTATACCACAAGGCCAACAATGCCCATAGAGTTAGAACAGAGCTGCAAAAATCAAAGTCACCCAAAACACAGATCATAACAATTTATATATCACAATGACTGTGATTACTTTCAGTGATGCTGCCAAACAGATTTAGAATAATTTAGGTCGGTCACAATAAGTAGGAGTAAAAAAAAATAAATAGAACTTAACCTGGAAATGTTCTTGGAGCTTCTGGAAAGTTCAGAATATTTCTTTATTTAAAAAAAAAAGTAATCTTATCCATTAAGCAATCTTGCATGGGCAGTGGGGCTTGATGTGATGGTAATGTGCTGGATCACTGATCCTAAGGTTGGGGGGTTCAAGCCCCACCCTCAACAGGTTGTCACTGTCCCCCCAGTGCAGCTAAGTATTTTATCAAAGGCTGGCCATGTGTCTCACTGTCTATGGCGAGAGTTTCATGTAAAAAAAAAAAAACATTACTGACTTTCGACAAGAGTAGCTGCATAGCCATCAGCTAGTTTCTTCCCTGTAATGGCCTGGTGAGCTTTCCAGGGTGTACTCTGCTCTCAGCCAGAGTCAGCTGAGATGAGCACCTCGTTCCCCATGACCCTAATTAGGATTAAAAGGTTCAGAAAATGAATGAAAAGGATTAAATAATATTCAATAATCACATTATCCTGATCAGAGTCATGATGGCACTAATACTAGAAAGAATTTCCAGGAAACACTGGATGTAAAGGCAAGAGAATCCATACTGGAAGGAATGACGTACTCCGAAGTGCAACAGGAAGTTTGTACCTGCACCACCCGTATCTTCACCTGTGTACATGTGCAACATGTGCAAGGATTTAATAAAAAGTGGACGACATAGTGGACGACAAAGTGGTCAGGGGATAGTATCTAAACATGAGCATGAGGAACATCTCCACAAAGTCATGGACAGGATATACACAGTTCATCTGAATCTCAGAGAGACTGAGGTCCCATATGTGGGAAACCCTCTCACAAGCAAAGGGTTTCAACTCTGATCCTGCAAAAAACTACAGCAGTTCCAGGGGCTGAATAACTACTTATCCTAATAACCATAGTGACCTCATGGAACCCTTGCAGTGACTCCTCCATCAAAACACTGACTGGTGCTAACACAGGTGCCATGCTGCTGTGTTTGCCAAACTGAAATACAGACTAAAGATGCCACCAGTACTGCAGTCTTTTCACTGTTTTCCAGCTGGTTGTAGTGTCAGCTGACACCTTTCAGCACGAATTTGATCTTTGCCTACAAAACAAAACAGTGGCTCTTCTCTCCAGGACTCTCAGTGACACTGGTCTTTGCATGCCAAAAAGTTTTTGACTTCGTTTATGACTGACCAGCAATGGCAGAAACTGACCACCAGCACCTCATCAACATTCTGAAAAATAAGCATTGCATGCAGCTGAGGCAGCACGATGGCATAGTGGTTAGCATGTCCACCTCACAGCCAGAAGGACCTTGGCTCGAGTTCCAGCTCGGGCATTGAAAGGGATTTTCTGATTTCTTATAATAACCAACATATATACCTACTATGCTGTCATAATCATATGGCTGTCATCTAACATCATTGTTATTTCACACCTGCTTTATATGTTGTGATCATTTATGCATTTATTATGTATTCACTTATACTATACTCATGATATCCTTCTTATTCACATGTCTATGTGTTTGTACTTGGATGTTTTGGAACATTCTGGTTAGTTAGGGTTCATAAAGGGGAAGAGAAACGAAGAGAACCTTTTACCTACTTTTCAAGTCCATAAATAGGTCAGGTTAGAACTATAATATTCCAGTTTTTCTTTTTAACCTTCTTGTTTATCCTAATCATGCACATTGCATACTGTGTACTCTCAGCTAGCATAAGCTTAACAACGTGACCCAGCCACGTTGTCTCTCTGTCTGACAAGCCATGCGTCAACATGATGTAATTTCTTCATTTTCTTGTATAAAAACCACTGTACTGGTCATCAGACTTTGGTGATCGGGGAATAAACACTTGAACACCTAACCTTAGTCGGTGTCTGTGCCTTCTTTGCTGATCACTCTAGCGCTGTTGGTGAAAGTCGGGAACTGATCCACGGGAAGACTTGCTTAGGGCCATCAAAAACCCAAACAGGCATCTTTGTGTGGCGTTTGCATGTTCTCCACTTGGGTTTCCACTGGGTATTTTGGTTTCTTCCCACAGTCCAAAAACATGCACAGTAGATTAATTGGCTGTTCCAAGTAGCCTCTCGGAGTGAAAAGTTATGTGAGTGTTAGCCCTGCAATAGCCTGGCGAGCTTTCCAGGGTGTACCGTGTCTTTAAATGAATGAATGTAGCCAGCTCCAGAGAATGATGCTGAAAGTCTGATGTTACAACTTCTTTACAGAAGAGGTGTAGAGAGTGATATGTTTCAGATAGCCCCTAGGTGTGAATAGTCATGTGCGTGTTAGCCCTGCAATAGCCTGGCGAGCTATCCAGGGTGTACCCTGTCTTTGTCCGGAGTCAGCTGAGATGGGCGCCAGCCTCCCGCCGACCTGAATTAGGTTGAAGATGTTCAGAAAACAAATGAATGAATGTAGCCTCTGCCGGCTCTTGAGAATGATGCTGAAAGTCTGATGTTACAACTTCTTGACATAAGAGGTGCAGAGAGCAATATGTTTCAGATGCCCTCAAAGCTATACGGCCCATCCAGAAAATCTGCTGAAGAAAGAAAGGAGTATGAGTTCATGCTATGGATGCATGCATTCTCCTTCAGGAGATTGTCCTTTGTTGAAAAAGAATGAGTTCTTCCCATGTTCTTTGCCTTCAGGAGCCCACACAGATCCCCTTCGACATTTTTCTCCTCCTCATCACTAGAATGTAGTGACTCTCTATTCACACTTGTCACCCAGAGACAATAACATCAAGCCACTTCAGGATGATAATGTGCCTTCCCCATTAGTTTTGGGGTAATTCCCAGAATCAATTTTCTCAAAATAGGACAGTCATGATGTTTCAGACTGAACACACACCTCTTCTGCTTGTAGGTAATGCTTATTCTTCTTCTTTTACTTCCGGCTGCTCCGGTCAGGGGTTGCCACAGCAAATCATCTGCCTCCATCTCATCCTGTCCTCTGCATCTTCTTTTCTGACTCCAACGACCTTCATGTCTTCCTTCACCACATCCATAAATCTCTTCTTTGGTCTTCCTCGAGCCTTCTGCCTGGTAGTTCCAACCTCAGCATCCTACTGCCAATATACTCACTATCACTCCTCTGTACATGTCCAAACCATCTCAATCTAGCCTCTCTGACTTTGTCTCCAAAACATCTTCCATGGGCTGTCCCACTGATATACTCATTTCTGATCCTATCCATCCTCGTTACTCAAAGAGAGAACCTCAACATTTTCATCTCCGCTACCTCCAGCTCTGCCTCCTGCCTTTTCCTCAGCGCCACTGTTTCTAAGCCATACAACATTGCTGGCCTCACCACCGTCTTGTACACTTTTCCCTTCATTTTTGCTGACACTCTCCTATCGCACATCACACCGGACACTTTTTTCCAACCATTCCAACCAGCCTGCACACGCTTCTTCACCTCTTGTCCACACTCTCCATTGCTCTGGATTGTTGAGCCAAAGTACTTAAAATTCTCCACCTTCGTTATCTCTGCTCCCTGTAACATCACCGTTCCTCCTGGGTTCTTCTCATTTACACACATGTATTCTGATTTTCTGAGGCTAACCTTCATTCCTCTCCTTTCCAGGGCATATCTCCACCTCTTAAGATTGTCCTGCACTTTTTCTCTACTCTCACTACAGATCACAATGTCATCTGCAAACATCATAGTCCATGGAGATTCTTGTCTCACCTCATCTGTCAGCCTGTCCATCACCATAGCAAACAAGAAGGGGCTCAGAGCTGACCCTTGATGCAGTCCCACCTCCACCTTGAATTCGTCGGTCACACCGACAGCACACCTCACCACTGTCTTACATCTCTCATACATGTCCTGCACCACTCTAACATACTTCTCTGCCACTCCAGACTTCCTCATGCAATACCACAGTTCTTCTCTTGGCACCCTGTCATATGCTTTTTCCAGATCCACAAAGGCACAATGCAGTTCCTTCTGACCTTCTCTGTACTTCTCTATTAACATCCTCAAAGCAAACACTGCATCTGTGGTGCTCTTTCTTGGCATGAAACCAAACTGTTGTTCACAAATGCTGACCTCTGCCCTTAGTCTAGCTTCCACTATTCTTTCCCATAAATTCATCGTATGGCTCATCAACTTTATCCCTCTGTAGTTGCCGCAACTCTGCACGTCTCCCTTGTTCTTAAAAATGGGCACAAGCACACTTCTCCTCCACGCCTCTGGCATATTCTCACTCTCTAGAACCTTGTTGAATGTTTTTGTCAGAAAATATACTGCTATCTCTCCTAGACACTTCCATACCTCCACAGGTATATCATCAGTACCAACTGCCTTTCCATTCTTCATCCTCTTCAATGTTCTTCTCACTTCACCCTTACTGATCTTTGCTACATCCTGCTCCTCAATGGTCACCTCTTCTACTCTTTTTTCTCTCTCATTTTCCTCATTCATCACCTCTTCAAGGTACTCTTTCCATCTTCCCAGCACACTTCTGTCATCAGTCAATACATTTCCCTCTCTGTCCTTTATCAATCTAACTTGCTGCACGTCCTTCCCATCTCTATTTCTCTGCTGTGCCAACTTGTATAGATCATTTTCTCCCTCCTTCCTCTCCAACCTATCATACAAGTCATCATACGTGCTCTGTTTGGCCTTAGCCACCGCTACCTTCGCCTTACGCTGTGTCTCCCTGTACTCCTGCTTACTCTCTTCGGTCCTCTCAATGTCCTACTTTTTCTTAGCTAACCTCTTCCTTTGTACACACTCCTGCACTTCCTCATTCCACCACCAAGTCTCCTGATCTAGCTTCCTTCCAGAGGACACACCAAGTACTTTCCTACCTGTGTCCCTGATCACATTTGCTGTGGTTGTCCAGTCATTTGGAAGCACTTCCTGACCATCCAAAGCCCGTTTCAACTCCTCTTTGAAGACAGCACGACACTCTTCCTTTTTCAACTTCCACCATTTTGTCTTCTGCTCTGCCTTTGCCTTCTTCACCTTCCTCACCATCAGCGTCATCCTGCATACGACCATCCTATGCTGTTTGGCAACACTCTCACCCGCTACTACTTTGCAGTCACTGACTTCCTTCAAATTACATCGCCTGCACAAGATGCAGTCTACCTGTGTGGTCCGACCTCCACTTTTATAAATCACCCTATGCTCCTGTTTCTTCTGGAAAAAAATATTGACCACAGCCATTTCCATCCTTTTTGCAAAATCGATCAACATCTGTCCTTCTGCTTTCCTGTCCTGGATACCAAACCTGCCCATCACTTCCTCGTCCCTTTGTTGCCTGCACCAACATGTCCATTGAAGTCTGCACCAATGACCACTCTTTCACCTCTGGGGGTACTCTGCATCACTTCATCTAACTCACTCCATAATCTCTCCTTCTCTTCTAGCTCACATTCTGCCTGTGGGGCATAAGCACTAACAACATTGAGCATCACACCTTCAATTTCTAACTTGAGACTCATCACTCTGTCTGACACTCTTTTCACTTCTAGAACATTCCTGACAAACCCCTCCTTCAAGATGACTCCTACTCCATTTCTCTTCCCATCCACACCATGATAAAACAGCTTAAACTCTGCTCCTAAGCTTTTCGCTTTGCCACTTTTCCACCTGGTCTCCTGAACACACAGTATGTCCACCTTCCTCCTCTGCATCATATCAGCCAGCTCTCTACCTTTTCTTTGCATAGTTCCAACATTCAAAGTCCCTACTCTCAGTCCGAGACTCATGCCTTTCCTCTTCTCTCTCTGTCTACGGACACGCCTCCCGCCTCTCCTTCTTCAATGTCTTCGACCAACAGTAGTCCAATTTCCATCAGCACCCTGTTGATTGACAGCACTGATGGCGGTCGCTGTTAACCCAGGCCTCGACCGATCCAGTATGGGGGTAATACTTCTGATTTGCATCATAAAAGTTTGGCATTGGTTTTACATCGGATGCCCTTCCTGACACGACCCTCTGCATTTCTCCGGGCTTGGGACCAGCGTAAGGGGGAGAGACACTGGGTAGTGCCCCCCCTCGCCTCATGGCTGCATTCTGCTTATAGGTAATGCAATACCTGAGACCTCTGATCTCTTAATCTTGGAGTATGCGACAGAAATTAAAGTGAATCAGTAGTGATCGTGTATACTGCATGAATTGTGTTGCATGCATTACCTGCTTATAGGTAATGCATGCAACACAATTCATGCAGTATACACGACCACTACTGATTCACTTTAATTTCTTTGTCGCAGACTCCAAGATTAAGAGGTCAGAGGTCACAGGAAACATTACTTGATACTGACATCTCCATTCCGACTGATATGATGAGAGTAAAGGTCAAGAATCCTGTCACTTGTTCTCTGTACAGACTTATCTACACATGACCTTAAATGCTTTACACCTCCATTTAAAAAATGCTTGACTAGATATAGGTGTGAATCGGGCCCCCCGAACAGAAAAAAGTCTGTTTATTTTCGAGAAAGGCATGCAGAGTAGTTTTATAATTTTCCAACCACAAAACTGATACACAGCTATTTTCATTGTTCCACTAAAACAACACCCATCCCCCTGCTACATCCAGGCCACACAGACAATGATCTTTCATCTCTGAGATCATAGCCAGTGGTTTACTGAGTGTCGAACAATACTCATCATATCTTAAATATCATTTATAAAATGACCATAATAATAAATAGAATAGTATTAAGAGCAACTGCTTATCAAGCATATCTATTCTATTTAGCAGAACCCCGAGTACACATTAGTGTATGTTTATGCTTAAACAAGTAATATATAATTATATCGATCTCATCATAAACAATCATAAAACATTTATTTTTCTGAGATTTAGATTTAATTATTGCCTCAAAAACAAAAATAATTGTCTTTAGTATAACAAGGGTGTTACGGTGGTGCAGTGATCAGCACATCCACCTCACAGCAAGAATGTTTCAGGTTGGATTATTGGGTTTCCATGGGAATTTGCACGTTCTCTCCGTGCTTGCATGTGTTTTCTCTGAATACTCCAGTTTGCTCCCACAGTCCAAAAACATGTAGGATAACTGCCTGTTGAAACAAATTGCTTCTATTAGTGTGTGTGTGTGTTTGTGTGTGTGTGTGTGTGTGTGTGTGTGTGTGTGTGTGTGTGTGTGTGTGTGTGTGTAATGTGTGTGTATGTGTGTGTGTGTGTGTGTGTGTGTGTGTGTGTGTGTGGGTGTGTGTGTGTGTGTGTGTGTGCTTTGCAATGGTCTGGTGTTGTATCTTGCACTCAGACATTGGGAGTCGACCCTTAAAGATGTGGCTCTTACACATTTCATGTGTTTATTCAGCACATCTTACAGATGCTTGATCTGATAAATATCTGGAGAATTTGGAGGTGGAGTTAACACCTTGAAGTCTTTGTCATGTTCCTCAACCCTGAACAGTTTTTGTAATGCAGCAAAGTACATTATTTTGATGCAAGAAGCCGCTGCTATTTGGGAACACTGTTGGTATAAAACGTTAACGCTTGGTCTGTAGCAATGTTAATCCATCTCACAGTAATAATTACATGAAAGGCAGGACTCTCATCAGCATTGTCCAGAACATCACTTTGCCTGATTGGGTTGTAATTTTTACACAGCCTCCAAACTTCTTCGGAATCAGGGACTTATGACTTTAGCATCTAGCTCGAGTTCATGGGCAAGAGTGTGTAATGGTGCTCGAGACATTCCATGACCATAGGTTTCATCACTGAGTTAAAACACTTAAACCTTAATAATGGCTCATAACATAGTAAATACAAACATGTTTTTAATTTCATAAATTAATGATAAATATGAACATGTTTTTATTTCACATTACAGCCGTGTACACATCAGCCAGACCATTTCATTATTCAAATGTGTCCATTTCAGAAGCTGCACCGAGTGGTTTAAATAATTTCCGACCACAAAACATTTTGCCTGCTGCACTGCAGCGTCAGAAACATTCATCACCTCACACCGAGAACGCGGAATCAAAACCACACAGGCATATTCATCTTTCATGTGCATTTATAAACATTTAATTATTGAGTGATAGCAGTTCTGATCATCTGCCTGTAAAATAAATAAATTATTTTTAAAACTATTCAGTATATATCTGGAAAACTCAGCTCTTTATCTCAATCGGAGGAGCAAGTGCTGCGTCTCTGGTGGTTCATCTCCATATAAAACAATCTAATCTCTGCATTTTTTCAGTACTTGACCAACAATGTGTTTCCCGCACTTAAATAACTGAAACAATAGTTTCACTTTGACTTCAGGAAAACATAAAATAAGGAATACAAAATAATGCAAATCATTAATTCATTGAACCGCTTAATTCTAATTGTTGTGAGGAGACTGGAGTCCATCTCAGCCGACTCTGGGAGAGGGCAGGATACATTCTGGACAGCTTGCCAGGCCATCACCGAGCAGAAGCACACTGATGGTAACCCAATGACACACTCTTTACGAATATCAGCAGTGAGTGTTTTACATGCCTTCACCACTGACAATAACAAGTAATTCGTTGTTATTAATTAAACAGATTCACAAAAAGTATAAATAAATCTAAATAACATTTTTCACCGACTCAATTGCCAAATCACTTACTCCTATTAGGATCATAGGAAGGCTGGATCCTTTCTCACCTAGCCTGGGCGAAGGTGAGACACACCCGCAACAACTCGCCAGATCATCACAAGGCCCACACATACAACAGTTCACACTCATACCGAGGCTCAATTTGAAACAACCAATTATGTCTTTTGAATGTAGATGGAAACCTGTGTACTCGGAGGAAACCCAGGCACGCTCTGGGAGAACTGAATTGGGTCTACCTGGTACCTGTGCTGCATTTTGGGTCTTCTTCTTCTTTTCCTTTCGGCTTTTCGCCTCAGGGGGCACCACAGCAATTCATCTGCCTCCATCTCACCCTGTCCTCTGCATTTTTTTTTCTTACTCTAACCTTCATGTCTTCCTTCACCACATCCATGAATCTCTTCTTTGGTCCTCCTCTAGGCCTTCAGCCTGGTAGTTCCAACCTGAGCATCCTACTGCCAATATATTCACTATCCCTCCTCTGTACATGTCCAAACCATCTCAATCTAGCCTCACTGACTTTGACTCCTAAACCTTTTACATGTGTTGTCCCTCTGATGTACTCATTCCTGATCCTATCCATCCTCATTAGTCCAAAAGAGAACCTCAACATTTTCATCTCACATTTTGAGTCACACCCATTTCATATTATCCTTCCGGTATAAATATACCATGAATTTAAAGATAAAGATAAGAGCTTTTAATTATCATGTGCATAGTGCTAGGAAGTGTCGAGGAAGATCAGTGTGTGTGATGGTACTGGTTGGGTTACACATTTAATAGCTTGTTGGTAAAAGCTGTACCGTGCATTGCAGTCACAAGAGATTAAAGATGGTGTTGAAAACCTCTGATAGTCGATTTGCACACACTTTAAGTATCCTTCCTATTACTTCATCTGGACCAGTAGCTTTCCACGTGTCGACTCTCTGCAGGGTAGCCGAATGGGGTCATCGTCCTTCTCTGGATGAGCAGGGAAGGTGTAAGTCAGTCACGTTGTGTTGATCGAAGCGAGCAAAGAAATGGTTCAGGGTGTCTGGTAGGGTACTGTCTGAGGTGTTATGGTCTGTGCTGGCTGGCAGCATTAACTCTCTCTTCATTCATTGCAGGGTCTGGCAAGGGGCATGGCTGTTACCTGCAGGTGAGGTCCAGAGAGCGCACCTGTTTCCATTCAGCAATCAGCAATCAGCGAGCTGAGTTTCCTGATTTGAAGGCATCGTCCCGTGCTCTCAGCAGGATGTGCACCTCAACATTAAACCATGGTTTCTGGTCCAAGAACATTTTACCAGCTCTTGTTGTGATCGCATTCTCTGTGCAGTAGTATATGTAGGAGAGAACAGCAGATATGTGACCCTGCAGGTTCATGTCTTCTGCAAATATTTCCCTGTCTGTAGAATCAAAACAATCCTGTTGAGCTGCAGCAGCTTCCTCAGTCAGCACCTGGACTGTTTTAACTGCTGGTCTTTGGTTACAGATTGAAGGTTTATTCGCAGGAATCAGAGCAGAGAGGTGATCTGAGAGCCCAAGATGTGGCAGAGGGATGACTTTATTGGAATTTGGGATGTTGAAGTAGACTTGGTCCGCTGTGCTTTTTTCCCTTGTCAGAAAACTCACATTTTTGTATAGTCCAGGCAGGACAGACTTCATGTTTGCAGAATTAAAGTCTCCTGTTGTGATTATAACACAGTCTGGCTGCACTGATAGCTGTTTGTTATTGGAGTGTTGTAGTAGCCCAATGGCTAAATTCGCATGAGCTTGGGGCGGCACATAAACTGTGATTATAATTACAGATGTGAGCTCTCAGCAGATAAAACTGTCTACACTGTACACTGTACTCGGAACATCAGCAGGTGTTGATGCAAACACAGGCCTCAGAGTTTCTTATCGGACATGCTGGTTCTGTCCATTCTAAAGGAGGCATGGTCTGCTAGCTCAACCATGGCATTCAGAGTCGGGTGGAGTGAAACATAGAGTTTTTAACAATCAATTCAGAATAGTGTAGAAAAGACGAAACAATACCAGTTATAAACATATGCAAATTTTTTAATGATTTCTTGGTTCCCCAACTCACTCAAAATAAGGTATGACGAGTCGATTTTGAGAGCACGCGAGCACACGATTGCCGACAAAGGGAATAACTCTAAATAATTAGAACATTCACAGTTCACAGATTTGGTATGACTGGAACGGTCAGGTAGTTTAGTAGAGGAAACTATCGCCAGGTTGCGACAGCATCATACCGGAAAGATTAAACTCTCTTTTCCGTTTCTTGTGAAATTCAGGAAAATCTGCCTTTTAAGCTATAAATATTTGGTTTATGGTTTTGAAATCGTCGAAGCAAATTGGATCACTATATCAGAATTAAACATTTTTAGTAAAAATGACCAAATATGGTCATTTTCATCGCTCTTGGGGGAGCCTTAGATATCAACTTATCAAGATGAACTTTTGAAATCTTTTAGATGACACCTCTCCACATCTTTTTATTGCTATTCCAAGTAAACATAATCAAACGTTTAATTTTTCACAATTTTCACTCCATCCTAGTCCGGAGTGAAAGTGTACAACAAAGTTCCAAATTTACCGTCTCACAATAATCAATGCGGCGTGAATTAAAGCACAGTTGCAACTCATCCATCTTGTTGATAAGTAACTGGGAGTTACTGAGAAATACGTTTACTCAGTGTATTTCACCTGACCTGCAGAAAAAATAAATATTTATGTAAACTTAGAAGTAATGAAGTGGTCCTAGCGTACTCTGATGTTCGGGAGGTTGGAGAACTTGATTTCCTCGAGATGTTGTACAGCCATTTTTCCGATGACACTGTTTAACTGGAACTTGAGATTACTTGGGTTTCTCTTCTTCTCCTGTTGATAAAAACAATAAAGAAACTTTGTCCTGATTCGGCTCATTAACATCATCAAACATAAATCCCACAAAATTCACTCAGTGTTGTCAATCTCTTGTTGTTCTCTATAGCACATCTCTGTAATGACTGTTGTAAATGGCTTAATCAGGATCAGAATTCTTTAATGATCCCGAAGGAAATTGTGTTTCAATAAACCTTCTGACTCTGATTCAGCCAGATACAATAGTGGTGTAATCCAACATGGCGGAAACCTCAATGTATGTCTTGTGATGTCACTCTATAGGGGAATCAGTTGTTTGTACAATAACTTTCATAATGTTTCTCTTTTTTTCGACGCAAACTTTAATATTGAAATGCATATGAAATCCACTGATATTTATAACCTCCTTTCGAATGAAAATCTGTTTCATACCTGTAGCTTAATGCATCAAATCCCTCGTGCTTTTTAGACACAAAAGTATACAACAGACTTTAGAGCCGCAGGGTTTCTTAGATATGCTGCTGAACAACCTGCTCAAAGAAAGAGAGAGAGAGAGAGAGAGAGAGAGAGAGAGAGAGAGAGAGAGAGAGAGAGAGAGAGAGAGAGAGAGAGAGAGAGACTGAGTCTCTCACAGCTTAATGAACTGAAAATTAAATGAAAAAAATGAATAATGTAATTTAGAGTAAAACTAAAACGACACAAAAGTTCATTCTCTGAACTGCTTAATCTTAATTGGGGTCGTGGGGAGACTGGCGCCCATCTTAGCTCCCTCTGTATACCCCACCTCCAAACCATATAATCATCATTTGTTCTACCTGACAGACAGTTTCCTCCTTCTTTCTCGCCTGATACACAACAGCACTGGGTCACGTTATGCTTCTGCCTCTGTTTTTCTTCATGGTTGGTGAGTGTTTATAATTTTATTAATTGTTTTAATTAATGAACAAAGATAAAACAAAAACAAAACAAGATCTGTTATTACGTGAAGAAGTCAAATTGATGCTTGCACAATAAAATACAGCATACATTTATTAATCAGCATAAATAAGCGAAACCAGTTAAAGCTGTGTGATACTGATGGATATTTAAAAAGGTTCACATCCCGCAGCACGGTGGCGTAATGGTTAGCACATCCTTCTCACACCAAAATGGTCCTGGGGTTAATTCCCAGACTTGGGCAGGTCTGTGTGGAGTTTTCATGTTCTCTCAGTGACCCTGTGAGGTTTCTCTGGATACTTCAGTTTCCTCACACAATCTACAGACATGTACATGAGACTAACTGACCCAGGTGGAAGTGTAAGTCTGAATGGTTGTTTTTTGCTCTGAGATGGTCTGGCGTGTGTGTACCTTGCCTTCGCCCAGTGTTGGCGGAGATCGGCTCCAGTCTTCCTGCTAGCCTACTTAAGCAGTTCAGTAGATGACTGAGTGAGGGATCATATCCTTTATTTCTCCTTATTTATTTATTATATTTGTTCACTACTTTCAGACAAACACTGAAATACAGAAATGCAAATTATAATTAAATACTTTTTATTACTATGACATGTATATAGGCGAAATCTTTGAATGAAATCAAGTTCTGTCAGTCATATTACATTTTAATTTTCATTTTATTCTACAAATCACTTTATGATTAATTACGATCGTGGGGAGGTGGAAGCTCATCCCAACCAACTCCGCATGAAAGCAGTGTAGGCCCTGAATAGTATTGTGTGTGTGTGTGTGTGTGTGTGTGTGTGTGTGTGTGTGTGTGTGTGCGTGTGTGGGTGTGTGTGTGTGTGGGTGTGTGTGTGTGTGTGTGTTGCAGGTTTACTCTCAGAGTCTCTGAGTTCTTTAACTCTGGTGGCAGAAGTTGGAGATAAAGTCACTATTTGGTGCCAACATGAAATGATAATTACAGGTCACATCTTCTGGTTTAAACACACGAGTGATTCAGTTCCACTTCTTGTTGGGTGTAAACGTTTCTTTACGTTATCTCCATCAGAGGATTGTACATTCTTTACTGAGAGTGAGAGAATAGTGATGTCTGTTCAGGGCAGGAACACGTCTCTCACCATCACTGCAGTAAACGTCTCTGATACTGGACTCTATTACTGCAGCTACATGAAAGAGATCAAAACAGACTTCAGCAACTCGACCTTCTTACACGTGAAAGGTAAATGTTTATAAAATGAAGAATTTCAGTGAAGGTTCAGCGAGATGAGTGAGATTAAAGTAATGTTTCCTTTTTTAGGTGAAAATAAAGAAAATAAGAAACCGGACGAAGCAGATGGTTTGTCATTAACATGTTCTCTCAAAGTAAAACCTTTCTGTTTAAAAAAAACACAGTCCACAGAATTGTTGATTTTTATCTTATTTTTTTAGTAAAATAATAATTTTCTTATAAATTATTTTCCTTCATCGATGTTCACTGAGATGAGTCAGATAAAAGTAATGTTTCCTTTCTTAGGTGAAAATGAAGAAAATAAGAAACCAAACAAAACAGACATGTTCTCTCAAAGTAAAGCCTCTTTGTTTTTTAAAAAAGCAGTTGACAGAATTGTTCAATTTTAGCTTATTTTTTTAGTAAAATAATTATTTTATTCGAAATTATTTCTGTTTACCAAGGTTCAGCTTGTTCTGATGTGTTCTTCAAAATGACGGTGGTGTTTGGTGTAGTGATTGTGATTCTTCTTGGTTTCTTCTTTATTCTCGTGATCTTCACCAGAGTGAAACGCAGAAAAACACACAGAGGTAATACACGGCTGTTACAGATTCATGTTGCTTAAAAAACTCAAATATGTAACATTAAAATATTAATTTATTTTTTTCTTGAAAAATATTTTTAGGTGATAACACCAGAAGACAGAATAATGAGGTAAATATCCTGAAAAAGACAAATAATTAAAAAAATAAGAATAGGGTTCAGGTTAGAGTTTTCCATTATGACATGCTGTAGAATGTGATGCGGTGCAGGTGAAAGTCACACTGTGTGATTTTCTTTGTCAGTTTTAGTCGAGTTACAAACAATAATGGAAGGTGCTGGTACCGTCTCCTTTGAATATATCTTATAACATTTCCCTGCAGATCAGTTTCTTTCTCGCACAATATAACTGATTTTCAATGTAAATGATGTTGCTGTTCTTATGTATTTACTTCGTCACTGCAGGAGCACACGTCTGATGCAGTGAATTACGCTGCGCTACACTTCTCCAGGAAGAAAAATGGAAAGATGGACAGACATAAAACTGCGTGTGAAATGGTGGAGCCACATGTTGTATATTCGTCTACTAGATAATTACTGAGCAATGCTGTGTGTGTGTGTGTGTGTGTGTGTGTGTGTGTGTGTGTGTGTGTGTGTGTGTGTGTGTGTGTGTGTGTGTGTGTGTGTGTGTGTTTATCTGATTTCTACTTTTTATCACAACAGAAAAGTACAATGCATTACATTTTTATAAAGTAAATCAGATGGTTCTATATGAATAAAAATTGTATGCTGTATACTGTATTGACACAAAGGTTGGATTTATTTCAAAATTTCTTTTTTTTAAAGAAATCAATAAATAAAAAAAAACCAGAAAGCCAGTCTCGACACATTTACAACATTATCAGTGTATCGATTTGTCAAAGTTGAAAGTGCTACATTTTAATTGAGTTTCTTTAAACAAAAATGGGACGTGTCTAAATATGTTTTTTTAAGAAAAAAAATAACGAAAAAATAGTTTGTGTTTTTTTTTTTGGAAAATGTACCATTGGACTCTCGAATCGTGTTTAAAACCTACCATGTCACTTGATCATGTTAAAAATCTAATTGATATTTAGAAAACCCTTCTGTAATGATGTCAGCAAAGATGGAAACTGTTTTTCTGATGAGAGAATCGTTAAAATCTCCCTCCTTTTGGTTAGATGAATGTCTTGAGCATCAGCATTTTTCGGTTTAATTATTGACTCAAAATGGCCTGAAAAAAGATGTTTCTTCTGAAATTAATATTTCTATATTTATTCTGAAAAATGAAGCCTTCCATATTTGAACCTGTTAAAAAGACACTGAAGAGTTCCTACAGCGGTGTGTGCTACTCCCACTCACAAAACAGCTGAAACTGCCTCGAACCAGAATACAAAGAGGAGTCAGAGGCTTTAGTGCAGAACTCAGCAACAGGACAAGTATATCAGAGTCTCAGCTTTGATAAACCTGACACGTCCTCAACTGGTAGCTTCATCAAATATTACCCACAGTCACCGGCTTCATCTTCAACAGTGAAAATGTGACTTATGGAGCAGCAAAGAAAAAGCCAAATCTGAGACCAGTGAATAAAAGGAGAAGATTAAAACACTGGACAGAGAAAGATTGAAAATGGGCTTTTGATAAATGATGATCTTTGAGTCACAAAGAAAAAAGTTATAAAATGCAGAGTTAATGCTAGATTGCTTGGCATCATCTAACAAGCATGGTGGCAGATATGTGACGGTCTGGAGGAGCTGTATTTTTTTTTATTTTTGACAATGTAAAAGACAGTAAACTAGGAAGGCTATCATGCTATTTTGCAATCAATGCCAGACCATGTGGATGAGGTTTGACTGAGGCCACCTTCCACCTTGTCCTCCTTCACCACATCCATAAATCTTCTCTTTGGTCTTCCTCTGGGCCTTCTGCCTGGGAGTTCCAACCTCAACATCCTACTACCAATATACTCACTATCCCTCCTCTGTACATGTCCAAACCATCTCAATCTAGCCTCTCTGACTTTGTCTCCAAAATGTCCAATTAAATAATTTTAATGAATAACATCAACAACATGTTTAATCTGGGTTGTTGATCATTCATTTGTCTCTCACATGTTCATTTCCTGTGCGTTTATAGGTCGTCCACTGAAAATTAACACGGTCTGTCTGCTTTACGAGTAGTCTGTCTTGTTTCTGTACTTCATCAAACACTAGTTAAAATAGAAATCATTTAAGTTGAGTGCTCTTTACTTTCTGGGGATAAAAAAAAAAAATATATATATATATATATATATGTATATATATATATATATATATATATATATATATATATATATATATATATGTATATATATATATATATATATATATATGTGTGTGTGTGTGTGTGTATGTAAGTGTGTATGTGTGGATACCTATATATATGTGTGTACATATATGAGTCCACGGGCATGTAAAAAAAAAAAAAAAAAATGTATGCACATATATGCATGTATCGATACCAATATTTAAGAGAACCCGCCCCCGAATACATAATGAACACCACCCCATCTAGAGGACGCCATGTTCATCGACATAGTACCGCCCCCAGCACTTTGTAATCATTCTTCTATAATCACCTGAAGAGAGAGGATGGTTTCACTACCCCTCGAAACAGATCTGTAGTGATAAATGGTTTCAATAGAAAGTCTTTGTCCTGTCCTTTTATTTTTATTGTTATTTGCTCTTCCAAAAAGTATTGAGCACTCTCCTACGGAAGCATCTACTCAGAAAATCCTCTCTCTCTCTCTCTCTCTCTCTCTCTCTCTCTCTCTATATATATATATATATATATATATATATATATATATATATATATATATATATATATATATTTTTTTTTTTTTTTTTTTTATTGATTGATAGATTTCAAAACTTGAATAAATATTAGTATTTCTGGAAAACAATAAAATTACTTTGTATCAAACCAAGCCTGTCATTTGTTTTATTTGAGGTTCAGCTGTGTTGCATTCAGAGTGGTGTGAAGACCAGCTTTCAGTCAAACCACATGCAGTAAGTGTCCATATCAGGGTCTGAATGTTATTTTCCAACCACAGAACAAACAAGCAGTGTATTTTCACAATTAGCCTCAGACTCTCTCCCCTAGTGTTCCTCTGCTTCTGAACACTGAGTGCTTTTATAAACCTTCATTTACACTTTTGACTTTCAAGAAAAAACCTGAATAATTTTAATGAGTTTCCACAAAAGATGCCTGAATATTCATCGATGTGCAGTAAACACAACATGATCTTAAATTCAAAGTGATAAATTAAAAATGTAAAGATAATATAAAATAATATTTATTAACATAAAATGTGATTATCCACACTGAAGTGATGCAGTGGTGATCTTTATAGCCGAGCACCGTACTGAGGAGAGATTGGTATCACATCAATCTGATTTTTTTTGTTGCAAATCACTGTGTCCGTACAGTATATGTGCACAATGATTATCATCATCTTCTTCCACTTACTCTGGGGTTGGGTTGTAGGGGTAGCAGCCTGAGTAGCAAGGTCCAGACGTCCTTCTCCCCAGCTACTTCCTCTAGCTCTTCTGGGGGACACTGAGGCATTCCCAGACCAGTCAAAAGGCTCTGAGGTCTCTTCCCAGTTGGACATGAACATCTGAAACATCATACCTGGGAGGCTTTTGTGGGGCATTCTAACCTGATACGTACCTGAGACACCTCAACTGGCTGAGCTTCTCATCCTGTCAACTAAGGGAGAGCCCCATTACCTGCATTGAGGTGTTCCCAGACCAACTGAGAGACACATCAAGTATGTTCTGGGTCAACCTTGGGGTCACTTCTCGAATGAACATGCCTGAAACACCACACCAGAAAAGAGTTCAGGAGGAATTTTAATGTTTCTCGAGCCACCACAACCAGCTCCTTTCAGTGTGCAGGAACAGAGGTTCTACTCCAAGCTTCTGGATGGAAAACGTCTCATCTTATCTCAAAGAGAGAGCCCAGACACCCTGTGAAGGATCAGAATCTCTGACACTATCTTATGAATTGAAAAATTGGAGAAAATGAAAAAGAAGGGAAAGACTATTGATTTCACATCAAACAGCAATACTATGTGCACAGGTGTGCTCCTTCATGTTCATAGATTCCATTCATAGCTGAATACAGAAAAATTGCAGAAATGACACTTAATAACAAATTACTTTTTAACAGTTTATGAATGAGACCCATTGATGTAGAATGGTGTGATAAACATGCTATTGATTTAAAAATTCAGCAGATCTCAGGTAAATCGAGCTTCTGCAGAATATGCTGCACAAACACTTTAATCGGACTTGCAGGACTTTAAGAATTTCTTCACTTTGCAGCCAGATATCACAGCAAACCCTGACAGACCTGGTGGGGTCCATACCTTGATGATCGGTGTTATTTTTGATGGTTGTGCCAGCCTACAGAATTTCAAGCAAGTGATTTTAATGTTCGAGTTAAATGTTCAAGAACAGACTGTTCACCTGCTGCCAATACATTCCTCTTCAAGACTGATTCCAGTGCAATGAGACAATCGTTTTATTCACTTCACCGCTCAATGGTTTTAACGTTATTTTCAACTTTTGTTCTGTGTGTTGCATCAGTTTATAACTTTCTATATTTTAAAAAATGGTTTGAATTCAGTAAAAAAAAGATGTTGTTTGTTTGGACTGTTTTCAGGTCAATAAAGATTCATATGAATTCATAAACCAAAGTTTTCTGTTGCTGCTGATCCTCCCTCCCCACGCCACCCAACCACATTCAAATGAAAAAGTGTAAGATTTGCTGTACATTTCATTTCCTCTTCATCTCTCATCTGATACACAATGGTACAGTGTGAAACTGTGTTTCTTTGCCTCATGGGTAAGTGTTTATAATATCATTTATTACCTTTAATAAATAATTTGACTGTTAAAAATCTCCTTTATTACTCTTCATAAATATTTTACTGTTAATAAATAATCTATTACTGTTTATAATTTCATTTATGACTGTTAATAATTTTTTTCATGAATAACTTTTATTAGAATTTTTATTATTACGAGATTTGTAATTTGTGTGAATGGGAATTTTATTGTTGAAAAAAAAATACATTGTAAAATGTTTTTCCTCCAATTTTAGTGATTTGTTGACATATATTTCTTGAGGGACAGTGATGGCATAGTGCGCTGGATCGCTGATCCTATGGTTGGGGGTTTAAGTCCCACTCTCCACAAGGTTGTCACTGTCCCCCCAGTGCAGCTAACTGGGTTATCAAAGGCGGGCCATGTCTCTCAGTGTCTATGGTGAGAGGTTGATGTAAAAGAACCATTGCTGACTTTCATAAAGAGGAGCTGCAAAACCATCAGTGTGTTTCTGTTCCTTGATAAAGGGTTGTGTCAGGAAGGGCATCCGACATAAAAACCTATTCCAAATCAAACGTCCAAATCATTCGCTGGAGCGACCCCTGAGAAAGGGAAAAAGCCGAAAGGAAATCTAATCTCATTTACACATATTTCTTGAGAATGGCAAAATGATCTATGAAAGCTCCTGTGTTACCTTATACGTGTTATATTAGTTATATATGATCTGTCATGAGGTGTGTGTGTGTGTGTGTGTGTGTGTGTGTGTGTGTGTGTGTGTGTGTGTGTGTGTGTGTGTGTGTGTGTTGCAGGTTTACTTTCTGAGACTCTGAGTTCTTTAACTCTGGAGGCAGAAGTTGGAGATAAAGTCACTATTTGGTGCCAACATGACATGACTATTACAGGTCACATCTTCTGGTTTAAACACACGAGTGATTCAGTTCCACTTCTTGTTGGGTGTAAACGTTTCTTTGCGTCGTCTCCATCAGAGAATTGTACATTCTTTACTGAGAGTGAGAGAAGAGTGATGTCTGTTCAGGGCAGGAACACGTCTCTCACCATCACTGCAGTAAACGTCTCTGATACTGGACTCTATTACTGCAGCTACATGAAAGAGATCAAAACAGACTTCAGCAACTCGACCTTCTTACACGTGAAAGGTAAATGTTTATAAATTATAAAGAAATTGAATTCCATAATATTGGGTGAAGTTGATTTTTTTTTTTTCCAGACAGAAATCAAGCAGTTCCTGAGAACCCAGACCGAGCTGAAAGAACGAATGGTTTGCTTTTTTCCCACAATTAAGACTTCTTTACGTTGCAGGTCTGTGATTCTAAATGTATATGACGTGGTTTTAAAGGTGAAAATGCGAGTTAATATTATTCTTCAGGTTCAGAAGCTTCTTTCTCTTCTGCTGAGTTCTTCCTGCTGAATGTGGGGTTCGGTTCAGTGATTGTGGTTCTTCTCTGTGTTCTGATCTTCATCACACGGAAACACGGAAAAACTCACAGAGGTAAAGTACAACCACAAATAACAGCTTTTAAGTTGTGTGAGAAGAAACAACATTGACATGATTCATGCTTTACTGTCCCGACTTTGATTAAAATCTTTTGCAAGAATAAAAAGCAAATGAAGTATTTATTTAAAAAAAAAAGAAACTCACGAGGTAAAACACCAAAGAGTGCAGTACAGGACAAACATTTACAAATCATCATTTTAGATTTAGTTTCAAATTACCCTCGCAAACTTTTCTGAATTAGGCTTGTAATAAAAATAATCATAATAAAATAATAATAATGTTAGAGGATGTCTGCTTTGCCTCATCGGCTCTTTTTCTGCCGTGCGTCAGCCCAGCCCCAGCAATCTCCAGATCTGGGAGAGATTTCAACAAAAGAGCCAAACACACGAGCGGTGTAGTGGATTGTTTATTCATACCTTATAATCACACAGTGTTACAGACCGGGATATATTCGTCAAATTGTGGGAATCCAAAGGATAAGAGATACAGCAATGCTTTCATTACAAATCACATCTGTTCATTAGCAAAGAACAGAAGTAGATAAAGCAGGAAGTGTGTGGGGAGACACTTTCTCGTGAGAGTCTTACTGAGACGCTCCGGTAACCCACACCTAATCATCACTCGTGCAGCAGGAGAAACACAGAATTAAAGAAGTAGACCCCCGAGCTCAAAAACACCATTATACGTCTTTAAGAAATAATATGCAAAGGATATTTTTTTTTTCTCTTCAAATAATAATAATTATAGGCCCTTCAGCGGTCTGGCAAGCTGTTCAGTGTGTACCACAGTTGGCTGAGATGGGTGCCAACCTCCCCACGAGAATCAAAGAGCTCAAAACGAATGAATGAATGAATGAATAATAATAATAATAATAATAATAATAATAATAATAATAATAATAATAATAATAATAATAATAATAATAATAATAATAAAGGGTAGTGGTGGTCTAGTGGTATGAGGCGCCGGATCGCTGATCCAAAGGTTGGGGGTTCGAGTCCCACTCTGCACAAGGTTGTCACTGCCCCCCAGTGCAGCTAACTGGATTATCAAAGGCCGGCCATGTCTCTCACTGTCTATGGTGCGAGGCATGTAAAAGAACCATTGCTGACTTTCGACAAGAGTAGCTGCAAAGCCGTCAGCGTGTTTCCGCCCTGCGATGGCCTGGCGAGCTGTCCAGGGTGTACTCTGCCCTCACCCTGAGTTGGCTGGGATAGGCACCAGCCTTCCCGCGACCCTAATTAGGATGAAGCGGTTACAGGAAATAAACTGATTATAATAATAATAATAATAATAATAATAATAATAATAATAATGTTTGTTATGTTTGTTTATTAGGTACTGAAACAGTAGACAATGAGGTAAGTGTGACACTACAGAACTTAAAACTACAGATAAGATTTCAAAAGATTATATGAATATTCTAAAGAATTTGTATTTATTTTAAAGTAACTTCTAAAAGATTAAAGTTGCAGCTGCAGGACATTTCTTGTGTATTTTAATCATAAAAAGAACCAGATGATCGATAAATGTGATATTAGATTTATTTAACTGCCTCGAACCTGTTCGGCAGCCAATATAGACTCCAAACAACTCTTTTGGTGTCTTTCTATGAACCAAACGTATTATTATTTTATATCTGATGTTATTTTTATTTTTTCCTGAACATAAGAAAATAATCTATGATATTCACGAGCAAACAATAATGATAAAATAAATAATAAATATTGCATGAAAATAAAATAATATAAACATTTTATATGCATTTATTAGTACATAAATACATATACTTACCAGGGTGGGGTCCACCCGAAACTGAGTGTGCCAGACCACCATGGAGCAATTTGTCTAATATGCATTTCTTTGAATTGTGGGAGGAAACTGGAATAACTGGAGGAAACCCACACAAGCAAGGAACACATATGCAAAGTCCACTTTGCCCAAGCACAGGAATTAAAACCAGGACTTTCTTGCTGTAAGGTTCTCCATTACACCAGCATAACCCTGCATACTATATAAAAATGTAATAGTGTGTGAAAGTATTACAGCGGTCAATAAAGCATTCAGTTACTCTGTGAAAGCCTGAGCCAGTCTGATCTAGAAAACTGATCAGCACCAACACGAGCTCATACTTGGATGGGGACTGCCAGGGAATAGCAGAGACAGTGAAGGGTTAGGGAAAGACCTGGCAACCTTCCCTGTAAAAAAAAAAAATCTGCTCATGTTTTTGCTATGATTCGCACCAACCCTCATTTTGTAAATATATACCATGTATTTATGAAATCTATATGATGTTATAAACAGTATATAAAATGCATATGTTATTTATCCATCATTGTAAAGACAATAAATAAACATTATTACAGCATTTTGCATTATTATATAAAATTTTCTTCTGTCGTACAGTTCCGTCAGATGAAAAAGAAGAGGTGAGTTGACAGAGTGAAGTATTCATATGTTATATATTCCTCTGTCAGTAACACAGCGGTGTCGGGGTCATGTGTGTACATTGTAGAATAGATGATTTATTTTTATAATGATGTTCAGATATTAAATAATTTAGAACGTTTTATGTATACCAATCAGCCAAACCATTAACACCATCTATCTAGGTTGCTCCATACACAGCCAGCTGAAATGCATTATGGGTTCTGACTCATTTTTCCTGCCTCTAACACATCAGCTTCGAGACCTCACTGCTCACTTTGAGAATAATACTTTTCACTCTTTAATGTAAGGAGATAATCAGTGTTATTCACTTCACCTGCCTGTAGTCATAATGTTTTGGCTTATTCGTGTCATGTTCTCTGTTCATTATTCAGTGGTGTACAATACTCGAAATAAACAGATCAGTTTCCTTATTTTGTAGTTCTTTCTAAAAAAAATAATATATACATATAGAGTCTCTGCTCTTCATTTTAATCACAAATTTTAACTGTAAAGATAAAAAAAAAACTTTTGTCAAACGTATTTATGAACACTCCATGCTCATGTAATTTTTTTTTTTTTTTTTAACTGAAGTGTTTGTACTTATGAGTAGCAACTGAACTTAATGTCAAAAAGCCCATGTGGGCCTGAGTGTGTTTGCATGCATATTTGTGTGTAAAGCGAGCCATATCTTTAACCACAAGCCTTTACTGAAACATACAGCATCTGTCCATGTAATGGTTCAAACATTTTCCAACCACAGAACTAGTACTCGGTGTATAAAAATATACCCCCCACCCCCCAATGTTGCATCCTCTTCTGACCACTGCCTGCTTTTGTTCACCTTTGTTTTGAGTGACTGACTACTGTAGTTATAACTAAATGTGATATGTGAGTGATATGGAGTGAATTTCTCCATTGTGAGATTAATAAAGCTGTATCTATCTAAAAACAATTTGCAATATAATAAATAATTACCCCCCAGTGCAGCTACCTGGGTTATCAAAGGCCAGCCATGTCTCTCACTGTCTGTGGTGAGCTGTCCAGGGTGTACTCTACCCTTGTCCAGAGTCGGCTGAGATGGGCATCAGCCTTCCCGCAACCCTAATTAAGATTAAGCGGTTCAGAAAATGAATGAATGTAAAATAAATAAATAAATAAATAAATAAATATGTTTTGTACACAATCATAAAAATAAAATAATTCTGTCTTCAAATTAAGAAAATATCCGGGGTCATCCCGAGGTCACTCTGCCATCTGTGGCCTTGCTTAAAGCAATGCATGCTGGTTCGAATTTTTGCCTGGTTCTTTTATATGCCTGCGTGGGTTTCCTGTGGGTACTTCAGTTTCCCCCCACAGTCCAAAGACATGTACATTGGGGATACTGGCTGCTCCACATTGTATTTTATTCAATTATTATTTCCAGTATTTTAAGTTACAGTTGAGTAAATTTGGTTCCTAAGGTGGCAAGATATGGGTTTTGTACATGATTGTCCACATGTGTGATGAGACTTTTGTCAACGACTGTATATTGAGGATTATTATTAGTGGCATTTTTACAATGTTATGATTTTGGAAGGATTTTTTTGTTTGTTTTTTTAACTGTCACCTGATTGATGTTTTACAATACTGCAGCTGTACCTGTTTTTAAGCTCTTTGGTGTCCATTTAATTTCAAGGATGCTTTTCACTTAACTCGTCTCATTCACGAATCATGACTACCAATCCTATGAGCGTCATGGGGAGGCTGGAGCCTATCTCAGCTGAGACTGGTTGAAGGCGGGGCACACTCAGGACAGTTTACCACTCCATGACAAGACAAGACACATACAACCATTCACACTCACATCTCGGGGCAATTTGTAACAGCCAATTAGCCTCAAATGCATGTCTTTGGATAATGGGGGGAAACCGGAGTACCCGGATTAAACCTACACAAGGATGGAGGTAGCATAAACTGGGGCCTGGGACTTGTAGATTGGACCTTCTTGCCGTGAGGATGTGCTGAACACTGTTCAATCATGGATGCTACTTAGACTGTCGGGAAAATCCTAGAAGAACTGATGAACTTTGTTAGAAGTCAATCCATCGCTTTCATATCTCGCCGATGGTAAGCTAATGTAGAAAGGCTTTAATTAAAGCCTATATACAACAATTTAGAATTTAAGATGGGTTTAAATATACTTGGCTGATTCTGAACAAATTCCAGATAATAAAATTAAACTTTCATAAACTTGGAATTGGACATTTTTGTTTTGCATTTTACCTCAAAAACGTTTTCTGGGTTTTTTTCATTTCCAAATTTGATACCATACGTAGTTATTCCACTGTGAAGGTAAAAGTTCTGACATGCTTAAACTTGAGATAAATATTTTTTAACATCACACCAACCTAATATGCCCACAGAGGGTGTGAAGAATTTTGGATATTCAGTAGGCCGTCGTTATTCGCAGACGTTCAGTTCCGGCCCCTCCCGCAAATCAAAAAAATCCACAAGTTCTGTAACCGGAAGTAAAACCCTATATATCATATTACATGCACTAAAATATGCTTCTTAAACACATTCTATATCATCTTACTCATTAATACAGTGTGAATGTAGTAAAATGTAGTCATGATGAAGAAAAACTTTTTAATTTTGTACTGTGATATTTATTAATAAAATATATAAGCATTATACAGCATTGTAAATATAAAAGAACATGAAGTGTAATACAGTAAAACGGTTTGATAATTTGGATAAATATACAGGTACAGCACTGTATTGCACATTAGTGGTTAAAAATGCTTATCAGACGGCCACTAGAGAAAGGCATTGCATTTTATTTAATGTATATAAAGAACATAAGAGAACATGAAGTGATCTTCTTTTCCTTTCTGCATTTTCCCTTTTTCAGGGGTCACCACAGCGATGAAGTGAAATAAAATGGTTTGAGAAACTTGGATAAACATATAGGCACAGCACTGGATTGCACATTTGTGATTAAAAATGCTAATCAGATGCCCACAAGAGGGAGGAATTGCATTATTTATTGCACTGTCCATAATCTATGTGTGTGTGTGTGTGTGTGTGTGTGTGTGTGTGTGTGTGTATGTGTGTGTGTGTATGTGTATATATATATATATATATATATATATATATATATATATATATATATATATAGATAGATAGATAGATAGATAGGGGCAGTGGTGGTCTAGTGGTATAGGGTGCTGGATCGCTGATCCAAAGGTTGGGGGTTCAAGTCCCACTCTCCACAGGGTTGTCACTGTCCCCCCCAGTGCAGCTAACTGGGTTATCAAAGGCGGGCCATGTCTCTCACTGTCTATGGTGAGAGGCATGTAAAAGAACCATTGCTGACTTTCGTAAAGAGTAGGCTGCAAAGTCGTCAGCGTGTTTCTGTCCCTTGATAAAAAGGGTTGTGACAGGAAGGGCATCCGACGTAAAAACCTCTGCCAAATCAAAACGTGCGAATCAGATGATTCGCTGTGGCGACTCCCGAGTAAAAGGGAAAAAGCCGAAAGGAAGACAGACAGATAGACAGATAGATAGATAGATAGATAGAGCTTTATTGATCTCACACTGAAGAAATTTACTGTTACAAGCTCTCGAAGTACCATCAGTAGGGGGTGCAAAATACCTCAGAAAGGTGGAACATCATTGAGTCATAATATCAGAACAGCAAAATAAAATATAAAATTAAAAAAAATATACAATATATATATATATATATATATATATATATATATATATATATATATATATATATATATATATATATATATATATATATATATATATATATATATATATATATATATATATATATATATATATATATATATATATATATATATATATGTATATATATATGGTGGCACGGTGGCGTAGTGGTTAGCACGTCCGCCTCACAGCAAGAAGGCCTGGGTTCAATTCCCGGCCTGGGCGTTTCTGTGTGGAGTTTGCATGTTCTCCCCGTGCTTGTGCGGGTTTCCTCCGGGTGCTCCGGTTTCCTCCCGCAATCCAAAGACGTGCACTGTAGGTTAATTGGCCGTTCTAAATTGACCGTAGATTCTCTCCTGCAACAGCACTGGACCCCAGTCGTATCGGCACTTGCCTTTCCATTGGATCCTTCCGTGGCGCCGAGACGGGGACTTGCTGCTTGGGTAACAGCCTGTCCCTCATTACTCCCTACCCAGGCTCTGCGCACTGGGGAGTATCACCAGCCGGGATACCAGCCAGAGCGCAGCCATAGTCCTTCGGGACTGACGGAGGCCTACCATATATATATATATATAAATAAACATTATAGTAGTAGTAGTAGTGTGTAGTAATTTGTAGTTTATTAAAGTGTCAAGTGTATGAATACAGAATAAAAAAATGCAAATTATATGGATAAAAGATTACATACACCCAGCCTAGTATAGGTTTATGAGACACTGTTAAAACAATATTATGTACTTCAGAATATAAATATAGAAATTAAAATGTTTGCATAATGTATAGTACTCCGATAAAACATTCCCTCCTTTTAAACATTTTGTTAGGAGATATTGCTAAGATATATAAAAGATGGGGATCTGAAGACATCAAACGACTTAAAATTTGAATATCATTTTCATAAAATGAAATATCTAACAAGGATAAAAATTTAGATCTCAGATCATGGTAAAAATGGCAATTTAAAAGGAAGTGAATTTCGTCTTCCACGCAGTCACAGAAGGGGCAGGTTTTCTCAGACAGTGGGGTGGGGGACTTGCTGTATCTTCCTGTCTCGATGTGGAGGGCAAGATTGCCACAGCGTAGTTTGGTGAGATTTCGTCGTATGTTCCTGTATTATATCTAAAAGGACACAAACTGAGGACAACACAGCATCTTCAATTCAACATACAGCACTGTAGTTTTCAAAAATACCCACTAGGGGGCATTGCATGAAATCAGGGGTCGGGAACTCGTGGTTCATGCAGCTCTTTGACCTCTCTGGTTTCCAGGGGTTAGAGAGTTAAACCAGCTTTCAGCTGAATGATGGGAGAATCTGCCTAAGGCAGAGTTCTGCAATGGTCGGGTACCTACAGGCACCCAGTTGGTACCCCTCCAAAAATGCTCTTTTAGGGTTGAAAATTACATAGCTGAAAATTAACAGTCACGGGTGTGGGCGGATATTTATTTGGTGTGGGCAGGGTGATTTTGTGTGCGTGTTCTTGTGGACATATCAGCTACATTAAGAGTCTCAGTGTTTTTGACCTGCTGTGTTCGTGG
Organism: Plotosus lineatus; assembly: GCA_024760905.1. NCBI lineage: Eukaryota > Metazoa > Chordata > Actinopteri > Siluriformes > Plotosidae > Plotosus > Plotosus lineatus. The sequence goes on along the minus strand of CM045734.1, from coordinate 10,871,641 downwards.
ATTTCCAAATTCTTGTGCCCATGGTAAGGAGTGTTCTTGCTATCAGCAGTGCGGCGAGCGAGAGATTTTTTCCGCCGCCAGGGTTTGTTATCCAGGAACAGAAATCACAGCTGAAGTAAGAGACGGTGAGATTTGTTTATACACAGCAATCTTCGAATTAAATAATTCTCCTCCCAGTGACAAAATAAAAGACTGGGTGTGGTTTCGTGTCCACTCTGAGAATGTGTCATCAGTGCAGCATTAAGCATTAAAATTATTTAAAAGAATGTTGAGCAGGCTCCTTCTTAAAATAAGTCTTCATATAATTTTCTTTGTTTCTGTCATTTTTGGAAATTAAAACTATTGGCAAAACAACATTAATATGATGAATAATGAAAAAGAAAATCCCACGAAGGGATGGTGAGGTAGATACCCTACCTGTTATCATATCTGGCTGCAGCCCGTCCCACGCTTCGTGGGACAGATGTTCTTTTTCTTTAATGTGGAAAACAGGTCCAAATGGCTCTTTGAATGGCAAAGGTTGCCGACCCCTGAACTAGAAGCATCCAGAATACTAAGGCAGGTTCCATTCTGATGATGACCTTGTTTCATACAACATTCACCTTCTTACCATTTCTGCAGCAAAATGTTTTCCTTCCTGAATCATATCAAGTAGTTCTACTTTTTCATACAGTTCATACCTTTTTCTGCCTCTTTTGCGCCTTACCAAATGCCTGAGAGGTGCGCGTGCGTTTGGGCGGCATGGTGGAGTTTAACAGTAATTTAAAACACACACACTTAAAAGCACAGGCACAAAGTGCGAGCAAATGAGGAAAAGGGGGCGTTACATTATCTCAACCAGTCAGTAGGAAGGAGGACAGCCATTGGCTGAATTTGAATCACGTTACAGTTGCTCGGCAAGCCACGAATATGCAAGTCATGAGCGCAAAACAATGAGCAGTGGTGGTCTAGTGGTATAAGGTGCCGGATCGCTGATCCAAAGGTTGGGGGTTCGATTCCCACTCTCCACAAGGTTGTCACTGTCCTCCCAGTGCAGCTAACTGGGTTATCAAAGGCCGGCCATGTCTCTCACTGTCTATGGTGTGAGGCATGTAGAAGAACCATTGCTGACTTTTGACAAGAATAGGCTGCAAAGCTGTCAGCGTGTTTCCATCCTGCGATGGCCTCGTGTAAGAACTCTGTCCGTGGAGGAAGCTCTTAGAGAATCCTGCACGATCTGGATTCCTGCATCTCAATGTCTAGGAGTACTCCGGGAGCAACAGACAACGAACCACACGAGTGAAATCAGTCTGGTTAATTCATCGGAAGCTCCTCGAACACATGCAGTGTCAGCTTATTTATAGAGAGGGATGTGCGTGCAAAGCAATAATTGCGTGTTCACAAAGCATTAACATATATATTTGTTTGTGCACTGCGGCACTTAACACTTGGGGATGTGCATGCAAAGTAGTAATTGCGTGTTCACAAAGCATTTCCATATATATTTGTTTGTGCCCTGTGGTGCTTAACACTTGGCTAATTCCATTTTAAAGCAATTCCTCATTGTTACATTGTTACTTTCCGAATCCCACACCCTAACTGAAACACGACACAGGAACACCCACCCAACAGTTTCATGTGCCTTGCGCACATGTCACAATTACAAGAAGAACAGGAAGCTTTAGATACACAGAAGTTACAATACACACATAGTTGCATCTCATTTATCCTCTCAATTTATTCCATCAATCCCCTCTTTTTATACTATGAAATATGTATAAATTCTGTAGCGGCACGCCGGAGCCCTCTTTTTCTTGTGGCATTTCAGAGGTGGTTTTTTCTTCGTGTGGAATGTTGGACACCGTAGGGAAGAAACCAGGCCGTGGTTGCGCCGAGGCTGGTGCTTGAAGGGCAGACAGAGGCCCATCGCCCTTCGCCCACGCACTCGGGGCTCCTGTAGCCTTCCCATCCGGATGTATCCAAGCACTACACACACGACGTATTCTTGGATCCATAGTCATCGCCGGATGTATCCACACGACGTATTCTTGGGTCCATAGTCATCGCCGGATGTATCCACACGACGTATTCTTGGGTCCATAGTCATCGACAGAGGTGGAGAGCAGGCGGGTATATCGGGTTCGCTGAAGGAACTGGCCAGGGCCCAGATTCGATTCATCAAACACCTAAAAATACAGGGTCCAAACACGCAAACCAACAACAAACATACACATCCAGGAACAAGCATGGTTAAATACGGGGTAAACATGCCAAAAGAGAGTGGGGAATCCCCAGCCATAGTTTGGACTTTCGTCGCATCGCAGTTGGTCCGCTACGCCACCCATTTTTTGTAAGTGGTGTAATTGTCCCGTGCTGGGGTATATACATACGGGGTTCCTCCATCATGGGGAAAGAGAGCAAACAATACATTCTTCCTGGGTCACATCTTGTTTTACCGTGAAATTTAAATACTGCCAGAACATGTTATTTTCTGGATGACGGTAAGGTGTGCACCAACCCGGGACCACACATAGTAGCCCGGTTAAGAGCAGGGCATAAGTGGTATACATAACTTGGATTTTAAATGGGCATTATCCGACCCGTGTGCAAAAGGATGTGGTGGTGATACTTAGGTATCTGGATCAGGTCAAGACGAGTAAGTCATTCACCCCAGAAGGGCTGGTATCTCGAGACCTGAAAGAGAGGTAATGAGGACAAAAATTTCACAAATACAAAGTGCACTTAATACATCATTGCGGACTTTTCTTCAGTCTGGTAGCATGGATCCACTGCGGAAAGAGGTCGGTTAGTACGGCGGTATGAGTAACAGCGAGTATCTCCATGGGTTCACTGTAAGGGGTGTCTCTCAAAGGGGAATTTAGTTTTGCAAATTTTTTGACCAGCACCCTGTCTCCTCCCTTGAAGGCATGAGTGCTTGTGTCTGCCGGGACCGAAGTATTATGATTAGCTGCTTTCCAATAGTCGCTTAGGACCTTAACAAGGCCCATGGCATACTCGCTCATGTGTATATCTAAGTCTTCCGTCCTCAAAGCCTGCTTTCCTTCCTCCAAGGAGCGGGAAAGGGTCTCCCCATTACTACTTCGTAAGGAGATAGATTCCCTAAGGCCACCTGTGAGGTCATTCGCAGATCCGCCAAAACCACGGGTAGTACTGAAACCCAATTCCTTGATCCAGTGGCGTGCATTGCCTTCCGTAATTTCCCTTTAATTGTTCTGTTTGTTCGTTCCACGATTCCGGAGGACTGAGGGTGATATGGGACATGGAAACGCCAATTGATCTTTAGCTCTTGGGCCAACAGTTGAGTGACTTTTGAGGTGAATGGTGTGCCTTTGTCTGAATCAATTCCTAACGGGAGGCCATATCTGGGAATAATTTCCTGTGATAACTTTTGAACCACTACTCGGGCATTTTCGTTCCCACATGGGAAAGCTTCGACCCACTGGGAAAATTTCTCCAGGATAACCAATAGATATTTAAAGGGACCCTGCTGGGGCATGTGAGTAAAATCTATCTGCCACTCCTGGAAGGGAGTATCTGGTTTCGGCAGATGCTGATGTGATGCGTGTGGTTTGGACACATTGTTCTGTGCACAAATCAGGCATTTGTCCAGAATGCTGTGTACCGTAGAGGCTAGTTGTCGTAAACAAAAATATTTTTCCATATCTGTCACCACCCCTCTTCGACCGCGATGTGTAGGCCCGTGAAACTCGCGGACGAGGAAAGGAAGACAGTGCGTGAGCAGACATAAGCGACCGGTCGAATCAAGTAGAATGCCGTCCCCTGAGGGCTGAGAGCCATGCGAGGACCAAAAATCAGTGTCTTCTGTGGACGCCGAGGACTGAAGGGATTTCAGATCCAAGTCAGTGAGGAGGGCGCTAAGCATGTGTGAGGTTGACACCAGCGCGGACTGCAGGAACGGCGGCATGGAGCCGAGCAAGGCAGCCTGTTTAGCCGCGCGGTCAGCCAAAGAGTTACCCGTGCCTCATCAGTGTGGTCAGAGGAATGACCGCGGGTCTTTACGATCGCTAAATGGAGCGGGAGATTGCAGGACACAATATGGTCCTGGACCAAGGTGGAATGTGAAATGGGCTTACCGTCAGCAGCAGTGAAACTACGAGATTGCCAGATACGGCCGAAATCGTGCGCCACCCCGAAAGCGTAACGAGTCAGTTTTATATAGTAACGCCCTGGTCGGAGGCGAGTGCATGCCCGAGTGAGCGCGTATAACTCTGCTGCTTGAGCGAAATTAAAGGGGAGCGAGTATGCTTCAAAAACTTGGTCCGATAAGGAACATACCGCGTAGCCGCAGAGGAACACTCCATCGGAACACTCCACCCCCCCCCCCCCATGGCCCTGAGCCAAAACCCCAGAAGCCGTGCCGGCCTGGTGCGTGACATAGAGGTGAAAGGGTTTGGTGTAGTCCGGGAGCCCGAGAGCTGGCGCGGAGCATAGGGCCGACTTCAGAGCTTTGAATGTGTCCACCATGTCCTCAGTCCAGGCCAAGGGTTGGTGGAGAGGGTCAGTGTGAGCCACGGCAGAGCGTAAACATTTGTCATAAAAGGAGCAGTCCGGGATCCATTGGCGGCAGTAATTAATGAGGCCCAGGAAAGCAAGGCGTGCCTGTTTCGTGGCAGGCTTCTGAGTGTCCACTATGATCTTCACGCGATCCTGAGTAAGGCGTTTTGTCCCGTGAGAGAGTTCGTAGCCCAGGTATATGACAGTCAGTAGGCAAAACTGTAGCTTGGGCTTTGAAACCTTAAAACCCTTCTTTTCCAGTAAGAGGAGCAGTGGAACGGTTGCATCAAGACACAGTTCATAAGTTAGGCCGGATACCAGGAGGTCGTCGGCATAGGAGTGGACACAGGAACCCACGGAACGCCGAGAGACCCCAGCGCATCCCTAACCACAGGCGAGAAAACAGCAGGAGAGTCTATGAACCCTTGAGGTAATCTAGTCCACGTGTACTGTCGCTGCCGGTGTGTGAAAGCAAAGAGGGGCTGTGTGTTGGGCTCAACAGGGATACTAAAAAAACGCCGAGCACAGGTCAGTCACAGAGAAATGGGTATGGTCACAAGGAATGGAAGCCATAATAGATGGCACGTCCGGGACGACCGGCGAGAGTGGGATGATGAGCTCATTAATTTTTCTGAGGTCCTGGGTTAGGCGCCAAGAACCGTCCGGCTTGGGAACCGGGTTCACAGGAGTGTTATCAGGGCTTGTGCATGGTACGATGATACCCTGTTCCAGAAGAGAAGCCAAAATGGTGTCGATACCCAACATTTTTTGAGGCGATAAGGGGTATTGTCGGATGTACACGGGCAAAATGTGCTTAACGGTAGCTTCATACGGAACGCAGTCCACACAACCCACGTCATTCTTATGTTCTGCCCAAAGATTGGTGGGCAGCGTGTCGAGTACAGGGGGTGATGTGGAACTCGCCACGCACGCTGAATTAACGTTAAAAGGCAAGGGCTGCGCTTGCAATGACAACAGAGAAACAAAGGAGATGTCGCACGTTTGAATGGTAATGCTCGAGCCCTGGAAAGAGATTTGAAACCCCAGAATGCTCATGAGATCTCGGCCCAGCAAATTAAAAGGCCATTCGGACATATGCACAAAGGAGTAGGATATTTGCAATTTATCAAGCGTAGGGTCATGAGGAAAACATAAAAGAATATACGGTGTATATGGGGAGGGGAAGGGGACACTGTTTGTACACAGCAGGCTGGACTTTTGGTAATTTTCTTTTTTTCCTTTTCCTTACTCACTAATTTGGGTTTGGGGACACTCTGAGTCACCCTTTTTGGTTCGAAGAGTTTCTTAAGTTGTAACCAGTATGAGCGCATTTCATACCATTTTACATAAGCCTCCTTCATGTATTCATAATCCCAGGAGTGGTTGCCCAATCCATCATAAATCATGCGATGCGTGGAAGTCAGGAATCCTGCATCAAAAGTCCCCATTCGAGGGAAGTTTGGCACTTGGTCGAGTCCCTCCGTCCATCCGGCTAGATTACTAAGCCATGGTTCAGTATAATAAGCAAGACCACATCTATTCATCCATTCCTTGGGTGTTTCCCCGGGTTAGGCTTTGGGTAGGAATTTCGCATTATTTACCCACCACCAGAAATACGTTGGCATGCAGGAATACACGTGCACCTTTTGTATATTTGGAAGTGCTCTTCCCAGTTATAGCAACTGAGGATAACCATCCCTTATGAAAAGGGGTTAAACCATCCCTTATAAAAAGGGGATAACCATCCCTTCTAAAGAAGGGGATAACAAACGCTGAGATACTGCTAACCAGGTAGTCAAACAAATCTTGTCTTACCTGATCAGAAATATCACGCCGGGGTCACCAGATTGTAAGAACTCTCTCTGTGGAGGACGCTCTGAGAGAAACCTGCACGATCTGGATTCCTGCATCTCAACGTCTAGGAGTACTCCAGGAGCAACAGACAACGAACCACACGAGTAAAATCAGTCTGGTTAATTCATCGAAGCTCCTCGAACACATGCAGTGTCAGCTTATTTAAACAGAGGGATGTGTGTGCAAAGCAATAATTGCGTGTTCACAAAGCATTAACATATATGTTTGTGCACTGCGGCACTTAACACTTGGGGATGTGCATGCAAAGTAGTAATTGTGTGTTCACAAAGCATTTCCATATATATGTTTGTGCCCTGCGGCGCTTAACACTTGGCTAATTCCATTTCAAAGCAATTCCTCATTGTTACATTGTTACTTTCCGAATCCCACACCCTAACCGAAACACGACACAGGAACACCCACCCAACAGTTTCATGTGCCTAGCGCACATGTCACAATTACAAGAAGAACAGGAAGCTTTAGATACACAGAAGTTACAATACACACATAGTTGCATCTCATTTATCCTATCAATTTATTCCATCACCTGCACACCACCATCCTATGCTGTTTGGCAACACTCTCACCCAGTCCTACTTTGCAGTCACTGGCATCCTTTAAATTACATCGCCTGCACAAGATGTAACCTACTTGTGTGCTCTTACCTCCGCTTTCATAAGTCACCCTATGCTCCTGTTTCTTCTTGAAGAAAGTATTCACCACAGCCATTTCCATCCTTTGCAACATCTGTCCTTCTGTGTTCCTGTCCTGGATACCAAACCTGCCCATCACTTCCTCATCCCCTCTGTTGCCTGCACCAACATGTCCATTGAAGTCTGCCCCAATGACCACTCTTTCACCTCTGGGGGTACTCTGCATCACTTCATCTAACTCACTCCAGAATCTCTCCTTCTCTTCTCGCTTACATCCTGCCTGTGGGGCATAAGCACTCACAACATTGACCATCACGCCTTCAATTTCTAACTTGACACTCATCACTCTGTCTGACACTCTTTTCACTTCGAGAACATTCCTGACAAACCCCTCCTTCAAGATGACTCCTACTCCATTTCTCTTCCCATCCATACCATGATAAAACAGCTTAAACCCTGCTCCTAAGTTTCTAGCTTTGCTACCTTTCCACATGGTCTCCTGAACACACAGTATGTCCACCTTCCTCCTCTGCATCATGTCAGCCAGCTCTCTACCTTTTCTTTGCATAGTTCCAACATTCAACTCTCAGTCCTAGGCTCACGCCTTTCCTCTTTTCTCTCTGCCTACGGACACGCCTCCCGCCTCTCCGTCTTCGATGTCTTCGACCAACAGTAGTCTAATTTCCACCAGCACCCTGTTGGTTGACAGCACTGATGGCGGACATTGTTAACCCGGGCCTCGACCGATCCGGTATGAGTTTTGTTTTGATCATTTGCATTTTTAATGTGGCAGAAGTTTTACGCCGGATGCCCTTCCTGTCACAACCCTCTGCATTTATCCGGGCTTGGGACCGGCATCAGGGGGAGAGACACTGGTTAGTGCCCCCCCCCCCCCCCCCGCGCCTGATGGCTGCATTATATATATATATATATATATATATATATATATATATATATATATATATATATACACACACACATCTACACACACTAGTATATTGAATGTAAAGTTGATGGATTTTTTTTTTATATATACCATCTGAGTACATAGCAAATTTTCCTAGTTTTTTTTTTTTTTTAGATTGAAAAAAAATTAAAACCCCAGTTTCTGATGAGAACTTTTTATGAGCCAAAGTAAGGAATGCAGTGTTTATTTGTTTGTTTGTTTTTGTCTTTTGTTTGTTTGTTGTTTTCTGCCCTGCGATGGCCTGGCAATTTGTCCCAGGTGTTCTCTGCCCTTGCCCTCAGCTCTTGGCTGAGACTGGCAACTATCTCCCCGGGACCCTAAAGATGATTAAGTGCTTCAGATAATGAATGTTTGTTGGGTTTTTTGTTTGTTTGTTTGTTTGTTTGCTTGTTTGTTTGATTAATAGTGAAATGAGGTGACTGTCAAAATCCAAAAGCTTTAAAAGCTAAATGTAGGTGAAGTGACTGACACTAGGAAATTGAGGCATTCAGCTATTTGTTGAGGAGAGATTTGAATAAATAGTTTGACCTGAAATCAGATTTTCCCCCCAAGCACAGGTGTGAAATGCTGGTAACTGAAGGCGGAGTAGGTGGCCCTGAGAGCCCATCAATACTGGTCTGTCGTGTGATTGTGGTGTTGAGATCAGGCCCTCAAATAGGTGAATTGGACTCAGCTTTACAGTAAAAGCAGTTACTTTGAAACTGGCTGCTCTGTGTTTTTGGTGATCTGCTATAAAATGCTTAGGTTGTACCTTCAGATATTCACTTCTGGAGTAATGATGCCATCTATAGAAGTTCATTCATCATCAGTTCATTTTCTGTAACCGCTTGATCCTAATTAGGGTCGTAGGGAGGCTGGTGCCCATCCCAGCCAACTTCGGGTGAGGGCAGAGTACATCCTGGACAGCTCGCCAGGCCATCGCTGGGTAACGCCAACGGCTTTGCAGCCTACTCTTTATGAAAGTCAGCAATGGTTCCTTAACATGCCTCACACCATAGAAAGTGGGAGACATGGCCGGCCTTTGATAACCCAGTTAACTGCACTTTAGTGACAACCTTGTGGAGAGTGGGACTCAAACCCCCAACCTTTGGTTCAGTGATCCAGCACCCAATACCACTAGACCAACACTGCCCATCGATAGAAGTAAATCAGTAAAATATCAGAAACTAAAGAGAACAACAATGGGTTCAAATTGTTACAATTTATTCACTGATCGCTTACCAGGCCCAACATTGACTGAAACAGAACCTGGTACCGTACATATCGGGTCTGTAGGACTTCCCTTTCATGCCCCTTGTCTCATTTCCCTCGTTTGGGCTCAGTGACACTGTTGGATGACCAGGACTGAATCAATAACATAGTTTTAATTTTATAAAAGTACTGCGCATTAGGCTGCAGATCCAGGCTGGATGGCTTCTGATTATTTTATCCATTCATTCTCTATACGTCAATGTTTGTGTTCTAACACATGTGCAGGAGCCGGAGGCGGGGCTAACAAACTGTGCTTTATTCTCACACTCGCACTTTGTTTGATTGACAGTGTTCAGCTATTATTGCTTACTGATATTATGTTTGTTGATTGGTCAGCTCGGGCGTGCACATGCGCAGTGCCAGTTACACGTTATCTTCTGGTTTACTTCCTGACTCGAGTCATGCAGAACTTATCTCCGACTTTCTCTTCAATAACAGTCATTAAGTTTATTTATGAGATTGTGAATACACATAATTTCTTGTCCAGCTGAACTCAGCTCCTGCTGTGTGTGTGGGGGGGTGCATGTGCACCCTGTGCACCCCCCAGCCAACGCCCTTGATCAGCTGCCTTCTGATGTTTCAGCAGCTGATACTGGGTTGGGTAGTATTCATTGAAGACTTCGTAGATATGCAACACCTCAGGTGGTTGGCGAATCGCGCATTGAGAGTTTCAAACGTACAAAAAAAAAAAAAAAAAAATTCATGAGCGCATGTATTATTGTCGATCGACAGTTTTATATTAAAAAGCATACACAGTCATCTTACCCCTTCCCCCCGAGCGTACATTTTGTACGCTTTGAAAATGTTGATTGACCCCTTACCACAACACAGGAGAGGAATACTTCAATCAGTTATAAAGTTAAAATCAAATAACACACGATTCCAAACCTGAAACAAGCACCACACAACACTACAGTATTACCTGCAGTGAATATAAATAAAATAATCTCATAATAAAACACGCACATAAATCTTCATTATTGATGTACAGTATTCACATTTAAATCCCTCAGAAATATAAACCTGAACATGAACAATCATAGTGTCCTAATATACAGTTTTATTAAATTCATGTTATTCATTACAACAGCACAACACAACTAAACAGGCGCCAAGCACAGGTTTTCTTCATGACTGATTCTGGTCCTCTAACCTTCAACCCTAAACCTTTGTAAACACACCAGTGAATCCTACCATGAGCTCACTACTAATAATGCAGAGTTCTTATCCTGTTCATTCTCACCTGTTCTCTCCACTTTCCGTGATTTCCTATCTCTCCCACTTTGTTTTGAATTTTATACACAGTGATTGTCTCCCTTTATCTCTTTATCCCAGTATTCATCCCACTCTTTGTGAACCGCCTTCCAGATGATGCTTTTTCATCCACTTTGGAAAGTTTAAACCCTCTCCAGGCAGGCGTTGCAAATTTGTAACATCTAATTTGGTCCTGAGAGGGTTAATGCTTAATTCTAGTTGTTCTTTTGCGGTTTCCACTATTGCTAAGTATTATTTTTATTATTTCCATGAATCCCCATGTGTGCTGTAACCCACAAAAATATTTTTCACTCCATTGATTGGTTAATCTTGTATTGGTCATTCATATTTCACATAATATCTTGGTGGGATTTACACATACCTGATTTTATATCTAATATGTTAGAAACTGAATCACTACATATGAGGATGTTCCTTTCCCTTATACTTTCTGCCCACACCAAGGCCAACATTATGGTGACCGGCTCCACATCGTAGAAACTTAAACAATCTGATGTTCTCTTATTGACCCCTTTCTGACGCCTGGATACCAATACCGCGGCACCTGTAGCTCCTGTCTGTAGATTTTTCGGTCCATCTCTGTGAATGTGTTCACTGTACTATTGGAATCTGAAACTATAAACTCAGGGACAAGATTTGCTGTCTTATTTCATTGTTTTTTATTCAGGATTACGAAGTTTACCTTTACCATTTCCACCGCCACACTTCGTCGACTCGATATCGAGTATGACCATAGCAACACAAACAACACAGTGTCTAAGAGGCGGGGTGATGTGTCCGCAGGTGGCTTGAAAGGCCAATACGGGCGTGAAAACCCCTCCCACAAATTGAACACCAGTGAGAGGGGGTCGTGTTGGTAGATTGGTCAGCTCGAGCCTTGCGTGTTTGACGTTTATCTTTGGCTGTGTTCGAACGTTTATTCTCTGAGTGGATGGCACCTTTGTGAATCAGTTGCGACAAGCCAGTCTGTCAAATGCTGCGGTTTCCCACATTGCAACGTCAATGTTGAAGTCCTTCAGGTATGCTTTGATGGACTCTTTATAGCGTTTGCGCTGGCCTCCTACTTTCCTGCTACCATGACTCAGTTCACCGTACAGTAACTGCTTGAGTATCCTGGAGTCTGACATACGGCAGACGTGTCCTGCCCATCGTGTCTGAGCTTTGCGCATGATGGTAATAACGCTGGGGAGGTCTGCTCTCTCCAGAACCTTGGTGTTTGTGATCCTATCTGGCCAGCGGATATTAAACATGTTTTGGAGACAACGGAGATGGAACTGCTGGAGAAGTTTCTCATGTCTTCTGTAGATGGTCCAAGATTCACAGCCATAAAGAAGCATAGTTAAGATGACTGCTCTGTACACTTTGATCTTGGTGTATTGTGAGATAACTCTTCGTTCCCAGACTAACTTCTTTAATCTCCCAAAAGCACTGCTTGCCTTCGCAATGCGGTTGCTGACTTCAGCATCGATGTTGACGTAGCAAGAGAGAGTGCTGCCGAGGTAGGTGAAGTTTTCCACATCTTGAAGTCGCTGTCCCTTCACTGTGATGTTTGGTTCCTGATATGGTTTTCCTGGGGCGGGCTGATACATCACTTCAGTCTTCTTGAGGCTGACAATGAGGCCGAATTTGTCACAGGCAGATGAGAATGTGTCCTTTTCCTGTTGCATTTCTTGCTCATTGATGGCACTGAGGGCACAGTCATCAGCAAAGAGCAGATCACGAATCACAGTCTCTTTGACTTTAGTGACGGCCTGCAAACGTCGGAGGTTGAACAGTTTTCCGTCACACCTCTACTTAATGGGAATGCCTAGGGGAGTCTCCCTAAAGGCATCGGTCAGCATCGCCGAAAACATCAAACTGAACAGTGTAGGGGCAAGGACACAGCCTTGTTGAACTCCATTTGACACCTGAAACGGATCGGAGGCGTTTCCATCGTCAAGAACACGGGCCATCATTCCGTCATCAAATTGTCTGACAATCTTCACAAACCTGTCCGGGCAGCCAAACTTCGACATGATCTTCCACAGTCCCTCTCTGCTCACAGTGTTGAAGGCTTTTGTTAGATCTACGAAAGTAATATAGAGACCTTGACTTTGTTCCACACTTTTCAAAGCACACTTTTCAGCAAAGCTCATATCAATAGTCCCTCGACCTGCGCGGAATCCGCATTGGCTCTCGGGGCCGGCGATAGAGATAAGTGATATACCTCTGTGGTTGTCACACGATCGTTGTTTCCCTTTCTTTTGTAGATGTGAACGATTGTGGCATCTTTAAAATCTTGAGGGAGGGTCTCACTTTCCCAAAATGATTGAAATAGCACTGTAAGTTTGTGTAGGAGAGAAGGGCTGCCTGTCTTGAACACTTCAGCGGGGATGGCATCAGAGCCGAGGGCTTTCCCAGTCGACATCTGCTTGATTGCCTTGGCAACCTTGTCCTCTGATGGAGTTATGTCCATGTCTGGGTTTATGTCCACCTGGGGAAGGCGTTGAACGGCTTCGTCATTGATGGACGATGGACGATTAAGAACGCCATTGAAGTGTTCTGCCCATCTCTCTACGATCTTCTTTTTGTCAGTGATGAGTGTTGCTCCGTCCGCGCTGAGTAAAGGGGAACTGCCTGATGTTGGTTGTCCGAATACACACTTGAGTGAATCGTAGAAGCGTTTCATGTCATGTCTATCTGCAAAGCCTTGAATCTCATCGGCACTGTTACTTAGCCATGTGTCTTGCATAGCACGGAGATTTATCTGAACCTGTCTGCACTTACTGACGTAGGCGTCTTTCTTGAGACCGAGTTGGGATCACTCTGATGAGTTCTGAAGAGTTGGCGTTTTTCTTCCAGCAGGACTCTGATTTTGACATAATTTTCATCAAACCAGTTCCTGGTAGCTTGTCCGAGTACCTGTGGAGCAACATAATGAACAGATGTCTTCAGAGAGTCCCAGTTGTTTCCGGTAGCCTCAGTCAGCTGGATTTCAAAACTTGCTACTAATTCTTCTTGAACGGAAGGAAGCTTGAGCTTGTTGATGTTGAGCTTCCTTACAACTGTCTGGCCTTGTGGTCTTCTCTTGGGCTGAATATGCAAATTGGTCTTCGAAATGATGAGACAATGGTCTGTCCAACAGTCAGCACCACACATTGCCTTATTCACACGCACATCCCGCCTGTCCTTTGCTCTGACAATGACGTAGTTGATTAGATGCCAATGCTTAGATCGAGGGTGCATCCATGACGTTTTATTATGGGTTGGAAGGCGGAACATGGTGTTGGTGATGGCTAAGCCATGGGTGGCACACGTTCTGAGCAGGAGGAGATCATTACTGTTACATTTCCCTGCTCCATGGGGTCCGAGGACTCCTTCCCATGCCTGGTGGTCTTGACCTACACCAGCGTTAAAGTCGCCAAGGAGTAGGAGCTTTTCCGCCTGTGGAACAGTGGAGATGAGGGCATCCAGTTCTTCATAGAACTCCTCCTTAGTGTCTTCCGAGTTTGTCATGGTGGGAGTGTAGGCGCTAATGAGGCTTGCGGATCTCCCCCTGTTCAGGGGCAACTTGAGTTTCATGAGGCAATCGTTGATGCCTTCTGGTAAACAATCAAGTTTTCATACGCGATGGTCTTTAATCGCAAATCCGACACCAGCCTCACGTCGCTCTTCATTGCTGCTGCTGCTCCAAAAGAAGGTATAGCCGCCTCCAATCTCACTGAGCTGGCCTTTGTCGGGAAAGCATGTTTTGCTGAGGGCTGCAATGCCGACATTGTAGCGGGCAAGTTCTCTGGCTACGGAAGCTGTAAGTCTTTCTGGTCTCCCTTACTTACAGGTGGTTGAGTCGAGAAGAGTTCTAATGTTCCATGACGCAAGGGTGAGCTTGAATATTTTCTTGGATATTTTCTTGTGATTTCGACCGCAAGATGGGAACCCACCAGCCACGGTATGCTGGCCAGGTGGTTGTGGAACAGGTTATGTTTAGAGCACCTTTTCTAGCTCTGTCCTCAGACTACGGAGGCAGGCAGAGCTATCTTAAATAGGGCTGCCTGGTCGCTCAGAGTGCTGCCAAACTTCCCTGCTGTCCCGAGAAGAACGACCATATGGCCTGAGCCGCCTGTGTGCAGGATTGCAGCTACAACATCCAGTGATTCCGCACCTGCTGCTTTGCCATTCCCCCATCGCCACAGGACTTTGAGGATAAGGGTTGTCCATGGTGGTGTTGCAATGACTTGCGCTGAACTTGGATTAAAGTGAAGGAGGCTTGCGCAGCACCAGCCTCACTCTCTCGTCCTGATGAGCCTGATCCCACGGCAAGACAGAGTCAAGACAGTTGGAGACTCATCGAAGGTGCAGGAGTTTCCGGAAAGGGACGAGATACGCCTTCTAACCGTGGGGCTCCACTCCGGATTTTCTGTCAGGGTTTCCTCCCTTAGCCTTAGCCATTCAAGGCCAACCCGCAAGGCAACAGGAAAAACTTGTTCCATGCAATCTTCGTGACTTCACCGAAACCCTGGCACGAGGGGGGGGCTAAGTGGGTGCTCGATCTTGCCCAAGGATCTCCCACAGGCTAGTGGAGGGTAGGAGGTGCCTTACTTCTCCTGTTGGTGGAAGATTTTTCTACCCCGCCACCCGCAATGCTTATTATATGATAATGCTTATGCTTATTAAGACAGTGCCAGACCACATACTGCGCACATAACAAAGGCATGGCTGCGTGAGAAGAGGGGGCGGTGCTTAACTGGCCTGCCTGCAGCCCTGAGTTGTCTCCTATAGAGAATGTTTGGTGTATTTTAAAAGTCAAATTGCGTCGGAAAGACCCCGTACTGTTGCACATCTAAAAAGTTGTCTGTGGGAAAAATGGGACAAATTAACACCTGCAACACGTAATCACTTGTTTACTTGTTTACTTTAGTCCCTAAACATGTTTTAATTGTAGTTAAAAGGAATGTGAACAATACAAAGTGGTAAATACAGGACCGTCACAACTTTTTTGGTTTGTGCTGATAGTGTGAACGGCAAGAATGGATGTTTGTTTACAAATGAAATTATGTTGACCCGACAAAATATGAATTATCTTGTGTTCTTACAGTCTGCAATGAAACACAACTTCGGGAAATTTGTAAATGACTATTTTTTTTTATTCATATTTTCCAGTGTCTCGACTTTTTCTGATTTGGGATTGTCGTATAGATGAAAGAATTGTTCTAAAAATCCATACAGGAGCTTTTATCAACAAGAATAACACACAGCTGAAAGTCTGTCCAACCAGTTACACACTACCTTCATTTATTAATTGATTAATTTATTAATTACACGCTACCTTAATTTATTAATTGGTTCACATGTCAGTGGAATAAACCCTGGAGCCGAGACCCAGAATCTTGAATATTTAATTATTATGGACACACCCAGGGAACACTTTTCCAACTTCCATGATTTTGGCCACAGGTGACGTGATGCGTCTGTCAATGTTACATGACATTAAATTAAAGTGGCTTTCGAATTGATTGTGTGGATAACATTATATTTTATTGAACATTATTGCTTCATTTAGAATCCCAACTTTGTAGATTGAGAAAAACTTTGATTGTTTTTATGATTTTTAATAAATGTTCCCAAAACCAAACAATGACACGTTTATATTTTAATTTGTATTGTTTACAGATTAATTATATCTTCATGGGTGTTCTCTTTTTCACACGTCATTCCCCCGTGAATAAATAATTACATTTAACTCTTGCTTTAAGGAGTGTGTGTGTGTGTGTGTGTGTGTGTGTGTGTGTGTGTGTGTGTGTGTGTGTGTGTGTGTGTGTGTGTGTGTGTGTGTGTGTAATCACTTGTATATTCAAACACAGATGTTCACATTTATGCTGAAATTGGACACTTATTATTTACATTTAAGAAACAACATTTAAACATTGTTTACTTGTAAAAACAACATGAGGAAACGTGAATGCATTTGAATTATGCAAGTTTATCTCTAAAGAATGAAAAGTGTAAGCAGTGATGGGATGTTACTTGTGTAATAAAGTCGATGTATTTTTATGAGCAGCACCCTGCAGATTAAAGCTGCTGGAGTTTGAGTTATTGTTGTTTTCAGTTCCTTTATAAAACTGCTGTCTGTGTTTTCACTCTTACAGTCACACACTCTCTGCAGTACTTCTACACTGCAGTTGCACCAGGAATCAATTTCCCAGAAGTTACAGATGTGGGTTTGATGGATGGAGAAGAATTTAACTACTATGACAGTAACATCAGAAGGAAGATCCCAAAGACTGAGTGGATTAAGAAGGTCACCGCTGATCATCCAGATGACTGGGACAGAGAGACACAGATCAATCAGGGGACTCAGGAGACCTTCAAAGCCAATGTGGGTACAGTAATGCAGCGCTTTAATCAAATAATCAAACTACAGGTAAACACACACACACACACACACACACACACACACACACACACACACACACACACACACACACACACATCCGCGTCCAGGATGAACAGCACGGTGGTGATGTTTTTGGACAGCGTGGAGAAAGTGAACGGAGTTGTCGAGAGCGGTTTTGTGCTTCAGGGAAGTTTCACTCCCGTTCTCTCGCTGGTTAATCCCGCCAAACGCGTTACTATTTCAAACGTGCCGCCGTTTGTACGTAATGAGCTTCTGGAGCGGGAGTTGTCCCGATACGGCCAGATTTTGTCACCGATTCGAATGATCTCATTAAATTGTAAGTCCCCGTACCTGAAACTTGTCTTTTCATTCAGACGGCAAACGATGATGATTCTTAAAAGCCCCGAGAAGCTGAACTTGGCTTTGGAATTTAAAGTTGATAATTTTGACTACATCATTCACGTCACGTCGGGGAACATAAAGTGTTTCAACTGCGGCAAGGAAGAACATCTTATCCTCTCGTGTCCGGAGGGGGATGAAGCAAAGCGGTCGGCTGCCGCCTCCCGTGCACCGACGGAGCAGGGAGCGGGACTGGCCGCGGCGGACGCGCCCGAGCCAGCGGCGGCAGCGGCGGCGCTGGGGAAACCGATAACCAAACTGTTGGGAAGCCCTGGCAATTTGCACGAGACAGCAACAACAACGGTTTCGGAAACTGGGAAAATGGTTTCTCACAGCCTGGACACACAGACGGACGGTGTACAGTCCAGCACAGACACCACGGTGATCGCACAGGTAAATAACTCACAGGTGGAGGGTAATTGGTGTGTACAACATTCACATGGTGATGATCAGATGGAGTTGGGGACACAGAAGGAAAGCGTGGGGCAGATAGCAGCTCGGGTGGCAGTTCTGGAGGAATTCGGTGAGGAGGATGAAGAATTAATAGTTGATTAATTAAAAACGGTAGTTAAAAGAAAGTTCACAAACACAGAAAACAGCATTTCAAACAAAATAAAAAAAGCCTCCAAAGGGAAAACCTGTCTGTCCCAGGGCTTGTCTGAGAGCGAGGACGAGAACACAGAAAAAATGGCAGGCACAGAGAGACTCCTGTTTTTAAGCGTGTGGTCAGGATGAGTACGTTTTTATAGGGGGGATTTTAACTGTACCGAAAATCACCTTTTAGATCGGAACTACCCCGCGCCACACACTGCCTCCCAAAGGACATTAAGAAAACTTGTCGAGACACAAACTTTTAGACGTCTGGAGAAATTTTTATGGAAAAATTTTCTGGAGAAATTTTTATTTTCATTTTTTTTTTATTTACAGCCGACAGTACACCTGGCTCCACTCAAGGGGTGGACTACTGTCCATGGCCAGGCTCGACAGGTTTTATTGTTTTAAACATCATTTTAATGTTTTTCAGAAATGCTTGATTTTACCGGTGGGCTTCTCGGACCATTATTTGGTCGAGTGCTGTGTTCGAATCAACAACATCAGATGTGGAAGTGTGTACTGGCACTTCAACACAGCACTCTTATCTGACCACGGTTTTAAGAAAGCTTTTTATGTTTTTGGGAAGGTTTTAGACAAACAAAGAGTTTTTTGCAGCAGTGGTGGGATGTCGGGAAGAACAAAATCAAATCTCTGTGCCTGCAGTATACTGGCAATGTCTCCAGGAACTTGGTCAAATCCATTAAGGATTTGGAGAGGGAAATGGTGGAGCTGCAAACTCTGGCAGACTCTACAGGAGAAAGAAAACATTTTGAAGTCTTCAAAGCCAAAAAACGCATGCTGTCGAGCATGCTGTACTCCTTTGCAATAGAGCCTCTCCTGCACCGACTCAGAACGGGTCTCTCTGGTTTTAATGTCCCGAACTGAGTTTCGACTTTTAAACTGTCCGTATATGCGGACGGTCTTATTATTGCTGTAAATAACCAGAGAGACGTTCATTTTTCAACCAAAACTGTCGAAGATGTTGGTGCCATTTCATCAGCCAAGGTAAACTGGGGAAAAAGTGAAACTCTGTGTGTGGAGGTCTCGTCCTGCCGAGTGGTCTCACCTGGAAAAAGGGTGGGATCAAGTACCTGGGAATCTACCTTGGCGATGGAAATAATGTAAATAAAAATTGGGAAAACATTCTCGAGAAAGTGCAAGGGAGGCTCAAAAAGTGGAAATGGATCTTACCGAAAATATCTTGTAAAGGTCGTGTTTTAATTATTAACAATCTTGTGGCTTCCATGCTGTGGCACCGTCTCTCCTGCGTGGACCCCCCTTCGACCCTTCTCGCGAAAGTCCAGGCCGAGATCATCAGTTGTTTCTGGGACAAGCTGCAATGGGTCCCACAGAGTGTCCTCTTCCTCCCCAAAGAGGAAGGGGGATACGGTCGTCTACATTTGGTCAGCAGAGGAGCAACTTTCAGGCTCCAGTTCATCCAGAGACTGCTGAACGGACCGAGAGACTTAGGACTCTCTCTTTTTAATGGATTTAAGCAAACACGACTTAAAAGTATTTCCAGAGTTTTATCAAAGCCTTTTTAAAATTTGTTGACTTTTTAAAAAGCACAGAACACAGGCACACTGCTCACACTTCTGGACTTTAAAGAGCCTGTGGTCTGTGGAACTCGTTTTAACGTACGGCAGTCTGCGGGGCAATCCGTCGCAGAGAAGTTTGCGGCGGCACATGTCACCACACTGGGTCACGTCTTTGACCTGTGTGGTCCACAACTGTCGGGGTGTCTTTGGTGAGACGACTGGAAAGCATGCTGAGGCTCTGGAAGGACCAGCTCTCCCCAGACGAACACTCCAGCATCGTCTCCGGAACCGACAGCGTTTTATCCCCCGGAGACACGGACCCCTTTCTCGTCGACAGCCTCACCCCGGATTTTAAGGACTGCTCTGGTTGGTTTTTAGAACATGGTGTGTCAGGGCCTATAAAACTGTGTAACACCTCAGGTAAAATAATGTACAAACTGATGGTAAAAGTACTAAATAAAGAGAAACGAAGTGGTCAGACTGACACACTGTGGAGGGTCACCTGGGTTTGAAACCAGAAGTGGACCCCTCATGGAGCGCGCTGTACAAACCACCGTTGAGAAAAAGGGTTGGAGACTTACAGTGGAGAATTTTCCATGGTGCTGTCGCAGTTAATAGTTTTGTTAACATTTTAAATCCGGGTGTTGAAAGGTGTCCATTCTGTCCCCTCAGAGAGACGGTGTTTCACAGCCTGCTGCAGTCCCTGTTTATGTGGTTATCGAGGCTGTTCTGTACTTTTGCCATGGTTTTTGTGAAACACATTTTTATTCTGGGTTTTAGATACCAACAAAAGAAGAAGCCAAATGTCAACTTCTGAACTTCTTCCTGGGCCAATCAAAAATGTCCATCTACCTGAGCAGGAGGAGAAAAATAGAGGGTTCACTGGACTGTGATATGAAAACAATTTTAATCAAAATGATAAAGAGCAGATTGATGATTGATTTCAATTATTATAGCTTGATGAAAGATTTGGAGTCCTTTGAGAAAGTGTGGTGTGTAAATGATGGTTTGTGTTGTGTGAAGGAGGAGAAACTGCTGTTCTCAACAATGTTGGGTTAAAGGAACTGACTCTGATTATGGAAATACTTTTTCTGTTGAGATCGAGGGGGTTAAATCTGTTGGGGTGTTGTTTTGTTGTTTATTTATTTATTTATTTAGTTAGTTAGTTAGTTTACTTTTTTTCCCATTTATTTAATTTTGTGTGGAATGGGTTTGTTTTCGACATTAATTCATTTAATGTACCCTTTATGTTTATGCTTTAAGAACTAGTGTTTCTTTTGTGTGTGTGTGTGTGTGTGTGTGTGTGTGTGTGTGTGTGTGTGTGTTAAAATGAAGCACCTTTTAAAATTTCAATTTCTTGCTCTTTTTCTCTCTCTCTCTTTCTGACTTTCTCGCTCTCTCACTCTCGCTCTTACGCTCTTGCTCTCTCTTTCATTTTCTCTTGCTCTCTCTCGCTCTTTGTCTCACTCACTCTCTCTCACTGTCACTCTCTCGCTCTCTTGCTTTCTCTCGCTCTCTCTCTCTCTCTCCCTTTCTATCTCTCTCTCTCTCTCTCTCTCCCTTTCTCTTGCGCTCTCTCTTTTACTCTTTCTCTTTCACTCTCTTTCTCTCTCTCTCTCTCCCTCTGTCTTTCTACACCTTGCACACTTCTGCATTTTGTTCGATTTTTTTTGAAGTTTATTTAATTCATTTAGTTTTAAAGAAGGTAAACATTTCTCCTGTAAACATTTTCCACTCGCACACTGATGGAGAGAACGCCATTAAACAAGTCATCATGACCAACAAATGCTCCTCCTCATCATGGATCACATCAGGCTTTTATCTAAGAAGAAGAAAGGACAAGGTTGATACTGATGTCTCTGTTTATCTTTGCAGCTCATCCCGAGGCATCAGTGTTCACTCGTCTTCTCCAGAGCTGGTGTGTCATGCTACAGGTTTCTTCCCCAAATCAGTGATGATCACCTGGCAGAAGGACGGCGAGGACGTGCTTGAGGACGTGGAGCTCAGAGAGACATTACCCAACCAGGATGGAAGTTTCCAGAAGAGAAGTATTCTGAAAGTCCCAGCTGACACACCGACACCTGTGTGATTCAGCAGAGCAGCTTGGGGGAGGAGTTAGTGCTGGAAGTACCAAAAGGTCCAAATAAAGTCCAGAGTTACAGAGTGAAAGTGATTCATTACTGCAGCACATCATCATCACTCTGTACTCACTTCACAGGTGGAGCTTTGGTTGGTCTTATCATTGGCGTGATCTCGGGTCTCCTGGTTCTGGTTCTAGTTGTTGTTGGAATTGTGGTGTGGATGAAGAAGAAATCTGGTGAGTGTAAGGAGGAGATGGGAAGTTTCGAGAGAACAGATTTACACTTTTAATTCCTGAAAGGAAATTTAATGAATATTTTGTAGAGTTTGATGTTGATCTGATAAATTAAACAAGACAATAATGAGATATTGATGATTATTTACTGAAACCAAATATAAGGTTCTGTCCATCATCTGTGTTTCAGGTTTCAAAGCTGTTCCATCCAAAGCCTGTAAGTGAATCTTTATAATCCAGAAATGAGGTTTAAATTCACCACATGATTTATTATCAGTGTTTCATTCACTTTGTGATCATTTCAAAAAAAAATTTCAGCCTCTCAAGGAGATTCTTCCTCCAACAACCCCTAAAGTGTGATGTCCTGCTGAAGTGAGAAAGTAAGATCTGATGATGTTTATAGTGGAATGTGCAATAAAAATGTGTGGAGTTAAACTTGCAGTGGGACCTCGACTTAAGAATTTAATCCATTCCGAGGGCGAGCTTGTAAGCCAAAAAGTTTGTTTGATGAAACAATTATTCCCATAAATAACAGAAAACCAATTAATCCGTTCCAATCCCCTCCTAATTCATATAACCTCCTAATTCATATAATGAAAATTAACATTAATAATAATTAATAATAAAACAAGAGTAAATAATAAATCAGCTAACCCTTCCGAGCAGGTACAATGTGGTGTGTAACAGAGAAAGAGGAGTAGAATTTGTGCGTGTGCACACTACGATTGCCAGCGAGGAAAGGCTCATGATGAGCTCCCACAAGGCCAGTGCTTCTCAAAGAGGGGCCTCCCAAGGGCGGTGTTGTGACCCTGAGAAACATAATTCTAGTACAGTATGACAAAAAATCAAGTGTAGTTGCACATCCACTACAGTAGATGTCAATGGCGCTCTCATTGTCACGCTATGGTGTAGGGGGGGAAAAGCACCGAGCAAACGATATGAAATGCAGTAAACTCACGCATGGGGTGAGGGTTCTTCCTATAGGAGGCATCACAGAAAATAATTGATAAGCACTGCACAACACATTCTTGGAGCACGGAGGAATACACATGGAAGAATACGAGTCTAATCGGCCCATAAATGGCATTTCCTCAGCAGAGCTCGTAAATCAAAATTTTCCTGGTTGGATGTGGCATATTTTTGGTGGGGTCGAAGCTTGTATCAGGGAAAATTCATTATAAGACACATGTAAGTCAACCTGACACAAACATGTATATTTAACACAAGATAATAAAGATAAACATGTAAAAACTATTTCATAATAATGCATGTACATTAACATGAATAATAATAAATAATAATAAACCAAGAATAAACAATAAGTGAACTAACCCTTCGATCGCCTGCGGCAAAGATTTCACATGGGTGCGAAGATGTCAGGTGGGCAGGCATGAGATGCTTCGTAACAGAGGAGGAGGAGAATTTTGTGCATGTGCATGCTACGAATGCCAGCAAGGAAAGGCCCGTGGTGAGGTCCCACAAAGCCAGTGCTTCTCAAGGGGGCATAGTGTGATACTGGTGGCTGGTATGACCCTGGGGAACATGCTTTTTTTGCCATACTGTACTACAATTTGTTAGCACGTCCACCTCACAGCAAGAAGGCCTGGGTTCGATTCCCGGCCTGGGCGTTTCTGTGTGGAGTTTGCATGTTCTCCCCATGCTTGCGTGGGTTTCCTCCGGGTGCTCCGGTTTCCTCCCACAATCCAAAGACATGCACAATAGGTTAATTGGTCATTCTAAATTGCCCATAGGTTCGCATCGTGCAGAAGGCAATGGCAAACCACTGCACTAATCCTGCCAAGAAAACCTCCATGAAAATTATAACCAGGGTGTTATCCTTCATGGAATTCAGCCATGAGGCGCGCGGGGGGGGGGGGGGGGGGGTAACCAGTGTCTCTCCCCCTTATGCCGGTCCCAAGCCTGGATAAATGCAGAGGGTTGCGACAGGAAGGGCATCCAGCATAAAACTTCTGCTACTTTAATCATGCAAATGATCAAAACAAAATTCATACCGTATCGGTCAAGGCCCGGGATAACAACGACCGCCATCAGTGCTGTCAACCAACAGGGTGCTGATGGAAATTGGACTACTGTTGGTTGAAGACATCGAAGAAGGAGAGGCAGGAGGCATGTCCATAGGCAGAGAGAAAAGAGGAAATGCGCGAGTCTAGGACTGAGAGTCGGGACTTTGAATGTTGGAACTATGCAAAGAAAAGATCAAGAGCTGGCTGACATGATGCAGAGGAAAAAGGGAGACATACTGTGTGTTCAGGAGACCAGGTGGAAAGGTAGCAAGGCTAGAAGCTTAGGAGCAGGGTTTAAGCTGTTTTATCACGGTGTGGATGGGAAGAGAAATGGAGCAGGAGTCATCTTGAAGGAGGGGTTTGTCAGGAATGTTCTAGAAGTGAAAAGAGTGTCAGACAGAGTGATGAGTCTCAAGTTAGAAATTAAAGGCGTGATGGTCAATGTTGTTAGTGCTTATGCCCCACAGGCAGGATGTGAGCTAAAAGAGAAGGAGAGATTCTGGAGTGACTAAGATGAAGTGATGCAGAGTACCCCCAGAGGTGAAAGAGTGGTCATTGGGACAGACTTCAATGGACATGTTGGTGCAGGCATCAGAGGGGACGAGGAAGTGATGGGCAGGTTTGGTATCCAGGACAGGAACACAGAAGGACAGGTGTTGCTCAATTTTGCAAAAAGGATGGAAATGACTGTGGTGAATACTTTCTTCAAGAAGAAAAAGGAGCAGAGGTTGACTTATGAAAGCAGAGGTAAGAGCACACAGGTAGACTACATCTTGTGTAGGCGATGTAATTTGAAGGAAGTCAGTGACTGCAAAGTAGTAGTGGGGGAGAGTGGTGCCAAACAGCATAGGATGGTGGTGTGCAGGATGACGCTGATGGTGAGGAAGGTGAAAAAGGCAAAGGTAGATCAGAAGACAAAGTGGTGGAAGCTGAAAAAGGAAGAGTGTCGTGTTGTCTTCAAGGAGGAGTTGAAACAGGCTTTGTGTAGTCAGGAAGTTCTTCCAGATGACTGGTCAACCACAGCCAATGTGATCAGGGAGACTGGTCGGAGAGTACTTGGTGTGTCCTGTGGAAGGAAAGTAGATCAGGAAACTTGGTGGTGGAATGAGGAAGTGCAGGAGTGTGCACAAAAGAAGAGGTTAGCTAAGAAGAAGTGGGACACAGAGAGGACCGAAGAGAGTAAACAGGAGTTCAGGGAGACACAGCATAAGGCGAAGGTAGCGGTGTCAAAGGCCAAACAGAGGGCGTATGATGACTTGTATGATAGGTTGGACAGTAAGGAGTGAGAAAATGATTTATACTGGTTCGCACAGCAGAGAAATAGAGATGGGAAAGACGTACAGCAAGTTAGAGTGATAAAGCACAGAGAGGGAAATGTATTGACTGATGACAGAAGTGTGCAAGGAAGATGGAAAGGGTACTTTGAAGAGCTGATGAATGAAGAAAATAAGAGCGAAAAAAGAGTAGAATGGGTGACTGTTGAGCACCAGGAAGTAGCAAAGATTAGTAAGGGTGAAGTGAGGAGGGCATTGAAGAGGATGAAAAATGGAAAGGCAGTTGATCCTGATGACATACCGGTGGAGGTGTGGAAGTGTCTATGGGAGGTAGCAGTAGATTTTCTGACAAGAATATTCAACAACGTCTTAGAAAGTGAGCCGATGCCGGAGGAATGGAGAAGTGTTCTGGTGCCCATTTTTAAGAACAAGGGAGATGTACAGAGTTGTGGCAACTACAGAGGGATAAAGTTGATGAGCCATACAATGAAGTTATGGGAAAGAATAGTGGAAGCTAGTCTAAGGGCAGAGGTCAGCATTTGTGAACAACAGTTTGGTTTCATGCCAAGAAAGCACCACAGATGCAGTGTTTGCTTCGAGGATGTTAATAGAGAAGTACAGAGAAGGTCAGCGGGAGCTGCATTGTGCCTTTGTGGATCTGGAGAACACATATGACAGGGTGCCGAGAAAGGAACTATGGTATTGTCTGAGGGAGTCTGGAGTGGCAGAGAAGTATGTTCGAATGGTGCAGGACATGTCTGAGAGATGTAAGACAGTGGTGAGGTGCTGTCGGTGTGACAGAAGAGTTCAAGGTGGAGGTGGGACTGCATCAAGGGTCAGCTCTGAGCCCCTTCTTGTTTGCTATGGTGATGGACAGGCTGACAGACGAGGTTAGACAAGAATCTCCATGGACTATGATGTTTGCAGATGACATTGTGATCTGTAGTGAGAGCAGAGAACAAGTGGAGGAAAATCTAGAGAGGTGCAGGTATGCCCTGGAAAGGAGGGGAATGAAGGTTAGTCTCAGTAAGACAGAATACATGTGTGTGAACAACAAGGACCCAAGAGGAACGGTGAGGTTACAGGGGGCAGAGATAAAGAAGGTGGAGGATTTTACGTACTGAGGCGCAACAATCCAGAGCAATTAAGATTGTGGAAAAGAGGTGAAGAAGCGTGTGCAGGCAGGTTGAAATGGATGGAGAAAAGTGTCCGGTGTGATGTGTGATAGGAGAGTATCGGCAAGAATGAAGGGAAAAGTGTAAAAGATGGTAATGAGGCCAGCGATGTTGTGTGGTTTACAGACAGTGGCCCTGGGGAAAAGACAGCAGTCAAAGTTGGAGGTAGCAGAGATGGAAATGTTGAGGTTCTCTTTGGGAGTAACGAGGATGGATAGGATCAGGAATGAGTACATCAGAGGGAGAGCACACGTTAGATGTTTTGGATGCAAAGTCAGAGAGGCTAGATTGAGATGGTTTGGACATGTACAGAGGAGGGATGGTGAGTATATTGTCAGTAGGATGCTGAGGTTGGAACTGCCAGGCAGAAGGCCCAGAGGAAGACCAAAGAGAAGATTGATGGATGTGGTGAAGGCGGACATGAAGGTAGTTGGAGTGAGAGTCGAAGATGCAGAGGATAGGATGAGATGGAGGTTGATCATTTGCTGTGACGACCCCTGCAAGAAACAGCCAAAAGGAAAAGAAGAAAGAAGAGGGTGTTATCCTTCATGGCAGGTCAATTGAGTTGGTGAGTCTCTCCTTCTATAAGTACGTATATGTAACTTATGTAAGTGTGCTGTTTGGTTGTTGTGTGTGCATGTAGTTAGTAGCTGCTTACAGAGTTCTTGCTTTCAGCCTCACCGCTGGCTAGCACAGCCAAAAGCAGTGCTATAAGGTGAGCCCAGTGCGGAAGCCTCACTCTGCTAGTCCATAGCCTCTGCAACAGCAAGCCTTATACAGTGCCTCCTTGTGGCAAGCAACGCATGGTAACTGTGCACCTTGCGGTGCCAGGCTAAACTCCAAAGGACTTGGAGGAGATCTGGCCCCCAGACATGCGGCATGCAGGATACGCCCTGATGTCCATGAACCAGGTTCCCAACTATGGGTAAATAGTTCCGCTGCCTTGTGGACTCCTCTTTTGGGGAAAGGCTAAGGGAGTAAACCTTGACAGAAAATCATCCCGGATGAAGGTCACTCACTGATACCTCAACGGACCCTCTCTTGTCACTGACTATGGGAAGGAACAAACCAGACAGAAAATCCTTTGCGGAGGGCCAGCTACCCGCCCAGAGTAAAATATAGCTACGGAATCTATCACAAGAACAAACCTTCAGTCTTTTGTCAACAACCTCACAGCCTCGATGGCTAGAATGATGACTGCTATCCAAAGCTTGACTCATC
This sequence comes from Plotosus lineatus, assembly GCA_024760905.1. NCBI lineage: Eukaryota > Metazoa > Chordata > Actinopteri > Siluriformes > Plotosidae > Plotosus > Plotosus lineatus. The sequence goes on along the minus strand of CM045734.1, from coordinate 10,844,214 downwards.
AAGATGGTGCCATTTTGACTTGAGGAAGCAAGCGGGAGAACCTTAATTACATCAAGAAACCTTTGAGAGTGGGATTATGGAACACCAGAACATTATATAAGAAAAGCAACAAGGAACAACTCATGAAAGAACTAGAAAGGTACAACATAGATCTATGTGGCATATTTGAAACTCATCTTACAGGTATAGACGTGGAGAATGTTGAAGGAGAGACATTGATCAATTCTGGAAAAGATAACATCCATGAGCATGGAGTTGGACTAGCACATTCACAAAGAACAAGCGCAAGTCTAATGTCATATAAGAACATCAATGAAAGAATACTCAAAGCTAGGTTATATGCAAGACAGGTGAAACTCAGTGTAATAGTGGCTTATGCACCAACAGAAGAAGCCGATGAAGAAGTAAAAGACAAATTTTATGAGGATCTAAATACAGTGACAGATAGCTTACCAACGTTGGCGATGATAACAAACAGTGGTCATCGGTCATGGGTCAACATGGAGTTAAGAGTCCGTAAGAACAATGGAATGAGATAGTGGAATCATTGTGCAGAGAATGACATGGTTATTGGAGGAACACTATTTGCCCACAAGACCACACACAAAACCACATGGACACCAGATGGCAATACTCACAATCAGATCGACCATGTGATGATAAATGGCAAATGGAGAAAATCGCTACGAGATGTGAGAGCATATAGGGGAACAGATATTGGTCGTGATCATCAGCTTGTTATCGCCAAGGTTCAATTGAAACTGGCAGCTCAGAAAAAATCAAGAAAAGAGCCAAAGATCCAAAGCAGTAATCTGATTCTCCTTCAATACAAACAAGAATACCAGAACAAAATTTCACAGCGGTTCGATGCACTCTCTAATTCTGAAGAGCACTTAAAAGAACTACTAAATGCACAACCACCCGAAGAGTCACTAGCTGAAACTGAAGTAGAGATAGAATGGGAAGACCTGGGCATTGATATGAGTGACCCTACATAAACAGAAGTAGACAAATCAGTAAATAGGTTAAAGACCAACAAGGCACCAGGATATGATGAAATAACAGCAGAGATGTTGAAAGCAGAAGGTTGTAAACTTTATGACTAGCTTACTAGAGTGTGCGTAGCAGAATGGAGATCTGAAGACTCTCCAGAAGATTGGAAGAAAGGTACCATATTAAACTACCAAAGAAAGGTGACCTGAGGTGACCTATGTAGCAATAACAGAACTATCACACTGCTGAGCATAGCAGGGAAAGTTTACTGCACTATTGTCTTACTGTGAATTCGTGATGCTGTAGACAAACGACTGCAAGAAAGCCAAGCAAGAAATCCAAGCCGGCTGATATCGTCGCTGTATTCTGGGACAGAGAGTGCTTTGAGGTGTGGGGGTTCCACCTCTAACTTCTTTTTGGTCGAGACCGAAGTGAGGCAGGGGTGTGTTCTGGCCCCCACTCCCTTCAGTACTGCAATGGACTGGATCATGGTGGCGGTATTGTGTGGATCGGGCTGCGGTGTGTTTTTCGGTGAGGTTCGGATTACTGATCTGGACTTTGCCGATCACTCAGTGATCTTCACAGAAACGGTGGATGTCCTGACTGAGACTCTCTGTTCATTGGGTGAGGTGGCACAACCACTTGGTTTGCGAGTCTCCTGGATCAAAACCAAGATCCACTCTTTTGGCGACCTCTTGGATGCTGCTGTTGACTCGATCGCTGTGGGTCGTGAAAGAATAGAGATCGTGGAGTCTTTCACTTACCTTGGCAACGTGGTCCATCATTCCACTGATTGCAGGGCCGAGATTAATCGTCGACTTGGTCTAGCCTATGGGGCGATGAACTCGCTGGACAGGACCGTGTGGCAGTCGAAGTATCTGAGCAGGCGGACGAAAGCCCAAGTCTTTTGCTCCCTTGTGCTCCCTGTCTTCCTCTACTCAAGCGAGACATGGACGCTCACGGTTGAGCTTGGACGACGACTGGACTCCTTTGTTACGACTTCCCTTTGCCGCATCTTCGGATACCACTGGTGGGACTTTGTTACTAACCAGAAGGTGCTCGGGGATGCGGGGATGGTAAGAGTAACCTGCTTGATCCGCGACCGTCAGCTGCGCAACTATGGGTACTTGGCGCATTTTCCGCCTTCAGACCCAGCACACCAGGGATCCGTTCGGGATCCTAGGGGCTGGAGCCGATCGCGGGGACGATCGCATGCGACGTGATTGTTGCAGCTGAGGGCTTCCCTGCTGGGGGGTATGGGCCCTGCGCAGGCCTGGTCGATCAAAAGGAGCTGGCCGGATGAGTGGAGGCGGCTGGTGGACGCAGCGAAGTGCCATCCCAGCACATGCCCTCATACCTTACCTGACCTACCAGAAAGGTCGCAATTTCGTCAGGTTGCATGTCACGTTATGTAAACATTGTACCGACATTGCCGCAATGTGGCCATGTCAACATTTCTGCCACGTCCACACGTCACTTGCGACATTGTAGCAACGTTTCTGCCATGGTCATCGCAGATGTTGCTTGGGGACGTTTGTCTACAAGTCTACTTAAAATCTACAAAGAAACATTGTAGCGACGTTGCTGTAACGTGACCATGTTATCTGGGCTGTAGCATCTGATTCCTGTTCTGGAGTCACATGAGGATAGTGGCTAACACGCCCCCTCCCTCACAGCAAGAAGGTCCTGCTTCATATCCTGTGCCCAGAAGTTTCTGTGTGAAGCTTGGTTGTAGTTGTTTCCTCTGGGTTCTTTGGTTCCTCCCACAGTCCAAAGACGTGCACATTAAGTAGACAAACTTGCTGTTCCTGTTGCTTTAGGTGTAAGTTTAAGTGGTTGTGTATGTTTCCCCTTGATGCTAAGGTGAGCTGTTCAGGGTGTACCCTGCCTTCACCCAGTGTCTGCTGTGATAAGCTCCAGCCTCCCTATGATCCTAATAGGATGAGCCACTTTGACAAATGAATGACTGATGAGTGAGAAACATTTGAGTGGAACCCAGTGCGGTCTTCTATTACTGTACCTCTTCTAAAGTTTCGATTATATCACAAACTGAGATATTTTCTGTTCCCCATGTGTGTGACTCATAATCTTCTAAATTACTGTGGCTTTTCTGGTATCTCACCCAGCCTGCTCCTTCTCATTTGATCTTCCAAATGCAAGGATTTTTTAGATCTTTATCTTACTCTACAGCATTTATGTGACATAATGAACTTTCAGCTGAACCTAGAATTCAGGAGACAGTGTGGGATGACATAGAGTCGATTTATTATTCAAAGGGTAAACACTTAAGCAGAGCAAACACAGTAACTGCTGGTGAGGAGAAACAAAAAACTTGTAAGCACTGGGGAACTACGGAGCAGGAACTAGTCAAGCACAGAGCTAGAACCAGGAGCCAGAGAGAAAACAGGAAAGCAAGGATGTGAAGTGAAACAATCTTCTGGCACAGAGGTGAGCACATTGCTTGTCTTTATGGCGTAGAAGATTAGGGAGTGGGATCAGGTATGCGGCCTGTATCAGCCTGTGTCGGTCAGCCACGCCCCTCCACTGGAGCCTGCACCACTGGGGAGAAAGCAGAGTTCGAACAGTTCAGTTCAGTTCATTTTCTGTAAAGGCTTAATCTTAATTAGGGTCACAGGGAGACTGGCACCCATCCCAGCTGACTGCGGGTGAGAGCAGAATACACTCTGGACAGCTTTCTTGGCCATCACAGGGCGGAAATACGCCGACGTGTTCCATCCTAACATACTTCTCTGCAACTCCAGACTTCCTCATGCAATACTTCATGCTCATACCTCATCATGCTTTCTTGGCATAAAACCAAACTGTTGTTCACAAATGCTTACCTCTGCCCTGAGTCTCGCTTCCACTATTCTTTACCATAATGTCATCGTATGGCCATTCAACTCTATCACTCTGTAGTTGCCACAACTCTGCATGTCTCCCTTACTCTTAAAAAATGAGCACCAGCACACTTCTACTTCATTCCTCTGGCATCCTCTCACTCTCTAAGACCTTGTTGAATGTTCTAAGACCTTGGTTTCATCAAGGAAAGTACATTATACACCTTTGGTCTACAACAACAAGTTTCAGCTTGGACAGGCATAGTCAGCACCGTGTTATGTCCTTCACGGGCTGTTTCAGCCCTGGTAGTTATGCAGTTTTTTTTTTATCTGCCTGATTTGTTGGGGGCGGCAGCAGATTGGGTACTTGACAAGATTCAGCATGAGTTTCTAATTCTTAGACCTGAACTGTGGCAGCTTGAACCTCAAGCCCAACCTCAGTAAATCTCAACGTAAAGTCACTACTGGGGCTGTCAGATATCATCAAAATAGGTCGAGTGAACATTAGCGGCAATGTTTATACTGTCCATCAGGGGGCTCTAAAGTGAGACTTTAACTATGATATTACAGACAAGCTTACAATTATACACATGTGAATTGCTAAAACTGTGCCCCCTGTCAGACAGGTGCCATTTGCAATAAAGTACAAAGCAGTGGGTGAAATGGGTTGAATGACAAAGCTGGGAGTCCTCACACCTGTCATGGAGTGGGTCTCAAAAACAAGAAAACCTGAATAAAGCAATCCTCAGGTACCACCACCCAACAAAAACAGTAGAGTTGCTCACTGCAGACATTCCTGAACTAAGGTGCTCAGCATCCCGGATGCTCAATGAGGGCTTTGGCAGGTTTCACTGGAAGATGAATAATCAAATTTCACCACCTTCATAATTCTAACTGGCTGCTACCACATCCCCATATGCCTCGTGGTATTTCCACAGGCAGCAAAGTGTACTAATGCTGCATGAGACAGCTGTTTGCAGGACATCCATTTGAGATCATAGTGGACGACATAGTGGTCAGGGGATAGTATCTAGACATGAGCATGAGGAACATCTCCACAAAGTCATGGACAGGATATACACAGTTAATCTGAACCTCAGAGAGACTGAGGTCCCATATGTGGGAAACCTTTTCACAAGCAAAGGGTTTCAACTCTGATCCTGAAAAAACTACAGCAGTTCCAGGGGATGAAGAACTACTTCTCCAAGTTCATTCCAAACCATAGTGACCTCGTGGAACCCTTGCAGTGACTCCTCCATCAAAACACTGACTGCTGTTAGCACAGGCGCCATGCTGTTGTGTTCTCCAAACTGAACTACAGACTAAAGATGCCATCAGTGCTGCAGTATTTTAATTATTTTTCCACCTGGTTGTACTGTCAGCTGACACCTCGCAGCATGAGTTTGCTCTCTGCCTAGAAAACAAAACAGTGGCTCTTCTCTCCAGGACTCTCAGTGACACTGGTCTTTGCATGCCAAAAGGTTCTTGACTTCATTTATGGCTGACCAGCACCTCATCAACATTCTGAAAAATAAAGATGCATGCAGCTGAGGCAGCACGATGGCATAGTGGTTAGCATGTCCACCTCACAGCCAGAAGGACCTTGGCTCGAGTTCCAGCTCGGGCATTGAAAGGGATTTTCTGAATTCTTATAATAACCAACATATATACCTACTATGCTGTCATAATCATATGGCTGCCATCTAACATCATTGTTATTTCACACCTGCTTTATATGTTGTGATCATTTATGCATTTATTATGTATTCACTTACACTATACTCATGATATCTTTCTTATTCACATGTCTGTGTTTGTGCTTGGATGTTTTGGAACATTCTGGGTTAGTTAGGGTTCATAAAGGGGAAGAGAAACTAAGAGAACCTTTTACCTACTTTTCAAGCCCATAAATAGGTCAGGTTAGAACTAGAATATTCCAGTTTTTTTTAACCGCTGTTGGTGAAACTTGGGAACTGATCCACGGGAAGACTTGCTTTGAGCCATCAAAAACCCTAACAGGCTTCTTTGTGTGGAGTTTGCATGTTCTCCACTTGGGTTTCCACTGGGTACTTTGGTTTCTTCCCACAGTCAAAAACATGCACAGTAGATTAATTGGCTGTTCCAAGTAGCCCCTCGGTGTGAAAAGTCATGTGATTGTTTGCCCTGCAATAGCCTGGCGAGCTTTCCAGGGTGTACCCTGTCTTTAAATGAATGAATGTAGCCTCTGCCGGCTCCAGAGAATGATGCTGAAAGTCTGATGTTACAACTTCTTTACATAAGAGGTGCAGAGAGCAATTATGTTTCAGATGCTCTCAAAGCTATACAGCCCATGCAGAAAATCTGCTGAAGAAAGAAAGGAGTATGAGTTCATGCTATGGGTGCATTCTCCTCCAGGAGGTTGTCCTTTGTTTAAAAAGAATGAGTTCTTCCCATGTTCTTTGCCTTCAGGAGCCCACACAGATCCCCCTTGACATTTTTCTCCTTTGCATCACTAGAATGTAGTGACTCACTATTCACACTTGTGCTCCATCACCCAGAGACAATAACATCAAGCCACTTCAGGATGATAATGTGCGTTCCCCATTCGTTTTGGGGTGATTCCCATAATCAATTCTCTCAGTATCGGACAGTCATGATGCTTCAGACTGAACACACACCTCTTCTGCTTATAGGTAGTACATGCAACACAATTCATGCAGTATACATGACCACTACTGATTCACTTTAATTTCTATGTTGCAGACTCCAAGATTAAGAGATCAGAGGTCACAGTAAACTTTACTTGATACTGACATCTCCATTCCAACTGATATGATGAGAGTAAAGGTCAAGAATAGTGTCACGTGTTCTCTGTACAGACTTATCTACACATGACCTTAAATGCTTTACACCTCCATTTGGTGGGTGGGGGGGGCACAAGTATTTACTCAGAAAAAAAAGGCTGTTTATTTTCGAGAAAGGCATGCAGAGTAGTTTTATAATGTTCCAACCACAAAACTGAGACAGCTATTTTCATTGTTCCACAAAAACAACACCCATCCCCCTGCTACATCCACACCACACGGACAATGATCTTTCATATCTGAGATCATAGCCAGTGGTTTACTGAGTGTCAAACAATACTCATCATATATTAAATATATCATTTATAAAATGACCATAATAATAAATAGAATAGTATAAAGAGCAACTGCTTATCAAGCATATATATTCTATTTACCAGAACCCCAAGGACACATTTGTGTATGCTGATGCTTAAACAAATAATATATACTTATATCAATCTCATCATAAGCAATCATAAAACATTTATTTTTCTGAGATTTAGATTTAGTTATTGCCTCAAAAAAAAAAAAATGTCTTTCATATAACAAGGGTGTTACAGTGGTGCGGTGTTCAGCACATCCACCTCACAGCAAGAAGGTCTCAGTTTGGATTACTGGGTTTCCATGGTAATTTGCACGTTCTCTCCGTGCTTGCATGTGTTTTCTCTGAATACTCCGGTTTCCTCCCACAGTCCAAAAACATGTAGGCTAACTGCCTGTTGAAACAAATTGCTTCTATTTGTGTGTGTGTGTGTGTGTGTGTGTGTGTGTGTGTGCTACTCTCGACCAATATCGGCCGAGTTGGGACTCGTATTAGGATTCAGTGGTTCCAGAAAATGAACGAATGAAAAAATCAAATCCTTGTGTGTGTGTGTGTGTGTGTGTGTGTGTGTGTGTGTGTGTGTGTGTGTGTGCTTTGCAATGGTCTGGTGTTGTATCTTGCACTGAGACATTGGGAGTAGACCCTTAGAGATGTGGTTCTTACACATTTCATGTGTTTATTCAGCACATCTTACAGATGCTTGATCAGATAAATATCTGGAGAATTTGGAGGTGGAGTTAACACCTTGTAGTCTTTATCATGTTCCTCAACCCTGAACAGTTTTTGTAATGCAGCAAAGTACATTATCTTGATGCAAGAAGCCGCTGCTATTCGGGAACACCGTTGGTATAAAACGTTAACGCTTGGTCTGCAGCAATATTAATCCACCTCACAGTAATAATTACATGAAAGGCAGGACTCTCATCAGCATTGTCCACAACATCACTTTGCCTGATTGGGCTATCCATGGACTGATTTAATTTTTACACAGCCTTCAAACTTCTTTGGAATCAGGGACTTATGACCTTAGTATCCAGCTCGAGTTCTTGGGCAAGATTGTACAATGGTGCTCTAGACACTCCATGACCACAGGTTTCATCACTGAGTTAAAACACTTAAACCTTAATAATGGCTCATAACATAGTAAATACAAGCATGTTTTTAATTTAATAAATTCATGATGAATATGAACATGTTTTTATTTCACATTACAGCCGTGTACACATCAGCCAGACCATTTCATTATTCACACCACATGCACCATGTGTCCATTTCAGAAGCTGCACCGAGTGGTTTAAATAATTTCCGACCACAAAACATTTTCCCTTCTGCACTGCAGCATCAGAAACATTCATCACCTCACACCTCGAACGCTGCATCAAAACCACACGGGTATATTCATCTTTCATACACATTTATAAACATTTAATTATTGAGTGATAACAGTTCTGATCATCTGCCTGTAAAATAAATAAATACATATTTTTAAAACTATTCAGTATCTATCTGGAAAACTCAGCTCTTTATCTCTTTATCTCAATAGGAGGAGCAAGTGCTGCGTCTCTGGTGGTTCATCTCAGTAAAAAACAATCTAATCTCTGCATTTTTTCAGTTCTTGACCAACAATGTGTTTCCCGCACTTAAATAACTGAAACAATAGTTTCACTTTGACTTTCGGAAAAACTAAAATAAGGAATACAAAACAATGCAAATCATTAATTCATTGAACCGCTTAATTCTAATTGTTGTGGGGAGACTGGAGTCCATCTCAGCCGACTCTGGGAGAGGGCAGGGTCCATTCTGGACAGCTTGCCAGGCCATCACAGAGCAGAAGCACACTGATGGTAACCCAATGATACACTCTTTACGAATATCAGCAGTGAGTGTTTTACATGCCTTCACCACTGACAATAACAAGTAATTCGTTGTTATTAATTAAACAGATTCACAAAAAGTATAAATAAATCTAAATAACATTTTTCACCGACTCAATTGCCAAATAACTTACTCCTATTAGGATCATAGGAAGGCTGGATCCTTTCTCACCTAGCCTGGGTGAAGGTGAGACACACCCGCAACAACTCGCCAGATCATCACAAGGCCCACACATGCAACAGTTCACACTCACACCTAGGCTCAATTTGAAACAAACAATTATGTATTTTGAATGTAGATGGAAACCTGTGTACTTGGAGGAAACCCAGGCACGCTCTGGGAGAACTGAATTGGGTCTACCTGGTACCTGTGCTGCATTTTGGGTCTTCTTCTTCTTTTCCTTTCGGCTTTTCCCTTCAGGGGGCGCCAGAGCAATTAATCTGCCTCCATCTCACCCTGTCCTCTGCATCTTTTTTTTTTACTCCAACCTTCATGTCTTCCTTCACCACATCCATTAATCTCTCAGCATCATACCGGAAAGATTGAACTCTCTTTTCCGTTTCTTGCGAAATTCAGGAAAATCTGCCTTTTAAGCTATAAATATTTGGTTTATGGTTTTGAAATCTTTGAAGCAAATTGGATCACTATATCAGAATTAAACATTTTCAGTAAAAATGCCCAAATATGGTCATTTTCATCGCTCTTGGGGGAGCCTTAGATATCAACTTATCAAGATGAACTTTTGAAATCTTTTAGATGACACCTCTCCACATCTTTTTATTGCTATTCCAAGTAAACATAATCAAATGTTTAATTTTTAACAATTTTCACTCCATCCTAGTCCGGAGTGAAAGTGTCCGACAAAGTTCCAAAATTACCGTCTCACAATAATTAATGTGGCGTGAATTAAAGCACAGTTGCAACTCATCCAGCTTGTTGATAAGTAACTGGGAGTTACTGAGAAATAAGTTTACTCAGTGTATTTCACCTGACCTGCAGAAAAAATAAATATTTATGTAAACTTAGCAGTAATGAAGTGGTCCTAGCATACTCTGATGTTCGGGAGGTTGAAGGACTTGATTTCGTCGAGATGTTGTACAGCCATTTTTCCGATGACACTGTTTAACTGGAACTTGAGATTACTTGGGTTTCTCTTCTTCTCCTGTTGATAAAAACAATAAAGAAACTTTGTCCTGATTCGGCTTGTTGTCACAACCATCAGTCCCACAAAATTCACTCAGTGTTGTCAATCTCTTGTTGTTCTCTATAGCACATCTCTGTAATGACTGTTGTAAATGGCTTAATCAGGATCAGAATTCTTTAATGATCCCGAAGGAAATTGTGTTACAAATAACTTTCTGACTCTGATTCAGCCATATACAATAGTGGTGTAATCCAACATGGCGGAAACCTCAATGTACGTCTTGTGATGTCACTCTCTCGGGGAATCAGTTGTTTGTACAATAACTTTTATAATGTTTCTCTTTTTTTCGACGCAAACTTTAATATTGAAATTTATATGAAATCCACTGATATTTATAACCTTTAGAATGAAAATCTGTTTCATACCTGTAGCTTAATGCATCAAATCCCTCGTGCTTTTTAGACACAAAAGTATACAACAGACTTTAGAGCCTCAGGGTTTCTTAGATATGCTGCTGAACAACCTGCTCAAAGAGAGAGAGAGAGAGAGAGAGAGAGAGAGAGAGAGAGAGAGAGAGAGAGAGAGCCTGAGTCTCTCACAGCTTAATGAACTGAAAATTAAATAAAAAAATGAATAATGTAATTTCGAGTAAAATGAAAACTACATAAAAGTTCATTCTCTGAACTGCTTAATCTTAATTGGGGTCGCGGGGAGGCTGGCGCCCATCTTAGCTCACTCTGTATACCCCACCCCCAAACCATATAATCATCATTTGTTCTCCCTGACAGAGTTTCCTCCTTCTTTCTCATCTGATACACAACCCCACTGGGTCACGTCATGCTTCTGCCTCTGTTTTTCTTCTTGGTTGGTGAGTGTTTATAATTTTATTAATTGTTTTAACAAAGCAAGATCTGTTATTCCCTGAAGAGGTCAAATTGATGCTTGCACAATAAAATACAGCACATATTTATAAATCAGCATAAATAAGCTAAACCAGTTACAGCTGTGTGATACTGATGGATATTTAAAAAGGTTCACATCCTCCGCAGCACGGTGGCGTAATGGTTACCACATCCTTCTCACACCAAAAAGGTCCTGGAGTTAATTCCCAGACTCGGGCAGGTCTGTGTGGAGTTTTCATGTTCTCTCAGTGACTGTGCGAGGTTTCTCTGGATACTTCAGTTTCCTCACACAATCTACAGACATGTACATGAGACTAACTGACCCAGGTGGAAGTGTAAGTCTGAATGGTTGTGTGTTTTGCTCTGAGATGGTCTGGCGAGTGTGTACCTCGCCCAGTGTTGGCGGAGATAGGCTCCAGTATTCCTGCTAGCCTACATAAGCAGTTCAGTCGATGAGTGAGGGATCATATCCTTTATTTCTCCATATTTATTATTTTATCTGTTCACTACTTTCAGACAAACACACTGAAATACAGAAATGCAAATTATGTTTAAATACTTGTTTATTACTATGACTTGTATATAGGCAAAATCTTTGAATGAAATCAAGTTCTGTTAGATTACATTTTAATTTTAATTTTATTCTCCAAAGCACTTTATGATTAATTATGATCGTGGGGAGGTGGAAGCTCATCCCAACCAACTCTGCATGAAAGCGATGTAGGCCCTGAATAGTATTGTATAAGTGTGTGTGTGTGTGTGTGTGTGTGTGTGTGTGTGTGTGTGTGTGTGTGTGTGTGTGTGTGTGTGTGTGTGTTGCAGGTTTACTCTCAGAGTCTCTGAGTTCTTTAACTCTGGAGGCAAAAGTTGGAGATAAAGTCACTATTTGGTGCCAACATGAAATGATAATTACAGGTTACATCTTCTGGTTTAAACACACGAGTGATTCAGTTCCACTTCTTGTTGGGTGTAAACGTTTCTTTGCGTCGTCTTCATCAGAGAATTGTACATTCTTTACTGAGAGTGAGAGAATAGTGATGTCTGTTCAGGGCAGGAACACGTCTCTCACCATCACTGCAGTAAACGTCTCTGATACTGGACTCTATTACTGCAGCTACATGAAAGAGATCAAAACAGACTTCAGCAACTCGACCTTCTTACACGTGAAAGGTAAATGTTTATAAAATGAAGAATTTCAGTGAAGGTTCACTGAGATGAGTGAGATTAAAGTAATGTTTCCTTTTTTAGGTGAAAATGAAGAAAATACGAAACCGGACGAAGCAGATGGTTTGTCATTAACATGTTCTCTCAAAGTAAAGGCTCTTTGTTTAAAAAAAATCAGTCGACAGAATTGTTCAATTTTAGCTTAATATTTTAGTAAAATAATTATTTTATTCTAAATTATTTCTGTTTACCAAGGTTCAGCTTGTTCTGATGTGTTCTTCAAAATGACGGTGGTGTTTGGTGTAGTGATTGTGATTCTTCTTGGTTTCTTCTTTATCCTCGTGATCTTCACCAGAGTGAAACGCAGAAAAACACACAGAGGTAATACACGGCTGTTACAGATTCATTTTGCTTAAAAAACTGAAATATGTAACATTAAAATATTAATTAAAATTTTTCTTTAAAAATATTTTTAGGTGATAACACCAGAAGACAGAATAATGAGGTAAATATCCTGAAAAAGACAAAAAAAAAAAAAAAAAAAAAAAAAAAAAAAAAATTAGAGTTTTCCATTATGACATGCTGTAGAATGTGATGCGGTGCAGGTGAAAGTCACACTGTGCGATTTTCTTTGTCAGTTTTAGTCGGGTTACAAACAATAATGGAAGGTGCTGGTACCGTCTCCTTTGAATATATCTTATAACATTTCCCTGCAGATCAGTTTCTTTCTCGCGCAGTGTAACTGATGTTCAGTGTAAATGATGTTGCTGTTCTTATGTATTTACTTCGTCACTGCAGGAGCACACGTCTGATGCAGTGAATTACGCTGCGCTACACTTCTCCAGGAAGAAAAGTGGAAAGACGGACAGACATAAAACTGCGTGTGAAATGGTGGAGCCACATGTTGTATATTCGTCGACTAGATAATTACTGAGCAATGCTGTGTGTGTGTGTGTGTGTGTGTGTGTGTGTGTGTGTGTGTGTGTGTGTGTGTGTGTGGTTGTGTGTGTTTGTGTGTGTGTGTGTGTGTGTGTGTGTGTGTGTGTTTATCTGATTTCTACTTTTTATCACAACAGAAAAGTACAATGTATTACATTTTGATAAAATAAATCAGATGGTTCTATATGAATAAAAATTGTATGCTGTATACTGTATTGATACAAAGGTTGGATTTATTTCAAAATTTCTTTTTTTTAAAGAAATCAATCAAAAATAATAATAATAAAAAAACAGAAAGACAGTCTCGACACATTTAGAACGTTATCAGTGTATAGATTTGTCAAAGAAGAAAGTGCTACATTTTAATTGAGTTTCTTTAAACAAAAATAGGACCTGTCTCAATATGTTTTTTAAGAAAAAAAATAAAGAAAAAATAGGAATAATTTTTTTTTTTTTTTTTGGAAAATGTACCATTGGACTCTCGAATCGTGCTTAAAACCTACCATGTCACTTGATCATGTTAAAAATAGAATCGATATTTAGAAAACCCTTCTGCAATGATGTTAGCAAAGATGGAAACTGTTTTTCTGATGAAAGAATCATTAAAATCTCCCTCCTTTTGGTTAGATGAATGTCTTGAGCATCAGCATTTTTCGGTTTAATTATTGACTCAAAATGGCCTGAAAAAAGACGTTTCTTCTGAAATGAATATTTCTATATTTGTTCTGAGAAATGAAGCCTTCCATATTTGAACCTGTTAAAAAGACACTGAAGAGTTCCTACAGCGGTGTGTGCTACTCCCACTCACAAAACAGCGGAAACTGCCTCGAACCAGAATACAAAGAGGAGTCAGAGGCTTTAGTGCAGAACTCAGCAACAGGAGAAGTATATCAGAGTCTCTGCTTTGATAAACCTGACACGTCCTCAACTGGCAGCTTCATCAAATATTACCCACAGTCACCAGCTTCATCTTCAACAGTGAAAATGCGACTTATGGAGCAGCAAAGAAAAAGACAAATCTGAGACCAGTGAATAAAAAGAGAAGATTAAAACACTGGACAGAGAAAGATTGAAAAGGGGCTTTTGATAAATGATGATCTTTGAGTCACAAAGAAAAAAGTTATAAAATGCAGAGTTAATGCTAGATTGCTTGGCATCATCTAACAAGCATGGTGGCGGATATGTGACGGTCTGGAGGAGCTGTAATTTTTTTTGTAATGTAAAAGACAGTGAGCACAATGTAAAAGACAGTGAACTAGGAAGGCTATCAGGCTATTTTGCAATCAATGCCAGACCATGTGGATGAGGTTTGACTGAGGCCACCTTCCACCTTGTCCTCTTTCACCACATCCATAAATCTTCTCTTTGGTCTTCCTCTGGGCCTTCTGCCTGGGAGTTCCAACCTCAACATCCTACTACCAATATACTCACTATCCCTCCTCTGTACATGTCCAAACCATCTCAATCTAGCCTCTCTGACTTTGTCTCAAAAATGTCCAATGAAATAATTTTAATGAATAACATCAACAACATGTTTAATCTGGGTTGTTGATCATTCATTTGTTTCTCACATGTTCATTTCCTGTGAGTTTATAGGTCGTCCACTGAAAATTAACACGGTCTGTCTGCTTTACGAGTAGTCTGTCTTGTTTCTGTACTTCATCAAACACTAGTTAAAATAGAAATCATTTAAGTTGAGTGCTCTTTACTTTCTGGGGATAATATATATATATATATATATATATATATATATATATATATATATATATATATATATATATATATAGGATTTTCTGAGTAGATCCTTCCGTAGGAGAGTGCTCAATACTTTTTGGTAGAGCAAATAACAAAAGGACAGGACAAAGGCTTTCTATTGAAACTCCATTTATCACTACAGATCTGTTTCATATATATATATATATATATATATATATATATATATATATATATATATATATATATATATATAAAACAAAAGGACAGGACAAAGGCTTTCTATTGAAACTCCATTTATCACTACAGATCTGTTTCGAGGGGTGGTGAAACCATCTTCTGTAATCACCTGAAGAGAGGGGATGGTTTCACCACCCCTCGAAACAGATCTGTAGTGATAAATGGAGTTTCAATAGAAAGCCTTTGTTGTGTCCTTTTGTTATTTGCTCTACCAAGGAGTATTGAGCACTCTCCTACGGAAGGATCTACTCAGAAAATCCTCTATATATATATATATATATATATATATATATATATATATATATATATATATATATATATATATATATATATATATATATATATATATACATACATATATATAATAAAAATAAAAGGACAGGACAAAGACTTTATAAAATTTATTATAATTTTTATAAATTAATATAATTTATATAATTACAAATAATTTATCACAACAGACCTGTTTCGAGGGGTAGTGAAACCATCCTCTCTCTTCAGGTGATTATAGCAGAACAAAGTGCTGGTGGCGGTACTATGTCGATGAACATGGCATCCTCTAGATGGGGTGGTGTTCATTATGTATTCGGAGGCGGGTTCTCTTAAATATTGGTATCGATACATGCATATATGTGCATACATTTTTTTTTACATGCCCATGGACTCGTATATGTACACACACACACACACACACACACACACACACACACACACACACACACACATATATATATATATATATATATATATATATATATATATATATATAGGTATCCACACATACACACTTACATACACATATATATATATATATATATATATATATATATATATATATATATATATATATATATATATATATATATATATATATATATATATATATATATATATACATCGCATCCTTCCGCAACGAAAAAAGTAGAAACTCCACCGAACTCAGCAAGCACATCTATCTGGACACTCAAAGACACGAACATTGATCACCAGATCTGATGGAGAATTTTATCATCACACCTGACATACAACAGCTCGAACAAAAGATGTAATTTATGCCTCAGGGAGAAGTTCCTCATTATATACAGACCCGAACTGTCGTCATTAAATGAAAGAAACGAACTCGTAACTTCATGCCGACACAGGAAAAAATCATTATTATGCAACACACCCCCTTAAGTACACTAAGTATTCCATTGTATCAATCTGTATCTAAACATTATCTATACTTGTGTATGTAAGTGTGTATGTGTGGATACCTATATATATATGTGTGTACATATATGAGTCCACGGGCATGTAAAAAAAAAAAAAAAATGTATGCACATATATGCATGGATCGATACCAATATTTAAGAGAACCCGCCCCCGAATACATAATGAACACCGCCCCATCTAGAGGACGCCATGTTCATCGACATAGTACCGCCCCCAGCACTTTGTAATCATTCTCCTATAATCACCTGAAGAGAGAGGATGGTTTCACCACCCCTCGAAACAGCTCTCTAGTGATAAATGGAGTTTCAATAGAAAGTCTTTGTCCTGTCCTTTTATTTTTATTGTTATTTGCTCTACCAAAAAGTATTGAGTACTCTCCTACGGAAGGATCTACTCAGAAAATCATATACAGTGATACCTCTGCTCATGAACATAATTGGTTCCCAGAAAGTGTGTGTAAGGCGAAAAGTTCGTCTTCCGAACATTTATTTCCCATAAGAAACCATTAAAATGAGAATAATCCGTTCTCAGGTCCCCATAAAACATAATTTTCGACTAAATAAGCCTTAAAACTACTCAAAAATATACCTTATTTTATGTATAATAAATGTGCTATTGTATTGTAATTAAAGAAATAAACTGTACTGTATAATAAAGTCGTTTTATTTACCTTTGTGATGGTAGTTGATGGCTTGATGGAATGGAATGGGAGGAGGAGGGAGGGAGGGACTTACACCTCGTTCGTGTTTTTCAATGATCTCCGCCTGTGGTGGGGTCTTTTTCGGTCCCATAATAGCAAAAGTACACTCAATATGGTCCAAAATATCTCGCAAACACAAACCACTTCCGCATTCAAAGAAAGGGGTGTGACGAACTGTGACGCCATGAGCGTGCGTCAGCTTCTCGTGGCCGCCACCGTGGCGCTGTTCGACCGCGTGGTTTGATTCGTCCGCCGAAAACTAGTTCGTCAGCAGAGACTATATGCTCACAAATTTAATGTTCTTGAGGCGAAAAGTTCGTGAGCTTAAGCGTTCGTCAGCGGAGGTTTTACTGTATATATATATATCTATATATATATATATATATATATATATATATATATATCTATATTTATTTATTTATTTATTGATTGATTGATTGATTGATTGATAGATTTCAGAACTTGAATAAATATTAGTATTTCTGGAAAACAATAAAATTACTTTGTATCAAACCAAGCCTGTCATTTGTTTTATTTGAGGTTCCGCTGTGTTGCATTCAGAGTGGTGTGAAGACCAGCTTTCAGTCAAACCACATGCAGTAAGTGTCCATATCAGGGTCTGAATGTTATTTTCCAACCACAGAACAAACAAGCAGTGTATTTTCACAATTAGCCTCAGACTCTCTCACCTAGTGTTCCTCTGCTTCTGAACACTGAGTGCTTTTATAAACCTTCATTTACACTTTTGACTTTCAAGAAAAAAACCTGAATAATTTTAATGAGTTTCCACAAAAGATGCCTGAATGTTCATCGATGTGCAGCGAACACAACAGGATCTTAAATTCAAAGTGATAAAAATGTAAAGATCATATAAAATAATATTTATTAACATAAAATATGATTATCCACACATTTATGGATGTGGTGAAGGCAGACATGAAGGTCGTTGGAGTAAGAGTAGAAGATGCAGAGGATAGAGAGAGAGATGGAGGCAGATCATTTGCTGTGGCAACCCCTGAAGGGAACAGCCGAAAGAAAAAGAAGAAGAAGAAGAAGAAGAAGAAGAAGAAGAAATGATTATCCACACTGAAGTAATGCAGTGGTGATCTTTATAGCCAAGCACCATACTTCGGAGAGATTGGTATCACACCAATCTGATTTTTTTTTTGCAAATCACTGTGTCCGTACAGTATATGTGCACAATGATTATCATCGTCTTCTTCCACTTAATCTGGGGTTGGGTTGTAGGGGTTGGGTTGCCTGAGCAGCAAGGTCCAGACGTCCCTCTCCCCAGTCACTTCCTCTAGCTCTTCTGGGGGACACTGAGGCATTCCCAGACCAGTCAAAAGGCTCTGAGGTCTCTTCCCAGTTGGACATGAACATCTGAAACATCATACCTGGGAGGCTTTTGTGGGGCATTCTAACCTGATACGTACCTGAGACACCTCAACTGGCTGAGCTTCTCATCCTGTCTCTAAGGGAGCGCCCCATTACCTGCATTGAGGTGTTCCCAGACCAACTGAGAGACACATCAAGTATGTTCTGGGTCAACCTTGGGGTCACTTCCCGAATGAACATGCCTGAAACACCACACCAGAAAAGAGTTCAGGAGGAATTTTAATGTTTCTCGAGCCACCACAACCAGCTCCTTTCAGTGTACAAGAACAGAGATTCTACTCCAAGCTTCTGGATGGAAAACTTCTCATCCTATCTCAAAGAGAGAGCCCAGACTCCCTGTGAAGGATCAGAATCTCTGACACTATCTTATGAATTGAAAAATTGGAGAAAATTAAAAAGAAGGGAAATACTATTGATTTCACATCAAACAGCAATACTATGTGCACAGGTGTGCTCCTTCATGTTCGTAGATTCCATTCATAGCTAAATACAGAAAAATTGCATAAATGAGACTTAATAACAAATTACTTTTTAACAATTTATGAATGAGGCCCATTGATTTAGAATGGTGTGATGAACATGCTATTGATTTCAAAATTCAGCAGATCTCAGTTAAATTGAGCATCTGCAGAATATGCTGCACAAACACTTTAATCGGACTTGCAGGACTTTAAGAATGTCTTCACCTTGCAGCCAGATATCACCATACCCTGACAGGCCTGGTGGGGTCCATACCTTGATGATCGGTGTTATTTTGGATGGTCATGCCAGCCTACACAGTCTCAGGCAAGTGATTTTAATGTTCGAGTTAAATGCTCAAGAACAGACTGTTCACCTGCTGCCTATACATTCCTCTTCAAGACTGATTCCAGTGCAATGAGACAATCGTTTTATTCACTTTAGCGCTCAATGGTTTTAACATTATTTTCAACTTTTGTTCGGTGTGTTGCATCAGTTTATAACTTTCTATATTTAAAAAAAATGGTTTGAATTCAGTAAAAAAAGATATTGTTTGTTTGGACTGTTTTCAGGTCAATAAAGATTCATATGAATTCATAAACCAAAGTTTTCTGTTGCTGCTGATCCTCCCTCCCCACGCCACCCAACCACATTCAAATGAAAAAGTGTAAGATTTGCTGTACATTTCATTTCCTCTTCATCTCTCATCTGATACACAATGGGACAGTGTGAAACGGTGTTTCTTTGCCTCATGGGTAAGTGTTTATAATATCATTTATTACCATTAATAAAAATTTGACTGTTAAAAATCTCATTTATTACTCTTCATAAATATTTTACTGTTAATAAATAATATATTACTGTTTATAATTTCATTTATGACTGTTAATAATTTTTTTCATTCATAACTTTTATTAGAATTTTTATTATTACGAGATTTGTAATTTGTGTGAATGGGAATTTTATTGTTGAAAAAAAAAAACATTGTAAAATGTTTTTCCTCCAATTTTACTGATTTGTTGACATATATTTCTTGAGGGACAGTGATGGCATAGTGCGCTGGATCGCTGATCCTATGGTTGGGGGTTTGAGTCCCACTCTCCACAAGGTTGTCACTGTCCCCCCAGTGCAGCTAACTGGGTTACCAAAGGCCGGCCATGTCTCTCAGTGTCTATGGTTAGAGGTTGATGTAAAAGAACCATTGCTGACTTTCATAAAGAGGAGCTGCAAAACTATCAGTGTGTTTCTGTTCCTTGCTAAAGGGTTGTGTCAGGAAGGGCATCCAACATAAAAACCTATTCCAAATCAAACGTCCAAATCATTCGCTGGAGCGACCCCTGAGAAAGGGAAAAAGCCGAAAGGAAATCTAATCTCATTTACACATATTTCTTGAGAATGGAAAAATGATCTATGAAAGCTCATGTGTTACCTTATACGTGTTATATTAGTTATATATGATCTATCATGAGGTGTGTGTGTGTGTGTGTGTGTGTGTGTGTGTGTGTGTGTGTGAGTGTGTGTGTGTGTGTGTGTGTGTGTGTGTGTGTTGCGGGGTTACTTTCTGAGACTCTGAGTTCTTTAACTCTGGAGGCAGAAGTTGGAGATAAAGTCACTATTTGGTGCCGACATGACATGACTATTACAGGTCACATCTTCTGGTTTAAACACACGAGTGATTCAGTTCCACTTCTTGTTGGGTGTAAACGTTTCTTTGCGTCGTCTCCATCAGAGAATTGTACATTCTTTACTGAGAGTGAGAGAATAGTGATGTCTGTTCAGGGCAGGAACACGTCTCTCATCATCACTGCAGTAAACGTCTCTGATACTGGACTCTATTACTGCAGCTACATGAAAGAGATCAAAACAGACTTCAGCAACTCGACCTTCTTACACGTGAAAGGTAAATGTTTCTAAATTATAAAGAAATTGAATTCCATAAGATTGGGTGAAGTTGATTTTTTTTTTCCAGACAGAAATCAAGCATTTCCTGAGAACCCAGACCGAGCTGAAAGAACGAATGGTTTGCTTTTTTCCCCACAATTAAGACTTCTTTACGTTGCAGGTCTGTGATTCTAAATGTATATGACGTGGTTTTAAAGGTGAAAATGCGAGTTAATATTATTCTTCAGGTTCAGAAGCTTCTTTCTCTTCTGCTGAGTTCTTCCTGCTGAATGTGGGGTTCGGTTCACTGATTGTGATTCTTCTCTGTGTTCTGATCTTCATCACACGGAAACACGGAAAAACTCACAGAGGTAAAGTACAACCACAAATAACAGCTTTTAAGTTGTGTGAGAAGAAACAACATTGACATGATTCATGCTTTACTGTCCCGACTTTGATTAAAATATTTTGCAAGAATAAAAAGCGAATGAAGTATTTATTTAAAAAAAAGAAACTCACGAGGTAAAACACCAAAGAGTGCAGTACAGGACAAACATTTACAAATCATCATTTGTAGATTTAGTTTCAAATTACCCTCGCAAACTTTTCTGAATTAGGCTTGTAATAAAAATAATAATAATAAAATAATAATAATGTTAGAGGGTGTTTGCTTTGCCTCATCGGCTCTTTTTCTGCCTTGCGTCAGCCCAGCCCCAGCAATCTCCAGATCTGGGAGAGATTTCAACTAAAGAGCCAAACACACGAGCGGTGTCGTGGATTGTTTATTCATACCTTGTAATCACACAGTGTTACAGACCGGGATATATTCGTCAAATTGTGGGAATCCAAAGGATAAGAGATACAGCAATGCTTTCATTACAAATCACATCTGTTCATTAGCAAAGAACAGAAGTAGATAAAGCAGGAAGTGTGTGGGGAGACACTTTCTCGTGAGTCTTACTGAGACGTTCCGGTAACACACACCTAATCATCACTCATGCAGCAGGAGAAACAGAGGATTAAAGAAGTAGACCCCAAGCTCAAAAACACCATGATACGTCTTTAAGAAATAATATGCAAAGGATATATTTTTTTTTTCTCTTCAAATAATAATAATTATAGGCCCTTCAGCGGTCGGACAAGCTGGTCAGTGTGTACCACAGTTGGCTGAGATGGGTGCCAACCTCCCCACGAGAATCAAAGAGCTTATAAAACGAATGAATGAATGAATGAATGAATAATAATAATAATAATAATAATAATAATAATAATAATAATAATAATAATAATAATAATAATAATAATAAAGGGCAGTGGTGGTCTAGTGGTATGAGGCGCCGGATCGCTGATCCAAAGGTTGGGGGTTCGAGTCCGACTCTCCACAAGATTGTCACTGTCCTCCCAGTGCAGCTAACTGGGTTATCAAAGGCCGGCCATGTCTCTCACTGTCTATGGTGTGAGGCATGTAAAAGAACCATTGCTGACTTTCGACAGGAGTAGCTGCAAAGCCGTCAGCGTGTTTCCGCCCTGCGATGGCCTGGCGAGCTGTCCAGGGTGTACTCTGCCCTCGCCCTGAGTTGGCTGGGATGGGCACCAGCCTTCCCTCGACCCTAATTAGGATGAAGCGGTTACAGAAAATGAACTGATAATAATAATAATAATAATAATAATAATAATAATAATAATAATAATGTTTGTTATGTTTGTTTATTAGGTACTGAAACAGTAGACAATGAGGTAAGTGTGACACTACAGAACTTAAAACTACAGATAAGATTTCAAAAGATTATATGAATATTTTAAAGAATTTGTATTTATTTTAAAGTAACTTCTAAAAGATTAAAGTTACAGCTGCAGGACATTTCTTGTGTATTTTAATCATAAAAAGAACCAAATGATCGATAAATGTGATATTAGATTTATTTAACTGCCTCGAACCTGTTCGGCAGCCAATTTAGACTCCAAACAACTCTTTTGGTGTCTTTCCATTAACCAAACGTATTATTATTTTATATCTGATGTTATTTTTATTTTTTCCTGAACATAAGAAAATAATGTATAATATTCACGAGCAAACAATAATGATAAAATAAATAATAAATATAGCATGAAAATAAAATAATAGCAACATTTTATATACATATACTAGTACATAAATACATATACTTACTAGGGTGGGGTCCACCCGAAACTGAGTGTGCCAGACCACCATGGAGCAATGTGTCTAATATGCATTTCTTTGAATTGTGGGAGGAAACTGGAATAACTGGAGGAAACCCACACAAACAAGGAACACATATGCAAATTCCACTTTGCCCAACCACAGGAATTGAAACCAGGACTTTCTTGCTGTAAGGTTCTCCATTACTCCAGCATAACCCTGCATACTATATAAAAATGTAATAGTGTGTGAAAGTATTACAGCGGTCAATAAAGCATTCAGTTACTCTGTGAAAGCCTGAGCCACTCTGATCTAGAAAAGTGATCAGCACCAACACGAGCTCATACTTGGATAGGGTCTGCCAGGGAATAGCAGAGACAGTGAAGGATTAGGAAAAGACCTGGCAATCTTCCCTGTAAAAAAATCTGCTCATGTTTTTGATTTGATTCGCACCAACCCTCATTTTGTAAATATATACCATGTATTTATGAAATGTATATGATGTCATAAACAGTATATAAAATGCATATGTTATTTATCCATCATTGTAAAGACAATAAATAAACATTATTACAGCATTTTGCATTATTATATAACATTTTCTTCTGTCGTACAGTTCCGTCAGATGAAAAAGAAGAGGAGAGTTGACGGAGCGAAGTATTCATATGTTATATATTCCTCTGTCAGTAACACAGCGGTGTCGGGGTCATGTGTGTACATTGTAGAATAGATGATTTATTTTTATAATGATGTTCAGATATTAAATAATTTAGAACGTGTTCACCTCACTTTTACAGAATGTAGTATAAAATTGTTGAATATATACCAATCAGCCAAACCATTAACACCATCTATCTAGGTTGCTCCAGCATACACAGCCAGCTGCAATGCATTATGGGTTCTGACTCATTTTTCCTGCCTCTAACACATCAGCTTCGAGACCTCACTGCTCACTTTGAGAATAATACTTTTCACTCTTTAATGTAAGGAGATAATCAGTGTTATTCACTTCACCTGCCTGTAGTCATAATGTTTTGGCTGATTCGTGTCATGTTCTCTGTTCATTATTCAGTGGTGTACAATACTCGAAATAAACAGATCAGTTTCCTTATTTTGTAGTTCTTTCTAAAAAAATAATATATACATATAGAGTCTCTGCTCTTCATTTTAATCACAAATTTTAACTGTAAAGATAAAAAAAAAAACTTTTGTCAAACGTATTTATGAACACTCCATGCTCATGTAATTTTTTTTTTTTTTAACTGAAGTGTTTGTACTTATGAGTAGCAACTTTACTTAATGTCAAAAAGCCAATCTGGGCCTGAGTGTGTTTGCATGCATATTTGTGTGTAAAGCGAGCCATATCTTTAACCACAAGCCTTTACTGAAACATACAGCATCTGTTCATGTAATGGTTCAAACATTTTCCAACCACAGAACTAGTACTCGGTGTATAAAAATATACCCCCCACCCCCCAATGTTGCATCCTCTTCTGACCACTGCCTGCTTTTGTTCACCTTTGTTTTGAGTGACTGACTACTGTAGTTATAACTAAATGTGATTTGTGAGTGATATGGAGTGAATTTCTCCATTGTGAGATTAATAAAGCTGTATCTATCTAAAAACAATTTGCAATATAATAAATAATTACCCCCCAGTGCAGCTACCTGGGTTATCAAAGGCCAGCCATGTCTCTCACTGTCTGTGGTGAGCTGTCCAGGGTGTACTCTACCCTTGTCCAGAGTCGGCTGAGATGGGCATCAGCCTCCCCGCAACCCTAATTAAGATTAAGCGGTTCAGAAAATGAATGAATACAAAATAAATAAATATTTAAATAAAAATGTTTTGTACACAACCATAAAAATAAAATAATTCTGTCTTCAAATTAAGAAAATATCCGGGGTCATCCCTAGGTCACTCTGCCATCTGTGGCCTTGCTTAAAGCAATGCATGCTGGTTTAAATTTTTGCCTGGTTCTTTTATATGCCTGCGTGGGTTTCCTGTGGGTACTTCAGTTTCCCCCCACAGTCCAAAGACATGTACATTGGGGATACTGGCTGCTCCAAATTGTATTTTATTCAATTATTATTTCCAGTATTTTAAGTTACAGTTGAGTAAATTTGGTTCCTAAGGTGGCAAGATATGGGTTTTGTACATGATTGTCCACATGTGTGATGAGACTTTTGTCAACGACTGTATATTTATAATTATTATTCGTGGTATTTTTACAATGTTATGATTTTCGGAGGATTTTTTGTTTGTTTTTTTAACTGTCACCTGATTGATGTTTTACAATACTGCAGCTGTACCTGTTTTTAAGCTCTTTGGTGTCCATTTAATTTCAAGGATGCTTTTCACTTATCTCGTCTCATTCATGACTACCAATCCTATGAGGGTCATGGGGAGGCTGGAGCCTATCTCAGCTGAGACTGGTTGAAGGCGGGGCACACTCAGGACAGTTTACCACTCCATGGCAAGACAAGACACATACAACCATTCACACTCACATCTCGGGGCAATTTGTAACAGCCAATTAGCCTCAAATGCATGTCTTTGGATAATGGGGGGAAACCGGAGTACCCGGATTAAACCTACACAAGGATGGAGGTAGCATAAACTGGGGCCTGGGACTTGTAGATTGGACCTTCTTGCCGTGAGGATGTGCTAAACACTGTTCAATCATGGATGCTACTTAGACTGTCGGGAAAATCCTAGAAGAATTGATGAACTTTGTTAGAAGTCAATCCATCGCTTTCATATCTCGCCGATGGTAAGCTTTAATTAAAGCCTATATACAACTATTTAGAATTTAAGATGGGTTTAAATATACTTGGCTGATTCTGAAAAAATTCCTGATAATAAAATTAAACTTTCATAAACTTGGAATTGGACATTTTTGTTTTGCATTTTACCTCAAAAACGTTTTCTGGGGTTTTTTCATTTCCAAATTTTATACCATACGTAGTTATTCCACTGTGAAGGTAAAAGTTCTGACATGCTTAAACTTTAGATAAATATTTTTTAACATCACACCAACCTAATATGCCCACAGAGGGTGTGAAGAATTTTGGATATTCAGGAGGCCGTCGTTATTCGCAGACGTTCAGTTCCGGCCCCTCCCGCGAATCAAAAAAATCCACAAGTTCTGTACCAGGAAGTAAAACCCTATATATCATATCACATGCACTAAAATATGCTTCTGAAACACATTGTATATCGTCTTACTCATTAATACAGTGTGAATGTCGTAAAATGTAGTAATGATGAAGAAAAACTTTTTAATTTTGTACTGTGATATTTATGAATAAAATATATAAGCATTATACAGCATTGTAAATATAAAAGAACATGAATTGTAATACAGTAAAACGGTTTGATAATTTGGATAAATATACAGGTACATATACAGCACTGTATTGCATATTAGTGGTTAAAAATGCTTATCAGACAGCCACGAGAGGAAGGCATTGCATTTTATTTAATGTATATAAAGAACATAAGAGAACGTGAAGTGATCTTCTTTTCCTTTCTGCATTTTCCCTTTTTCAGGGGTCACCACAGCGATGAGGTGTAATAAAATGGTTTGATAAACTTGGATAAACTTATCGGCACTGCACTGGATTGCACATTAGTGATTAAAAATGCTAATCAGATGCCCACTAGAGGGAGGAATTGCATTATTTATTGCACTGTACATAATCTGTGTGTGTGTGTGTGTGTGTGTGTGTGTGTGTGTGTGTGTGTGTGTGTGTGTGTGTATATATATATATATATATATATATATATATATATATATATATATATATATATATGTATATATAGATAGATAGATAGATAGATAGATTGATAGATAAAGCCTTATTGATCTCACACTGAAGAAATTTACTGTTACAAGCTCTCGAAGTACCATCAGTAGGGGGTGCAAAATAGCTCAGAAAGGTGTCACATCATTGAGTCATAATATCAGAACAGCACAATAAAATATAAAATTCACAAAAAACAATATATATATATATATATATGGCGGCACGGTGGCGTAGTGGTTAGCACGTCCACCTCACAGCAAGAAGGCCTGGGTTCAATTCCCGGCCTGGGCATTTCTGTGTGGAGTTTGCATGTTCTCCCCGTGCTTGTGCAGGTTTCCTCCGGGTGCTCCGGTTTCCTCCCGCAATCCAAAGACGTGCACTGTAGGTTAATTGGCCGTTCTAAATTGACTGTAGATTCTCTCCTTCAGCGGCACTGGAACCCAGTCGTATCGGCACTTGCCTTTCCATTGGATCCTTCTGGTGGCGCCGAGATGGGGGACTTGCTGCTTGGGTAACAGCCTGTCCCTCATTACTCCCTATCTGGGCTCTGTGCATTGGGGAGTATCATCAGCCGGGATACCAGCCAGAGCGCAGCCATCGTCCTTCGGGACTGACGGAGGCCGACCATATATATATATATATATATATATATATATATATATATAAATAAATAAACAAGATAGTAGTAGTAGTAGTAATTTGTAGTTTATTAAAGTGTCACGTGTATGAATACAGAATAAAAAAATGCAAATTATAGGGATAAAAGATTACATACACCCAGCCTAGTATAGGTTTATGAGACACTGTTAAAACAATATTATGTACTTCAGAATATAAATATAGAAATTAAAATGTTTGCATAATGTATAGTACTTCGATAAAACATTCCCTCCTTTTAAACATTTTGCAAAGAGATATTGCTAAGATATATAAAAGATGGGGATATGAAGACATCAAAAGACTTAAAATTTGAATATCATTTTCATAAAATGAAATATCTAACAAGGATAAAAATTTAGATCTCAGATCATGGTAAAAATGGCAATTTAAAAGTAAGTGAATTTCGTCTTCCACGCAGTCACAGAAGGGGCAGGTTCTCTCAGACAGTGGGGTGGGGGGCTTGTTGTATCTTCCTGTCTCGATGTGGAGGGCAAGATTGCCACAGCGTTGTTTGGTGAGATTTCGTCGTATGTTCCTGTATTAAATCTAAAAGGACACAAACTGAGTACAATACAGCATCTTCAATTCAACATACAGCACTGTAGTTTTCAAAAATACCCACTAGGGGGCATTGCATTAAATCAGGGGTCGGGAACTCGTGGTTCATGCGGCTCTTTGACCTCTCTGGTTTCCAGGGGTTAGTTAAACCAGCTTTCAGCTGAATGATGAGAGAATCTGTTTAAGGCAGAGTTCTGCAACGGTCGGGTACCCACAGGCACCCTTCCAAAAATGCTCTTTTCGGGTAGAAAATTACATAGATGAAAATGAACAGTCACGGGTGTGGGCGGATATTTATTTGGTGTGGGCAGGGTGATTTTGTGTGCGTGTTCTTGTGGACATATCAGCTACATTAAGAGTCTCAGTGTTTTTGACCTGCTGTGTTCGTGGATTTCCAAATTCTTGTGCCCATGGTCAGGAGTGTTCTTGCTATCAGCAGTGCGGCGAGCGAGAGATTTTTTCCGCCGCCAGGGTTTGTTATCCAGGAACAGAAATCACAGCTGAAGTAAGAGACAGTGAGATTTGTTTATACACAGCAATCTTCGAATTAAATAATTCTCCTCCCAGTGACAAAATAAAAGACTGGGTGTGGTTTAGTGTCCACTCTGAGAATAGGTCGTCAGTGCAGCATTAAGCATTAAAATTATTTAAAAGAATGTTGAGCAGGCTCCTTCTTAAAATAAGTTTTCATATAATTTTCTGTGTTTCTGTCATTTTTGGAAATTAAAACTATTGGCAAAACAACATTAATATGATGAAGAAAGAAAAAGAAAATCCCACGAAGGGATGGTGAGGTAGATACCCTACCCGTTATCACATCTGGCTGCAGCCCGTCCCACGCTTCGTGGGACAGATGTTCTTTTTCTTTATAAAAATACAAGAAGGACTCAAACACATTCATTCATTTTCTGAACCACTTAATCCTAATTAGGGTCGCGGGGAGGCTGGGATTTTTTTTTTCATCTAAAATTTTGTTGCAAGCAGAATTGGAATTTAATTGTCTCCGCAGTCGTTTAAATCAGTGCAACATATTGTTGTTTCATATTAACATGAAGGAAAAAGAGGGAAAACATTATATACAGTGTTATTTGATTTTAAATGTCACAAAAGGATTTGTGGCTTCAGTGTTTTCTTTAATGTGGAAAACAGGTCCAAATGGCTCTTTGAATGGCAAAGGTTGCCGACCCCTGAACTAGAAGCATCCAGAATACTAAGGCAGGTTCCATTCTGATGAATACCTTGTTTCATACAACATTCACCTTCTTCGCAAAACGTTTTCCTTCCTGAATCATATCAAGCAGTTCTACTTTTTCATACATTTCATACCTTTTTCTGGCTCTTTTGCGCCTTACCAGAAGCCTGAGAGGTGCGCATGCGTTTGGGCGGCATGGTGGAGTTTCACAGTAAGTGCGCGCAAATGAGGAAAAGGGGGCATTACATTAGCCTAACCAGTCAGTAGGAAGGAGGACAGCCATTGGCTGAATTTGAATCACGTGACAGTTGCTCGGCAATCCGCGAATATGCAAGTCATGAGCGCAAAACAATGGGCAGTGGTGGTCTAGTGGTATAAGGTGCCGGATCGCTGATCCAAAGGTTGGGGGTTTGATTCCCACTCTCCACAAGGTTGTCACTGTCCTCCCAGTGCAGCTAACTGGGTTATCAAAGGCCGACCATGTCTCTCACTGTCTATGGTGTGAGGCATGTAGAAGAACCATTGCTGACTTTCGACAAGAGTAGGCTGCAAAGCCGTCAGCGTGTTTCCATCCTGCGATGGCCTCATGTAAGAACTCTCTCTGTGGAGGAAGCTCTTAGAGAAACCTGCACGATCTGGATTCCTGCATCTCAATGTCTAGGAGTACTCCGGGAGCAACAGACAACGAACCACACGAGTGAAATCAGTCTGGTTTATTCATCGGAAGCTCCTCGAACACATGCAGTGTCAGCTTATTTATACAGAGGGATGTGCGTGCAAAGCAATAATTGCGTGTTCACAAAGCATTAACAGATATTTTTATTTATTTTTTTAAGGGACAATGTACAGGAACATTAAGCTCATAGAGACAGAGATGTACTGTACCAGATTATAGCTTAATAGCTAGTTTCCATCTGTAGTCCCTAATTTAGAACGGCTACAGTGCATGTCTTTTGGATTGTGGGAGGAAACCGGAGCACCCGGAGGAAACCCACACAAGCACGGGGAGAACATGCAAACGCCACACAGAAACGCCCAGGCCGGGAATCGAACCCGGGCCTTTTTGCTGTGAGGCGGACGTGCTAACCACTACGCCACCGTGCCGTCATATGTTTGTGCACTGCGGCACTTAACACTTGGGGATGTGCATGCAAAGTAGTAATTGCGTGTTCACAAAGCATTTCCATGTATATGTTTGTGCCCTGCGGCGCTGAACACTTGGCTAATTCCATTTCAAAGCAATTCCTCATTGTTACATTGTTACTTTCCGAATCCCACACCCTAACCGAAACACGACATGCGCACATGTCACAATTACAAGAACAGGAAGCTTTAGATACACAGAAGTTACAATACACACATAGTTGCATCTCATTTATCCTATCAATTTATTCCATCAATCCCCTCTTTTTATACTCTGAAATATGTATAAATTCTGTAGCGGCATGCCGGAGCCCTCTCTTTCTTGTGGCATTTCAGAGGTGTTTTTTTTTCTTCGTGTGGAATGTTGGACACCGTAGGGAAGAAACCAGGCCGTGGTTGCGCCGAGGCTGGTGCTTGAAGGGCAGGCAGAGCCCCATCGCCCTTCGCCCACGTACCTCGGGGCTCCTGTAGCCTTCCCGTCCGGATGTATCCAAGCACTACACACACGACGTATTCTTGGGTCCATAGTCATCGCCGGATGTATCCACACGACGTATTCTTGGGTCCATAGTCATCGCCGGATGTATCCACACGACGTATTCTTGGGTCCATATTCATCGACAGAGGCGGAAAGCAGGCGGGTATATTGGGGTTTGCTGAAGGAACTGGCCAGGGCCCAGATTCGATTCATCAAACACCTAAAAATACAGGGTCCAAACACGCAAACCAACAACAAACATATACATACAGGAACAAGCATGGTTAAATACGGGGTAAACATGCCGAAAAGAGAGTGGGGGAATCCCCAGCCATAGTTTGGACTTTCGTCGCGTCGCAGTTGGTCCGTGCAAGAACTCTCTCAGAAGAAGCTCTCATGTAAACCTGCACAATCTGGATTCCTGTATCTCAACGTCTGGGAGCGCTCCGGGAACAGAGGACAACAAACCACACGAGTGAAATCAATCTGGTTTATTCATCTGCTGCTCAGTGTGTGTCACTGGGCATAAAGCTTTCATACAGTGGAGGTGTGTGTGTGAAAAAGTGGGTACAGAGTCACATGTTTCTTTGTTCACAGCCTAAAAGTTGTACCAAAATCAAAGTGCATGATAAGAAACCGTCCATCACATTCCTTTGCCTTAGGGGTGACATTTACTGCTCTGTGAACTTTGACCTCAGGACGAATGCTGCCTCGTAAAGCATCACAACAGCAATAAAAGTCCACGGTTAAAAGCACAGGAATGCTGGTAATTATACAATGGTTAAAGATAAGTCAGAATGTGACCTTATAGTTCCCCTCTTTTATACTTAAATGCACTTAAAGTATAACAACATGAACAGAGTCTTTTCTTGATATAAGATAAAGTGGTGTTGGCGTGTAAGCTGACAGGATCTCGGGACATCGGAGGACCGCGGTTGACCGGAACCGATGCTTGAAGGGCGGGTTGAGCCCCATCGCCCTTCGCCCACTATCTCGGGATCCTCATAACATCCTTCCACCCTAGTCAAGCTTTACACACGTGACATGGCCCGATAGATGTCATCCTCTCGGGTAGGCAGCCGGGTGTATCTGGGTTCACTGAAGGAGCTCGCCAGGGTCCAAACACGATCCATCAGGCACCTGAAAATACAGGGTGCGAACACGCAAACCAACAACAAACATATACATACAGGAACAATCATAGCAACATAAGGCGTCAGCAATCCGAAAAGCGAGTGAAACACACTCCAACCCCATCTGTGTTCCGAAACCTCATCCAGATGCAAATCTGCGGTGACTTTCTTCATTTCGGCAATTTTGGTCGCGATTAGACCGTGTTCTTCATCGTTAGCTGGGACGTAGGTGCAACATTGATCTCCTACGACGGCGCAGACCCCTCCTTCTTTGGCGAATAAAATGTCGAGAACCATTCTATTTTGCACAGTGGTTAATCTGAGGGCGGTTAATTCTTGTCTTACTCCTTCTATAGCCAAATTAGTGGCATTGACAAATGTTACCAAGCGATAATGAGTTACTTCTATATGGTTCCATAATTGAGTTACCCCATACTGGGGAAACATGCTTTCCCAAAATTTGTTCCACTTACTGTTCAGTCGGTGTTCTGGCGGCGGAAAAGTATCAATACTGCGTCGGTGTGGTGATTGGCCCCCCACGGGTCGTCGGTTACAATGGTAAGTGGGCTTTTGAACCTAGCTAAGGCACACACACCCTGCCAGTGTACTGGCAAATATATGTACACCTGCTTACCACAGACCCAATACCAGTCGGTACGATGGGGGGGCAGTCCCAAGTGGTCCCGGGTGTAGGACAGAGCAATTTTTATAAGAACAGGACTCGTTGCGAGAGTATGCCATATAAGTGGACGCGCAGTGGTTGGTGGCGATTTGTCCCAGAGGGATGTTACCTGTACCCTTAAAACAAAAGGCGAAGTTATATTCGGGGGGCAGGAATGCTTTAAGTGCCAAGACTACTGCAGTTGAGCGATCCTTTATTTTAAGTGCTGTCCGTAGGGCGTTAACGCACATTCCCCCATCCCCAGTATTATTTTGGCACCAACGCAACCCAGTGTGCTGAATCCATTCCCCGTGTGTACGGCCACTGTTCGTTGGATTTAGGCACTCCGGTGAGATGCAGGACGCGGCAATTGCCGCCAACGTGGTGTTTGGTGGCATCATGCTGGGTTTCATAGAGTAGTGTGAGCTGCTTACAGGTAACATATGACATACATAGCCAGAATCATTCGTATATTGTCGCGCAGTCCAGTTGGCGAACTGCCAAAATGTGTTATCGTGTGGGTGGCTTCTGCTCAGTTCCCAAGGACTTAGATTGAATAAAAGGACAACAAGGACTAGAAAACCCTTCATGGTGTGCCTTTTTAGCAGTGAGGGGCTTCCACTCGCCTCCCAGCTTACATCTCCAGGTTCTGCAATGGGGTTGATGGCCGTAGAGCTTGCAGAGGATCCGAACTGTTGGTGTATTTAGCATGGAAAAAGGGCTATACCCAATAAGCGATGTTAAAAGGTGTGATACTTATATGTCTATGTCAGGTCTGATCCGTTGGGAGGTGCTTTTCGTAGATTCCCTTTAATTGTTCTGTTTGTTCCTTCCACGATTCCGGAGGACTGAGGGTGATATGGGACATGGAAACGCCAATTGATCTTTAGCTCTAGGGCTAACAGTTGAGTGACTTTTGAGGTGAATGGTGTGCCTTTGTCCGAATCAATACCCAATGGAGGCCATATCTGGGAATAATTTCCTGTGATAACTTTTGAACCACTACTCGAGCGTTTTCGTTCCCACATGGGAAAGCTTCGACCCACCAGGAAAATTTATCCACGATTACCAGTAGATATATAAAGGGACCCTGCCGGGGCATGTGGGTAAAGTCTATCTGCCACTCCTGGAAGGGAGTATCTGGTTTCGGCAGATGCTGATGTGATGCGTGTGGTTTGGGCACATTGTTCTGTGCACAAATCAGGCATTTGTCCCGAATGCTGTGTACCGTAGAGGCTAGTTGTCGTATACAAAAATCTTTTTCCATATCTGTCACCACCCCTCTTCGACCGCGATGTGTAGGCCCGTGAAACTCGTGGACGAGGAAAGGAAGGCAGTGCGTGGGCAGGCATAAACGACCGGTTGAATCAAGTAGAATGCCGTCACCCGAGGGCTGAGAGCCCTGTGAGGACCAAAAATCAGTGTCTTCTGTGGACGCCGAGGACTGAAGGGATTTCAGATCCAAGTCAGGGAGGAGGGCGCAAAGCATGTGTGAGGTTGACACCACCGCAGGCTGCAGGAACGGCGGCATGGAGCCGAGCGAGGCAGTCTGTTTAGCCGCGCGGTCAGCCAAAGAGTTACCCCGTGCCTCATCAGTGTGGTCAGAGGAATGACCGCGGGTTTTTACGATCGCTAAACGGAGCAGGAGATTGCAGGACACAATAAGGTCCTGGACCAAAGTAGGATGTGAAATGGGCTTACCGTCAGCAGCAGTGAAACCACGAGATTGCCAGATATGGCCGAAATCATGCGCCACCCCGAAAGCGTAACGAGAGTCAGTGTATATAGTAACGTCCTGGTTGGAGGCGAGAGTACATGCCCGAGTGAGCGCATATAACTCCACTGCTTGAGCGGAATTAAAGGGGAGCGAGTACGCTTCCAAAACTTGGTCCGGTAAGGAACATACCGCGTAGCCGCAGAGGAACACTCCGTCGGAAGGTTTCGAGCATGACCTATCTACAAACAGGGAGAGACCTGTGGAGAGAGGCGTGGATAATAAGTCGGACCTAATACTGGTGTCATGGACAATGGTGTCCATGCAGTCATGTTCCAACGGTTCACAGTCATCTTGAGCATTAAGCAGGCGCTGTAGGGCCTGAGCCACGTTATCTAGGGAAGAGGAACAAGAGATGGTTAGATTATCAGTAGCACAAAGGATGGCCTCATAACCTGAGCGACGTTGAGACGACATGTGTTGTGTAGACAGAGTATTAAGAATATGCCTAACCTGATGGCTGGTGTGTAAAACGAGTGGATGAGAGAGCACTATTTTTTCTGCTTCGAGAACTAACACCGCACTGGCAGCGACGGCGCGGAGGCAGGCAGATAAACCCTGAGCCACAGTATCTAGAGTTTTGTAGAGGAAAGCACAAGGCCTAAGTCCCCCCCCCCGTGGTCCTGCGCCAAGACTCCAGAAGCCATGCCGGCCTGGTGAGCGACATAGAGATGAAAGGGTTTGTTGTAATCCGGGAGCCCGAGAGCCGGCGCGGAGCATAGGGCCGACTTCAGGGCTTTGAATGCATCCAGCATGTCCTCAGTCCAGACCAAGGGTTGGTGGAGAGGGTCAGTGTGAGTCACGGCAGAGCGTAAGCATTTGTCATAGAAAGAACAGTCCGGGATCCATTGTCGGCAGTAGTTAATGAGGCCCAGGAAAGCCAGGAGCGCTTGTTTAGTGGCAAGCTTCTGAGTGTCCACGATGATCTTGACGCGATCCTAAGTAAGGCGTTTTATCCCGTGAGAGAGTTCGTAGCCCAGATATATCACAGTGGGGAGACAGAACTGTAACTTGGGCTTGGAGACCTTGAAACCCTTTTTTTTCCAGTAAGAGGAGCAGTTGAACGGTTGCATCGAGACACAGTTCATAATTTAGGCCGGACACCAGGAGGTCATCAGCATAAGAGTGAACGCAGGAACCTACGGGAACGTCAAGAGACCCCAGTGCATCCCCAACTGCAGCCGAGAAAACGGCAGGAGAGTCAATAAATCCTTGAGGTAATCTAGTCCATGTGTACTGTCGCTGCCAGTGTGTGAAAGCGAAGAGGGGTTGTGTGCTGGGCTCAACCGGGATACTAAAAAACGCCGAGCACAGGTCGATTATGGAGAAATGGGTGTGATCGCAAGGAATAGAAGCCATAATAGAGGGCATGTCCGGAACGACTGGCGAAACTGGGATGATGAGCTCGTTAATTTTTCTGAGGTCCTGTGTCAGACGCCAGGAACCGTCCGGCTTGGGAACTGGGTTCACAGGAGTGTTATAAGGGCTTGTGCACGGCACGATGATACCCTGTTCCAGAAGAGAAGCCAAAATAGTGCCGATACCCAACATTTTTTGAGGCGATAAGGGGTATTGTCGGATGTACATCGGCGAAATGTGCTTCACGGTAGCTTCATACGGGACGCAGTCCACACGACCCACATCATTCTTATGCTCTGCCCAAAGATTGGTGGGCAGCGTGTCGAGTACAGGGGGCGTGGTATAACTCGCCACGCACGCCGAATTAACATTAAAGGGCAAGGGCTGCGCTTGCAATGATAACAGAGAAACAGAGGAGGTGTCACACGTTTGAATGGTCATGGTCGAACCTTGAAAAGAGATTTGGAACCCCAAAACGCTCATGAGGTCGCGGCCTAGCAAATTAAAGGGGCATTCGGACATATGTACAAAGGAGTAGGATATTTGCAATTTATCAAGCGTAGGGTCATCAGGAAAACATAAAAGAAGGGGCAGCGTATATGGGGAGGAGAAGGGGATCCCATCTATTCCCACAGAGCTGGTAGACTTGGAGGATACAGCACCCTGATAGTCCCTGCCTCAAGAAGATAGGGTTGCACCGCTATTGATAACAAAAAGATATTCTACCCCTTCTAGAACAATAGGAAGGAGGGGCAGATTCTCATTGCAGGGCGAATTAAACACGAGGTGCATTAAGCTACAGGTCACGGGGTCCCTACTCCGCGGGCATCCCTATTCGTGCTCCCGCGGATACGGCCATGTGGGCGATACGCCTGCGGAATCTGAGTGGGGGCGAGACAAATTATCTCCTTGGTGGGTCCGAGAGGCAGAATTACATTCGTCTCTCTGTTTCTTTCTACACTCTTTTTCCCAGTGCCCTTCCTTACCACAATAATGACATTTTCCGGTCTTTCTATACGAATCCCTTCTCCTATTCTTATCACGAGGGCCCTGGGGGGCCACCGCCAGCAGAACCTTATTCTTCACATTCAATAGTCGATCTGATTCTAACATACGAACCCTTTCTCCGGCAGTTCTAACGATGAGACGTTGACGGTCTGTGAAATGCGGTTTAAGTGCGCTCTGGACTTCTGGAAGACAATTACTAAAAAAACTGGACACGAACATAGAGTTTGCTGCTTCGGTATCAAGAGGAAACCCTTCTACATGACGCCAAGTTTCAGTAAAGCGATTCCAAAATACCGAGGTTAGTTCGCCTCGTTTCTGCTTGCAGTTGGTCACGTGTGAAGATCTCAAGCTCCCTCCCGTCGGGAAACTAAATAAGCCGTAAGTTGCGCGCGCAGTTGGGTCAGTGCCTCAGGATCATCCCTCCAAAAGAGGATGGACCGATAGGTGGTGTTACGACGACCCTCGACTTCCCCTTCTTCTTCCACTTTAACATTAGTCACTACATCATTCTCGGGGGCCAAACAGGGGACGTTCTGAAGGACCACAGCCTCATTGTAAGCTTCCTTGAGGGTGTGTTGCAGGATAAAGCGATAATCCCCTCCCGTTAGCTGGCAATATCTGGTGGACCGTATAAGCATATCTACATAGGCTAGGGGTGTGTCCAAGCCGGGGAGCATGGAGATAATGTCCTTAAGTGCGGCCACGGATGGTGGCTCCACAACAATACCTCTTCCACGTTTCTGCCATATACAAGCTACATTCTTCACGGCCCTAGGTTTAGGTGGCTCCGGGAGAGGAGGGGGATCGGGCTGAGAGCCCGCGTCGGGACCAATGTCCCCCGGGTTTTCCCAATCCAAATCCTCATCCGTATCTTCGGAATCCTCCTCATTTACTGGTGGAGGCGGGGAGGGAATCAGAACCGTGGGTCTTTGTTTCGATTTAATTTTAGGTCGCGCTCTGGCTCCGGGGGTTCCTCCTTCGGCAGCGAGCAGGGTTGGGTATAAGGCGGGAACCTCCGCTGGCTTAGGGTCAGCGGGGGGTAGCGGAACTATCTCCCGCGATCTTACTGGATAGGGTGGGGGAGCCAACGGGGGAGTTACGGGGGACACAGTTTGCACACAGCAAGCTGGACTTTTGGTATTTTTTCCTTTTCCCTTTTCTTTACTCATTAATTTAGGTTTGGGGACACTCTGAGTCACCTTCTTGGGCTCGAAGAGCTTTTTAAGTTGCAACCAGTACGAGCGCATTTCATACCATTTTACATAAGCCTCCTTCATGTATTCATGATCCCAGGAGGGGTTGCCCAATCCATCATAAATCATGCGATGCGCGGATGTCAGAAATCCTGCATCAAAAGTCCCATTTCGAGGAAAGTTTGGTACTTGGTCAAGTCCCTCCGTCCATCCGGCTAAATTACTAAGCCATGGTTCAGTATAATAAGCAAGACCACATTTATTCATCCATTCCTTGGTGGTTTCCCTGGGATTAGGCTTTGGGTAGGAATTTCCCATTGTTTACCCTCTAACAACAAAAAAAATACGTTGGCATGCAGGAATACACGTGCACCTTTTGTATAGCGCTCTAAGGTCACATTCTGACTTATCTTTAACCATTGTATAATTAGCAGCATTCCTGTGCTTTTAACCATGGACTTTTATTGCTGTTGTGATGCTTTACGAGGCAGCATTCGTCCTGAGATCAAAGTTCACAGAGTCGTAAATGTCACCCCTCAGGCAAAGGAATGTGATGGACGGTTTCTTATGATGCACTTTGATTTTGGTACAACTTTTAGGCTGTGAACAAAGAAACATGTGACTCTGTACCCACTTTTTCACACACACACCTCCAGTGAATAAAAGCTTTATGCCCAGTGACACACACTGAGCAGCTGATGAATAAACCAGATTGATTTCACTCGTGTGGTTTGTTGTCCTCTGTTCCCGAAGCGCTCCCAGACGTTGAGATACAGGAATCCAGATCATGCAGGTTTACATGAGAGCTTCTTCTGAGAGAGTTCTTACAATTTGGTGACCTCGACATGATACTCCTGATCAGGGAAGACAAGATTTGGTTGACTATCTGGTTAGCAGTATCTGAGCGTCTGTTATCCCCTTTTCAGAAGGGACGGTTATCCCCTTCTCTAGAAGGGACGGTTATCCTCAGTTGCTATAACTGGGAAGGTTATCCTCAGTTGCTATCACTGGGACGGTTTATCTTTAGCTCTTGGGCCAACAGTTGAGTGACTTTTGAGGTGAATGGTGTGCCTTTGTCTGAATCAATTCCCAACGGGAGGCAATATCTGGGAATAATTTCCTGTGATAACTTTTGAACCACTAGTCGGGCGTTTTCGTTCCCACATGGGAAAGCTTCGACCCATCGGGAAAATTTATCCACGATAACCAATAGATATTTAAAGGGGCCCTGTCGGGGCATGTGAGTAAAATCTATCTGCCACTCCTGGAAGGGAGTATCTGGTTTCGGCAGATGCTGATGTGATGCGTGTGGTTTGGACATATTGTTCTGTGCACAAATCAGGCATTTGTCCAGAATGCTGTGTACCGTAGAGGCTAGTTGTCGTATACAAAAATCTTTTTCCATATCTGTCACCACCCCTCTTCGACCGCGATGTGTAGGCCCGTGAAACTCGCGGACGAGGAAAGGAAGACAGTGCGTGGGCAGACCTAAGCGACCGGTCGAATCGAGTAGAATGCCGTCCCGCGAGGGCTGAGAGCCATGCGAGGACCAAAAATCAGTGTCTTCTGTGGACGCCGAGGACTGAAGGGATTTCAGATCCAAGTCAGGGAGGAGGGCGCTAAGCATGTGTGAGGTTGACACCACCGCGGGCTGCAGGAACGGCGGCATGGAGCCGAGCAAGGCAGCCTGTTTAGCCACACAGTCAGCCAAAGAGTTACCCCCTGCCTCATCAGTGTGGTCAGAGGAATGATCGCGGGTCTTTACGATTGCTAACTGGAGCGAGAGATTGCAGGACACAATAAGGTCCTGGACCAAGGTGGAATGTGAAATGGGCTTACCGTCAGCAGCAGTGAAACCACGAGATTGCCAGATACGGCCGAAATCGTGCGCCACCCCGAAAGCGTAACGAGAGTCAGTGTATATAGTAACGTCCTGGTCGGAGGCGACAGTGCATGCCCGAGTAAGCGCGTATAACTCCGCTGCTTGAGCGGAATTAAAGGGGAGTGAGTCCGCTTCCAAAACTTGGTCCGGTAAGGAACATACCGCGTAGCCGCAGAGGAACACTCCGTCGGAGGGTTTCGAGCATGACCCATCTACAAACAGGGAGAGACCTGTGGAGAGAGGCGTGGATAATAAGTCGGACCTAATACTGGTGTCCTGGACAATGGTGTCCATGCAGTCATGTTCCAACGGTTCGCAGTCATCTTGAGCATTAAGCAGGCGCTGTAGGGCCTGGGCCATGTTATCTAGCGAAGAGGAACAAGAGATGGTTAGATTATCAGTAGTAAAAAGGATGGCCTCGTAACCTGAGTGACGTTGTGAAGACATGTGTTGTGTGGACAGAGTATTAAGGATATGCTTAACTTGATGGCTGGTGTGTAAAACGAGTGGATGGGAGAGCACTATTTTTTCTGCTTCAAGGACTAACACCGCACTGGCAGCGACAACGCGAAGGCAAGCAGGTAAACCCTGAGCTACAGTATCTAAAGTTTTGGAGAGGAAAGCACAGGGCCTCAGCCCCCCCCCCCCCCCCCGTGGCCCTGAGCCAAAACCCCAGAAGCCGTGCAGGCCCGGTGCGCAATATAGAGGTGAAAGGGTTTGGTGTAGTCCGGGAGCCCGAGAGCCGGCGCGGAGCATAGGGCCGACTTCAGAGCTTTGAATGCGTCCACCATGTCCTCAATCCAGAACAAGGGTTGGTGGAGAGGGTCAGTGTGAGCCACGGCAGGTTGTAAACGTTTGTCATAAAAGGAGCAGTCCAAGCTCCATTGGCGCAGTAATTAATGAGGCCCAGGAAAGCAAGGAGCGCCTGTTTCGTGGCAGGCTTCTGAGTGTCCACTATGATCTTGACGCGATCCTGAGGAAGGCGTTTTGTCCCGTGAGAGAGTTCGTAGCCCAGGTATATGACAGTCAGTCGGCAAAACTGTAGCTTGGGCTTTAAAACCTTGAAACCCTTCTTTTCCCATAAGAGGAGCAGTTGAACGGTTGCATCAAGACACAGTTCATAAGTTAGGCCGGACACCAGGCGGTCGTTGGCGTAGGAGTGGACACAGGAACCCACGGGAACGTCGAGAGACCCCAGTGCATCCCTAACCACAGCCGAGAAAACAGCAGGAGAGTCTATGAACCCTTGAGGTAATCTAGTCCACATGTACTGTCGCTGCCGGTGTGTGAAAGCAAAGATGGGCTTTGTGTTGGGCTCAACAGGGATACTAAAAAATGCCGAGCACAGGTCAATCACAGAGAAATGGGTATGGTCGCAAGGAATGGAAGCCATAATAGATGGCACATCCGGGACGACCGTCGAGTGGGATGATGAGCTCATTAATTTTTCTGAGGTCCTGGGTTAGGTGCCAAGAACTGTCCGGCTTGGGAACCGGGTTCACAGGAGTGCTATAAGGGCTTGTGCATGGTACGATGATACCCTGTTCCAGAAGAGAGGCCAAAATGGTGTCGATACTCAACATTTTTTGAGGCGATAAGGGGTATTGTCGGATGTACATGGGCAA
The DNA here is from genome assembly GCA_024760905.1 of Plotosus lineatus. Classification (NCBI taxonomy): domain Eukaryota; kingdom Metazoa; phylum Chordata; class Actinopteri; order Siluriformes; family Plotosidae; genus Plotosus; species Plotosus lineatus. The sequence goes on along the minus strand of CM045734.1, from coordinate 10,802,970 downwards.
AATGTGCTTAACGGTAGCTTCATACGGAACGCAGTCCACACAACCCACGTCATTCTTATGTTCTGCCCAAAGATTGGTGGGCAGCGTGTCGAGTACAGGGGGCGAGGTGGAACTCGCCACGCACGATGAATTAACGTTAAAAGGCAAGGGCTGCGCTTGCAATGACAACAGAGAAACAGAGCAGGTGTCACACGTTTGAATGGTCATGCTCCAGCCCTGGAAAGAGATTTGAAACCCCAGAATGCTCATGAGATCGCGGCCCAGCAAATTAAAAGGGCATTCGGACATATGTACAAAGGAGTAGGATATTTGCAATTTATCAAGCGTAGGGTCATCAGGAAAACATAAAGGAATATACGGCGTATGTGGGGAGGAGAAGGGGACACTGTTTGTTCACAAACAGTTTGTTGACTGGCTGGTAATTTTCTTTTTTTCCTTTTCCTTACTCACTAATTTGGGTTTGGGGACACTCTGAGTCACCCTTTTTGGTTCGAAGAGTTTCTTAAGTTGTAACCAGTATGAGCGCATTTCATACCATTTTACATAAGCCTCCTTCATGTATTCATAATCCCAGGAGGGGTTGCCCAATCCATCATAAATCATGCGATTTGCGGATGTCAGGAATCCTGCATCAAAAGTCCCCATTCGAGGGAAGTTTGGCACTTGGTCGAGTCCCTCCGTCCATCCGGATAGATTACTAAACCATGGTCCAGTATAATAAGCAAGAGCACATCTATTCATCCATTCCTTGGGGGTTTCCCCAGGATTAGGCTTTGGGTAGGAATTTCCCATTATTTACCCACCACCAGAAATACATTGGCATGCAGGAATACACGTGCACCTTTTGTATATTTATATAGCGCTCTTCCCAGTTATAGCAACTGAGGATAACCATCCCTTATGAAAAGGGGTTAAACCATCCCTAATAAAAAGGGGATAACCATCCCTTCTCAAGAAGGGGATAACAGACGCTCAGATACTGCTAACCAGGTAGTCAAACAAATCTTGTCTTACCTGATCAGGAGTATCACGCCGGGGTCACCAGATTGTAAGAACTCTCTCCGTGGAGGAAGCTCTTAGAGAAACCTGCACGATCTGGATTCCTGCATCTCAATGTCTAGGAGTACTCCAGGAGCAAAAGACAACGAACCACACGAGTGAAATCAGTCTGGTTTATTTATCGGAAGCTCCTCAAACACATGCAGTGTCAGCTTATTTATACAGAGGGATGTGCGTGCAAAGCAATAATTGCGTGTTCACAAAGCATTAACATATATGTTTGTGCACTGCGGCACTTAACACTTGGGGATGTGCATGCAAAGTAGTAATTGCGTGTTCACAAAGCATTTCCATATATATGTTTGTGCCCTGCGGCGCTTAACACTTGGGGATATGCATGTAAAGCAATAATTGCGTGTTCACAAAGCATTTCCATATATATGTTTGTGCCCTGCGGCGCTTAACACTTGGCTAATTCCATTTCAAAGCAATTCCTCATTGTTACATTGTTACTTTCCGAATCCCACACCCTAACCGAAACACGACACAGGAAAACCCACCCAACAGTTTCATGTGCCTCGCGCACATGTCACAGTTACAAGAAGAACAGGAAGCTTTAGATACACAGAAGTTACAATACACACATATATTTGCATCTCATTTATCCTATCAATTTATTCCATCACCTGCACACCACCATCCTATGCTGCTTGGCAACTCTCTCACCCACTACTACTTTGCAGTCACTGGAATCCTTCAAATCACATCGCCTGCACAAGATGTAACCTACTTGTGTGCTCTTACATTCGCTTTCATAAGTCACCCTATGCTCCTGTTTCTTCTTGAAGAAAGTATTCACCACAGCCATTTCCATCCTTTTGTAAAATCGATCAACATCTGTCCTTCTGTGTTCCTGTCCTGGATACCAAACCTGCCCATCACTTCCTCGTCCCCTCTGTTGCCTGCACCAACATGTCCATTGAAGTCTGCCCCAATGACCACTCTTTCACCTCTGGGGGGACTCTGCATCACTTCATCTAACTCACTCCAGAATCTCTCCTTCTCTTCTAGCTCACATCCTGCCTGTGGGGCATAAGCACTAACAACATTGACCATCACGCCTTCAATTTCTAACTTGAGACTCATCACTCTGTCTGACACTCTTTTCACTTCGAGAACATTCCTGACAAACTCCTCCTTCAAGATGACTCCTACTCCATTTCTCTTCCCATCCATACTGTGATAAAACAGCTTAAACCCTGCTCCTAAGCCTCTAGCTTTGCTACTTTTCCACATGGTCTCCTGAACACACAGTATGTCCACCTTCCTCCTCTGCATCATGTCAGCCAGCTCTCTACCTTTTCTTTGCATAGTTCCAACATTCAAAGTCCCTACTCTCAGTCCTAGGCTCACACCTTTCCTCTTCTCTCTCTGCCTATGGACACGCCTCCCGCCTCTCCTTCTTCGATGTCTTCGACCAACAGTAGTCCAATTTTCACCAGCACCCTGTTGGTTGACAGCACTGATGGCGGTCGTTGTTAACCCGGGCCTCGACCGATCCGGTATGAGTTTTGTTTTGATCATTTGCATTTTTAATGTGGCAGAAGTTTTACGCCGGATGCCCTTCCTGTCGCAACCCTCTGCATTTATCCGGGCTTGGGACCGGCATAAGGGGGAGAGACACTGGTTAGTGCCCCCCCCCCGCCTCATGGCTGCATTTTATACATATATATATATATATATATATATATATATATATATATATATATATATATATATATATACAACTACAGACACTAGTATATTGAATGTAAAGTTGATTATATATATATATATATATATATATATATCATCTTCATCTTCATCTTCTTCCGCTTAGTCCGGGGTCAGGTCGCGGGGGCAGCAACCTTAGCAAAGAGGTCCAGACATCCCTCTCCCGAGCTACTTCCTCCAACTCTCCCGGGGGGACACCAAGGCGGTCCCAGACAAGCCGAGAGACATAGTCCCTCCAGCGTGTTCTATATATATATACACACTAGTATATTGAATGTAAAGTTGATGGATTTTTTTTTTTATATATACCATGTGAGTTCATAGCAAATTTCCCTAGTTTTTTTTTTTAGATTTAAAAAATTAAAACCCCCGTTTCTGATGAGAACTTTTCATGAGGCAAAATAAGGATTGCAGTGTTTATTTGTTTGTTTGTTTTTGTCTTTTGTTTGTTTGTTGTTTTCTGCCCTGCGGTGGCCTGGCAATTTGTCCCAGGTGTTCTCTGCCCTTGCCCTCAGCTCTTTGCTGAGACTGGCAACTATTTCCCCGGGACCCTAAAGATGATTAAGTGCTTCAGATAATGAATGTTTGTTGGTTTATTTATTTTTGTTTGTTTGTTTGTTTGCTTGTTTGTTTGTTTAATCGGGAAATGAGGTGACTGTCAAAATCCAAAAGCTTTAAAAGCTAAATGTAGGTGAAGTGACTGACACTAGGAAATTGAGGCATTCAGCTATTTGTTGAGGAGATATTTGAATAAATAGTTTGACCTGAAATCAGATTTTCCCCCCAAGCACAGGTGTGAAATGCTGGTAACTGAAGGCGGAGTAGGTGGCCCTGAGAGCCCATCAATACTGGTCTGTCGTGTGATTGTGCTGTTGAGATCAGGCCCTCAATTGGGCGAATTGTACTCAGCTTTACAGTAAAAGCAGTTACTTTGAAACTGGCTGCTCTGTGTTTTTGGTGATCTGCTATAAAATGCTTAGGTTGTACCTTCAGATATTCACTTCTGGAGTAATGACTCCATCTATAGAAGTTCATTCATCATCAGTTCATTTTCTGTAACCGCTTGATCCTAATTAGGGTCGTGGGGAGGCTGGTGCCCATCCCAGCCAACTTCGGGTGAGGACAGAGTACATCCTGGACAGCTCGCCAGGCCATCGCTGGGTAACGCCAACGGCTTTGCAGCCTACTCTTTATAAAAGTCAGCAATGGTTCTTTAACATGCCTCACACCATAGAAAGTGGGAGACATGGCCGGCCTTTGATAACCCAGTTAACTGCACTTTAGTGACAACCTTGTGGAGAGTGGGACTCGAACCCCCAACCTTTGGTTCAGTGATCCAGCGCCCAAAACCTCTAGACCAACACTGCCCATCTGTAGAAGTAAATCAGTAAAATATCAGAAACTAAAGATAACAACAATGGGTTCAAATTGTTACAATTTATTCACTGATCGCTTACCAGGCCCAACATTGACTGAAACAGAACCTGGTACCGTACATTCAGGTCTGTAGGACTTCCCTTTCATGCCCCTCATCTCATTTCCCTCGTTTGGGCTCAGTGACACTGTTGGAAGACCAGGACTGAATCAATCAAACACTGAAACAATTACGGTCTGGGCAGTGGTGGCCTAGTGGTGGAGATGGTGGATCACTGATCCTAAGGTTGGGGGTTTGAGTCCCACTCTCCACAAGGTTGTCACTGTCCCCCCCAGTGCAGCGAACTGGGTTATCAAAGGCGGGCCATGTCTCTCACTGTCTATGGTGTGAGGCATGTAAAAGAACCATTGCTGACTTTCATAAAGAGTAGCTGCAAAGCTGTCAGTGTGTTTCTGTCCCTTGCTAAATGGGTTGTGACAGGAAGGGCATCCGACGTAAAATCCTCTTCCAAATCAAACGCGCGAATCAGATGATTCGCTGTGGCGACTCCTGAGTAAAACAGAAAAAAGCCAAAAGGAAGACAGACATACGAATTATGGATGATGTTCATTCATTTCCCGTCTTTGACAATCAGACGACTGGCATGCAAGTCTGCTGCTCTGTGAGCTCCTCCCTGTGTTGGTGTTGCTCCATCTGTTTTCAGTGGATCTCTTTCACATTAACAGTACACACATGGGAGGAATATTACCAGCAAATAATAATGAAGTAAATAAAAATTGTAATACATTTCTTACAAAGTGATGCAGAAGCCTTCAAGGTCTGAAAACATGTGTTCCAGTCAGAGCACAAATAGGACATCTGATTTCCTACAACAAACAAACAAACAGACAAAACAACCACATACACACATAAAGATAAAATTAAAGCATGATTTAATCCTGTCTCAGGTGAAAGGCCTCTTAGAGACGGTTTCATGTTTTCAACATTTTCCCAAGCGAACAGAGAGTACCCCCTCCCACCACCACCACCACCACCTACTCCCGAAAGCGTACAAATAAATGTTGATGATCTCTCGGCAGGATTCTTAAATAAGATATGAAACAAAACAATGGTCAAACCTCTTTTATAAAATAAATCAATGTATTTCCTTGATCAATACTTCTTTTGTACACCAGTGAAAAAATTAATGAAATCAATAAAAATATATACTTTTAAAGAATTCTTTTTCATGACACCTGCTTTAATATTAATATTAAGACATTTGGTTTTAATAATAAAAATGACGTTGTTTTTAATAATATTATTTTCGATGAAAATATAATTCAAAATGTCTGCATTTTTTATTGGTCATTGGCTTTTGGACGACCATGCTTCAGTTTGTGATCAGCAAGAGCGTAGGCTGGTCTGACCATGGGGGGGGGGGTTTCACATCTCGGTTTGATCGGAGCCTAAGCCTTAAAGGGGAAATGAAACGGCGACTAAATAAGTTGGCGGTAGATTAAGTATAGTTTATTGAAGCGATTGTGGCTTAAATTTTATATTATAAATAAACAATTGTTGCACACACAGAGGTTTTGTTTTATGTGCTTGTTGTATAAGTTATCCACCCGAAAGCCCCCATCGCTAAGTGCCCGCCGACACAAAGTTACCGTGACGTCACTGAATTGATACAAAGTACCACATAAAATATAGTGCAGACATAACACAGCATATGAGATAAACAACATGGAATCACACGCTAAAAACACGCACAGTTTTTCAGCAGAAGACGATTCATCTATTACTCTCAGAAGACGAATCAAATATTATCGTTCAACCAAAAACATTCTCAAATATATTTCAAACTACATCTGCAAGTACATGTGCTAAATACATTTACAAATTGAGCTAAAGTTACTTATCTATTCCAAGGCACAAACAAATATTAATACATATTTACAGCACAAAAGCATACTATTAATTTCATAAAAGTCCTGAGCATTAGGCTGCAGATCCAGGCTGGATGGCTTCTGATTATTTTATCCATTTATTCTCTATACGTCAATGTTTGTGTTCTAACACATGTGCAGGAACCGGAGGCGGGACTAACAAACTGTGCTTTATTCTCACACTCGCATTGTGTTTGATTGACAGTGTTCAGCGATTATTGCTTACTGATATTATGTTTGTTGATTGGTCAGCTCAGGCGTTCACATGCGCAGTGCCAGTTACACGTTATCTTCTGGTTTACTTCTTGACTCTAGTCATGCGGAACTTATCTCCGACTTTCTCTTCAATAACAGTCATTAATTTTATTTATGATATTGTGAATACACATAATTTCTTGTCCAGCTGAACTCAACTCCTGCTGCCTGTGTGTGTGTGTGTGTGGGGGGGGGGGGTGCATGTGCACCCTGTGCACCCCCAGCCAACGCCCTTGATCACCTGCCTTCTGATGTTTCAGCAGGTGATACTGGGTTGGATCGTATTCATTGAAGAATTTGTAGATATGCAACACCTCAGGTGGTTGGCGAATCACGCATTGAGAGTTTCAAACTTACAAAAAAAAAAATTCACGAGCGCATGTATTATTGTCGATCGACAGTTTTATATTAAAAAGCGTACACAGACATCTTACCCCCTCCTCCCGAGCGTACATTTTGTACGCTTAGGAAAATGTTGAAAATGTTGAGTGACCCCTTACCACAAGCGTGGGAACACAGGAGAGGAATACTTCAATCAATTATAAAGTTAAAATCAAATAACACACGATTCCAAACCTGAAATGAGCACCACACAACACTACAGTATTACCTGCAGCGAATATAAATAAAATAATCACAGATAAAACACGCACATAAATCTTCATTATTGATGTACAATATTCACATTTAAATCCCTCAGAAATATAAAACTGAACATGAACGATCATAGTGTCCTAATATACAGTTTTATTAAATTCATGTTATTCAAGACAACAGCACAACCCAACTAAATAGGCGCCAAGCACAGGTTTTCTTCATGACTGATTCTGGTCCTCTTACCTTCAACCCGAAACCTTTGTAAACACACCAGATAATCCTACCGCGAGCTCACTACTAATAATGCAGAGTTCTTATCCTGTTCATTCTAACCTGTTCTCTCCGCTTTCCCTTATTTCCTATCTCTCCCACTTTGTTTTGAATTTTATACACAGTGATTGTCTCCCTTTATCTCTTTTTCCCAGTATTCATACCACTCTATGTGAACCGCCTTCCAGATGATGCTTTTTCATCCACTTTGGAAAGTTTAAACCCTCTCCAGGCAGGCCTTGCAAATTTGTAACTGCTAATTTGGTCCTGAGAGGGTTAATGCTTAATTCTAGTTGTTCTTTTGTGGTTTCCACTATTGCTAATTTATCTTTTTTTTTTTTTTAATGATTATTATTTTTATTATTTCCATGAATCCCCATGTGTGCTGTAACCCACATAAATATTTTTCACTCCGTTGATTGGTTAATCTTGTATTGGTCATTCATATTTCACATATAAAATCTTGGTGGGATTTACACATACCTGATTTTATACCTAATATGGAAGAAACTGAATCACTTCATAAGAGGATTTTCCTTTCCCTTATACTTTCTGCCCACACCAAGGCCAACATTATGGTGACCGGCTCCACATTGTAGAAACTTAAACAATCTGATGTTCTCTTATTTACCCCTTTCTGACGCCTGGGTACCAATACCGCAGCCCCTGAAGCGCTTGTCTGTAGATTTTTAGGTCCATCTGTGTGAATGTGTTCACTGTACTATTCGAATCTAAAACTATAAACTCAGGTACGAGATTTGCTGTCTTATTTCATTGTTTTTAATTCAGGATTACGAAGTTTACCTTTACCATTACCACCGCCACACTTCGTCGACACGATATCGAGTATGACCATAGCAACACAAACAACACAGTGTATAAGAGGCGGGGTGATGTGTCCGCAGGTGGCTTGGAAGGCCAATACGGGCGTGAAAACCCCTCCCACAAGTTGAACACCAGTGAGAGGGGGTCGTGTTGGTAGATTGGTCAGCTTGAGCCTTGCGTGTTTGACGTTTATCTTTGGTTGCGTTTGAACGTTTATTCTCTGAGTGGATGGCACCTTTGTGAATCAGGTTGCGACAAGCCAGTCTGTCAAATGCTGCGTTTTCCCACGTTGCAACGTCGATGTTGAAGTCCTTCAGATATGCTTTGATGGAGTCTTTATAGCGTTTGCGCTGGCCTCCTACTTTCCTGCTACCACGACTGAGTTCACCGTACAGTAACTGCTTGGGTATCCTGGAGTCTGACATACGGCAGACGTGTCCTGCCCATCGTGTCTGAGCTTTGCGCATGATGGTAATAATGCTGGGGAGGTCTGCTCTCTCCAGAACCTCGGTGTTTAAGATCCTATCTTGCCAGGGGATATTAAACATGTTTCGGAGACAACGGAGATGGAACTGCTGGAGAAGTTTCTCGTGTCTTCTGTAGATGGTCCAAGATTCACAGCCATAAAGAAGCATAGTTAAGACGACTGCTCTGTACACTTTGATCTTGGTGTATTGTGAGTTACCTCTTTGTTCCCAGACTAACATCTTCAATCTCCCAAAAGCACTGCTTGCCTTCGCAATGCGGTTGCTGACTTCAGCATCGATGTTGGCGTAGCGAGAGAGAGTGCTGCCAAGGTAGGTGAAGTTTTACACATTTTGAAGTCGCTGTTCCTTCACTGTGATGTTTGGTTCCTGATATGGTTTTCCTGGGGCGGGCTGATCCATCACTTCAGTCTTCTTGATGCTGACGGTGAGGCCGAAGTTGTCACAGGCAGATGAGAATGCGTCCATTTCCTGTTGCATTTCTTGCTCATTGATGGCACTGAGGGCACAGTCATCAGCAAAGAGCAGATCACGAATCACAGTCTCTTTGACTTTAGTGACGGCCTGCAGACGTCGGAGGTTGAACAGTTTTCCGTCACACCTGTACTTAATGGGGATGCCTAGAGGAGTCTCCCTAAAGGCATCGGACAGCATCGCCGAAAAAATCAAACTGAACAGTGTAGGGGCAAGGACACAGCCTTGTTTAACTCCATTTGACACCTGAAACGGATCGGAGGCGTTTCCATCGTCAAGAGCACGGGCCATCATTCCGTCGTGAAATTGTCTGACAATTTTCACAAACCTGTCCGGGCAGCCAAACTTCGACATGATCTTCCATAGTCCCTCTCTACTCACAGTGTTGAAGGCTTTTGTTAGATCTACGAAAGTGATATAGAGCTCTTGACTTTGTTCCACACTTTTCTCCTGAATCTGACGGGCAGCAAAGATCATATCAATAGTCTCTCGACCTGCGCGGAATCCGCATTGGCTCTCGGGGAGATGACCTTGCTCGAGATGTTTCAGGAGATGATTGAGCAGCACTCGGGCAAAGATCTTGCCGGCGAGAGAGAGAAGTGATATCCCTCTGTGGTTGTCACACGATCATTTGTTTCCCTTTCTTTTGTATATGTGAACGATTGTGGCATCTTTAAAATCTTGAGGGAGAGTCTCACTTTCCCAAAATGATTGAAATAGCTCTGTAAGTTTGTGTAGGAGAGAAGGGCTGCCTGTCTTGAACACTTCAGCAGGGATGGCATCAGAGCCGGGGGCTTTCCCAGTCGACATCTACTTGATTGCCTTGGCAACCTCGTCCTCTGATGGAGTTATGTCCAAGTCTGGGTTTATGTCCACCTGGGGAAGGCGTTGAACGGCTTCGTCAATGATGGACGATGGACGATTAAGAACGCCATTGAAGTGTTCTGCCCATCTCTCTACGATCTTGTTTTTGTCAGTGATGAGTGTTGCCCCGTCCGCGCTGAGTAAAGGGGAACTGCCTGATGTTGGTTGTCTGAATACACACCTGAATGAATCATAGAAGCGTTTCATGTCGTGTCTCTCTGCAAAGCCTTGAATCTCGTCGGCTTTGTTACTTAGCCATGTGTCTTGCATAGCACGGAGATTTATCTGAACCTGTCTGCGCTTACTGATGTAGGCGTCTTTCGTCGAGACCAAGTTGGGATCACTCTGATGAGTTCTGAAGGGTTGGCGTTTTTCTTCCAGCAGGGCTCTGATTTTGACATCATTTTCATCAAACCAGTCCTGGTGGTTCCTGGTAGCTTATCCGAGTACCTGTAGGGCAACAGAATGAACGGATGTCTTCAGAGAGTCCCAGTTGTTTCCTGTAGCCTCAGTCAGCTGGATTTCAAAACTTGCTACTAGTTCTTCTTGAATGGAAGGAAGCTTGAGCTTGTTTATGTTGAGCTTCTTCACAACTGTCTGGCCTTGTGGTCTTCTCTTGGGCTGAATATGCAAATTGGTCTGAGAAATGATGAGATGATGGTCTGTCCAACAGTCAGCACCACACATTGCCTTATTCACATGCACATCCCGCCTGTCCTTTGCTCTGACAATGACGTAGTCGATGAGATGCCAATGCTTAGATCGAGGGTGCATCCATGACGTTTTATTATGGGTTGGAAGGTGGAACATGGTGTTGGTGATGGCTAAGCCATGAGTGGCACACGTTCTGAGCAGGAGGAGACCATTACTGTTACATTTCCCTGCTCCATGGGGTCCTAGGACTCCTTCCCATGCCTGGTGGTCTTGACCTACACCAGCGTTAAAGTCGCCAAGGAGTAGGAGCTTGTCCGCCCGTGGAACAGTGGAGATGAGGGCATCCAGTTCTTCATAGAACTCCTCCTTAGTGTCTTCCGGGTTTGTCATTGTGGGAGTGTAGGCGCTAATGAGGGTTGTGGATGTCCCCCTGTCCAGTGGCAACTTGAGTTTCATGAGGCAATCGTTGATGCCTTCTGGTGTACAATCAAGTTTTCATACGAGATGGTCTTTAATCGCAAATCCGACACCAGCCTCACGTCGCTCTTCATTGCTGCTGCTGCTCCAAAAGAAGGTATAGCCGCCTCCAATCTCACTGAGCTGGCCTTTGTCGGGAAAGCATGTTTTGCTGAGGGCTGCAATGCCGACATTGTTGCGGGCAAGTTCTCTGGCTACGAGAGCTGTAAGTCTTTCTGGTCTCCCTTACTTACAGGTGGTTGAGTCGAGAAGAGTTCGAACGTTCCATGACGCAAGGGTGAGCTTGAATATTTTCTTGGATATTTTCTTGTGATTTCGACTGCAAGATGGGAACCCACCAGCCACGGTATGCTGGCCAGGTGGTTGTGGAACAGGTTATGTTTAGAGCACCTTTTCTAGCTCTGTCCTCAGACTACGGCGGCAGTTAGAGCTATCCTAAATCGGGCTGCCTGGTCGCTCAGGGTGCTGCAAAACTTCCCTGCTGTCCCAATCAGAGAAGAACGACCATATGGCCTGAACCGCCTGTGTGCTGGATTGTAGCGACAGTATCCAGTGATTACACACCTGCTGCTTTGCCAGTCCCCCATCGCCACAGGACTTTGAGGATAAAGGGTTGTCCATGGTGGTGTTGCCATGACTTGCGCTGAACTTGGATTAAAGTGAAGTAGGCTTGCGCAGCACCAGTCTCACTCTCTCGTCCTGATGAGCCTGATCCCATGGCAAGACAGAGTCAAGAGAGTTGGAGACTCATCGAGGGTGCAGGAGTTGCCGGAAAGGGATGAGATACGCCTTCTAACCGCGGGGCTCAAATCTGGATTTTCTCTCGGGGTTTACTCCCTTAGCCTTAGCCATTCAAGGCTAACCCGCAAGGCAACAGGAAAAACTTGTTCCATGCAATCTTCGTGAATTCACCGAAACCCTGGCACGAGGGGGGCTAAGTGGGTGCTCGATCTTGCCCAAGGATCTCCCACAGGCTAGTGGACGGAAGGAGGCGCCTTATTTCTCCTGTTCGTGGAAGATTTTTCCACCCCACCACCCGCAATGCTTATTATATGATAATGCTTATGCTTATTAAAATGCAGCCATGAGGTGGGGGGGGCACTAACCAGGGTCTCTCCCCCTCATGCCGGTCCCAAACCCAGAGAAATGCAGAGGGTTGTGTCAGGAAGGGCATCCGACGGAAAACCAATGCCATACATTTATGATGCAAATCAGAAGTATTACCCCCATACCGGATCGGTCGAGGCCCGGGTTAACCATCAGTGCTGTCAATCAACAGGGTGCTGATGGAAATTGGACTACTGTTGGGCGAAGACGTCGAAGAAGGAGAGGTGGGAGGCGTGTCCGTAGGCAGAGAGAGAAAAGGAAAGGCATGAGTCTAGGACCGAGAGTGGGGACTTTGAATGTTGGAACTATGCAAAGAAAAGGTAGAGAGCTGGCTGACATGATGCAGAGGAGGAAGGTGGACACATTGTGTGTTCAGGAGACCAGGTGGAAAGGTAGCAAAGCTAAAAGCTTCGGAGCAGGTTTAAGCTATTTTATCACGGTGTGGATGGGAAGAGAAATGGAGTAGGATTCATCTTGAAGGAGGAGTTTGTCAGGAATGTTCTAGAAGTGAAAAGAGTGTCAGACAGAGTGATGAGTCTCAAGTTAGAAATTGAAGGTGTAATGCTCAATGTTGTTAGTGCTTATGCCCCACAGGCAGGATGTGAGCTAGAAGAGAAGGAGATATTCTGGAGTGACTTAGATGAAGTGATGCAGAGTACCGCCAGAGTTGAAAGAGTGGTCATTGGTGCAGACTTCAATGGACATGTTGGTGCAGGCAACAGAGGGGACGAGGAAGTGATGGGCAGGTTTGGTATCCAGGACAGGAACACAGAAGGACAGATGTTGATAGATTTTGCAAAAAGGATGAAAATGGCTGTGGTGAACACTTTCTTCCAGAAGAAACAGGAGAATAGGGTGACTTATAAAAGCGGAGGTAGGAGCACACAGGTAGACAACATCTTGTGTAAGCGATGTAATTTGAAGGAAGTCAGTGACTGCAAAGTAGTAGTGGGTGAGAGTGTTGCCAAACAGCATAGGATGGTGGTATGCAGGATGACGCTGATGGTGAGGAAGGTGAAGAAGGCAAAGGCAGAGCAGAAGACAAAGTGGTGTAAGTTGAAAAATGAAGAGTGTCGTGTTGTCTTCAAAGAGGAGTTGAAACAGGCTTTGGGTAGTCAGGAAGTGCTTCCAGATGACTGGACAACCCCAGCCAATGTGATCAGCGAGACAGGTAGGAGAGTGCTTGGTGTGTCCTCTGGAAGGAAAGTAGATAAGGAGACTTGGTGGTGGAATGAGGAAGTGCAGGAGTGTGTACAAAGGAAGAGGTTAACATTGAGAGGACCGAAGAGAGTAAACAGGAGTTTAGGGAGACACAGCGTAAGGCGTAAGAAGCAGTGGCTAAGGCCAAACAGCGGGCGTATGATGACTTGTATGATAGGTTGGATAGTAAAGAGGGAGAAAATGATCTATACAGGTTGGCACAGCAGAGAAATAGAGATGGGAAGGACGTGCAGCAAGTTAGATTGATAAAGGACAGAGAGGGAAATGTATTGACTGATGATAGAAGTGTGCTGGGAAGATGGAAAGAGTACTTTGAAGAGCTGATGAATGAGGAAAATGAGAGAGAAAAAAATAGTAGAAGAGGTGACCATTGAGGAGGAGGATGTAGCAAAGATCAGTAAGGGTGAAGTGAGAAGGGCATTGAAGAGGATGAAGAATGGAAAGGCGGTTGGTCCTGATGATATACCTGTGGATGTATGGAAGTGTCTAGGAGAGGTAGCAGTAGATTTTCTGACAAGAACATTCAACAAGGTACTTGAGAGTGAGCAGATTCCGGAGGAGTGGAGAAGAAGTGTGCTGGTGCCTATTTTTAAGAACAAGGGAGACGTGCAGAGTTGCAGCAACTACAGAGGGATAAAGTTGATGAGCCATACGATGAAGTTATGGGAAAGAATAGTGGAAGCTAGACTAAGGGCAGAGGTCAGCATTTGTGAACAACAGTTTAGTTTCATGCCAAGAAAGCAGCACAGATGCAATGTTTGCTTTGAGGATGTGAATAGAGAAGTACAGAGAAGGTCAGAGGGAGCTACACTGTGCCTTTGTGGATCTGGAAAAAGCATTTGACAGGGTGCCAAGAGAAGAACTGTGGTATTGTCTGAGGAAGTCTGGCGTGGCAGAGAAGTATGTTCGAGTGGTGCAGGACATGTATGAGAGATGTAAGACAGTGGTGAGGTGTGCTGTCGGTGTGACCGACGAATTCAAGGTGGAGGTAGGACTGCATCAAGTGTCAGCTCTGAGCCCCTTCTTGTTTGCTATGGTGATGGACAGGCTGACAGACGAGGTGAGACAAGAATCCCCATGGACTATGATGTTTGCAGATGACATTGTGATCTGTAGTGAGAGCAGAGAACAAGTGCAGGAAAATCTAGAGAGGTGGAGGTATGCCCTGGAAAGGAGAGGAATGAAGGTTAGCCTCAGAAAAATCAGAATACATGTGTGTGAATGAGAAGGACCCAGGAGGAACGGTCATGTTACAGGGAGCAGAGATAACGAAGGCGGAGGACTTCAAGTACTTAGGCTCAACAATCCAGAGCAATGGAGAGTGGAAAAGAGGTGAAGAAGCGTGTGCAGGCAGGCTGGAATGGTTGGAGAAAAGTGTCCGGTCTGATGTGCGATCGGAGAGTGTCAGCAAGAATGAAGGGAAAAGTGTCCAAGACGGTGGTGAGGCCAGCGATGTTGTATGGCTTAGAAACAGTGGCGCTGAGGAAAAGGCAGGAGGCAGAGCTGGAGGTAGCAGAGATGAAAATGTTGAGGTTCTCTCTGGGAGTAACGAGGATGGATAGGATTAGAAATGAGTACATAAGAGGGACAGCCCACGTAAGATGTTTTGGAGACAATGTCAGAGAGGCTAGAGTGAGATGGTTTGGACATGTACAGAGGAGGGATCGTGAGTATATTGGCAGTAGGATGCTGAGGTTGGAACTACCAGGCAGAAGGCCTCGAGAAAGACCAAAGAAGAGATTTATGGATGTGGTGAAGGAAGACATGAAGGTCGTTGGAGTCAGAAAAGAAGATGCGGAGGACAGGGTGAGATGGAGGCAGATGATTTCCTGTGGCGACCCCTGAAGAGAGCAGCCGAAAGTAAAAGAAGAAGAAGCGTCTGCTTATTTAGACAGTGCCAGACTACATACTGCGCACATAACAAAGGCATGGCTGCGTGAGAAGAGGGGGCGGAGCTTAACTGGCCTGCCTGCAGCCCTGAGTTGTCTCCTATGGAGAATGTTTGGTGTATTTTAAAAGTCAAATTGTCGGAAAGACCCCGTACTCTTGCACATCTAAAAAGTTGATTGTGGGAAAAATGGGACAAATTAACACCTGCAACACTTAATCACTTGTTTCTTTAAACACTTGTTTACTTGTTTACTTTAGTCCCTAAACATGTTTTAATTGTAGTTAAAAGGGATGTGAACAATACAAAGTGGTAAATACAGGACCGTTCCAACTTTTTTGGAATGTGCTGCCAGTGTGAATTGCAAGAATGGATGTTTGTTTACAAATGAAATGATGTTGACACGACAAAATATGAATTATCTTGTGCTCTTACAGTCTGCAATGAAACACCACTTTGGGGAAATTTGTAAATGACAAATTTTTTTCTTCATATTTTCCAGTGTCTCTACTTTTTCTGATTTGGGATTGTGGTAGAGATGAAAGAATTGTTCTAAAAATCCATACAGGATCTTTAATCAACAAGAATAACACACAGCTGAAAGTCTGTCCAACCAGTTACACACGACCTTCATTTATTAATTGGTTAATTTATTAATTACACGCTACCTTCATTTATTAATTGGTTCACATGTCAGTGGAATAAACCCTGGAGCTAAGACCCAGAATCGTGAATATTTAATTATTCTGGACACACCCAGGGAACACTTTTCCAACTTCCATGATTTTGGCCACAGGTGACGTAATGCGTCTGTCAATGTTACATGACATTAAATTAAAGTGGCTTTCGAATTGATTGTGTGGATAAAATTATCTTTTATTGAACATTATTGCTTCATTTAGAGTAATGCAGCCATGAGGCGGGGGGTGGGGGGTGGGGGGCACTAACCAGTGTCTCTCCCCCTTATGCCGGTCCCAAGCCCGGATAAATGCAGAGGGTAGCGACAGGAAGGGCATCCGGCATAAAACTTCTGCCACATTTAAAAAAATGCAAATGATCAATACAGAATTCATACCGGATCGGTCGAGGCCCGGGTTAACAACGACCGCCATCAGTGCTGTAAACCAACAGGGTGCTGATGGAAATTGGACTACTGTTGGTCGAAGACGTCGAAGAAGGAGAGGCGGGAGGCGTGTCCGTAGGCAGAGAGAGAAGAGGAAATGCGTGAGCCTCGGACTGAGAGTATGGACTTTGAATGTTGGAACTATGCAAGGAAAACATAGGGAGCTGGCTGACATGATGCAGAGGAGGAAGGTGGACATACTGTGTGTTCAGGAGACAAGGTGGAAAGGTAGAAAGGCTAGAAGTTTAGGAGCAGGGTTTAAACTGTTTTACAATGGTGTGGATGGGAAGAGAAATGGAGTAGGAGTCATCTTGAAGGAGGGGTTTGTCAGGAATGTTCTAGATGTGAAAAGAGTGTCAGACAGAGTGATGAGTCTCAAGTTAGAAATTGAAGGCGTGATGGCTGTGGTGAATACTTTCTTCAAGAAGAAACAGAAGCATAGGGTGACTTATGAAAGCGGAGGTAAGAGCACACAGGTAGACTACATCTTGTGCAGGCGATGTAATTTGAAGGAAGTCAGTGACTGCAAAGTAGTAGTTGTTGAGAGTGTTGCCAAACAGCATAGGATGGTGGTGTGCAGGATGACACTGATGATGAGAAAGGTGAAAAAGGCAAAGGCAGAGCAGAAGACAAAGTGGTGGAAGCTGAAAAAGGAAGAGTGTCGTGTTGTCTTCAAGGAGGAGTTGAAACAGGCTTTGGGTGGTCAGGAAGTGCTTCCAGAGGACTGGACAACCACAGCCAATGTGATCAGGGAGACAGGTAGGAGAGTACTTGGTGTGTCCTCTGAAAGGAAAGTAGATAAGAAAACTTGGTGGTGGAATGAGGAAGTGCAGGAGTGTGTACAAAAGAAGAGGTTAGCCAAGAAGAAGTGGGACATTGAGAGGACCGAAGAGAGTCAACAGGAGTACAGGGAGACACAGCATAAGGCGAAGGTAGCAGTGTCAAAGGCCAAACAGAGGGCGTATGATGACTTGTATGATAGGTTGAACAGTAAGGAGGGAGAAAATGATCTATACAGGTTCGCACAGCAGAGAAATAGAGATGGGAAAGACGTGCAGCAAGTTAGAGTGATAAAGGACAGAGAGGAAATGTATTGACTGATGACAGAAGTGTGCTGAGAAGATGGAAAGAGTACTTTGAAGAGCTGATGAATGAGGAAAATGAGAGAGAAAAAAGAGTAGAAGGGGTGACCGTTGAGGAGCAGGACGACGCAAAGATTAGTAAGGGAGAAGTGAGGAAGGCATTGAAGAGGATGAAGAGTGGAAAGGCAGTTGGCCCTGATGACATACCAGTTGAGGTATGGAAGTGTCTAGGGGAGGTAGCAGTAGATTTTCTGACAAGAATATTCAACAAGGTCTTAGAAAGTGAGCAGATGCCGGAGGAATGGAGGAGAAGTGTGCTTGTGCCCATTTTTAAGAACAAGGGAGATGTACAGAGTTGTGGCAACTACAGAGGGATAAAGTTGATGAGCCATACAATGAAGCTATGGGAAAGAATAGTGGAAGCAAGACTAAGGGCAGAGGTCAGCAGTTGTGAACAACAGTTTGGTTTCATGCCAAGAAAGAGCAACACAGATGCAGTGTTTGCTTTGAGGATGTTAATAGAGAAGTACAGAGAAGGTCAGAAGGAGCTGCATTGTGCCTTTGTGGATCTGGAGAAAGCATGTGACAGGGTGCCGAGAGAGGAACTGTGGTATTGTATAAGGAAGTCTGGAGTGACAGAGAAGTATGTTAGAGTGGTGCAGGACATGTATGAGAGCTGTAAGACAGTGGTGAGGTGTGCTGTCGGTATGACAGAAGAGTTCAAGGTGGAGGTGGGACTGCATCAAGGGTCAGCTCTCAGCCCCTTCTTGTTTGCTATGGTGATGGACAGGCTGACAGACGAGGTTAGACAAGAATCTCCATGGACTATGATGTTTGCAGATGACATCGTGATCTGTAGTGAGAGCAGAGACCAAGTGGAGGAAAATCTAGAGAGGTGGAGGTATGCCCTGGAAAGGAGGGGATTGAAGGTTAGTCTCAGTAAGACAGAATACATGTGTGTGAAAGACAAGGACCCAAGTGGAACTTTGAGGTTACAGGGGGCAGAGATAAAGAAGGTGGAGGATTTTAAGTACTTCGGCTCAATAATCCAGAGCAATGGAGAGTGTGGAAAAGAGGTGAAGAATCACGTGCAGGCAGGTTGGAATAGATGGAGAAAAGTGTCCGGAGTGATGTGTGATAGGAGAGTATCAGCAAGAATGAAGGGAAAAGTGTACAAGACGGTGATGAGGCCAGCAATGTTGTATGGTTTAGAGACAGTGGCCCTGTGGAAAAGACAGGAGTCAGAGTTGGAGGTAGCAGAGATGAAAATGTTGAGGTTCTCTTTGGGAGTAACGAGGATGGATAGGATCAGAAATGAGTACATCAGAGGGACAGCACATGTTAGATGTTTTGGAGACAAAGTCAGAGAGGCTAGATTGAGATGGTTTGGACATGTACAGAGGAGGGATAGTGAGTATATTGGTCGTAGGATGCTGAGGTTGGAACTACCAGGCAAAAGGCCCAGAGGAAGACCAAAGAGAAGATTTATGGATGCGGTGAAGGCGGACATGAAGGTCGTTGGAGTAAGAGTAGAAGATGCAGAGGATAGGGAGAGATGGAGGCAGATCATTTGCTGTGGCGACCCCTGAAGGGAACAGCTGAAAGGAAAAGAAGATTGCTTCATTTAGAGTCCCAACTTATACTTGTAGATTGAGAAGAACTTTGATTGTTTTTCTGATTTTTAATAAATGTTTTCAAAAGCAAATAATGACACGTTTATATTTTAATTTTTATTGTTTACAGATTAATTATATCTTAATGGGTTTCTCTTTTTCACACATCATTCCCTCGTGAATGACTAATTACATTTAACTCTTGCTTTAAGGTGTGTGTGTGTGTGTGTGTGTGTGTGTGTGTGTGTGTGTGTGTGTGTGTGTGTGTGTGTGTGTGTATATATATATATATATATATATATATATATATATATATATATATGTGTGTGTGTGTGTAAAATCACTTGTATATTCAAACACAGATGTTCACATTTATGCTGAAATTGGACACTTATTATTTACATTTAAGAAACACCATTGAAACATTGTTTACTTGTAAAAACAACATGAGGAAACGTGAATGCATTTGAATTATGCAAGTTTATCTCTAAAGAATGAAAAGTGTAAGCAGTGATGGGATGTTACTTGTGTAATAAAGTTGATGTATTTTCTGAGGGGCATCCTGCAGATTAAAGCTGCTGGAGTTTGAGTTATTGTTGTTTTCAGTTCCTTTCAAACTGCTGTCTGTGTTTTCACTCTTACAGTCACACCCTCTCTGCAGTACTTCTACACTGCAGTTAGACCAGAAATCAATTTCCCAGAAGTTACAGATGTGGGTTTGATGGATGGAGAAGAATTTAACTACGATGACAGTAACATCAGAAGGAAGATCCCAAAGACTTGAGTGGATTAAGAAGGTCACCTCTGATCATCCAGATTACTGGGTCAGAGAGACACAGATCAATCAGGGGACTCAGGAGACCTTCAAAGCCAATGTGGGTACAGTAATGCAGCGCTTTAATCACACTACACGTAAACACACACACACACACACACACACACACACACACACACACACACACACACACACCCGCGTCCAGGATGGTGGTGATGTTTTTGGACAGCGTGGAGAAAGTGAACGGAGTTGTAGAGAGCGGTTTTGTGCTTCAGGGAAGTTTCACTCCCGTTCTCTCGCCGGTTAATCCCGCCAAACGCGTTCCTATTTCAAACGTGCCGCCGTTTGTACGTAATGAGCTTCTGGAGCGGGAGTTGTCCCGATACGGCCAGATTTTGTCACCGATTCGAATGATCTCATTAAATTGTAAGTCCCCACACCTGAAACATGCCGTTTCCTTCAGACAGCAAACGATGATGATTCTTAAAAGCCCCGAGGAGCTGAACTTGGCTTTGGAATTTAAAGTTGATAATTTTGACTACATCATTCACGTCACGTCGGGGAACATGAAGTGGTTCAAGTGCGGCATGGAAGGACATCTTATCCTCTCGTGCCCGGAGGGGGATGAAGCAAAGCGGTCGGCTGCCGCATCCGGTGCTCCGACGGAGCAGGGAGCGGGACTGGCCGCGGCGGATGCGCCCGAGCCCGAACCCGCAGCGGCCGCGCCCGGCGTTGGGTAAACCGATAACCAAACTGTTGGGAAGCCCTTCCAATTTGCACGAGAGAGCAACAACAACGGTTTCGGAAACTGGGAAAATGGTTTCTCACAGCCTGGAGACACAGACGGACGGTGTGCAGTCCAGCACAGACACCACGGTGGTCGCACAGGTAAATAACTCACATGTGGAGGGTAATGGGTGTGTACAACATTCACATGGTGATGATCAGATGGAGTTGGGGACACAGAGGGAAAGCGTGGGGCAGATAGCGGCTCGGGTGGCAGTTATGGAGGATGTGAGGAGGATGAAGTTGACGAGTTAGAAACGGTTGTTATAAGAAAGTTCACAAACACAGAAAACAGCATTTCAAACAAAATAAAAAAAGCCTCAAAATGGAAAACCTGTCTGTCCCAGGGCTTGTCTGAGAATGGACACAGACACGACATCCACCGTGGAAAAAAAAAAAAAAAGGTTTACATGACAATAAAGGGGCTACAATTAAAGACGAAAACTTTTTTTCGGACCTCAGACTTATTGACTCTGTCCGTCTCCATTTAAGAAAGCGAGTTGAGCCTGGACAGCCCGGTTTCACCAAACAGATTTATAGACTGAGGAAACTGGTTTCAAAGTGTAAAAAGCAACTCGCTGAGGAGGACTAATGTTCTTTTTTTCATCTGTCTTTTACTCAATCTGCTTTTATCCCTCACGTTTCAGTCTCTTCCCTCTTTTATTTTCAACATGGAGACTTTTAAAATCGCCACGCTCAATAGACAGGACTTAAAAAGAGCCGCGATTTTTAGTTTGATTCATGGAAAGAAACTAAAAGTTGTTTTTATTCAGGAGACACACAGCACCGCCGACAATGAAGGTGACTGGAGGAGGGAATGGAATGGACAGGTGTTTTTTAGTCACAAAAGGGCCAATGGCGGTGGAGTTGGGATTTCATTCTCCCAATATTTTAACCCGGTTTCTGTCCACACTGAAGATGTGATGGTGGGCCACATTTTAAAAGTTACAGCAGAGCTGGAAAAAAAAAAATCAAGGTTTTTGTTTTTAAACGTTTACGCTCCAACCGCAGGCTCAGAGAGACTCCTGTTTTTAGGTGCCCTGGATGAATGTGATCCAGAGGTGCAGTCAGAATAAGTACCTGTTTATAGGGGGGGATTTTAACTGTACCGAAAATCACCTTTTAGATCGGAACCACCCCGTGCCACACACTGCCTCGCAAAGAACATTAAGAAAACTTGTCGAGACACACAAACTTTTAGACGTCTGGAGAAATTTTTATGGCAACAGCTGACAGTACACCTGGCTCCACTCAAGGGATGGACTACTGTCCATGGCCAGGCTCGACAGGTTTTATTGTTTTAAACATCATTTTCATGTTTTTAAGAACTGCTCGATTTTGCCAGTGGGCTTTTCGGACCATTACTTGGTCGAGTGCTGTGTTCTAATCAACAACATCAGATGTGGAAGTGCGTTCTGGCACTTAAACACAGCGGTCTTATCTGACCACGGTTTTAAGAAAGCTTTTTATGGTTTTTTGGAAGGTTTTAGACAAACAAAGAGTGGTTTTAGTTCTTTGTAGCAGTCGTGGGATGTCGGGAAGAACAAAATCAAAGCCCTGTTCCTGCAGTATACCCACAATGTCTCCAGGAACTTGGTCAAATCCATTAAGGATTTGGAGAGGGAAATGGTGGAGCTGCAAACTCTGGCAGACACTACAGGAGAAAGAAGACATTTTGAAGTCTTCACAGCCAAAAAACGCATGCTGTCGAGCATGCTGTACTCCTTTGCAATAGAGCCTCTCCTGCACTGACTCAGAACGGGTCTCTCTGGTTTTAATGTCCCAAACTGCGTTTTGACTTTTAAACTGTTCGCATATGCGGACAATCTTATTATTGCTGTAAATAACCAGAGACGTTAATTTTTTAACCAAAACTGTCGAAGATTTTGGTGGCATTTCATGAGCCAAGGTAAACTGGGGAAAAAGTGAAACTGTGTGTGGCGGTCTCGTCCTGCCAGGTGGTCTCACCTGGAAAAAGGGTGGGATCAAGTACCTGGGAATCTACCTTGGCGATGAAAATAATGTAAATAAAAATAGGGAAAACGTTCTAGAGAAAGTGCAAGGGAGGCTCAAAAAGTGGAAATGGATTTTACCAAAAATATCTTTTAAAGTTTATGTTTTGATTATTAACAATCTTTTGGCTCCCATGCTGTGGCACCGTCTCTCCTGCGTGGACCCCCCTTCGACCCTTCTCGCGAAAGTCCAGGCCGAGATCATCAGTTGTTTCTGGGACAAGCTGCAATGGGTCCCACAGAGTGTCCTCTTCCTCCCCAAAGAGGAAGGGGGACATGGTCTTATACAGCTGGCCAGCAGAGGATCAACTTTCAGGCTCCAGTTCATCCAGAGACTGCTGACCGGACCGAGAGACTTGGTGTCTATGCCTACAGCGCGAGCAGTTCTGGCCCGGTGCTGGGAGCCGGGACTGGAGGACGCTCTCTTTTTATCAAAGTTTTATCAGAGTTTTATCAAAGCCTTTTTAAAATCTGTTGACTTTTTAAAATGAACAGAACACAGGCACACTGCTCACACTTATGGACTTTAAAGGAGCCTGTGGTCTGTGGAACTCGTTTTAACGTACGACAGTCTGCGGGGCCATCCGTCGCAGAGAAGTTTGCGGCGGCACATGTCACCACACTGGGTCACGTGTTTGACCTGTGTGGTCCACAGCTAGAGGATGCCGCTGCTCTCTCTGCCGCTGTCGGGGTGTCTTTGGTGAGATGACTGGAAAGCATGATGAGGCTCTGGAAGGACCAGTTCTCCCCAGACGAACACTCCAGCATTTTCTCCGGGACCGACAGCGTTTTATCCCCCGGAGACATGGACCCCTTTCCCGTCAACAGCCTCACCCCGGATTTTAAGGACTGCTCTGGTTGGTTTTTAGAACATGGTGTGTCAGGGCCTATAAAACTGTGCAACACCTCAGGTAAAATAATGTACAGACTGATGGTAAAAGTACTAAATAAAGAGAAATGAAGTGGTCGGACTGACACACCATAGAGGGTCCACCTGGGTTTGAAACCAGAAGTGGACCTCTCATGGAGAGCACTGTACAAACCACCGTACACAAAAAGGGTTGGAAACATACAGTGGAGAATTTTCCATGGTGCTGTCGCAGTTAATAGTTTTGTTAATATTTTCAATCCGGGTGTTGAAAGGTGTCCATTCTGTTCCCTCAGAGAGACGGTGTTTCACAGCCTGCTGCAGTCCCTGTTTATGTGGTTATCGAGGCTGTTCTGTACTTTTGCCGTGGTTTCTCCGAAACACATTTTTATTCTGGGTTTTAGATTCCAACAATAGAAGAAGCCAAGTGTCAACTTCTGAACTTCCTCCTGGGCCAATCAAAAATGGCCGTCTACCTGAGCAGGAGGAGAAAAATAGAGGGTTCACTGGACTGTGATATTAAAACAATGTTAATCAAAATGATAAAGAGCAGGTTGATGATTGATTTCAATTATTATAACTTGATGAAAGATTTGGAGTCCTTTGAGAAAGTGTGGTGTGTAAATGATGGTTTGTGTTCTGTGAAGGAGGAGAAACTGCTGCTCTCAACAATGTTGGGTTAAAGGAACTGACTCTGATTATGGAAATACTTTTACTGTTGAGATTGAGGGGGTTAAATCTGTTGGGGTGTTGTTTTGTTGCTTATTTTTTATTTATTTCATTAGTTTACTTTTTTTCCCATTTATTTATTTTTGTGTGTAATGGGTTTATTTTCGACATTAATTCATTTAATGTACCCTTTATTTTTATGCTTTAAGAACTAGTGTTTGCTTTTGTGTGTGTGTGTGTGTGTGTGTGTGTGTGTGTGTGTGTGTGTGTGTGTGTGCGTGTGCGTGTGTGTGTGTGTGTGTGTGTTAAAATGAAGCACCTTTTAAAGTTTCATTTTCTTGCTCTTTTTCTCTCTCTCTCTTTTTCTGTTACTTGCTCTCTCACTCTCTCTCTCATATGCTCTTGCTCTCTCTTTCATTTTCTCTTGCTCTCTCTCGCTCTTTGTCTCACTCGCTCTCACTCACTGTCACTCTCTCACTCTCTTGCTTTCTCTCGCTCACTCTCTCGCTCTATCTCTCTCTCTCTCTCTCTCTCCCTTTCTCTTGCGCTCTCTCTCTTACTCTTTCTCTCTCGCTCTCTTTCTCTCTCTCTCTCTTGCTCTGTCTTTCTCCACATTGCACACTTATGCATTTTGTTAGATTTTTTTTTCTTGAATGTCATTTAGTTTTAAAGAACGTAAACATTTCTCCTTTAAACATTTTCCACTCGCACACTGATCGACAGAATGCCATTAAACAAGTCATCATGACCAGCACACACTCCTCCTCATCATGGATCACATCAGGCTTTTCTCTACGAGGAAGAAAGGACAAGATTGATACTGATGTCTCTGTTTATCTTTGCAGCTCATCCCCAGGCATCAGTGTTCCTGAGACATTCGTCTTCTCCAGAGCTGGTGTGTCATGCTACAGGTTTCTTCCCCAAATCAGTGATGATCACCTGGCAGAAGGATGGCGAGGACGTGCTTGAGAAGATTTATGGATGTGGTGACGGCGGACATAAAGGTCGTTGGAGTAAGAGTAGAAGATGCAGAGGATAGGGTGAGATGGAGGCAGATCATTTGCTGTGGCGACCCCTGAAGGGAAAAGCTGAAAGGAAAAGAAGAATAAGAAGTCTGAGGTGCTTGATTTTAATGTTAAATTTCCCCTTTAAAGAGGTGGGGGTGGGAACAGAACCAAAATGACTGATCTATAATTACATGTCTGACGTCATGAGGAGCTTGTACCGAAAGAGTATGTTTAGTCTGATTAAGTGGATCATTCTAATCCCACCCAGATGCTGTTTGAATAAATGATGATCAATGTAGCTGCCAGACGGTACATGATGAATGATGAAGGAAATATTGATGGATTTGAGTGAAAAAATTGATTTAAAGGTTGTTCATTTTATTTTATTTTCAGGATTGTTTTATTGTCACCCAACCCAGCCGATTCCAGCAGTGGAAGCCTCACAGCATAAACAGCTGGAGTGAAAACAGATCAAATTTTCAACACTTTAACTAAAATAGGAGACACCAGCTGGCGGTGTAACACTGAATTTGAATAAGACTGAACAATGAGGAACTCATGAATATTGTATAAATATTGCTGAATTCTGACCTCGAACATTATTATTATTATTATTATTATTATTATTATTATTCTTATTATTATTATTATTATTATTATTATTGTTATTGGACAGGGGTGGTCCTCACTTTCTCACTATCTTGTGTTTGGTTTAGATATAATATAAATAAGAAAACAAGACGTGTTTCTTGGGTGACCCAACAAACACAACTTCTGGGATCATAAGGACTCTCAAATGCCTCCACCACGATAAGGTGGTGATTCAAACAGAAAGCATTGAGTGTTTTTGATATCTATTATCAGTGGATACTTTATTAGTAACAGTCTTCTTATTTATGTAATTATACACTGCATGATCTTCAGTTATCCAGTGTTGGTGAGTCTCTACTTCTATAAGTACGTATATATAACTTATGTAAGTGTGTTGTTTGGTTGTTGCATGCATCTAGTGTGAGTGCATGTAGTTAGTAGCTTCTTACACAGTTCTTGCTTTCAGCCTCACCGCTGGCTAGCACAGCCGAGTGCGTAAGTCTCACTCTGCCAGTACATAGCGTCTGCAACAGCAAGCCTTATGCAGTGCCTCCTTGTGGCAAGCAACGCATGGTAACTGTGCACCTTGCGATCCCAGGCTAAACTGCAAAAGACTCGGAGGAGATCTGGCCCCCAAACATATGGCATGCAGGATACGCCCTGATGCCCATGAACCAGGTCCCCAACTATGGGTAAATAGTTCTGCTGCCTTGTGGATTCCTCTTTTGAGGAAAGGCTAAGGGAGTAAACCTTGACAGAAAATCATCCCTGATGAAGGTCACTCACTGATACCTCAACGGACCCTCTCTTGTCACTGACTATGGGAAGGAACAACCCAGACAGAAAACCCTTTGTGGAGGGCCATCTACCCACCCAGAGTAAAATATAGCCACGGAATCTCTCACAAGAACAAACCTTCAGTCTTTTGCCAACAACCTCACAGCCTCGATGGCTAGGCTGACGACTGCCATCCAAAGCTTGACTAGTCAAGATGGTACCATTTTGACTTGAGGAAGTAAGCGGGAGAACCGTAATTACATAAAGAAACCTTTAGAGAAAGTGGGATTATGGAACAGCGAACACTATATAAGAAAAGCACCAAGGAACGACTCATAAAAGAACTAGAAAGGTATAACATAGATCTATGTGGCATATGTGAAACTCATCTTACAGGTCTAGACGTGAAAAATGTTGAAGGATACATTGATCAATTCTGGAAAAGATAACATCCATGAGCATGGAGTAGGACTAGCACATTCACAAAGAACAAGAGCAAGTCTAATGTCATATGAGAACATCAACGAAAGAATACTCAAAGCTAGGTTATATGCAAGACAGGTGAAACTCAGTATAATAGTGGCTTATGCACCAATAGAAGAAGCTGAAAAAGAAGTAAAAGACAAATTTTATGAAGATCTAAATGCAGTGACAGATAGCTTACCAACACATGATGTAAGACTTCTTATTGGAGACTTCAATGCAAAAGTTGGCGATGATAACAAACAGTGGTCATCGGTAATGGGTCAACATGGAGTTGGAGTCTGTAACAACAATGGAATGAGAGAGTGGAATACTGTGCAGAGAATGACATGGTTATTGGAGGAACACTATTTGCCCACAAGACCATACACAAAACCACATGGACGTCACCAGATGACAATACTCACAATCAGATTGACCATGTGATGATAAATGGCAAATGGAGAAAATCACGACGAGATGTGAGAGCATAGGGAAACAGATATTGGTAGTGATCATGAGCTTGTTATTGCCAAGGTTCAATTGAAACTGGCAGCTCAGAAGAAATCAAGAAAAGAGCCAAAGATCCAAAGCAGTAATCTGATTCTCCCTCAATACAAACAAGAATACCAGAACAAAATTTCAGAGCAGTTCGATGCACTCTCTGATCTGAAGAGCACTTCAGAGAAGTACTAAATGCAGAACCACCCGAAGAGTCACTAGCTGAAACTGAAGTAGAGATAGAATGGGAAGAACTGGTCATTGATATGAGTGACCCTACATAAACAGAAGTAGACAAATCAGTAAATAGGTTAAAGACCAACAAGGCACAGGGACATGATGAAATTACAGCAGAGATGTTGAAAGCAGAAGGTTGTAAATTTTATGAATAAATTTATAATCAATTATTATAATTTTATTATAATTAATATATAATATATATATATATAATATATATATATATATATATATATATATATATATATATATATATATAATATATAATATATAATTTTATTCATAAATTTATAAATTGTAAATTTTACTAGAGTGTGCGTAGCAGCATGGAGATCTGAAGACTCTCCAGAAGATTGGAAGAAAGGTACCATCATTAAACTACAAAGAAAGGTGACCTGACAATATATAGCAATAACAGTGCTATCACACTGCTGAACATAGCAGGGAAAGTTTATTGCACGATTGTCTTATTGCAAATTCGTGATGCTATAGACAAACGACTGCGAGAAAGCCAAGCAGGGTTCAGGACTGGAAGACCATGTGTAGACCAGAGCTTT
Source organism: Plotosus lineatus (assembly GCA_024760905.1). Classification (NCBI taxonomy): domain Eukaryota; kingdom Metazoa; phylum Chordata; class Actinopteri; order Siluriformes; family Plotosidae; genus Plotosus; species Plotosus lineatus. The sequence goes on along the minus strand of CM045734.1, from coordinate 10,774,718 downwards.
GTGTTGAGACAACTGATTGAAAAGAGTTTGGAGATTCAACTCCCCAAAAATCAAAGTCAAAGTCAAATTCAACTTCATTAACTTCAAAGCTACTGCCTTTGACAGCGTACACAGAGAATCACTTTGGAAAGTCTTAAGGGTGTATGGAATTCCAGCAAAAATAGTTGCCATCATGAAGAACACATACGAGATGTCAGAATGCTGTGTGAAAGTGGATGGTGATACAACAAGTTGGTTCCCAGTGACAGCAGGATTCAGACAGGGCTGCATTTGGTCACCTTTGTTATTTGGTATACTCATTAACTGGGTGCTGAAGAACGCCCTTGACAAGAACGACACAGGGATAGTACTAGAAATAAGAAGGCGTTCCCAAAACCAACAACAAAGGCTCCCAGATCTAGATTTTGCTGATGATATTGCACTGATTGATAACCCAGAAATCAGACTCCAGCATGCAACATCACAAGTTGAAGAAAAAGGAGCCAAAGTGGGACTCATTGCAAATGTTAAAAAGACCAAGGTCATGGCCATCTCGAAAGAACATGTAAACCTTAACATCAAAATGGGAGAAGGTGAAACATTAGAAAATGTAGACGAGTTTGTGTATCTAGGAAGCACTATGACACATAATGGTGAGCTCACCCCTGAACTGAACTACCGTATAGGGAGAGCTGCAGATGCCTTCACCAAGATCTTACCAGTCATTACCCACAGATCTGTCAGCATGTCAACAAAAACCTAGATATTCCAAGCAGTAGTCATCACCACCCTGCTATATGAAGCAGAAGCTTGGAATACTACTACAGTAGAAGAAAAGCGATTGTCAGCCTTTTACAACATATGTCTGAGATGAATGATTGGTTTAACATGGGAAGATCATGTACCTAATGAACAGCTGTATAGACTAACCAACCAACCACCTCTCATAAACTTACTTCGAAGGAAATGGCTGTCATGGTTTGGACATGTTGTCCGCATGGCCCCTTTTCATATCCCGAGGAGACTTCTCTTTTGGGAACCTTCTTGAAGACGAAGACCTAGAAGAGAAAGGATGCAATGGAAGGACACTGTGACCAGAGATCTTAAAGGAACATCAATCACCTTCGAAGAAGCAAAGAGGCTTGCACAAGACCGAGAAGCCTGGTCGGCTTTTGTGATCGCGCTATGTGGAGTGTCCACGACAGCAGGAGAGAGATAGATAAGTATATAATGTTGTTGTGACCATTTACAACATTGCAGAAAGGATTTTGGTACCTCCGGGCATTTGCCTGTCAGGGAGCGGCACCCCTGCTCTAGAGGAGCAAAAACTTAAAAAAACGCCAGCAAAACGCACTACTAAACACTGGAGTTTGCTCCGGGGGAGTAACCCCGACGCCTGTCTTAGGCGGCGTCGTATGGGGGGGTGGGGAAAAGCCACTGGGACCCCCACTCCATGATGGGGGTGACATCCTGGAGCAACCAGGTCGGGTGTGATAGGGTGAGTGGCGGTGCAAAAGTGTCGGACACCAGCTGCTTTCGGTCGCCTCAGTTGAATCTGAGGCGGTCGGTCCGGGTCGGCGCATGGAACGTGACTTCCCTGCGGGACGATTCTCACCTGCCTCTGGTATCAAGGGAGCTTAGTCTGCTTAGCGTCGGCATTGCGGCCCTCTCTGAGGTGCGAAGGCCTGGGTCCAGCGAGACAGGTGTCAGTGGGTACACCTACTACTGGTCTGGCCAGGCCGACGGTCTTCACACTCAGGGAGTTGCCATCGCCGTCGCTGATCGATTGGCTCCTTTGGTATCGGAGGTGGTCCCGGTCAACGAGCGTATTATGCGACTGAGGGTGACTCACACAGTGGAGATGCTTTCTATCATCGCAGTGTATGCTCTGACCGGTGTAAGTGATCGATCTATGAAGGAAACCTTCTACGACCAGCTCAACTTGGTGCTGTCGGGGGTTCGGGGAAGGGACACCCTGATCGTACTCGGGGACTTCAGTGCGACCACTGGCACTAACCGGCATGGCTCCAAAGCATGTGTCGGTCCCCACAGCTCTGGACGCCACGATGAAAGCGCCTTAATGCTTCTTGACCTCACAAAAAGTTGGGGCTGAAGGATTGCTGGCTCGTGGTCCCAGAGATCGGATCTGTGACGCTGGCCTTGGTACTCCAACGACAGCGTCACCAGGAAGGAGATCGACCATGTTCTCGTAGGTAGTCACTGGCGGCTGCTCCAGAACTGCCGTGTCTTTAGAAGTGCCCAGCTATTCTCGGGAGACTACGGGCTTCTGGTGGCGACTCTGAAGATCCGCGTCAGGAGCCCTGAGAAAGCCCTGGCTCGTCAAATGCGATTTGATGTAAGCCGACTCAGGGACCCTGATGTGGCTTCGGAGTTCACCAGAAGGCTTGGGGAATCCCTGGAGGATCTGGACGCGGGTGCAGGCACGGAGGTTCTCTGGACTGGTTTCAAAGACTGCATCCTGGAGGTGTCCCATGGCTGCATATCGGGGTTGCCCAGATGACCGGGAATAGCCATCTCCTCTGAGACCATCGGCGTCATCGAGAGAGCGAGACAGGCTCGACTCGACGGCAGAGTTGATCTGGCCAGGGACCTGAAGCGCGAAGGCGTCAAGGTGGTGCAAAGAGATCGGGAGGCTGCGGTCCGCGATCTCTGTGAGACAGTCGAGGGCCACTTGAATTCGAGTGACTCTCGCCCAGCTTACAGGGCGTTGCGGAGCCTCCGTTCCTCTCGGTCCACATCGCGATGTCAGACGGTGAAAGCTGCAGACGGTAGTGTCCTTACTGAAGAATCGGAAGTGAGAACTCGTTGGGCTGAGTACTTTGAGGAGTTGTAACGTGCTGACTCTCCCGCCCGGAGCCTGGCCGTTGGGAATGCTGAAACTCTTGTTGCCGACCCTCCCCCAGGCTGTGACCCGCCAACACTTGAGGAAACTCGATGTGGCGCTTGGTGGATGGCAAATCTGCGGGAGTTGTTGGTATCCATGTGGAAATGCTTAAGGTGGGAGGTGAGGCTGTCCTCAGGTGGCTGTTCATTATTATGTGCGCTGTCTGGAGCACTGGTGTCATCCCAACTGACTGGAAATGGGGCATCGTTGCTCTGAGTTGGAAGGGGAAGGGTGATACCGAGAATGCAACAGTTACCGGAGGGTTACTCTCCTCTCAGTTCCGGGCAAGGTCTTCACACGGATTCTACTGGACAGGATCCGACTGCAGCTTCTAGTGCACCAGCGCCCTGAACAGTCCGGGTTTACACCGAAGAGGTCCACCGTTGACTGCATCCTGGTGCTCCACGTTCTATCTCAGCGCTTGCGGGAGTTTGAGAGGGGGTTCCTTGCCACCTATATAGATTTTAGCAAGGCGTTCGACTCAGTGGATAGAGAGGTCCTCTGGGGCATACTTCATCTATGTGGGATCCCATCGGCTCTGGTCCGGCTGATATCATCGCTGTATTCTGGGACAGAGAGTGCTGTGAGGTGTAGGGGCTCCACCTCTGACTTCTTTACGGTCGAGACCGGAGTGAGGCAGAGGTGTGTTCTGGCCCCTACCCTTTTCAGTACTGCAATGGACTGCATCATGGCGGCGGTATCGGGTGGATCCGCCTGCGGTGTGTCGTTCGGTGAGGTTCAGATTAGTGATCTGGACTTTGCCGATGACGCAGTGATCTTCGCGGAAATGGTGGATGTCCTGACGGAGACTCTTTGTTCGTTGGGTGAGGTGGCGGATCTGCTTGGTTTGCGAGTCTCCTGGATCAAAACCAAGATCCAAGCTTTCGGCGACCTCTTGGATGCTGCTGTTGACTCGATCGCTGTGGGTCGTGAAAGAGTAGAGATCGTGGAGTCTTTCACTTACCTTGACAACGTGGTCCATGATCCCACTGATTGCAGGGCCGAGATTAATCGTCGACTTGGTCTAGCCTATGTGGCGATGCACTCACTGGACAGGATTGTGTGGCAGTCGAAGTATCTGAGCAGGCGGACGAAAGCCCGAGTCTTTCACTCCCTTGTGCTCCCTGTCTTGCTCTACTCAAGCGAGACATGGATGCTCACGGTTGAGCTTGGACGACGACTGGACTCCTTTGTTATGACTTCCCTTCACCGCATCTTCGGATGCCACTGGTTGGACTTTGTTACTAACCAGAAGGTGCTCGGGGAATGCGGGGATGGTAAGAGTAACCTGCTTGATCCGCGACCGTCAGCTGTACTACTATGGGCACTTTTGCGCGTTTCCCGCCTTCGGACCCAGCACACAGCATTTATGTGACATAATGAACTTCCAGCCGAACCTAGAATGCAGGAGACAGTGTGGGATGACACAGAGTCGATTTATTATTCAAAGGGGAAACACTTAAGCAGAGGGCAAACACGGTAACTGCTGGTGAGGAGAAGGAACACAAAAAACTTTTAGCACTGGGGAACTACGGAGCAGGAACTAGTCGAGCACGGAGCTGGAACCAGGAGCCAGAGAGAACACAGTAAAGCAAGGATGTGAAGTGAAATAATCTTCTGGCACAGAGGTGAGCGCATTGCTTGTCTTTATAGCGTAGAAGATAAGGGAGTGGGATCAGGTATGCGTGCTGCAATCAGCCTTTCTCGGTCAGCCACGCCCTGGACTGGAGCCTGCACCACTGGGGAGAAAACAGAGTTAGAACAGTTCAGTTCAGTTCATTTTCTGTAAAGGCTTAATCCTAATTAGGGTCACAGAGAGGCTGGTGCCCATCCCAGCTGACTGCGGTCAAGGGCAGAATACACTCTGGACAGCTTTCTTGGCCATCACAGGGCGGAAACACGCCGGTGTGTTCCATCCTAACATACTTCTCTGCAACTCCAGACTTCCTCATGCAATACCACAGTTCCTCTCTTGGCACCGTGTCGTATGCTTTCTCCAGATCCACAAAGGCACAATGCAGCTCTCTCTGACCTTCTCTGTATGTCTATATTAACATTCTCAAAGCAAACACTGCATCTGTGGTGCTCTTTCTTGGCATAAAACCAAACTGTTGTTCACAAATGCTTACCTCTGCCCTTAGTCTCGCTTCCACTATTCTTTCCCATAACTTCATCATATGGCCCATCAACTCTATCACTCTGTAGTTCCCATAACTCTGCATGTCTCCCTTATTCTTAAAAAATGGGCACCAGAACACTTCTCCTTCATTCCTCTGGCATCTTCTCCCTCTCTCAGACCTTGTTGAATGTTCTCAGACCTTGGTTTCATCAAGGAAAGTACATTATACACCTTGGTCTACAACAACAAGTTTAAGCTTGGACAGGCATAGTCAGCACCATGTTATGTCCTTCACGGGCTGTTTCAGCCCTGGTAGTTATGCAGTTTTTTTTTTTATTTTTATTTTTTATCTGCCTGATTTGTTGGGGGCGGCAGCAGACTGGATACTTGACAAAATTCAGCACGGCTTTCTCATTCTTAGACCTGAACTGTGGCAGCTTCAACATCAAGCCCAACCTCAGTAAATCTCAACGTAAAGTCACGACTGAGGCTGTCAGATATCATCAAAATAGGTCTCGTGAACATTAGCGTCAATGTTTATACTGTCCATCAGGGGGCTCCAAAGTGAGACTTTAACTATGACATTACAGACAAGCTTACTGTTATACACATGTGAATTACTAAAACTGTGTCCCCTGTCAGACAGGTGCCATTTGCAATAAAGTACAAAGCAGTGGGTGAAATGGGTTGAATGGCAAAGCTAGGAGTCCTCACACCTGTCATGGAGTGGGTCTCAAAAACAAGAAAACCTTAATAAAGCACTTCTCAGGTACCACCACCCACAAAAACAGTAAAGTTGCTTACTGCAGACATTCCTGAACTAAGGTGCTCAACATCCCGGATGCTCAATAGTGGCTTTGGCAGGTTTCACCGGAAGATGAACAATCAAATTTCACCACCTTCATAATTCTAACTGGCTGCTACCACGTCCTCCGTATGCCTGGTGGTATTTCCACAGACAGCAAAGTGTACTAAGGCTGCATGAGATAGCTGTTTGCAGGACATCCATTTGAGCTCATAGTGGACGACATAGTGGTCAGGGGATAATATCTAAACATGAGCATGAGGAACATCTCCACAAAGTCATGGACAGGATACACACAGTTAATCTGAACCTCAGAGAGACTAAGGTCCCATATGTGGGAAACCTTCTCACAAGCAAAGGGTTTCAACTCTGATCCTGAAAAAACTACAGCAGTTCCAGGGGCTGAAAAACTACTTATCCAAGTTCATTCCAAACCATAGTGACCTCATGGAACCCTTGCAGTGAGTCCTCCATCAAAACACTGACTGGTGCTAGCACAGGCGCCATGCTGTTGTGTTCTCCAAACTAAACTACAGACTACAGATGCCAATAGTGCTGCAGTATTTTAATTGTTTTCCAGCTGGTTGTACTGTCAGCTGACGCCTTGCAGCACGAGTTTGCTCTCTAACTACAAAACAAAACAGTGGCTCTTCTCTCCAGGACTCTCAGTGACACTGGTCTTTGCATGCCAAAAGGTTCTTGACTTCATTTATGACTGACCAGCAATGGCAGAAACTGACCACCAGCACCTCATCAACATTCTGAAAAATAAATATTGCATACTGCTGAGGCAGCACGATGGCATAGTGGTTAGCATGTCCACCTCACAGCCAGAAGGACCTTGGCTCGAGTTCCAGCTTGGGCATTGAAAGGGATTTTCTGATTTCTTATAATAACCAACATATATACCTACGATGCTGTCATAATCATATGGCTGCCATCAAACATCATTGTTATTTCACACATGCTTTATATGTTGTGATCATTAATGCATTTATTATGTATTCACTTATTAATTTATACTATTTATGTATCTATTTATTTATTTACTTATTTAATATATATGTATGTGTGTATGTTTGTATATGTATCTATTTTTGCACCCCCTACTGATGGTACCTCAAGAGCCTGTAACAGTGAATTTCTCCATTGTGAGATTAATAAAGCTGTATCTTATCTTAGAATTGGCTGTTCCAAGTAGCCCCTCGGTGTGAAAAGTCATGTGAGTGTTAGCCCTGCAATAGCCTGGCGAGCTTTCCAGGGTGTACCCTGTCTTTAAATGAATGAATGTAGCCTCTGCCGGCTCCAGAGAATGATGCTGAAAGTCTGATGTTACAACTTCTTTACATAAGAGGTGCAGAGAGCGATTATGTTTAAGATGCCCTCAAAGCTATACGGCCCATCCAGAAAATCTGCTGAAGAAAGAAAGGAGTATGAGTTCATGCTATGGATGCATTCTCCTCCAGGAGGTTGTCCTTTGTTTGAAAAGAATGAGTTCCTCCCATGTTCTTTGCCTTCAGGAGCCCATACAGATCCCCCTCGACATTTTTCTCCTCTGCAGCACTAGAATGTAGTGACTCACTATTCACACTTGTGCTCCATCACCCAGAGACAATAACATCAAGCCACTTCAAGATGATAATGTGTGTTCCCCATTCGTTTTGGGGTGATTCCCAGAATAATTTTTTTCAGTATAGGACAGTCATGCTGTTTCAGGCTGAACACATGCCTCTCCTGCGTATAGGTAATGCATGCAACACAATTCATGCAGTATACACGACCACGACTGATTCACTTTAATTTCTATGTCACAGACTCCAAGATTAAGAGGTCACAGGAAACTTTACTTTATACTGACATCTCCATTCCAGCTGATATGATGAGAGCAACGGTCAGGAATCGTGTCACGTGTTCTCTGTCCAGACTGATCTACACATGACCTTAAATGCTTTACACCTCCATTTAAAAAAACGCTGGACTAGATAGAGGTGTGAATCATGTCCACACACACACACACACACACACACACACACACACACACACACACACACACACACACACACACACACACACACACAAAGGGGGGTAGGGGTGGCGGACCACAAGTCTTTACTCAGAATAAAAGTCTGTTTATTTTCGAGAAAGGCATGCAGAGTAGTTTTATAATTTTCCAACCACAAAACTGATACACAGCTATTTTCATTGTTCCACTAAAACAACACCCATCCCCCTGCTACATCCACACCACACAGACAATGATCTTTCATATCTTCGATCATAACCAGTGGTTTACTGAGTGTCAAACAATACTCATCATATATTAAATATATCATTTATAAAATGACCAGAATAATAAATCGAATAGTATGAAGAGCAACCGCTTATCAAGCATATCTATTCTATTTAGCAGAACCCCGAGTACACATTAGTGTATGCTGATGCTTAAACAAATAATCTATACTTATATCGATCTCATCATAGGCAATCATAAAACATTTAATTTTCTGCGATTTAGATTTCGTTATTGCCTCAAAAACAAAAATATTGTCTTTAGTATAACAATGGTGTTACGGTGGTGCAGTGATCAGCACATCCACTTCACAGCAAGAAGGTCTCAGTTTGGATATCTGTTTTTTCATGGGAATTTGCACGTTCTCTCCGTGCTTGCATGTGTTTTCTCTGAATACTCCGGTTTCCTCCCACAGGCCAAAAACATGTAGGCTAACTGCCTGTTGAAACAAATTGCTTCTATTTGTGTGAGTGTGTGTGTGTGTGTGTGTGTGCTTTGCAATGGTCTGGTGTTGTATCTTGCACTGAGACATTGAGAGTAGATTCTTACATATTCCATGTGTTTATCCAGCACATCTTACAGATGCTTCATCAGATAAATATCTGGAGAATTTGGAGGTGGAGTTAACACCTTGAAGTCTTTATCATGTTCCTCAACCCTGAACAGTTTTTGTAATGCAGTCTTCTTCTTCTATCCTTTCAGCTTTTTCCCTTTCTCAGGGGTCGCATTTGATTTGGCATAGGTTTTTATGTCGGATGCCATTCCTGACACAACCCTTTTAACAAGGGACAGAAACACACTGATGGCTTTGCAGCTACTCTTTACGAAAGTCAGCAATGGTTCTTTTACATGCCTCTCACCATAGACAGTGAGAGACATGGCCAGCCTTTGATAACCCAGTTAGCTGCACTGGGGGTGGTAACCTTATGGAGACTTGAACCTCCAACCTTTGGCTCAGCAATTCTGTGCCCAAACCACGAGACCACCACTGCCTGCCATTTTTGTAATGCAGTAAAGTACATTATCTTGGTGCAAGAAGCCACTGCTATTCGGGAACACTGTTGGTATAAAAAGTTAGCACTTGGACTGTACCAATGTTAATCCACCTCACGGTAATAATTACACGAAAGGCAGGACTCTCATCAGTATTCTCCAGAACATCACTTTGCCTGATTGGGTTACACATCGACTGATTTACTTTTTTTACACAGCCTCCAAACTTCTTTGGAATCAGGGACTTATGACCTTAGCATCTAGCTCGAGTTTATGGGCAAGAGTGTTTAATGGTTCTTTAGACACTCCATGACCACAGGCTTCATCACTGAGTTAAACACTTAAACCTTAACAATGGCTTCATAACATAGTAAATACAAGCATGTTTTTAATTTAATAAATTCATGATGAACATAAACATGTTTTTAGTTCACATTACAGCCGTGTACATATCAGCCAGACCATTTCATTATTCATACCACATGCACCATGTGTCCATTTCAGAAGCTGCACCGGGTGGTTTAAATAATTTCCGACCACAAAACATTTTCCCTTCTGCACTGCAGCATCAGAAACATTCATCACCTCACACCTAGAACACTGCATCAAAACCACACAGGGATATTCATCTTTCATACACCTTTATAAACATTTAATTATTGAGTGATAACAGTTCTGGTCATCTGCCTGTAAAAAAATAAATAAATATTTTTAAAACTGTTCAGTACTGTTCTGGAAAAATCAGCTCTTTATCTCTTTATCTCAATAGGAGGAGCAAATGGTGCAAGTTGTGCGTCTCTGGTGGTTCAACTCCGTAAAAAACAATCTCATCTCTGCATTTTTTTCAGTACTTGACCAACAATGTGTTTCCCGCACTTAAATGACTGAAACAATAGTTTCACTTTGATTTTAGGAAATCATAAAATACGGAATAAAAAATAATCAATGCAAATCATTCATTCATTGAACCGCTTAATTCGATTTGTTGTGGGGAGACTGGCGTCTATCTCAGCTGACTCTGGGAGAGGGCAGGGTACGCTCTGAACAGCTCGCCAGGCCATCACAGAGCAGAAGCACAGTGATGGTCACCCGATGGCCCATTCTTTACGAATGACAGCAATGAGTGTTTTATATGCCTTCACCACTGACAATAACAAGTAATTTGTTGTTCTTAATTAAACAGATTCACAAAAAGTAGAATTAAATTGAAATAACATTTTTCACAGACTCAATTGCCAAATCACTTACTCCTATTAGGATCATAGGAAGGCTGGAGCCTTTCTCACCCAGCCTGGACGAAGGTGACACACACCCGCAACAATTCGCCAGATCATCAGAAGGCCCACACATGCAAAAATTCACACTCACACCTAGGCGCAATTTGGAACAATCAATTATTTCTTTTGAATGTAGATGGAAACCTGCGTACTCGGAGGAAACCCAGGCACGCTCTGGGAGAACTGACTTGGGTCGACCTGGTACCTGTACTGCATTTTGGGTCACACCTTCTTCTTTTCCTTTCGGCTTTTCCCTTCAGGGGTTGCCGCAGCGAATCATCTGCCTCCATCTCACCCAATCCTCTGCATCTTCTACTGTTACTCCAACTACCTTCATGGCCTCCTTCACCACATCCGTAAATCTTCTCTATGGTCTTCCTCTGTGCCTTCTGCCTGGTAGTTCCAACTTCAGCATCCTACTACCAATGTACTCATTATCCCTCCTCTGTACATGTCCAAACCATGTCAATGCAGCCTCTCTGACTTTGTCTCCAAAACCTCTGACATGTGTTGTCCCTCTGATGTACTCATTCCTGATCCTATCCATCCTCGTTACTCCCAAAGAGAACCTCAACATTTTCATCTCACATTTTGGGTCTCACCCATTTCATATTATCCTTCCGGTATAAATATACCATGAATTTAAAATTAAAGATAAGAGCTTTTAATTATAATGTGCATAGTGCTAAAATGTTGTGATGTTCAAGGCCTGATCTGAACATGACTATTGCAGTGTCAAGGAAGATGGTCTGAATGATAGTTATTCACTCAGTGTGCATGACGGTACTGGTTGGGTTACACATTTAACAGCTTGTTGGTAAAAGCTGTACCGTGCATTGCAGTAACAAGAGATTAAAGATGGTGTTGAAAACCTCTGATAGTAGATCTGCACATGCTTTAAGTACCCTTCCTATTACTCCATCTGGACCAGTAGCTTTCCACGTGTCGACTCTCTGCAGGGTAATGTGTTGCTGCTGTAGCCGGATGGGGTCATCGTCCTTCTCTGGAAGAGCAGGGCAGGTCTAAGTCACTCCATTGTGCTGATCTCAGCGAGCAAAGAACTGGTTCAGGGTGTCTGGGAGGGTACTGTCTGAGGTGCTATGGTCTGTGCTGGCTGGCAGAGTTAACTCTTTCTTCGTTCATTGCAGGCGCTGGCGAGGGACATGGCTGTTACCTGCAGGCGAGGTTCAGAGAGCGCACCTGTTTCCATTTAGCAATCAGCAATCAACGAGTTATAAATAGGAGCGGCGCGCGTCTCTCCAGCGTCAGAAGATTGTCCTTCCTTGTGATTCCATTTCCCTGCGATCTCTCTGACTCCTGGTATCCTGCTTCGTGCTCAACCAGTTTCCCATGAATAATTATTTCCAGTGATTTAGATTTTCACAGTGCAAAAATAAAATTGTTGACTCTTCTTACATGGTCTCCTGCATCTTTGGGTCCGACGCATATGCTCCAGGCGTAACATGAGGAGTCTGTTGACGTGTGTGTGTCTTTGTAGCCAATAAGTGTCTTAATTCCCTTCCACATATTCCTGGTGTTGATAACATCAAAGTGCTTCTCGATTAGTTGTTTGTAGTTGCACTTAGGGTTTTTTTTATATATACTTTTCCGGAGGGCCTATTTTGTAAGCCTGCTGGTCTCCTGACTTGAAGGCATCATCCCGTGTTCTAAGCAGGAGGTGCACCTCAACATTAAACCATGGTTTCTGGTTCAGGAACATTTTACCAGCCTTTGTTGTGATTACATGCTCTGTGCAGTAGTATATGTAGGAGAGCACAGCTGATATGTGACCCTGCAGGTTCATCTCTTGTGCAAATATTTCCCTGTCTGTAGAATCAAAGCAATCCTGTCGAGCTGCAGCAGCTTCCTCAGTCAGCACCTGGACTGTTTTAACTGCTGGTCTTTGGTTACAGATGGACGGTTTATTAGCAGGAATCAGAGCAGAGAGGTGATCTGAGAGCCCAAGAAGTGGCAGAGGGATGACTTTATTGGTATGTGGGATGTTGAAGTAGACTTGGTCCAGTGTGCTTTTTTCCCTTGTAAGAAAACTCACATTTTTGTATAGTCCAGGCAGGACAGACTTCAAGTTTGCAGAATTAAAGTCTCCTAATGTGATTATAACACAGTCTGATTGCACTGATAGCTGTTTGTTCTCAGAGTATTGAAGTAGCCCCATGACTAAATTCTCATTAGCTTGGCGTGGCACATAAACTGTGGTTATAACTGCAGATGTGAGCTCTCAGCAGATAAAACGGTCTACACTGTACACTGTACTCGGAACACCAGCAGGTGTTGATGCAAACACAGGCCTCCTCGGAATTTCTTATGGGACATGCTGGTTCTGTCCGTTCTGAAGGAGGCATGCTAGCTCAACCGTGGCGACCGCAGTACGGTGGAGTGAAACATATAGTTTTTCACAATCAATTCAGAATAGTGTAGAAAAGACGTAACAATACCAGTTATAAACATATGCAAAATATTAAAAATCTTTAAAAAAATTTTCTTGGTTCCCCAACTCACTCGAAATAAGGTATGACAAGTCGATTTTGAGAGCACGCGAGCACACGATTGCCAACAAACGGAATAACTCTAAATAATTAGAACATTCACAGTTCACAGATATGGTATGACCGGAACGGTCAGGACTCAGTAGTTTAGTAGAGGAAACTATCGCCAGGTTGCGACAGCATCATACTGGAAAGATTGAACTCTCTTTTCCGTTTCTTGCGAACGTTGCTTCAAAAACTCAAATATGTAACATTAAAATATTAATTAAATTTTTTCTTGAAAAATATTTTTAGGTGATAACACCAGAAGACAGAATAATGAGGTAAATATCCTGAAAAAGACAAATAATTAAAAAAAAATCAGAATAATTAGAGTTTTCCATTATGACATGCTGTCGAAAGTGATGTGGTGCAGGTGAAAGTCACACTGTGCGATTTTCTTTGTCAGTTTTAGTCGGGTTACAAACAATAATCGAAGGTGCTGGTACCGTCTCCTTTGAATACATCTTATAACATTTCCCTGCAGATCAGTTTCTTTCTCGCGCAGTGTAACTGATGTTCAGTGTAAATGATGTTGCTGTTCTTATGTATTTACTTCGTCACTGCAGGAGCACACGTCTGATGCAGTGAATTACGCTGCGCTACACTTCTCCAGGAAGAAAAATGGAAAGACGGACAGACATAAAACTGCGTGTGAAATGGTGGAGCCACATGTTGTATATTCGTCTACTAGATAATTACTGAGCAATGCTGTGTATGTGTGTGTGTGTGTGTGTGTGTGTGTGTGTGTGTGTGTGTGTGTGTGTGTGTGTGTGTGTGTGTGTATTTATCTGATTTCTACTTTTTTATCACAACAGAAAAGTACAATGTATTACATTTTGATAAAATAAATCAGATGGTTCTATCTGAATAAAAATTGCTGTATACTGTGTTGACACAAAGGTTGGATTTATTTCAAAATGTATTTTTTTTTTAAAGAAATCAATAAATAAAAAAAAACCCAGAAAGCCAGTCTCGACACATTTACAACATTATCAGTGTATCGATTTGTCAAAGTAGAAAGTGCTACATTTTAATTGATTTTCTTTAAACAAAAATGGGACGTGTCTAAATATGTTTTTGAAGAAAAAAAATAACGAAAAAATAGTTTTGTTTTTTTTTTGGAAAATGTACCATTGGACTCTCTCATCGTGTTTAAAACCTACCATGTCACTTGATCATGTTAAAAATCTAATTGATATTTAGAAAACCCTTCTGCAATGATGTCAGCAAAGATGGAAACTGTTTTTCTGATGAGAGAATTGTAAAAATCTCCCTCCTTTTGGTTAGACGAATGTCTTGAGCGTCAGCATTTTTCGGTTTAATTATTGACTCAAAATGGCCTGAAAAAAGACGTTTCTTCTGAAATGAATATTTCTATATTCATTCTGAGAAATGAAGCCTTCCATATTTGAACCTGTTAAAAAAGACACTGAAGAGTTCCTACAGCGGTGTGTGCTACTCCCACTCACAAAACAGTGGAAACTGCCTCGAACCAGGATACAAAGAGGAGTCAGAGGCTTTAGTGCAGAACTCAGCAACAGGACAAGTATATCAGAGTCTCTGCTTTGATAAACCTGACAGGTCCTCAACTGGCAGCTTCATCAAATATTACCCACAGTCACCGGCTTCATCTTCAACAGTGAAAATGCGACTTATGGAGCACCAAAGAAAAAGCCAAATCTGAGACCAGTGAATAAAAGGAGAAGATTAAAACACTGGACAGAGAAAGATTGAAAAATGAATCAATTTCACCATATTTAGTACTCTTCTTGTCCTTTCGGCTTTTCCCTTCAGGGGTAGCCACAGCGAATCATCAGCCTCCATCTCACCGTATCTTCTGCATCTTTTTCTCTGACACCAACTGTATTCATGTCCTCCTTAACCACATCCATGAATCGTCTCTTTGATCTTCCTCTAGGCCTTCTGCCTGGGAGTTCCAACCTCAACATCCTACTACCAATATACTCACTATCCCTCCTCTGTACATGTCCATACCATCTCAATCTAGCCTCTCTAACTTTGTCTCCAAAATGTGCTGTCCCTCTGATGTGCTCATTCCTGATCCTATGCATCCTCGTTGCTCCCAGAGAGAACCTCAACATTTCCATCTCTGCTACTTCCAGCTCTGCCTGCTGTCTTTTCCCCAGGGCCACTGTTTCTAAACCATACAACATCGTTGGCCTCAATACCGTCTTGTACACTTTTCCTTTCATTTTTGCCGATGCCTTCCGATCACACATCACACCGGACACTTTTCTCCAACCATTCCAACCAGCCTGCACATGCTTCTTCACCTTGGAAGATAGACTGAGGGCAGAGGTCAGCATTAGTGAACAACAGTTTGGTTTCATGCCAAGAAAGAGCACCACAGATGCAATGTGTGCTTTGAGGATGGTAATAGAGAAGTACAGAGAAGGTCAGAGCGAACTGCATTGTGGCTTTGTGAATCTGGAGAAAGCATATGACAGGGTGTCAAGAGAAGAACTGTGGTATTGCATTAGGAAGTCTGGAGTGGCAGAGAAGTATGTTAGAGTAGTGCAGGACATGTATGAGAGATGTAAGACAGTGGTCAGGTGTGCTGTCAGTGTGACCGACGAATTCAAGGTGGAGGTGGGACTGCATCAAGGGTCAGCTCTGAGCCCCTTCTTGTTTGCTATGGTGATGGACAGGCTGACAGACGACGTTAGACAAGAATCTCCATGGACTATGATGTTTGCAGATGACACTGTGATCTGTAGTGAGAGCAGAGAACGAGTGCAGGAAAATCTAGAGAGGTGGAGGTGTTCCCTGGAAAGGTGGGGAATGAAGGTTAGCCTCAGAAAATCAGAATACATGTGTGTGAATGAGAAGGACCCAGGAGGAACGGCGATGTTACAGGGAACAGAGAGAACGAAGGTGGAGGATTTTAAGTACTTAGGCTCAACAATCCAGAGCAATGGAGAGTGTGGAAAAGAGGTGAAGAAGCGTGTGCAGGCAAGTTGGAATGGATGGAGAAAAGTGTCCGGTGTGATGTGTGATAGGAAGGTATCGGCGAGAATGAAGGGAAAAGTGTACAAGACTGTGATGAGGCCAGTGATGTTGTATGGTTTAGAAACAGTGGCCCTGGGGAAAAGACAGGAGGAAGAGCTGGAGGTAGCAGAGATGAAAATATTGAGGTTCTCTTTGGGAGTAACGAGGATGGATAGGATCAGGAATGAGTACATCAGAGGGACAGCTCATGGAAGATGTTTTGGAGACAAAGTCAGAGAGGCAAGATTGAGATGATTTGGACATGTACAGAAAAGAGATAGTGAATATATTGGTAGTAGGATGCTGAGGTTGGAACTACCATGCAGAAGGCCCAGAGGAAGACCAAAGAGAAGATTTATGGATGTGGTGAAGGAGGACATGAAGGTAGTTGGAGTAAGAGTAGAAGATGCAGAGGATAGGGTGAGATGGAGGCAGATAATTTGCTGTGGTGACCCCTTAAGGGAACAGCCTAAAGGAAAAGAAAAAAGAATTGAATGCTGACACAAGAAATAGCATAGCTCTGTCAGTTTTCAAGGTATTGACAAACTTTTACCTGCATTTTGCAGCTTTGGGCCTTCTCTATCTGCCTGTCTAAATGTTTTCATTCCCTGGATGAAGCAGTGCAAGTTAGCTCATGACTGAATAATATCATCACTTAATTGTAGCGGTGGATGTTTCATTATCTCGTCTTTTCACACACCATTTCTTTTATGGGGCATTCTTCCACACTCAGTGTGTAATTTCAATTTATGCCTGGCCTTAGTTCCACTTTGAAGAGAATCATAATAATCAGAGCACATGCTGGGTGGATAAATGCAAATAATGACAGTAGATGTCTCCAAACAAATGACAAGTCAAATTGTTTAAATTATGAGAAAACTATTTTAAGTAGCTTTGCAATTTACATAATAATAATAATAATAATAATAATAATAATAATAATAATAATAACTATTTTCAGTTGCATTAAAAAAATATATATTTTTGGGAGCATTTTTAAAATAACACGACTGAAAAAGTTTTAATGAGAACAATTGGACTTCTGTGTCTTACCCTCTTGCTTGAGGGTGTCAATGATGGCCTTCTGGACAGCAGTCAGCACAGGGTTGCCTCACAACGAACAGTGACCCAAAACCAGAAGATGGCCGTTCGCCACTGAACCCCGGCACCTTCCTACACAGTCGGCAACAAGTGTCGCTCTATTCCCGGGACCTGCCCCTGCAAGTTGATTCAAAAAAACTATCTCCCAGATACATTGGGCCCAATGTATTAGAGAAAATTATAAACCCCAGCGTCGTCCGACTGAGACTCCCACCCTCACTCAAGGTTCATCCAGTATTTTATGTTTCCTTAATTAAGCCCATGGTAGAAAGTCCCCTCCACCCCCATACCGACCTCCCACACCCACCTCCCCGACTGATTGATGGACATCCTGCATACACAGTCAACCGTCTCCTTGATGTATGCAGGCGGGGTCGAGGGTTTCAGTATTTAGTGGACTGGGAGGGGTATGGTCCCGAAGAGCGTTCATGAATTCCCCACTCCCTAATCCTGGACCCGGGCTTATTAGACGAATTCTATTGCCAGTTCCCGGACAAGCCTGGTCGGGCGCCAGGTGGCACCCCTTAAGGAAGGGGTGCTGTTATGGTCTGTGCTGGCTGGAGGAATTAACTGTTCTTTAATCATTGCAGGTGCTGGTGAGGGGCGTGGCGGTTGCTGGTAGGCAAGTTCCAAGCAGAGCGCACCTGGTCCCTATCTGCAATCAGCAAGCCCAGCTATAAATGGGACTGGCTTGAACCTTCGTTTGTTCTCCTGCATCTCTGGGTCCTCACACACAGATCACACACCCCAGGCACAACAGTTTATTTTTTATCAGTACATTACAGAAAATAATGAACTTTATCACAATATGCTAAATGTTTGAGAAGGACTAGTATATCTGCTCTCAATTAATCAGAGTGGCTTTTGACATCTACGAATGACCAAACATGTTGAGAGGAAGAAATCTATACAGTAAGCCCTTGACAATTTGCGGTTTTGCACTCATGGCTTGAGTGTCTGTGGACTGCCAAGCAACTCTCACGTGATTCAAATTAAGCCAATGGCTGTCCTCCTTCCTGCTGATTGGTTGAGATGGTCTAATGCCCCTTTTTCCTCATTTACATACAAGTTTTCAATGGGCCTTTTTTAGTGTGTTTAATTACCAGTTATATGATGTCACTCAAACACCTGCGAAGCACCAGAAAAAGGTAATGATGTTGAATGTCTCTTCTGAAGAAATAACACTTTCTCTGGAAGAAATGACAGTTTCCTCTGAAGTGTCTGAAGAGGAATAATCATCTCAACTGTTGAAAAAACACTCCACTATTAAAGTCTTTTTCAATTATTATTCCAGAACATGATCTGGGGCAGTGATGCTCTCGTGATATAGGGCTCTGGATCACTGATCCAAAGGTTAGGGGTTCGAGTCCCACTCTCCAAAAGGTTGTCGCTGGCCCCCCCCAGTGCAGCGAACTGGGTTATCAAAGGCGGGCCATGTCTCTCACTGTCTATGGTGAGAGGCACTGTAAAAGAACCATTGCTGACTTTCATAAAGCGTAGGCTGCAAAGTCGTCAGCATGTTTCTGTCCCTTGCTAAAAAGGGTTGTGACAGGAAGGGCATACGACGTGAAAACCTCTGCCAAATCAAACGTGCGAATCAGATGATTCGCTATGGCGACTCCCGAGTAAAAGGGAAAAAGCCAAAAGGAAGACAGACAGACATTCCAGTTCAAGATCTAAGGTAATTTTCGAATATTTGTGTGTTAGTTTTATTTACTGTGGTGTAGCATGTTTCTCATTTTGTTTTGTTTATCCAATTTATTACATTTCTTGTTCTTTGATGTCCTTTTTGTCATGGTCTGTGTTTTGGGGGGCTTTGATTTTGGCGCTGTTGTTGTATACTAGGGTGGAGTCATCGCAATTGGCTTTTATAAGTGTCTTAAGTATGTGTAATATAAAAGGTGGTCATTAAGTCTAAATTGGGGGTCCTGTATATATTTGCTAAAATACTTATATATATATATATATGTTTGCTATATCTACTCACTGGTACACATTGGTGAGTCAGAGCTATTAATAGTTTCACACATAGATGCAATATGTTTAAGGACACATGTACTTTAAGGTAGTAGTGGCGTGAGACCTGGGTGCATGCGCACTGGTGGTATTGTACAATGCTTTGGAGTGTTGTACAATCACATGGGAGTGTTGCATCCTATTGAAAACAGTGGAAAGGACTGGAGTTTGGCAATCCAACAGAGGGGAGGAGCAACACAGACATGTCTGAGCTTGCCTGGGATAGTTCAGGCTTGTACCAGAGGAAAAAAAAAAAACTTGTTGGGGAGAGAGAGCCACCAAGGACTGAGGAGAAGCAGCATTTTGAATCTGTAAGGGTTCTTGGTGAAATCCAGGACGGAACTGTCCTTCACTCCGGCAAGGACTTTCTGCGTTGCTATCCTGGATATTTCTTAGGACGACTCATGAGTGGATCCACGAAGGATCTCTGGAGGATTGTCCATTTTGTTTCCACCAGCAGTGACGTTTCTCAAGGATACATGTCAAGACCTTGGTGTGTCATGAGGAAATCCACTGAGTGACTGTATGGACCTGTACATGCATAAATTGCAGTTCATTAGTTGCAATCAAGTTTGGTGAGATCCATTCCCCCACAGTGAACTCTAATCTGTGCTCACACCCAGAGTAGTTAGTGCTTATAATAAATGGTACCTGTGCACAACATTATAACTGTATCATAACTTGCTTAATGGTTAATTATTTAAAAGATTATTTAAAGTTAGCCACCTTGTTTGTTGGTCATTTACTTGGTCATTCTGTACGGGTTCTCTTGATATTCTTTGGTATTTTCCATTGGTAAGAATTTAAGAGGGCCCCGTGACAGCTGTGCCTCTAACTAACTGTTTACTCTTCACTTCGGCTCAGCTGCTTTGTGGTTCACACCTGAATTCACTATTCTCATTTACTCCCAATAAACGCCAGAGGATTAACTCGCATCACATCACCACTTCTTTGGTTTGTTATGTTGTAAAACGCTGTTTTCTACTCGCTCCGGCTGAAGGGCATGGCTGAGCTGCTCAGACTTAATGCAGTTCATACCTGAATTCAGTCATCTCATGCCGAATGCAAAACCTTCATCTAGTGGGCATTTTTAAAAACTACAGTGCTATATGTTTCAGGGCAGTGGTGGTCGAGTGGTATAGGGCGCTGGATCGCTGATCCAATGGTTGGGTTTTCGAGTCCCACTCTCCACAAGGTTGTCACTGTCCCCCCCAGTGCGGCGAACTGGGTTATCAAAGGCGGGCCATGTCTCTCAATGTCTATGGTGAGAGGCATGTAAAAGAACCATTGCTGACTTTCGTAAAGAGTAGGCTAGGAAGGAAGACAGACACAGTGCTATATGTTTCAAAGAGAATGCATTCAAAGGTGTTTTTATATGTATGCTGTATAATGTTTATATTGTATTATCAATAAATATCACAGGAAAAAATAAGTTTTTCTGAATTATTACTACATTTTCCTCCATTAATACTGAATGAATAAGACTCTATATAATGTGTTTAAGAAGCATATTTTAGTGCATGTAATAGATACTAGTATTTTACTTCTGGCTGCTGATTCGCATATGTAATGTGATATATGGGGTTTTATTTCCGGGTACAGAACTCGTGGATTATCTTCATTTGCGGGAGGGGCCAGAACTGAACCCCCGCTAATACCGAAGGCCTACTGTATGCCAATCACATGTAAAAGCCCTGATCCAACCAGACTTAAAAATGATTAAAATGAATATTTAAACTGTAGTGCTGCCTTGGTGGTAAAGGTGCTGGATTACTGACCCTATGGTTGGGGGTTCAAGTCCCACTCTCATCAGGTTGTCACTACTGCCACCCCCCCCCATCCCTCATGCAGCAAACTGGGTTATCAGTACGATAAAGAAAATAATGAACTTTATCACAATATGTGAATTTTTTGAGAAGGACTAGTATATATATGTGTATATACACTTAGGAAATTGAGCCACTTCAGTGCTTTTTTCATAACCTGATGCTTTCATAAGTAGAGACGCATTTTACATGTAAAACACGTGATTCATTACAAGGCTCCCAAGACTACCCCATAAATCCTTTACAAATGATAAAAGTAAACTAATTTTGTATGAAATATGTATGAAATATGTGGTAAAAGTCAAAGAAAATTACCTTTTTCAAAATCTCTCGAACCACCCATCAGTTCATTTTCTGTACCCGCTTAATCCTAATTTGGGTCGCAGGGAGGCTGGCGCCCATCCCAGCCAATTTCGGGCGAGGGCAGAGTACACCCTGGACAGCTCGCCAGGCCATCGCAGGGCGGAAACACGCAGACGGCTTTGCAGCCTACTCTTGTCGAAAGTCACCAATGGTTCTTTTACATGCCTCACACCATAGACAGTGAGAGACATGGCTGGCCTTTGATAACCCAGTTAGCTCCACTGGGGGGGGGGGACAACATTGTGGAGAGTGGGACTCGAACCCCCAACCTTTGGATCAGCGATCCAGCACCCTCTACCACTAGACCACCACTGCCCCTCGAACCACTCATGCGATGCTTTAAAGTCCGGGGGTTTCCTGGTCTGAAGAACCCTCACCCCGACCCACACCCTCCTTCATGAGGTCCTTAACTATGGCGGTTGCCTTTTCAGAAACAATCACCCCCATCACTGTATCTCCGCTTTTAAGGTCTCAATATCATCCCGAATGTGAGGTTTCGGCCATACTCCTTTGCGATTTCACTCAACCGCATCCCACTTTCGTATTTTTTTTATTATCTCCTGCTTCACTTCTATTGATAGCGGAGCCCGCTTCTTCTTCTTTTTGGGGGTCACCGGGAATCACTTTCTTGGGGTCCATGATGGATAACGAAATATAACGCCGCAATGATCACTCTTAAAAAAACTCACGAGCCAACAGTCCTGTTCAACTCTCCTTCACGCGTGTGACAAACAGGAAGTATGGGTAAAGGAATGGGTACAGTTCAGCTCCCTTCTGGCCAATGGGAGGCCAGCGGGTCGGGATGTTGGGAGACAGCCAATGAGAGGACAACTCGCGCATTGTTTGAATGTTTGAATGGCGCGTTTAAATTTTTGAATGGCGTGTTTAGCGCTTTTCGTAAGAAGAGGTTGTTTTGTATACAGAGGACAGAAATTTAGGAAAGTGTTTTTCGTAACCTTGATTTTTTTGTATTCAGAGGTTTTCTTAAGTAGAGGGCAGACTGTATATATACAGTGGTATGAAAAAGTATCTGAACCTTTTGGAATTTCTCACATTTCTGCATAAAATCGCCATCAAATGTGATCTGATCTTTGTCAAAATCACACAGATTAAAAAACAGTGTCTGCTTTCACTAAAACCACCCAAACATTTATAGGTTTTCAGGGTTTAATGAGGATAGCATGCAAACAATTACAGAAGGGGGAGGAATAAGTCACTGAACCCGCTGCCTAAGGAGACTTAAAGAGCAATTGAAACCAATTTTTACCAAACAATTTAAGTCAGGTGTGTGCCCAATCACTGATGAGTGGCTTAAAGCTGCCCTGCCCACCATAAAACACACACCTAGTAAGAATTGTCTTGATGGGAAGCATTGTCTGATGTGCACCATGGCTCGCTCAAAAGAGCTGTCTGAAGACCTGCGATCAAGAATTGTTAGTTTGTATAAAGCTGGGAAAGGATACAAAACCATCTCTAAAAGTCAGGATGTTCTTCAGTCGGCAGTCAGAGAAGTTGTCTACAAATGGAGAGAGTTTGGCACTGTTGCTTCTCTCCCAAGGAGTGGCTATCCACCAAAGATGACACCAAGAGTTCAGCGCAGAATATTCAGAGAGGTAAAAAAAAACCCTAGAGTGTCTGCTCAAAACTTACAGAAATCAGTGGCACAGTCCAATATCTCTGTCCACACATCAACTATATGTAAAACAATGGCCAAGAATGGTGTTCATGGGAGGACTCCAAGGAGGAAGCCACTACTGTCTAAAAAAAACATTGTTGCTCGTTTAATGTTCGCAAAAAGGCACTTGGAAACTCCACAGAAGTTTTGGCAAAATATTTTGTGGACTGATGAAACCAAAGTTGAATTGTTTGGGAGGAACACACAATGTCATGTGTGGAGTAAAAATGGAACAGCTCACCAACATCAACACCTCATCCCCACCATGAAGCATGGTGGAGGGTGCATCATGGTTTGGGGCTGTTTTGCTGCCTCGAGGCCTGGACAACTTGCAATCATTCATGGAAAAATGAATTCAAAAGTTTATCAGGATGTTTTGCAGGAAAACCTGAGGCCGTCTGTCAGACAGTTGAAGCTAAAAAGAGGATGGATGCTGCAACAAGACAATAATCCAAAACACAGAAGCAAATCAACTTCAGAATGGTTTCAGAAGAACAAAATACACATTCTGGAGTGGTCAAGTCAAAGTCCAGACTTGAACCCCATTGAGATGCTGTGGCATGACCTCAAGACAGCGATTCATGCCAGACATCCTAGGAATCTGACTGAACTACAGCAGTTTTGTAAAGAAGAATGGGCCAAGATTAGTCCTGATCGATGTGCCAGACTGATCTGCAGCTACAGGAAGCGTCTGATTGAAGTTATTGCAGCCAAAGGGGGGGGGCACAAAATATTAAATGTGATGGTTCAGTTACTTATTCCTCTCCCTTCTGTCATTGTTTGCATGCTATCCTCATTAAAATATGAAAACCGATAAATGTTTGGGTGGTTTTAGTTAAAGCAGACTCTGTTTTTTTCATCTGTGTGATTTTGACAAAGATCAGATCACATTTGATGGTGATTTTAAGCAGAAATGTGAGAGATTCCAAAAGGTTCAGATACTTTTACATACCACTGTATATATATATATATATATATATATATATATATATATATATATATATAGATAGATATAGATATATATAGATATAGATATATCGACGGCGGCGGCAGCAGCTGATTAAAGGCTCTCGAGAGACGATGGTGTAGTGTTATGGTAGGCATTTGCAGTAGTGACTGTAAAGGCCCACCCTAGAGTGACAGTTTCTTAAACAATTATTGCATACGAAAGGGCTTTGAGGAGCCATGGGGGCTACCCTTTCTTTCCTCTTTGCTCTTTTCTCAGCTAGCTTGTTTATTCTGTTTGTTTCAGCTTTGTTGATACCCTCGTTGACAGTGGTCTTCCAGAGCTGTCGTGTTTCAGCAGTGCCTTCCCAGGTGTTTATGTCGATGCCAGATAATTTCATGTCCCGCTTGCACACGTCCTTGTACTGAAGCTGTGGTCTTCCTGTGCGGCGGGAGCCCTCACTCAGCTCTCCATACAACATGTCTTTAGGGATGCGCCCCTCGTCCATTCGCCGTACGTGACCCAACCACCTAAGTCGTCTCTGGCTCAGCAGTGCGAGCAGACTTGGCATGTCAGCACACTGTAGTACCTCGGTGTTGGTTACTCTGTCTTGCCATTTTATATGGAGCAGACGCCTGAGACAGCGAAGGTGGAAGCTGTTGAGCCGCTTTTCCTGACCAGCGTACGTGGACCAGGCCTCACTGCCATAAAGGAGTGTGCTGAGTACACAGGCCTGGTAGACACATAGCTTGGTGTTCTCTGTTAGCTGGGTATTACTCCATACATGCTTGTTCAGTTTGGACATCACTGCGGCGGCTTTCCCGATTCTGCATGAGATCTCTATGTCAAGAGAGAGAGTGTTGGTGATAGTGGATCCCAGGTAGGTGAAGGAGTCCATGACCTCAAGCTACGTGTTATTTATGTTGATGTTTGGGACTGTGTTTGTGCCTTGGGCCTGGATGTTTGTCTTCTTCAGGCTGATGGTCAGTCCGAATTCATTACAGGCATGGGACAGGCGATTGACTAGCTCTTGAAGACCAGCCTCAGTGTGGGACGTCAGTGCAGCGTCATCCGCGAACAGCATCTCGCGGATGAGGACCTGCCTTACCTTCGTCTTAGCGCGCAGTCGAGCTATGTTAAACAATTTTCCATCTGACCTGGTGTGGATATGGATCCCTTCCTCACTGTCAGAGAAGGCATACTGAAGAAGCATCGAGAAGAATATCCCAAAGAGTGTCGGTGCTAGGACGCCGCCTTGCTTCACACCACTGCTCACTGGGAAAGCTGCAGAAGTCCCACCATTGAAGCAGACTGTGCTGTGCATGTCTTCGTGAAAGGAGGTCACGATATGAAGTAACCTTTGAGGACATCCAATCGTCTGCAGGAGGCCGAAGAGTCCGCTTCTGCTGACCAGGTCGAATGCTTTAGTCAGGTCTATGAAAGCAATGTACAGGGGCTTCTGCTGCTCCCGACACTTTTCTTGCAGTTGACGAAGTGAGAAGATCATATCGACTGTGGATCGGCCTGCCCTGAAACCACACTGCGATTCTGGGTACACCCGGGAAGCAAGAATCTGAAGGCGAGTAAGGACAACACGAGCAAATACTTTCCCTATGATGCTAAGGAGGGAGATGCCACGGTAGCTGTTACAGTCACTGCGGTCACCCTTGTTTTTGTAGAGGGTTACAATGTTTGCATCGCGCATATGCTGGGGGATGAACTCTTCCTTCCAGCATAAGCACAGCAGCTCATGGAGGTGCTGCAGGAGTGCTCACTTGCCACTCTTCTAGACTTCAGGGGGGATGCCATCCTTTCCAGGGGCTTTTCCACAGGCCAGACAATCAATGGCTTTGCCCAGTTCGTCCACTGAAGGCAGGTAATCCAGATCCTCCATGACAGGTAAGTTAGGTAGGGCATTTAATGCTGCATCGGTCATCACATTCTTGGTTGTGTACAGCTCCAGGTAATGTTCCACCCAGCATTCAAGCTGCTTGCCTTGGTCCGTGATCACCTCCCCGGTCTTGATCTTGAGGGGTGCAGTCTTAATTGTGATTGGGCCAGTAGCTGTCTTGATGCCACTGTACATGGCCATTGCGTTGCCAGTGTCAGCTGCCATCTGGATCTTGCTGCAGAGGTTCAGCCAGAAGTTGTTTGCACAGCAGCGGGCTGTCTGCTGGGCCTTGTTTCGTGCAGCTTTGAGGGTGTCCCGAGTACTGGTGCTGGGGTTTTGCTTGTATGCTAGGAGGGCTTCCCTCTTGGCTTCTGTCACAGGCTGCATCTCCTCCCAGTGAGCCTCGTACCAGTCTACACTCCGACGCTCCTTTTTTCCTAAAGTGGTGAGGGCTGTTGTGTAGATAGTATCTCTTAGGAAGCTCCGCTTGCTGTTGATGTCTTTGCCAGGAGTCTGCAAAGCCAACTTCTCCTTGACTGTGTCATGAATCAGTTGGATTCGCTGGGGATCCCTTGAGGAGCAGGTGTTGATGCGTGGGAGGCCTTGAGTTTTAGAGTGATGGATCCTCTTTGTTGTCAGCCGTATCCTGCTTCCAACGAGAGTGTGGTCTGTGTCGCAGTCTGCGCTATGGAAACTTCTAGTGTGGAGAACACTGCTCAGATCCGTGTGCCGGGTGAGGATAAGGTCTAGCTGGTGCCAGTGGCAAGATCTGGGGTGTCTCCAGGAAACTTTGTGGCGGTCTTTGCACTTGAAGTATGTATTTGTTACACACAGGCCATGATGGCAGCACAGTTCCAACAACCTCTGTCCATTCTCATTCATCCTGCCTATGCCGTGGTGACCAAGGCAGGAAGGCCAGGTGTCACAGTCGGCGCCCACGCTAGCATTGAAGTCTCCTAGTAGGTAAAGTCCTTCAGTGCTGGGGATCCTGGAAATTGTATCATTCTGAGCCTCGTAAAACTGGTTCTTGGCCTCTGGGGTGGAACTGAGTGTTGGTGCATAGATGCTGAGGAGATTTACAAAACCTGCAGTTGTAGAGAGGCGTAAAGTGAGGATTCTCTCTGATCCACTGGTAGGAGGTTCAATCGCCGTAGTCAATGAGTTCTTCACAGCGAACCCTACACCATGCAGTCTCGGGTTGTCTTGTGGCAGGCCCTGCCACTAGAAGGTGTAGTTGGCCTCTTTGATAGTACCACTGTTAGCCAGGCGGGTTTCCTGTAGACAAGCAATGTCGATGTTCAGATGTGTCAGTTCATGGTCGATGACTGCAGTCTTACGGGCATCGTCAATTTGCTGAAGATCACTTGTCAGTCCAGGACACATAGTCTGTACGTTCCAGCTTGCTATTCGAAAAGCTGGAGTCTTCGTATCTATCCGTTTTTGTCTGCCTGGTGCAGAATTTACAGCTTGCTTGTCGAGATGGTCAGTCCCTAAGCCCTGCGCACCCAGCAAGGCAGGCGAGCTGTGGCGGGACAGCACCTTACTGGCTGGGGGCTGCCCAGTTTGGAGCGGGTGGTAGCTGTCCAGTGAGACACAATGGTCTCTCCCACTGTCGGAAGTAGCCCCAGGCGCCCGTATCCTACGCCAATCGGAATGAGCTTTTAACCGGTAACTGCTACTTTCCGTGTTGAGCCGAAGTCTTGCATCAATGCTGGAGTGTCCTCTATCGTGTGCTACAAGCCTGGGCGGGAACTATGGAGAACTTGTGCTGCCCAGACGTCAAGTCCCCCCTCTCGGCCTCGCTGATAGCATCCAAAGGAAAGGAAGATCCAGTACAATTTGGTACCAGCACAGCTGCAGGAGTTTCTAGAAGGTAGGGGAATCCTCAGACCAACTGCCTTAGGGGCTCCACTCCGGATTTCTGTAGGGTTGACTCCTTAGCCTTCTCCCAATCAAGGGAATCCACAAGGCAGTGGGACTATTTAACCCATAGTTGGGGATTTGGGTTATGGGCATCAGGGAATGTCCACATGCCGGTGGGCCTGCATGCTGCATGTCTGGGGGCCAAACCTCTTCCGAGTCCCCTGTAGTTCAGCCTGAGTCCGCAAGGTACTCAGTTACCATGTGTTACTCAGTTACTCAGTTACCATGCCGCAAGGAGGCACTACATGGGGCTTGATGGTGGAGAGGCTATGTATGAGGCAGGGAGAGACTTACTCACTCGGCTCCCCTTTTCACAGGCAAGCTGCTAGCCAGCGATGTTAGTTGAAAGCGAGAGGTGACAAGCACTACTACTACGACCACAACTACCACACTTTACGAATCACAACACCCATTTGACACACACACACACATATATATATATATATATATATATATATATATATATATATATATATATATATATATATATATATATATATATACATTTCTTTCGGCTTTTTCCCTTTTCTCGGGAGTCGCAACAGCGACTTACCTGATTCAGACATTTGATTTGGCATAGGTTTTTACGTCAGATGCCCTTCCTGTCACAACCCTTTTAGCAAGGGACAGAAACACACTGACGGCTTTGCAGCCTCCTCTTTACGGAAGTCACAATGGTTCTTTTACATACCTCTCACCATAGACAGTGAGAGACATGGCCCGCCATTGATTACCCAGTTAGCCGCACTGGGGGGACAGTGACAACCTTGTGGGGACTTGAACCCCCAACCTTAGGATCAGCGATCAGCGATCCTGCGCCCTATCCACTAGACCACCACTGCATATATATATATATATATATTTATATATATATATATATATATATATTTTTATATGTGTGTATCTGTATATATATGTATGTATGTATATATGATGTATAATGTTTACATTTTATGATCAATAAATAAAATGAAGTTTTCCTTAATCATTACTATATTTTACTACATTAATACTGTATTAATGAGTATGAAGAATGTGCATAAGAAGCATATTTTAGTGCATGTAATAGATACACAGTATATTACCTCCGGTTGATCATTCGTGCATGTAATATGATACATGGGGTTTTGCTTCCGGATACAGAACTTGCGGATTATCTTCATTTGTGGGAGGGGCTGGAACCAAACCCCCGGGCCTACTGTATATATATATATATATATATATATATATGTATATATATATATATATATATATAGAGAGAGAGAGAGAGAGAGAGAGAGATAGTCTTTTGGTAGTGAAATTGATGGTCTTGAGTTGAATTGCATGAGACATGTGGTCTGTGAGAACTGCACGAGATCTGCATAAACATTGACATTTCAGGCATTGAGAATTGCTAGAGGCAGCTACTGAGTGACGCTGGTCATGCGCCTGTTGGTATTCATGTTAATGTTGATCTTCAACAGCTTTTTGCTGTTATCTGTGTCGCAGTTTTATAGTTGGCAGATCATTCTGAGTTGGTGATTTTGTAAGTCGCTCGCATGCTGAAAGTATGTGCACCCCGGCCTGCAGAATTTCAATCAAACACAATCATGCATTCATTTATTTCACAAAGGAAGAAACACTGATATCTTCAGTAAAGAAAGATCTCAGTTACAGTTTACTTGACTTTCAAATGAGTTTATATTTATTTACATTGAACTGTTCCGGATTCTTGATGTACAAGAGTCTCTGTTCTAAACTTACCACAGAATACTAACACAGATATTAAAATAAACTGAGCTATATATCATGAGATTATGAGCTCAAATAAGTTCATGATAGGTTTGCCACGCCCCCTTTAATCAGCAATAAAGAAATAAACTATAGAGAATTTTTAATGATGATTAAGTTCAAGATTTATTCATAGTCAGCCTGTCTGATTGACATGACGTCATCACGTCGTAGAAACATCAAACCTATCAGAAAAACATTAGATCTCCTGCACTGTCTGAGACAGTATGCGAGTCGGGCCGGTTCTGGAGAATTTTACACTCTGATATCAGTCAATATTTAGTTTATCATCTGAAAAGATGGCTGGGATGCAGTCAGTGTACATGTTTTATTTATATTCATAAGAAAGACACTCATAAATAAAGTGGTCCGGTGGTAAGGTGAGGTGTTACTGATCCCAAGCTTGGAGTTGAAGCCCCACTGTCAGCGGGGTGTCGTTTCTGTTCCCCCAGTTCAGCCAACTGGGTTATTAAAGTCTCTCACTGTCTGTCACGATGGCCTGGTGTTCAGGGTGTACTATGCCTTGGCCCAGAGCCGGCTGAGATGGACGCCAGCATCTCTGCACCCTAATTAGGGTTAAACGGCTCAGAAAAGGAAAGAATGATAAAATTTGATATATTAAGAATTTTCATGAAAATTAAGTGGAGCACATGTGAGCCCAACAGAGTGGAATTATCAGAGAATGATCATTCATTGGTTCAACAAGAATGCGGGGACATTATATACTTTTGTAGTTTATAGCAATCAAGAATTTTGCATGGATGAAGCAAAGATAAATCATTTTAATTTCGTCTGTTGCAAATATCTGCTGAAGAAAAGATTTTCCTGGCAGAGTCCCGGGGTGCAGAGTTTAGGAATGAGAGGAATGGGTTCAGAAATTATTTTATAATCATGTCTACCACTTCTTTCACAAACTTTAGAATTTTCTCACATTCACAAATACAATGAAAGATGGAAGTGTTGTGAGTCTGAGATTTCACACAAGTGTCTGGAATCCCTGGATTCGGTGTATTCGGCTTTACTGGGCTCGTGCAGCTCCTCATTATCCAGTTTTATTGGAATCATTCAGTATCGTGTTTACTGAAAAGTTTTAGACTTTAAAGTGTATTTGATTAGATTCACCATCAAGCACACACTCACGGACATCCCCAGACCATGACTTTCTTTCAGAGTACGATGAGTCTGTAGAATGAAATCAGAATGTATTGTAAAGCTTTGTGATCGGGTCTGTGCTGCACTGATTCTGGGAACAAACCATTCGAGCTCTGTTACAGGGGAAAGTTAGAAAAATTCATTAATACACAATAAATAAAAGTGAGAATCTGCAGGGATTTTATTTTCAAAAGGGGGATTGTGGAATGTTGAACTTTTCCTTGATTTTATTGAAGGATTCCGAGCATCACTGTTATAAAGATCTTCATCGTATTGCTCTTGCGTGACCATTGTTCGAATCCTGGGTGATTCTATCCAGGTCTAAACCCGGCATCTCTCCTGATCGGTGCAAGAAGCGACAGCAGTGTGATGCCCCCTGCAGCATTTTGTGCTTCATGCCATATCACAAAGTGTTTCTAATAAATGCATTCAGTGTGTTTTTACCAAAAAAAAAAAAAAAAGTAAAGAGGATAAAAGTGACGCGCCCTTCAGGTCCTTCTGTGACTAATCCATTAAAACAAGTTTTTATATTCCACCAGAAACTGAAATGCTGAATTCCCAATATTAAAGATTTCAGAGAACTCGGTGCTTTCTTTCCTGTGAATGAAACTTTTAATCTGAAACAGTAAATATAAACAACAATTAAAGGTTTTATAAAATGCTTTATTATAATGAAAACTACAAGAGCACAACATTTACAACAATCACAACTTCAACTTGTTTACAGGATCTGATGACACTTAAAAAATTAATTTAACTGTAAATTAATTGTTGAGAATTACGATTTTCCAATAAAAATTAATCTCAGTCACAATGTGCTGCGAGTGAGTTTAGAACATTAAATTGAAGTATCAAGAGCGAATCCTGAAAAAAATAAAGAAACAATAAATTATAAAACTAAACTATTTTCAATTCATCTCATCTCATCTCATCTTCTTCCGCTTAGTCCGGGGTCGGGTCGCGGGGGCAGCAACCTTAGCAAAAAGGTCCAGACATCCCTCTCCCGAGCCACTTCCTCCAACTCTCCCGGGGGGACACCGAGGCGGTCCCAGACAAGCCGAGAGACATAGTCCCTCCAGCGTGTTCTAGGTCGACCCCGGGGTCTCTTCCCGGTTGGACATGCCCGAAACACCACACCAGGGAGGCGTCCGGGGGGCATTCTAACCAGATGCCCGAGCCACCTCAACTGGCCCCTCTCAATGCGGAGGAGCAGCGGATCTACTCGAGCTCTCCCGGATGGCGGAGCTTCTCACCCTATCTCTAAGGGAGAACCCGCCACCGGCGAAGAAAGCTCATTTCAGCCGCTTGTATCCGTGATCTTGTTCTTTCGGTCATTACCCAAAGCTCGTGACCATAGGTGAGGGTTGGGAACGTAGATCGACTGGTAAATTGAGAGCTTCGCCTTGCGGCTCAGCTCCTTTTTCACCACGACGGACCGGTACAGGCACCGCTTAACAGCAGAGGCTGCAGCGATCCGTCTGTCGATCTCTCGCTCCATCCTTCCTCACTCGTAAACAAGACCCCAAGATACTTAAACTCCTCCACTTGGGGCAGGACCTCATCCCCGACCCAGAGGGTGCATTCCACCATTGTCCGACTGAGAACCATGGCCTCGGACTTGGAGGTACTGATCTTCATCCCGGCTGCTTCGCACTCAGCTGCGAATCGCTCCAATGAGAGCTGGAGGGCCCGACTTGATGAAGCCAAAGGACAACATCATCCGCATAAAAGCAGAGATGATATCCGATGGCCACCGAACCAGAACCCCTCATCGCCTCGACTGCGCCTAGAAATTCTGTCCATAAAAATTATGAACAGAATCGGTGACAAAGGACAGCCTTGGCGGACTCCAACTCCCACCGAAACGAATCCGAGCTGCTGTTACCAATACGGACCAAACTCTGGCTCGGTCATACAGCGACCGAATAGCTCGTAGCAACGGATCCGGAACGCCGTACTCTCGGAGCACGCCCCACAAGATCTTTCGAGGGACACGGTCGAAAGCCTTCTCCAAATCCACAAAGCACATGTGGACAGATTGGGCAAACTCCCATGCCCCCTCCAGAATCCTGTGGAGCGTATAGAGTTGGTCAAGAGTGCTGCGGCCAGGACGAAAACCACATTGTTCCTCCTGAATCCGAGGTTCGACTATCGGTCGGATCCTCCTCTCTAGTACCCCTGCATAGACTTTACCAGGTAGGCTGAGGAGTGTAATTCCCCGATAATTGGAACACACCCTCCGGTCCCCCTTCTTAAAAATTGGGACCACCACCCCAGTTTGCCAATCCAGAGGTACAGCCCCCGATGACCACGTGATGTTGCAGAGACGTGTCAACCAAGACAGTCCTACAACATCCAGAGTCCTGAAGTATTCTGGGCGGATCTCGTCCAACCCCGGAGCTCGACCACCGAGGAGCTTTTTGACAACCTCAGTGACCTCCACTCCAGTGATGGGCGGACCCTCACCCGAACCCCAGGGTCTTCCTCTTCCACGGAGGGCGTGTTGGTGGGATTGAGAAGGTCCTCAAAGTATTCCCTCCACCTCTCAACAACATCCCCAGTCAAGGTAAGCAGCTCCCACCTCCACCGTAAACAGTGTTTGTGAAGAACTGCTTCCCCCTCCTGAGGCGTCGGATGGTGGCCCAGAACCTTTTTGAGGCCAACCGATAATCACTCTCCAGGCCCTCACCGAACTCCTCCCACGCCCGAGATTTTGCATCTGCGACAGCCTCGGCTGCAGCACGTTTGGCCTGCCGGTACCCGTTTGCTGCCTCAGGAGTCCCACAGGCTAATAAAACCCGATAGGCCTCCTTCTTCAGCTGGACGGCCCCCTTCACCGCAGGTGTCCACCACCGGGTTCGGGGATTACCGCCACGACAAGCACCGAATTTTCAATTCAATTCAGTTTTATTTATACAACTGACATTGTCGCAAAGCAGCTTTACACGGTGATCAGAAGGTTGTGATTCATCACAGGCTGCTGGCAGGCTGAACGTTAATCACGTGATATTCTGTCACTGAGCCGCTCTGACATCGAAATGAAACTTCGTGAATAGCTACAGGAAAAACTGGATGATGTCATTGATGACAATGTTTTTTCATTATTCATTCTTTTTTTTGAACCGCTTAATCCCAATTGGGGTTGTAGGGAGACCAGCACCCATCTCAGCCAACTCCGGGCGAGGCACAGAGCACACCGAGGACAGCTTGTCAGGCCATCGCAGGGCAGAAACATGTCGATGGCTCTGCAGCTTCTCTTGTGAAAGTCAGCAATGGTTCTGTTACATGAACTTCACACCGTACACAGTGAGAGACATGGCAGGCCTTTGATAACCCAGTTACGTGCACTGGGGGGACAGTGACAACCTGGCAAGGCTTCAATCCCCAACCTTGGGATCAGTGATCCAGCACCTCACCTCCGGGCCACCACCACCTCCCTCTTAACAACACTTTCATATAAAAACATTTTGTAGATTATTAAATGGAAATGAAGCGGATTGTGTTGAGAATGAAGGGGATGGAGCAGATTTATCTGTTTCAGACACAGTTATTAATAAATGATAGAGGATTCCGGACTCACTCACTATTAGAAAAGGAAGAGCAGGAAGTGGACATGGAGAAGCCCAAATGGGACAATAAACAATGAAACTGACTACATACTGGCAAACAAGAACATAGTCCAAAATGTTGATGTCATTCAAAGAGTAAACATCGGAAGTGATCATGGGATGGTCAGAGGCACCATTAATATGAACTTAAGAAGGGAGAGGATAAAACTAGTAAGACAGAGAATAACCAAAGTCAACACTGAGGCTCTAATGCAGAAGACAAGTGAATTTCAACTATCTTTCTTCCTTTCGGCTTTTTCCCTTTTACTCGGGAGCGAATCATCTGATTCGCACGTTTTGATTTGGCAGAGGTTTTTACGTCGGATGCCCTTCCTGTCACAACCCTTTTTAGCAAGGGACAGAAACACGCTGACGACTTTGCAGCTACTCTTTACGAAAGTCAGCAATGGTTCTTTTACATGAACCTCTCACCAAAGACAGTGAGAGACATGGCCGGCTTTTGATAACCCAGTTAGCGGCACTGGGGAGGGGGACAATGACAACCGTGTGGAGAGTGGGATCTCTTCCACAAGTGAATTTCAACTAAAGCTAGAAAACGGCTTCGAAGCACTACCAAGCGAAGAAATAGAGGAGATGACTCATGAACTCACAGAAGTCATCATAACGTGTGCACTGGAAACAGCGGGGAAAAACAGCAAGGGAAGCAACGAGAATTTGAAACTTACATCAAAAGAATTAGTGAGGAAAAGAAGGAAGACGGCGAGCAATGACCAAGACGCCCGTATGAAGATTGAGTACTCCGAACTGTGTAAGACCATCAGGAGGAAAATGAGACGATCTCAGAACACAAGACCATGAAAGTGAAAGAAGAGAATGGAAAAGGACTGCAAAAAGCAAATCGCACAGGTCGGAAAGCGATGATACCAGCACTGCAAGAAGAAAATGGAACCATCACCACCAACAGGGAAAGAATCATGGAGAGGTGTTCAGAGTTCTATGAAAACCTATATAATGAGAAAGCCAGTAACATCATGCGAACCCAGGTGGAAGAATTACCACCGACCCTAGACAGTAAAATTGAAAAGGCGATAAAAAGTATGAAAAACAACAAAGCACCTGGAGAAGATCAAATCGTGATAGAAATGCTGAGAGCAGGAGGAGATATCATTCGCAGAGGGCTGAGAGTATTATTTAACAAAGTGCCGAAAGAAAAAAAAAAACAGGTACCGAAGTAGTGGAAGAACGCCATCATCACCCTCATCCTCAAAAAAGGGAACAGGAAAGACCGAGCAAAAACAGCCCCATCAGTTTGCTCTCCCAAGTCTATAAACTCTTCATGAAGATCTTGAAAAATAGGCTGAGCAGAACTCTGAGTGAACACCAACCACCGGAACAAGCCGCATACCGACGAGGACACGCCACGATTGAGCACCTTAAACAGTAACACAGATACTCGAGAAGACAAATACAACAAATACAACATACCCATATACATGGCATTTGTAGACTATGAGAAGGTCTTTGATTCAATCCAACACAAGGCAGTCTTCAAAGCACTAAATTTACACTGTATTGAGGGTCAATCCATCAACATCAATGAAATATATGTGGGAGGAACAGCGCAAGTGAGAACTGAAATACTTGGAAGGAAGATTAACATCATGAAGGGAATCAAGCAAGGCGACACTTTATCGCCAGTGATGTTCACACCGGCGCTCGAAGAAATATTCAGAAGAACAGAAGACGGAGCCGGTATAAACATCAACGGAGAAAAGCTAAACAATCTGAGATTTGCAGATGATATTATCCTGTTTGCAGAAATCGAGGAACAACGAGAAAGAATGCTGCAGAACCCGAACATGGAAGGCAAGAAAGATGGAATGAAGATGAATAAAAAGAAAACAAAAATTATGTGCGATGAAGTGGCAAGAGGGACAGTGGTGGTCTAGGGCGCAGGATCGCTGATCCAAAGGTTGGGGGTTCGATTCCCACTCTCCACAAGGTCGTCACTGTCCTCCCCAGTGCAGCTAACTGGGTTGTCAAAGGCGGGCCATGTCTCTCACTGTCTATGGTGTGAGGCATGTAAAAGAACCATTGCTGACTTTCGACAAGAGTAGCTGCAAAGCCGTCGGCATGTTTCCACCCTGCGATGGCCTGGCGAGCTGTCCGGGGTGTACTCTGTCCTCACCCGAAGTTGGCTGGGATGGGCGCCAGCCTCCCCGCGACCCTAATTAGGATGAAGCGGTTACAGAAAATGAACTGATTAAACATATATTTATTTATTTAATTTTGTTTGTTATATTTCTATGGCTTTTTTATAATATGCCATCGATGACATATGGAGCGGAGACATGGGCACTCACAAATCACCAAAAAGAGAAATTAACGGCAGCCCAAAGAAGCATGGAAGGAGCAATGCTCGGAGTCACGCGAACAGAGAAAATCAGGAAGAGGGAAATTAGAGCATGCACAAAGGTGAAAGATATCATTGAAAAAGTCGTGGAAGCGAAAAGGCCAATGGGCTGAACATCTAGCCCGAATGAGCACCAATAAACAGGCCAAAACAGTAACAGAGTGGACACTGAGAGATAAGAAAAGGAGAGGCAGACCAAAGTGTCGGGACGAAATCGAGCACAAAGCCTGAAGTAGACGGATGCAGTTGGCACAAGATCGCCGAAATTGGAAATGTATGTGGAGGCCATCCACCACCAATGGCGAGATAGGCTGAGAGG
This sequence comes from Plotosus lineatus, assembly GCA_024760905.1. Classification (NCBI taxonomy): domain Eukaryota; kingdom Metazoa; phylum Chordata; class Actinopteri; order Siluriformes; family Plotosidae; genus Plotosus; species Plotosus lineatus. The sequence continues at coordinate 10,737,828 of CM045734.1, read as the reverse complement.
AGGAGAAGAAGGGTCCTGATGACATCACAGGGTTAGGCTTGTCTCCCATGTTGGATTACACACGGGTAGATGGCCCAGTGCAGTTACGCTTGAAAATGTATCTGATATTAAGTTTTGTGTTGAAGTGATTATCTCTGACTTGTGTTTACCTGATTAAGTATTTGTTTACATTCAATCAGAATTCAATTTTATGAGCAGATGAAATTTGAAATTAAAAGCAGCTGTCATGGTGCAACCTCACAATTGCTCGACGGTTGATGGTCGTACACAATGATCCACCAATGTTATGTTAATCAATAAGCCGAGGTTTATTGATCGCAGGGCTGATGTTCAACAAGAGTAGTTGCAAAGCCATCAGCGTGTTTCCGGCCTGCGATGGCCTGGCAAGCTGTCCAGGGTGTACTCTGCGCTCACCTGAAGTCGGCTGGAATGGGCGCCAGCCTCCCTGCGACCCTAATAAGGATTAAGTGGTTACAGAAAATGAACTGAACTGAGCATCCCGTCTATGCTGCGTGAACTTTGTGCCTCTCTGGCGTTTGGCTATCAAGCACTGACTGAAGCCCCACAGAATGATGATATGTGCTGAGGAGGATGTGCAGCTTCACCTGTGTTCAAGCCATAAGTACAGGTGCAGTGTAAACATGGCAGGTGCGCACTGTGCTATTGTTGACTGTGTATTGTCATTCTCGCCTTGAAAGGTGGCGTTGACATCATTGTGATTTTCATACCCTACTGCTTATGTGTACAAATAGCACAAAAAGCGAGAATGTACATCCAAACTAGCCGTTTACATTTGCGTTGTGTGAAGCAAGTCATGCCAAGTGTTTGTAAGCACTTAAATTTTCAGAATTATTATTATTATTATTATTATCAATTATAATTATTATAATTATTATTGTACATCATGTTATCATATCGGGGCCAGTGGCGACATGGTGTGAAGGTGCTGGATCACTGATCCAAGGGTCGGGGGTCCAAGCCCCATGGTCAGTGATTGTCACTGCTGTCCCCAAGTGCAGCTAATTGGGTTATCAAAGGCTGGCCGTGTCTCTCACTGTCTGGGGTGAGACGTTCATGTAAAAGAATCATTGCTGATTTTTGTAAAGAGGAGCTGCATAACCGTCAACATGTTTCTGCCATGCAATGGCCTGGCAAGCTGTCCAGGGTGTCCTCTGCCTTTGGCCAGAAGCGACTGAGATGGGCGCCAGCCTCTCCATGACCATAATGAGGATTAATTGCTTTAGAAAATGAATGAATGAATGTTATCAGATCATAATTATCTCATATTCAGATATCGTAATATTTTCGAGGTTTTTAAGTTGGTAACTGTCTGACAGGCCCGAAAAGACACTTTTTTTCAAAAGCACGGTTACATCCAAGGCGGCGCGGTAGCGTAGCGGTTAGCATGCCGCCTCACAGCAAGAAGGACTGGGTTTGATTCTGTGTAGGGTTTGCATGTTCTCTTTGTGCTTGTGTGGGTTTCCTCTGTCCCACAGTCCAAAATCATCCACAGTAGTAACTGGCTGTTTCAAATCTCCCCTCGGTGTGAATGGTTGTGTGAGCCCTGCGATGGCCCAAGAAGCCATCCAGGATGCACCCCCCCTCTCTCTTGGAGTCTGCTGAGATGGGTATCACCCTCCTTCTGACCCTGATTAAGATTAAGTGGTTCAGAAAATGAATGAAGACGGTTACACAAATAGACCTACACAGTTGGGAGACTTTTCAAAAATAACAGTAACTATGTCAGTAACTATGCTGAAAGTCAGTACCTTTGCTGACTGATGATGTCACTAATGCACATTATCATAAGTTGGTAAAATATTTAAATTTCAAGTTCAGTTAATTTTCTGTAACTGTTTAATCCTAATTGGGGTCACGGGGAGGCTGGCGCCCATCCCAACCGACTCCAGGCGAGGGCAGAGTACACTCTGGACAGCTCGCCAGGCCATCGCAGGGCAGAAACACACTGATGGCTATGCAGCTGCTCTTGTCGAAAGTCAGCAGTGGTTCTTTTACATGAATCTCTCCTCATAGACAGTGAGAGATATGGCCGACCTTTGAACACTCAGTTATTGCACTGGGGAGACAGTGGCAACCTGTGGTGAGTGGAACTCGAACCCCGCAACCTTAGGATCAGTGATCCAGCGCCCTATCACACTGGGCCACCACTGCACTATTAAATTTAAAGTGTTTATAAAATTTAAATGAAATTTAATTTGGTATTTTAATTTTTACGTTAATTTAATTATATAACTGCTCTTAATATTTTTCGTTCTATCTTAGAAATCATATGCCGAACGTAAAAAAGGGCCGAGAATGAATTATAATTCTTTCATTGTGTCCTGTCTTGGGTTTACATAAAGCTAAATGAAAAAATAATTCACATTTATTTATTTGTTTTTATCAGCACATACATCAATAATTTTCCCTTCAAACCCGAGATCTCAGAAGTCACCTCAGAAGATATAAAGAGAAAGTGATGTTCGGTTCGGTGCTGTGGTTGCTATTATGAGTTTGGTTTAGTTCTGTTTGAAATGGATAAAAGTTTTCAAAAAAATTTCAAACTGTAAGCTTGCTGTTCTCTGGTTGGGTTTCTGATGCCATGAAACTCACATGGTTCCGGAGCTGCCATCCTGTGAGCCAAGTCATTCAACTGTAAATAAACTGCCACTATGGTACACACGTATGTTGTATGGAGCTGTATGTGTTATTTATTTTTGTTTATTTATTCAAAAATCTCAATAAATTGCTGGAAGTTACCTCAGGGTCCAAGCTTCAGTCACTTCGCCCACATTCAGCTTTAAAAGCTTTTGGACTTTAGCAGTACAATGAGGTGATTGTCATTTTTTTTATTTAATTAATTATTCCTCTTTTTTCTCTTACCAGTGTGGACCGAGCTCTGGCTCTCCAGAAGCCAAATGGCCTGTAGCACCGGGTCCAGTACACCATATTCCCGGAGTACAGCTCACAAGCTAGCCTGTGGGACACGGTCGAAAGCCTTCTCCAGGTCCACAGAGCACACGGGAACAGACTGAGCAAACTCCCATCCTTCCTCCAGGAGCCTGTACAGCACGGATATCCAATTCATTTGGAATAGGGCCATGTCAAGAAAACCAGCCCAAATGGGGAGCCGAGGAAATGTGTCCTGAAAAACGAGTCATCACATTAAAAGCTACAGATACAGTAAAGTACAACAACACCATCAAAGTGCCTATACTGTGCTTTATAAATGTGTAATAACATGATTACATCATACTATACTTTACTATATCTGATTGTAATATCACAACATACAGAATTAAAGTATTTCTACATTCAAATAGCAATATATACCTCGCTGAGTAATCAATCCACAGCATTGGCTAAAAAAAGTGTCCATCCCACTCTGATTGGACTACCATCTTCTAGCTGTAGACTCTGATTCATATGATGACTCATATGTCAACTTGCCCTCATTGAGTTTGAGTTCTATAGCTTTGGATATTTCGTTCCTCTTCTCAAGGTCCTTGGATCAGTGTGGAATGATTTAAATAAAATAATCTTCCATTCACTTCAGGGAATCATCTTCTCAGACAAGAGTCACAGAAATCATACAAGAATTAAATGGTACACTGAATCATACAGTTGCTCTTCTACAGGTCAAATCATCAACAATTTACATATATATTACATTCGAGATGATCTCATTGGGCAGATCTCCATTTCAGGATTACAAATGTATTTTCATAAATTAAATATAATCACTAATTCGAAAGATATTCTAATTTCTGTGTTTGTATTCATGTTGATGCTGTTAATGATTAATAATTAATTCGAGTTTTAGACCTTCCTTAGGAGGAAGGCATGACGATGTACTGCAGGAGATCGCGGCATGGGTCGACCAGCATCGGATGGGTGTCAATCGCCATTTAACACAAAGAGGCCCAAAACAAGTACAGTTCCACAAGGAAGGCAACAAGTTGAAGGTTGCCAAGTCTACTCAGTCCAGCTCACTACCGTCACAAGCATCTGACTGGGAGTTTCATGTCGATGTACAAAAGAAACGCAAGTTTCCGGAAGAAGTCGTCAGCACTTTTCTGCGACCACACATAGTACTGCTGTCAAGAAGCTCTCACACTATTCTTATCATAGAACCCACAGTTCCCTGGGAGGACAGACTGGAAGCATCACATGAACTTAAGGCCACCAAGTACCAACACCTAGTAGATGAAGCTGATACAAGAGGCTGGAAAGCAATCCTGATGCCTATAGAAGTTGGTTGTAGAGTCTTTGTTGCATTGTCAACAAGAAGTTTCCTTAGTCGGATTGGACTGTCACCCTCCATGTCAAAGAAAGCCATCAAAGCAATCAGATCGTCAGCAGAGTCAAACTCACGTTGGCTTTGGATTAAGAGAAACAAAGCCTGGATCCCAGCAGCCAATTAAGTCATAACCAGAGGTAAATACCAGTCTGCAGGTGAAGGCCATCACTACACAGTCTTTGCTGCCCCACTCAGGCGAGGTGTACAGGTTAAGGGGGAAACGCCAAAGACCCTGAGATACCTGCTGAAGATGCTGACGGGAACAAGACCTTTATATTCCACAGAACCTCGTCAAACTCTTTGTAGTCGCATCAATCGATGTTTAGAGACTTGAGTACATGACAGTTGAGTCCAACCATTAGCATAAGATTTATTAATTCATTCATTTTCTGAACCACTTAATCCTAATTAGGGTCACAGGGAGGCTGGATCCCATTTCAGCCGATTCTGCGCAAAGGCGGGGTACACCCTCGACAGCTCGCCAGGCCAATACTCACACGACCATTCACACCTAGCGGAGATTTGGAACAGCCAATTAACTCACTGTGCATGTTGCTGGACTGCGGGAGGAAACCGGAGTAATCTGAGGAAATCCACACAAGCACGAGGAGAACATGCAAACCCCACACAGTAACACCTGAGCTGGAAATTGAACCCGGGATCTTCTTGCTGTGACGTGCTAACCACTGTCACCATACTGCTCTGCATAAGATTTATAGAGGACCAAATATTATTATATCTCAGACCAGCAGGCCACAGGCTGTCCTCAGATCATGGGTCCAAAACCACACAGGAGCCCCAATGGCACCTGATCCCCTAGGCGGTGTACTAAAACGAAATACCAGCACAGCCGTGTAGTGATTAGTACTTCCACACAACAGCAAGAAAGGCCTGGGCTTCTTTCAGTTTGGGGTTTGCATGACCTCCGTGTGCTTGTGAGGTTTTTCTCTGGGTACACCAGTTTCCTCCCATGGTCCAAAAACATGCACATTAGGCTAAATGACTGTTTCATATTGCCCCTGGGTGTGAGTGTGAATGGGAACAGTTGGTTGTATATTGACCCTCCGTCTGATGAGCTGTTCAGGGTGTACCCTTCCTGAAATAGGCACCAGCCTCCCTATGACCCAGGGAGAATTAAGAGGTTTGGCAAATGAGAGGGCTGCTCCTGCTCCCATGACACCCAAATAGAACATAAAGCAGTTTGGAATAAAATAAAATGTCCTAAATTTAAATTCCTTTTCTCATTTGATTCATACTGGAAATCACATGTCAGATTGAAATGCTTTTGATGGCACACACAGCTTTGGAATGGTGTAGGAATGATGGATATTTACATTAAATGATTGGACAGTGTAAATTCCATGTTGTTCTGATACCAGACGACTCTTCTGAGTCAAAATTGTTGTGTTTCCATGACTGTGTTTGTAACTTCTCCCTGTGATTAAATTTCTGAGTGCATGGAGACAATAATCCGAATCAGTGCAAACCATCAGAGCATCCAGTAGATGAGATGATAATATCATCAATAATCTTTATTTATTATGTCTGAGGTATAGATTTTGATAGTACATTTCCCCTTTAAAGAGGTGGAGGGTGGAAACAGATCCGAAATGACTGATCTATAACTACATGTCTGACGTCATGAGGAGCTGGTACAGAACGGGTGTGTTTAGTCTGATTTAGTGGATGATTCTAATCCCACCCAGATTCTGCTCAAATAAATGATAAATGTCGCTGCCAGACGGTACATGATGAATGATGAAGGAAAGATTGATGGAATTGAATAAAAAAATTGATTTAAATGTTGTTCATTTTATTTTATTTTCAGGACTGCTTTATTGTAGCCCACCCCCAGCCCACTCCAGCAGTTGGAAGCAATGTTCCCTGTAATTTTTCCTCTGTCTGGGCATACAGACGACCTCCCTGAGCACACTGAGGACCACTGTGAGCAACATCACCATAGTAGTTGTAGTAGTTCAGTTCATTTTCTGTAACCGCTTCATCCTAATTAGGGTCGCGGGGAGGCTGGTGCCCATCCCAGCCAACTCAGAGCGAGGGCAGAGTACACCCTGGACAGCTCGCCAGGACATCGCAGGGCGGAAACACGCTGACGGCTTTGCAGCTACTCTTGTCGAAAGTCAGCAATGGTTCTTTTACATGCCTCACACCATCGACAGTGAGAGACATGGCCGGCCTTTGATAACCCAGTTAGCTCCACTGGGGGGGCATGACAACCTTGTGGAGAGTGGGACTCGAACCCCCAACCTTTGGATCAGCGATCCGGTGCCTTATACCACTAGACCACCTTGTAGTAGTTTGTAGTTTATTAAAGTGTCACCCAGCCTAGTATAGGTTTATGAGACAGTGTTAAAACAATATTATGTACTTCAGAATATAAATATAAAAATTAAAATGTTTGCATAATGTATAGTACTCAGATAAAACATTCCCTCCTTTTAAACATTTTGTTAAGAGATATTGCTAAGATATATAGGAGATGGGGATATGAAGACATCAAAAGACTTCAAATTTGAATATCACATTCCCTGGAAGCTCGTTTCGCCATGATAACGGGTTAGCATTAGCATTACTTCACTCCGTCGCACTCTTATTATTGTTATGGAGCGTGTTTGAGCAGAGCATGTGACGGTGCCGTGATTGGCTGCGTAGCATAATTGCATCGTATCATATGATTGGCTGAACACCTGTCACTCACCAGTGCGACCAGTGCGCAATTACGCAGTTGCGCAGTTCAGAGGCAACATTGGTTGGAAGTCTCACAGCACAAACAACTGGAGTGAAAACAGATCGAATTCTTCACACTTTCACTAAAGTCGGAGACACCAGGTGGCGCTGTAACACTGAGTTTGAATAAGACTGACCAATGAGGAACTCATGAATCTTCTTTTCTTCTTCTTCTTCTCCTTTCGGCTTGTCCCTTTTTCAGGGGTCACCACCAATGACGGAGAAGAATTCTTCCACGTCCTTGGTCACCACAGCGAATCATCTGATTCGCACATTTGATTTGGCATAGGTTTTTACGTCGGATGAATATTATATAAATATTGCTGAATTCTGACCTCGAACATTATTATTATTATTATTATTATTATTATTATTATTATTGGGTAGTGGTGACCCTGTAGGAGAGTCCTGGCTTCCTCATCCCAAGGTTGGGGGTTCAAGGCCCACCATCACCATGATGTCACTGCTGCCCCCCCATATCTTGTGTTTGGTTTAAATATAATTTACTTTTTTATTTTTGTATAATATAAAATTTCCTGTAACTCATTGTCCTTTCCTGTTTAATCCTGAAACTCAACATATCAGTGATTTTTTTTTATAAAAATCACAACTTTATGTAAATTCACAGCTTCACTTATTTACATTCGTGTTACTGAAACTTCAGAGAAAATCGTGACCAGGATTCCAGAGTCAGGGGGTCACAAATGGTCAATATGGGCGGTGTCGAGAAGTCACGTGATCAGAGGGTTGCTCAATGATTGATCACAGCCTCCGTGGGCATCATTGTCGCGGGCTGAGTGCTAATCACGTGACTTCCTGGAACTGAGCAGCTCTGACAGTGAAATGAAAGTCAAATGAAACTCAGGGAAGAACCGCAGTAAACATCTGAATGACGTCATCGATTAATTCCAACATTTTCAGCATTTATGTTACAATATTTTGTAGTTTATTACAAGAAAATCCAGTGAATTGTGCCGAGAGAGAAAAGTTTGAGTTTTCTGTTTATGATGCAATTATTAATAAATAATATCACATCCTGAGCTCTGAAATTATAAATAAACAACAGCGTTTAGTGAAAATATGAAGGAATTTAATCTGAATAATTTATAACCTTTTAAATATGAATAATTGTGGCTGTGATGGGTTTGTGAATTTTATTTATAAATACACAGCACTGATGATGATGATGATGATGATGATGATGATGATGATGATGATGATGATGATGATGACGATGATGATGATAATGATGATGATGATGATGATACCTGATCAAAGGGAACATATTTTTAAAAGTTATTAGCACTGGTAATAATATAGCAGATATTTAAAGGTAATATTTTATTGTTGTGAGAGGTAAACATGCAAAAGTGGAAATAGATATAAACTATCACTATTATATGGGAATGGAATCTGAAAATCTCCCCCAGTTACCTGCCGCCATGAAATCTGAACATTTACACAAAAATAACAATATTCTGTCTCATTATTATCAAATTATTTTAACTTTCACCTTCACGGGGATGAAATCTGAACATTATCTCTCTGATCACTCAGAGCAACACTCATGAAACTGAGGTGACAGTTCTATTGTCATCAGGCCCAACCAGAACATGAGTGAAAATGACCCAAACGGATCCAGTACCACCAGACATGGCTAGATTGATTAATTCTCTCTCAGTGTGAAGCCATTCAGTGTTCAGGCAGCAGATCCACTGGGATGAACATCACATCTGTAAGCTCAGCCAGACTCACAGGGAAAGCTGAAGCCTCGAGTCTCTGATCTTGTGCCTGAGGATAGAGTGAAGTTCTTGAGGTGTTTACACAGAGAAGAAAAGATACCCAACGATAATTCTGCTTGATTTATTTTATGACTTTAAATAGCATTTATTAATTTATTGCAATGAAAGCATTGAGTGTTAAAAGAAAAAGATCCATGACATTTTGATCAAACTTAATTTAAAATTCTGTGAAAGTGAACGATACCTGATTGTAAAGTGAGAGTATGTACGGTATCAGCACTGAGAGAAATTCTACACGACAGACATGAAATCTGATCCATTAATAAGATTTACTCCTGATTTGCTGAGGAAATGATTAAATTATCCAGTTACTAATAATTTTACAGAAATTACAACCTTCATGCATTTCCTGTGGCCTGTTCTGGATATAATAATTGAACAGTCCAAGTTCAGATGAAAACTGATATTTCACAGTGAATTCAGCCTGTGCTCTGAAAGTTGAGTTTTTATGAATAAGTTTCATTATTTTTTTGGAATATATAGCAAACTGGAAATAATTCTTGCTTGGTCGTGTCCCAATTTCTATGGAAGTGCCCAGTCATATGGAAACAGGTAACTGATATTCCGTGAGAAAAACGTACTGAGAGAAACACTTCCATGTCAGAGATGGCAGAACAATATTATTCGAGTCTATTCCTGTGCAAAGTGGATTTATTTAGTTTTACTTTATTTTGTTGCACACAATGAGAGCAGAAGTTGCATACTCGGGTGGATCACAATATACAAGTAAAAGTTTTCCTAATTTTGCCAGATGGCGCGTTTACCTTGTTCCTGATAACATTTTGAACTTTTGTACCAACAATTGAGCCAAAATGATGCCACTAAAGGGCGGGACACTTTTTTTTCACAGTTTTTATTGCTCTACCTCAGAATGCATAATTTTCTCAGGAAACAGAAACATGATCGATACAAAGAGAAGATGCAGATTAATAATCAGTCTCGCTGTAATTATGCTCACTGTGTTCCATGGATGATGATTTTTTTCTCTTTAATACTTTATTTCTGTGTCCTCGCACCATGTGGAGCAAGCATTGCTTTTGGTCTTCGTTTTGCAGATTATCGTTAATAAGGGCAACACCTATCTCTGTGCCGTTGATGACCTTCAAGGAATTATAACTTTTTGTCCCAGATTATCATTTGTGAGAATGGACCTCACATCATCTGGGTTACTTCTGGCGGTAATTTTGTCTTCAGGAAGAACTTCAAAGAAAGGGATTGAGTGGAGAATGACAAGGCCGGAGATGGCAGTTGTACTTGGCATCAAGTCTTTTAAGGATCTTCCGAGGAGTCTTTCAAGATTTCTCAGCATTGCCTTCTTTTCTTCAGCATCAATCTGAGCACCAAAAAATACCAGAAACAAGTTCTTCCAATGGACACCACAAATGGTGTCCAGTGCTTTTCAATGCAGCATCTGCACTGGGTTTATCCAGATATAGATACAAATTCTGGACCAAGTCCAAATCAATCTTTGGAACATGTGTTGCCAGGGAAACCTCATGCCAATCCATGATGTAGATGAATCAGATGAAAGTCAATGGTAATTTTCCTCACTGAGAGCTTCTGCTTCAATCTCAGACTTGTCTGGGCCAGAATAAAGTTATTTTGACACTGTAAATATCCGAAAGCCTTCCACCGGGCCTGGCACTCGAAAATGTAATTATGAAATTGTGGAATAAGTGTACCAGTCGGAAATGGGCAGCAATCGACTCCAGTTGTAGTACAGATGTTTACAATGCCAATTGGAACAAAGCAAAATCTGGCAAAATTAATTTTGTGAACCGCCAAAGTGCACTAAATTCTGCAGCTGTATCTGAATAACTTTGAGTAACTGCGCATACACACACACATACATACATACATACATTCCGTAGGCCTCCGTCAGTCCCAAAGGACTATGGCTGCGCTCTGGCCAGTATCCTGACTGGTGATACTCCCCAGTGCGCAGAGCCTGGGTTGGGAGTAATGAGGGACAGGCTGTTACCCAAGCAGCAAGTCCCCCCCTGTCTCGGCGCCACAGGAAGGATCCAATGGAAAGGCAAGTGCCGATACGACTGGGTTCCAGTGCCGCTGCAGGAGAGAAACTACGGTCAATTTAGAACGGCCAATTAACCTACAGTGCACGTCTTTGGACATACATACATACATACACACAATATATATATATATATATATATATATATATATATATATATATATATGAGAGGACATTGACTCAAGGCTGTGCAGAGTACAAATTAAAGATGACAGGTGTGATGCAGTTCAGGCGATTCAGTACATCAGGAAAAGCTGAGCATTGTTTTAAAAAACTGTTTAAAAAATCCAGGGCAGGATGTCAAAGCAGCTCATTTTAAAATATGAAAATAAATAAAACAAATAAAACCAATAGTGTCCAGTTACGTGTCATGCAAGTTTTTGGCCGAATCCGATCCGGTTTCATGATAAAGGAAAACTTTTCATTCACACTCTGTATTAATATACATTCAGTTTATTCTCATCTTTCTTTTCTTTATTCTTCTTCTTCTTCTTCTTTTCCTATCGGCTGTTCCCTTCAGGGGTCACCAAAGCGAATCATCTGCCTGGAGCTTCTTGGAAGTCATATTCATGATTCGCATGTTTGATTTGGCAGAGGTTTAAATGAATTCTAAACTCAGATCAGCAGCTTTATTTCCTAAGACTGTATTTACTCTGGAACAATGACGTGTTTCTTCCACATCACTGCTATGGAAAGTAGAGAAGATGAGAGGGAATGCCGAAGTGATACTGACATCACTTCCTTCAAAATAATACATTTACAAAATAAAAAATGGGAGCTCACCACGAGCCTTTTCTCGCTGGCATTCGTAGCGTGCACATGCATAAAATTCTCCTCCTTCTCATCTTTTATGCATCACCTCATGACTGCCCACATGGCATCTTCACCGCAGTCAATGATCAGAAGGGCGAGTTGACTTATTGTTTACTCTTGTTTTATTATTATTATTATTAAGAAATATTCATTGTTTTTACATGTTTATCTTTAATATAATATGGCATGGGTCTTCGCAGACAGAAATCATTTTGACTGAAAAAAATTGACTGAAGCCGAAGGCTGAGGCTGCAAAGCAACCAAGCGGACCAACGCCGGCGAGGAGTGTTAGTAGCGCCTTGTAGCCCAAGGTGTGCGAAGCATAAGGTGGGTACAGGAGGGAGTGTCCCTACTAAATATATACAATATCCAGAAAGCCCCCATTATTCATGCCCCCCCCGGATCCCAAAAATTTCCGAATTATTGATGCGGTTTTAAAACCCTGTGTATGATATTACATGTGCTACAATATGCTTGATAAACACATTCCATAGACAGACTTACTCATTAATACAGTAATAATGCAGTTAAATGTAGTCATGATGAAGTAAAAATCTTTTAATTTTGTCCTTCTTCTTCTTCTTCTTTTACTTTCGGCTGCTCCCTTCAGGGGTCGCCACAGCAAATCATCCGCCTCCACCTCACCCTGTCCTCCGCATCTTCTTTTCTGACTCCAACGACCTTCATGTCTTCCTTCACCACATCCATAAATCTCTTCTTCGGTCTTCCTCGAGGCCTTCTGCCTGGTAGTTCCAACCTCAGCATCCTACTGCCAATATACTCACTATCCCTCCTCTGAACATGTCCAAACCATCTCAATCTAGCCTCTCTGACTTTGTCTCCAAAACATCTTACGTGGGCTGTCCCTCTGATATACTCATTTCTGATCCTATCCATCCTCGTTACTCCCAGGAGAACCTCAACTTTTTCATCTCCGCTACCTCCAGCTCTGCCTCCTGCCTTTTCCTCAGCGCCACTGTTTCTAAGCCATACAACATCGCTGGCCTCACCACCATCTTGTACACTTTTCCCTTCATTCTTGCTGACACTCTCCTATCGCACATCACACCGGATACTTTTCTCCAACCATTCCAGCCTGCCTGCACACGCTTCTTCACCTCTTTTCCACACTCTCCATTGCTCTGGATTGTTGAGCCTAAGTACTTAAAATCCTCCACCTTCGTTATCTCTGCTCCCTGTAACATCACCGTTCCTCCTGGGTCCTTCTCATTCACACACATGTATTCTGATTTTCTGAGGCTAACCTTCATTCCTCTCCTTTCCAGGGCATACCTCCACCTCTCTAGATTTTCCTGCACTTGTTCTCTGCTCTCACTACAGATCACGATGTCATCTGCAAACATCATAGTCCATGGAGATTCTTGTCTCACCTCGTCTGTCAGCCTGTCCATCACCATAGCAAACAAGAAGGGGCTCAGAGCTGACCCTTGATGCAGTCCCACCTCCACCTTGAATTCGTCGGTCACACTGACAGCACACCTGACCACTGTCTTACATCTCTCATACATGTCCTGCACTACTCTAACATACTTCTCTGCCACTCTAGACTTCCTCATGCAATACCACAGTTCTTCTCTTGGCACCCTGTCATATGCTTTTTCCAGATCCACAAAGGCACAATGTAGCTCCCTCTGACCTTCTCTGTACTTCTCTATTAACATCCTCAAGGCAAAAATTGCATCTGTGGTGCTCTTTCTTGGCATGAAACCAAACTGTTGTTCACAAATGCTGACCTCTGCCCTTAGTCTAGCTTCCACTATTCTTTCCCATAACTTCATCGTATGGCTCATCAACTTTATCCCTCTGTAGTTGCTGCAACTCTGCACGTCTCCCTTGTTCTTAAAAATGGGCACCAGCACACTTCTCCTCCACTCCTCCGGCATCTGCTCACTCTCTAGTACCTTGTTGAATGTTCTTGTCAGAAAATCTACTGCTACCTCTCCGAGACACTTCCATACCTCCACAGGTATAGCATCAGGACCAACTGCCTTTCCATTCTTCATCCTCTTCAATGCCCTTCTCACTTCACCCTTACTGATCTTTGCTACATCCTGCTCCTCAATGGTTACCTCTTCTACTCTTTTTTCTCTCTCATTTTCCTCATTCATCAGCTCTTCAAAGTACTCTTTCCATCTTCCCAGCACACTTCTGTCATTAGTCAATACAGTTCCCTCTCTGTCCTTTATCAATCTAACTTGCTGCACGTCCTTCCCATCTCTATTTCTCTGCTGTGCCAACCTGTATAGATCATTTTCTCCTCTTTACTATCCAACCTATCATACAAGTCATCATATGCCCTCTGTTTGGCCTTAGCCACTGCTACTTTCGCCTTACGCTGTGTCTCCCTGTACTCCTGTTTACTCTCTTCGGTCCTCTCAATGTCCCACTTCTTCTTGGCTAACCTCTTCCTTTGTACACACTCCTGCACTTCCTCATTCCACCACCAAGTCTCCTTATCTACTTTCCTTCCAGAGGACACACCAAGTACTCTCCTACCTGTGTCCCTGATCACATTTGCTGTGGTTGTCCAGTCATTTGGAAGCACTTTCTGGCCACCCAAAGCCTGTTTCAACTCCTCCTTGAAGACAACACGACACTCTTCCTTTTTCAGCTTCCACCACTTTGTCTTCTGCTCTGCCTTTGCCTTTTTCACCTTTCTCACCATCAGAGTCATCCTGCACACCACCATCCTATGCTGTTTGGCAACACTCTCACCCAAGATGACTTTGCAGTCACTGACTTCCTTCAAATTACATCGCCTACACAAGATGTAGTCTACCTGTGTGCTCCTACCTCCGCTTTTATAAGTCACCCTATGCTCCTGTTTCTTTTCGAAGAAAGTATTCACCACAGCCATTTCCATCCTTTTTGCAAAATCTATCAACATCTGTCCTTCTGTGTTCCTGTCCTGGATACCAAACCTGACCATCACTTCCTCGTCCCCTCTGTTGCCTGCACCAACATGTCCATTGAAGTCTGCACCAATGACCACTCTTTCACCTCTGGTGGTACTCTGCATCACTTCATCTAAGTCACTCCAGAATCTCTCCTTCTCTTCTAGCTCACATCCTGCCTGTGGGGCATAAGCACTCACAACATTGAGCATAACACCTTCAATTTCTAACTTGAGACTCATCACTCTGTCTGACACTCTTTTCACTTTTAGAACATTCCTGACAAACTCCTCCTTCAAGATGACTCCGACTCCATTTCTCTTCCCATCCACACCGTGATAAAATAGCTTAAACCCTGCTCCTAAGCTTTTAGCTTTGCTACCTTTCCACCTGGTCTCCTGAACACACAGTATGTCCACCTTCCTCCTCTGCATCATGTCAACCAGCTCTCTACCTTTTCTGTGCATAGTTCCAACATTCAAAGTCCCCACTCTCAGTCCTAGACTCATGCCTTTCCTCTTCTCTCTCTGCCTACGGACACGCCTCCCACCTCTCCTTCTTCGACGTCTTCGACCAACAGTAGTCCAATTTCCATCAGCACCCTGTTGATTGACAGCACTGATGGCGGTCGTTGTTAACCCGGGCCTCGACCGATCCGGTATGGAGGTAATACTTTTGATTTGCATCATAAATAATTATTTGTACTGTGATAATATTTATTCATGAATAAAGCGCTTAGGCTCCTGACCAGAAGCTCGAGAAGATGCAGGCGTTTGAGTGACATCATAAGGATTAAATAATCATTAAAAACACACTAAAAAATGTGAATTCACAATTGAAGTAATCATGTTGTTGACATGTGTGTGAAGGAGAAACAAAGAGGTGTACACATCATCTGCAACCAATCAGAAGGAGGAAGAAACAAAAGCTCTCAGCCATTGGCTGAATTTGAATCACGTGCCAGTAATGTGGGGATGATGCGTATGTATAATTTGCCGCTAATTCAGAGCTTTTCAAACAGTGGAACGCGATTATATGATTATAATGAAGTAAACTTTATTTATTTATTTTTTTTTTATATTTCCATATATTTTTTGAAAACCAACGTATAATTGAAAACAACTTAATTCGAAGTGAGTTTGGGAGGGGGTTGGAACGGATTCATTGATTTTCTGTTATTTCTTCTGGGAATAATCGTGTCATCTAACAAACTTTTCAGTTTCCGAGCTCGCCCTCGGAACGGATTAAATTCGTAAATCAAAGTACCACAGTGTTTTTTGGATTTTTACTCCACACACATTCCACTGTAAACATCACCAGATCTTACTCTCTCACCTCAGCAGGACGTCACAGCGTCACACTTTAAGATTTGTTGGAGGCATAATCTCCTTCAGAAGCTGAAAACAAAACATTGAAATGATCACAGAGTGAATGGAACACGGATAATAAATCATGTGGTGATTTTAAACCTCATTTCTGGATCATAAAGATTCACTTACAGGATCCAGATGGAACAGGTTTGAAATCTGAAACACAGATGATGGACAGAACCTTATAAACTCTGGACTGGGTTTGGTTTCAGTAAATAATCATCAATATCTCATTATTGTCTCGTTTCATTCATCAGATCAACATCAAACTCTACAAAATATTCATTAAATCTCCTTTCAGGAATTAAAAGTGTAAATATGTTCTCTCGAAACTTCACATCTCCTCCTTACACTCACCAGATTTCTTCTTCTTCCACACCACAATTCCAACAACAACCAGAACCAGAGCCAGGAGACCCGCGATCACGCCAACGATGAGAGCAATCGGAGCTCCACCTGTGAAGTGAGTACAGAGTGATGATGATGTGCTGCAGTAATGAATCACTTTCACTCTGTAAATCTGGACTTTATTTGGACCTTTTGGTGGTTCCAGCACTAACTCCTCCCCCAAGCTGCTGTGCTGAATCACGCAGGTGTAGTTGTGTTTCTGCAGATCCTCAGCTGGGACTTTCAGAACACTTCTCTTCTGGAAACTTCCATCCTGGTTGGGTACCGTCTCTCTGAGCTCCACATCCTCATGCACGTCCTCGCCATCCTTCTGCCAGGTGATCATCACTGATTTGGGGAAGAAACCTGTAGCATGACACACCAGCTCTGGAGAAGACGAG